>OY856413.1:1013132196-1013832196 GCA_963693085.1 Alisma plantago-aquatica
AGAATTAATTACACTTTGAAATAAGAGATGAGGCTCGACATGCAAGTCGAATACATTATACAAAGGATCCATATGCAACGATTATACATCCATAACATTCACAAACAACCATATCCACAAGATCAACATCCACATCCATTCACAACATTCACAAAAGGGGATACAAGGCCATAACCGTACATGCACTCACCACATAAAACAGATTTTAAAGGCGACGTGTATGCTATCATAGGTATATCTACATATACGTATATACATATTAAAATTGCAGTACTTTTAATGCGGGACATTCCCCATTAAATGAATTTTGACTCCCACGCAGACAATGCGGGGTACACAGGGGAAGCGCCCCTGTGCGGGGTCGAGGGGAGGCCGCCCCTCGCGGGGTCTCAGGGGCAGAGCCCCTGAAAGGTCTACGGAATTTTACTTCCGTGCACTTAGGAAAATCACTATTTTCCACAGTCGACCCCGTCCAAAACGTCAAAAACAATAGCCTGCGGCGTATGTGGAATTAGGTTTAGATTTGCACATTAACAGGTTTAATTCGCATCGTATGCAACATAAAACAGTATACAGCGATTCGATCATATCGAAACGAATCCAAATACGCCGTAGATCGACGCTGCTCTGATACCACTGTTGGGTTTTGTGGAGAAAACATGCGCGGCGGAAGCGATAAAATCCACGCAACCCGTAACAGGATCTCGTCGATAACAGCGTATTCGGAAATAGGTTTGCGGGATATACCTTATCGCGGAGCAAGTCCGGCGATGTCCCGCTGCACGACGGTGCAACGCTGCTTGTCAAACACGGACGGATCTTCTCTCCCGTTCGCTATCGCAGGTTGATCCGGCGATGCTCCTTTGCGGCGGTGATGTACGTTGCTCGCAGCACGTACAGGTGGTCGTCGACGTCCTCCGAACGCAGGCGTCAAGGCGTCTGCGTCTCTACTTCGTCCACGCGGATGGACGGAACTCCACGTCGCGCTTCTCAAGCCGGCGGGAAGGAGCGTGTCTCTGCGGCGGCGTGCTAGCGGCGCGTTGCTCTCCTTTCTCTCCTAAGGACGATGATGGCTAGGTTTACGTGCGTGAGTGTAACCTAAAAGCGTCTCTCTATATCTTATATAGATATCGGCCGTCTATCCTCCTTTAAATAGGATAAGAAGAGAAGTAGGGTTTCCTAAACCCATCGGTAAACAGAAACGTTGCGTTAATTAAAACACTCGTGGATTAATTAGAATATTTCGGAATTCATTAATTAACCAAATAATCGCATTAATTGATTAATTAATATCCGACTCCATGCAATCGCTTGGGATGGCTCTACGGGCATACATATACCAACAGCCTCCACTTGCCTCCAGAAGATAGCACTGCGTTGAAGTAGAACTCTTCTTTTGTTGTGTTGTGAGCAACTATCGTTGCCTCTCCTTCCTGCTTAACAACTTCAACAACATAAGCACATATACTTTTGTAATATGTGTTTTCATTTGTGTTCATTTTTTCCATTTTTAGTACCAGAGGACCTGCTTCATCTGAATTCCATAGTTGGAGTACGTGTTCCTCTATCTAGATGACCCAACCCGTGAGCCTTCGATTTTTTGTCTGGTTGATGACAAGAAAGGTGTCAAGCACCATAACCTCCAACGACATGAACGAGATCTGAGTTTTGAATCCCCCAGTCATGTTCTTCTCACAATCTTTACTCTTCAACTTGAGAACAATGATCGAGGTTAGGCTTTCCTGATTTCCCCTTGTAGATTTAATTTTATCTATTGCCCATTCATGAGCATTTTTTGGGTTTTTAGCACATATTTTCATTCTATTGAGCATGCTTGTTCAATGTGCCTTTATCCCAGTTGGCAGTGCTTGAGGTCCGTCTCAAAGTGGACCCAACATTGATATGGATTGGGGATTTGAATAATGAGGCACACGTGGTTTTTCCTCAAAAACAAATTTAGATATTCCTAAATTCATTGTAAATAAAACAAAGGTCAGAAAAAATTTGAGTAAATAGTCAATGGAAAGAGTTGTGGATAAGGAATCTGATTTTTCATTTTTCAAGACCTAGTTGACCATTTATGAACATTTTTCCTAAAAACATAAATTAGGTTTAGATGTTCATAAAGGTAGAGTGTAATTTGAATTATATTAATTTAAGGAGTTTAGGGTTTCTATAAACCTTGGAAGATCTAAGAGTACTTTCTCTCTCATTACTGAGTGGATCATGCATTCTAAGTAACAAGTAAGGGTAAAGGGCTTTATATCTACTTATAGTAATGAAATTTAATTATAATTATATCAAGCACATGTTTTGATGAATACTTCAGGGTAACTATCAATCATATTATTATTTTCTATCATATTGTTCTCATTTATGATCATGACCATAATATGTTTATCTTTTCAAGTAATATGCAATGTTCTTGAGTAATTATTCTCTAGAATAATGTCATGTAAAAGATAATTGATTTATGATTGTTACTTACAAGTTATTTGCCTTTTGTCACAGAACAAGCTCTTGATAGTAATGTTATTTATTAAGCTCTGTCTAAGCAATGAGCACTTGGGTGCATAATATTTGTGTGAGCAATGAGCTCTTTGGATCACTTATAAATAAAGGATAACATAGTCAAGATAATAATTTCAATGATAAAGATAAATAAAGATGAAGATAAATGACACAGAAAGTATTCAATGTTTATCGTGTTTAATTCATGTTTTCTCAAAAGTAAAAGTTATATGTTAGTTCATATAAAGTTACTTAGTGCCACTTACTCTAACCTAATTTCCATTTTTCTTTGCATGGATGTGGAGCGATGTCCGCAAGAAAGTAGGATAAGGGAGCCTAACCAAGGAGAATATGTCTCAAGTACAAATTAGGCGTTCAACCCTAGTGGAGTGCCATCTACCTTAGATGATCCGAATATTTATAATATTTCCTTATATCTTTTAGTTATTGCATGTTTAGATGTTAGATCTTATACTTGATGAAGAAATTAGTTGTAGTTTTCATGTCCAATGAACAATATATGAATCTTTTTAAGACAATGTATGGTGATTTATTTTATTTGCAATGAGCATTGTGATAAGACATCCCCTTTCAAAAGTTACATGATTGCGCTTGATTATTGTATGGATGCAAAAGTGGATGTCACATTAATGGTAGCAGAGAAAATGAGTATATGGACACCAGGAAATAATATGATTTATATTTCCTAGACATAGGTATATAAGAAGTAAGTGAAAGATATTAGAAGTTAAAGGATAAATCTAGTCATGAGACAAAATTTTAGAAAAGTATTAGGGCTATGTGCCTAGATGTTTTTTATTTTTATGCTAACTTTAAAATTTTATATAGCATTATCTTTGTGTTTCCCACATTTTTGTGGTATGGGACACAAACTTATGGGCCTTTTTTAAAGAGGTTGTTATGCTCATATAAATATATTATCATGTTCTTCATGCCCTTTCAATTGCATGTGGTATGGGACATGTTCTCTAGGGAGGTGCTAAGATAACTGTGATAAAACATGTTGTTGACCTAAGTGTTATACATTGTCCATATTTTGATAATTACCTAACCATTCCATTCATATGTATCTAATATGTTTGTTTAAGATTGATTTCTAGCATTAGGTACATGAAAAGGATCAAATTTCTCAAGCCATAGCTTGGTTTAGTTCAAGTCAAAAGCAATGCAAATGTGCGATTTGGGAAATCACTCCAAATCACCTTAGAAATTTTTGTAATCATTTGTATTGATGATATGACTTGTAACTAAGATGAGAAAAAACTTGGGACACTTAATTACAACATTTGATCACTCAAAAATCATTTTGTAAAATTCATCATAGGCACTTCATTGGTCGAGTTACAATCTCGACCGATCCTTGATGGATTTTCAGAATGATGTCTGTAACATACTAAATCTTAGATGTAATCTCCATGAAACCCTTTTTCCCAAGTTTCCCTTTCATTTATGTCCATTATATTGTTCATTTTTAATTAGTGGAATTTATAGTGGTATGGTGAATATTTATTCACTATATGTACTAATAAAAGGGTTTATGCACAAATACCTCAGTGAAGTCTATTTAAGGACCTTAGTTAGGTGTTCTAAACCTTGATATAACTTTTTTATGTGTTTTTAAATCATAAAATGAGTAAGTTTCAAATTTGGTTCAATTTGGATGTTATTTGTGCAAGTTATGCAATTTTAGGTACATTCTGGACTTTTATGCAATTTACCCAATTGGGAGTTTTCCTGCAAATTATCATATGCATTATAATCCTTATATATTCCCTTAAAATTCTTGAGATTCTGAACCATGGGTCACCTAGTTGCACCTTGGTTTGAAGGCGTTTCTCTCCAAGGGCATTTTAGGGGTTACCCTCTTTATAAATGAGCTTATCTTTAAAAGCTATCAACCAATGGGGTTATTTCTTTGATTGGAGGATGGTGAGGATGGCATAGAAGTCTACATGGGCTTTTAGAACTGACAATAGATATTCAAGAAGCCTCTATGAGCTATCCTCTTGCATGGCCATGAAGCACTAGGCTAAGGACACATGGAAAGTCCCATAGACACCTCATGCTTGCCCCCCTTCTTTATAAAGCCACGTCTACCCCTTCCCACCTCCCAATCCAAGAAGAAACCCTCTCCTTATATTTCCTCCAGATTAGATATTCGTTCCTACTCTGTTTGGCCAAGAAGGTTCTATCCCAAGGTAAAAGAGAGTGCTTACCTTGGTGAAGAAGGCTCCTAGGGTTCCAAATTTGCTCTATTTAGGTTTTCTAAAGCTCCTTCTTGGTGATTTTGACCAAAAGTAGTAAGTTTCCTCCTTTCCTTACATTTTTTTATGTTTTTAGTCTTTCTCCCACCTTATTACAGCTCGTAACCATGGCCTTCCATGGTGAGACCCCGCCTAGAGCCTTAAACACCTCATCTACATGTTCTTTTGCTAGGGTTTTTCACCTCTGAAGTGGAGAAGGTACTTCTTGCTCGAGATAGGAGCTTTGTTGGAGAAACCAACCTCTCTAGATCGGGAATCTTTCTGATTGAACTTGTCCACCTTCCCTAGAGTTGAGTTTTGTTAACCTCCTTCTTATATATTGTTTATTACATGCTTAAAACTCATGGTCCAATGTTTAAAATCGAGTATCTCCATCTCTATTTACCATGTTCTTCTAGGGTTTTGGTTTCTTGCTATTTTACCTTATCTATAAGCTCTAGTTTGGTTACCTATGCAACTCCAAACCTGATCTTGGTTCAAATGTTGTTTCCCCCCCCCCCCTCTCTCTTCAATTATCTCGATCGGTTTGATGATGTGGCAATTTCCTATTGGTCAGTATTGAAGAATTCATATCTTCTAATCTGCTTATCCAAATTTGACAAATAAATATGTTTTGGAATTCAAAAATTAATACCTATCTAGTAATAATATTTTTAAGGTCTGATATCTGTTTTGATGAAGGGTGATTTTTGTAAAATGAATTTAATGCATTAAATCCATTAAAAATACATCTTAATCATCGTAACTTCAAAATTAACATAAAAATATGTTTTCTTAATCAGGAGAACCTAATAAGTTCATTGGTGATATTTTAATTATCTAAATCCGAGTTTTGCTAAAAATTTCAAAAATTAGGGTGCCTATACATTAATGTGCATTATGTACTCTAATACATGTTAATACATTGAAAATAGGCAAAGTGGAACTTGGACTCAATTAAAGTGGCAATTGATATCAGTAAGAGAGGTATGTGCATTCCTTACACCTTATGTTGGGATAATTTCAACCAAATATAATATTTCCCTAAAGAGGCTTTAATGAACACTATTCCCTCTATTCATAATTCTTTTATTAAATTGCCTCAAAAAAATTGGTAATGATATTCTTTTTCTTGGGTCTTGTACCCCACTGCCATATTCTAATTGATATTATGCTTTTACTTGTCATGGTTTCTTTTCTAGCATCTTGATTTTATGGACTATTTAGCTATAGTAGTGGTACTTATGTACAACCACCCATAGATAGGGCATGTATTAATTCACCCCAGGGAATGTCTTATTCTCCCCCATAAAAATATGTGTAGGTGACTGGGACTGTATTAATTCTCCTCTCACCTATAGGTTGAGGTCCGGTAGGTGTCTCAACTCTACTTAGTTAATGTAGTCAATATTAATCATGCATGCAAAACTTTCTTGATATGGCAAGCATCTATCTGATTATGCCTCATACTCTTGTTCTCTTCATCTTCTAATGAGACCTTAGCCTTTACTTCATGTATTTCCTTATCTTTTGTTCTTGTTTAATATTTGATAGATACCTTGTTTTTCTCTCTTTTGCCGAGTGTTTTCCCAACCACCCAGGTTTAGATCGAGGTGTTGAACATGACCAAGGAGAACATAGCTTCTAACATGGACCTAGTAATAAGAGATGTTGCTTGGAGATATATTTGAAGTATTTTAGACTTCCCTATGCTTAGATCCTTATATTGTATCATACATGTAAACCCTTATGGGATATTGTGATGTACTTTTGTAATCTTTTGTGAAAATTTAATATAGTCATTTTTTTTAATTATGATGCTACACTTTGGTTGTTTTGAATACGATTTATGGAAATTTGAAAATTGTACACCTATTCCAGCATACCTTTGAGTGTGTTTGGAATGGATGTTTTATTCTTCAATTTTTCTTAGTAGGGATTGGATCCCCCCTCTCGGGTCCCACTCCTTACAACATGGTATCAGAGCCCATGGTAGTTAGAATATGACTATTTCAGCTTTGTCTCCCTAATTAGAACCCTTGCCTCAGATAGCTCCTCTTTTAAGTGACATTTTGGCCCTGTAATTGATCTATGCTATACTTGAGACGATGAAAGATAGATTTAGGATCATAAGAGTTTCACACTAGAAACATGTTTAGTTAATCATAATGAGATGAGTCTATTAGGTATCTGTTAGGGCATAAGCTGAAAGCAAAGGTGTCTAGAAAGGATTAGGATTTGGGGGCTAGCAAGATTTTCCTATGTACCACTAGCTTGGTTTATGAGGACTCCCAGATCCATATGATACCTTCCTGGCCTGAGCCGATACTAACTGTCAAAAATAGTATGCCTATAGACAGTAGTAGACTTAGGCACCTAAGTTGGATAATCCTAAGAACCTAATATGTTGACCTTGTCTTTCAGGTGTAATGACTTGTTTGAGGATGGATACCAATATAGTTCTCTTATGTCCTCTAGAACCACATGTTTGGATAGTCTATCCCTAATAACCTAGAATTTCAAGTTTGGTGTTTAGTAAGTAATCAGAGTGCGCAGTGTAAGTGTGATGGATCTTCTACATGGCCTAGTTAGACTCACCCTTTTACCTGTAGATTAGTTTTTCTTGGTATGTCAAACCTTATAAGGGGTGGAGAGTAGTTGGTTTGATAATGTTTGGGTAGTTATATTTCAAGGAATAAATCCCTTGTAAGAGGATGGAGTCCTATAACTTATAAAAATCTAGCTACACTAACTCTAGAAACCTTAACTCCGTGATGAGGAGGATAGTTTTCTTGGATCCTTAGTTTTGGCCAAACAAGTCATAGATATAACTTGACATGCTTGTTTATATACTAGTGAACATATAATGGTCATCTAATGAATAGTTCACATGTTTGAACCCTAATGATTATCTAATTAACATAATATGAGTAGCTCACATATAATACTAATAGTGAGTACACATGAGGCTAAACATTTCTTGGACCAACAAACCCTAATGAAATAATGAGAAAGGTAATTGTAACCTAATCTTGTATTTAATGCATACTAAGAATGTATAGATGAAGAATAATGATCATATTGACCTAAACCCTAATTTGTAAACATATAACCTTAACTTATACATCCTTAATCACATTCTTGATACATTAGTGGCATTAGGTGTCATAATCAGATAACATACTTTAATACACATAAATGATATATAATCACCTAATCATAAATTAATAAGGTCATAAATATGAAATGCATATCACCATGATCTCTAATACACACCTAATTAATCACTTAATCATTGCTTATTATGTCAATAAAATCATTAATATGTAATATGTCCCACCTTGATCACTAAAATACATATAATGACTTCAATATGGATAAGAAGCAATTGATTCACATAAATGTGCATAATCTATAACAAGAAGTGAATAAATATGATAAAATGATTAATTATGACATCAATGTAAAAAAGGTAATGTGACAATGTTTAATATAGATATACGTAATTAATGTGACATAATTTGGATTAATTGTAACAAATTGGATAAAATGTCTTAGTTAATGCAAAACAATCTTTTACAACACAATATGTTGATAACAGAGACTAAATCCAAATTAATAAGGATAATAATCAAGTGTGTTGAGATAAATGAGTAAACCCTAATTATGCTAAAACTCTTAATAATATAAATAAGAAATATATGTGATTTTGTGTATAATAATTAAATATAAATCTTTTTACAACAAAGTAAATAAAACATGACAAGATTAAATAATAATAAGGATGATATAATATCATAATGAATATAATATTAATAGGCCTAAAATGTTAACTATGTTATATCTAATAAAAAGAAATCTTAATAGTAGAACCCTTAGTGATCCATGAAAACTTGACCTATGTGGAGTTTCTTGAGAAGATTCAAAACTCCCAAGTTAAGCAGTTGAAAAAACAAGGAGTTTGAGTGGTGAAAGTTTGGGTGGAAGCTTTACGGAAACAACCTAGGAGTTTAGAGTTGGGATGTTGCATACTCACCCTACTCTTTTTGTTTGACATTTCGGGGACGAAATCCTTTTTAAGGGGTGGAGTGTTGTAACATACTAAATCTTAGATGTAATCTCAATGTAACCCTTTTCCCCAATTTTCCCTTTCATTTCTATCCTTTATGTCATTTGTGTTTAATTAGTGGAATTTATAGTGGTTTGGTGAACATTTATTCACTATTTGTACCAATAAAAGGGTTTATGCACAAATACCTCATTGAAGTCTATTTAAGGACCTTATTTAGGTGTTCTAAACCTTAATCTAACTTTTGTATGTGTTTGTAAATCATAAAACGAGCCTAATTTCAAATTTGGTTCAATTTGGATGTTGTTTGTGCAAGTTATGCAATTTTAGGTACATTCTGGACTTTTATGAGATTTACCCAATTGGGAGTTTTCTTTGCAAATTATCATATGCATTATAATTCTTATATATTATCTTACCATTATCAATATTTTGAACCATGGGGCACCTATTTGCCCCTTGGTTTGAAGGTGTTTGCATTTTAGGGATTACCCTCTTTATAAATGAGCTTATCTTTAAAAGTTATCAACCAATGGGGTTATTTCTTTGATTGGAGGACGGTGAGGATGGCCTAGAAGTTTCCATGGGCTTTTAGAATCAACAATTGATATTCAAGAAGCCTCTATGAGCTGTCCTCTTGCATGGCCATGAAGCCCTAGGCTAAGGACACATGGAAAGTCCCATAGACACCTCATGCTTGTTCCCCTTCTTTATAAAGTCACATCTACCCCTTCCCACCTCCCAATCCAAGAAGAAATCATCTCCTTATGTTTCCTCTAGATTAGATATTTATTCCTACTTTCTTTTTACATGAAGGTTCTATCCCAAGGTAAAAGAGAGTTTTTACCTTGAGAAGGCTCCTAGGGTTCCAAATTTGCTCTATTTAGGGTTTCTAAAGCTCCTTCTTGGTGATTTCAACCAAAAGTAGTAAGTTTCCTCCTTTACTTACCTATTTTCATGTTGTTAGTCTTTCTCCCACCTTCTTACAGGTCATAACCATTGCCTTCTATGGTGAAACCCCACCTAGAGCCTTAAACACCTCATCTACATGTTCTTTTGCTAGAGTTTTTCACCTCTAAAGTGGAGAAGGTACTTCTTGCTCGAGATAGGAGCTTTTTTGGAGAAACCAGCCTCTATAGATCGGGAATATTTCTTCTTAAACTTTTACATATTCCCTAGAGGCGAGTTTTTTTAAACCCCTTCTCATATACTGCTTACTACATGCTTAAAACTCATGTTTCTATGTTTAAAATTGATGATCTCCATCTCTATTTACCATGTTCTTCTAGGGTTTTCATTTCTTGTTGTTTTACCTTCTCTAGAAGCTCTAGTTTGGTTACCTATGCAACTCCAAATGTGATCTTGGGTCAAATGGTGTTTTCCCCCTCTCCCTCTCTCTTCAATTATCTCAATCGGTTTGATGATGTGGCAATTTCCTATTGGTCAGTATTGAAAAATTCATATCTTCTAATCTGATTATCCAAATTTGACAAATAAATATCTTTTGGAATTAGAAAATTAATACCTATATAAAAAAATATTTTCAAGGTCTAATATCATGGTTTGATGAAGGGTGATTTTTGTAAAATAATTTAATGCATTAAATCCATAAAAATACATCTTAATCATCATATCTTAAAAATTAACATAAAACTACATTTTCTTGATCAAGAGAACCTAATAAGTCCATTGGTAATATTTTCATAATCTAAATCTGAGTTTTTCTAAAAAAATCTAAAATTAGGGTGTCTATACATTAATGTGTATTATGTACTCTAATACATGTTAATACATTGAAAATAGGCTAAGTAGATGTATATGCATTCCTTACACCCTATGTTGGGATAATTTCAACCAAATTTCATATTTCCCTAATGAGGTTTTAATGAACCCTATTCCCTCTATTCATAATTCTTTTGTTAAATTGCCTCAAAAAAATTGGTAATGATATTCTTTTTCTTGGGTCTTGTACCCCACTGTCATGTTCTAATTGGTATGATGTTTTTACTTGTCATTATTTCTTTTCTAGCATGTTTATTTTATGGACTATTTAGCTATAGCATTAGTACTTATGTACAACCACCCATAGATCGGGCATGTATTAATTCTCCATGGGGAATGTCTTATTCTCCCCCATAAAAATATGTGCAGGAGATTGGGATTGTATTCATTCTCCCCTCACATATAGGTTGAGGTCCGGTTGGTGCCTCAATCCTACTTAGTTAATGTTGTCAATATTAATCATGCATGCAAAACTTTCTTGATATGACATGTGTCTATCTTATCATGCCTCGTACTCTTGTTCCCTTCATCTTATGATGAAACCTTAGCCTTGACTTTCACGTATTTCCTTATCTTTTGTTCTTGTTTATTATTTTATAGATACCTTGTTTTTCTCTCTTTTGTTGGGTGTTTTCCCAACCACCCAGGTTTAGATCAAGGTGTTGAACATGACAAAGGAGAACATAGCTTTCAACATAGACCTAGCAATTGGATATGTTGCTTGGAGACAGATTTGAAGTAGTTTAGACTTCCCTCTACTTAGATCCTTATGTTGTATCATACATGTAAACCCTTATGGACTATTATGATTTACTTTTGTAATCTTTTGTAAAATTGAATATAGTCATTTTTTAATTCTGCTGCTACACTTTGGTTGTTTTGAATACCATTTATGGAAATTTAAAAATTTTACACCTATTCCAGCATACATTTGAGTGTGTTTGGAATGGATGTTTTATTCTTCAATTTTTTTAGTAGGGAGTGGATCCCCCCTCTCGGGTCCCACTCCTTACAATGTCGATCAGTCAATTTATCTATCCACAGATCTCGACTGATGGTCCCTCTTCCTATGACTGATTTAAGTGGATAGGTTGAGTTTCTACCAGGAAAAACTCGACTGATGGTTTAAATTGGTCTTGTCTCATAGTGGGATCGGTCGAGTTTTCTTTATTGAAACTCAATTGATTGCACTGTATGGAAAACATAGAAAAAGTGATTGTAGTCGTTGAAGGGGTGAAAAACTCAAAATTTTATCTGTTGCAACCCTCCAAATGGCTATATGATGTTCATAAATGTTCCCACACTCTAGTGGACACCCCCATCTATAAATAGGAGCTCTTGGAGTTCATTCTAAGGTTACTCATTCATGCTATTCAAGGTCTTTTCTATAGTTGAATGCTATTAGTCCACTTGATCCCCTTTCTCTCTCTAGTCTACACCTCAATTCATCATTATGAGTGAGATAGGTCCTATGTGAAGAGAGTTACCCATTTTTATGCTTGTAAAGCTCTCAAGATCCATCTTTCCCATCCCTTTCTCAAAAACTCTTGATTGGTGAAAGCTTCTCCAAGAGAATGAGGAGGAGCAAGCTTCTTCGGCTAGAGAAGAAGGTGCTAAAGGTTACTCTGAGTGAAGGAGAAGATCAAGGTGGAAGATCTAAGGAGCTATGTGAGTAAAGCCTCAAGGCCAAAGACTCGTTGCATGAAGAGAAGGGCCTTAGTGAAGGCATCTAGTTGATTGCAAGAGTGGGTAAGACCTTTGTGAGCTAGAAGACTAGCTCTTGGATAGGCAAGCCCTTGATTATAAGGTTGATAGCTCCCTTGACCTCAAAGGGAAGTTGGATATCCTTTTCCCAGAAAAGAAAGGTCATATGTTGTAACTCTTACAAGTGAATATAAGGAGTAGACATCTTAGAAATCCTAGAGCTTAACCTCTCTAGGTAGTGGACTGACTCTATCCTAGTTTGGAGAGTGGAACCACTCTAAAATAGCTTGTTCACTGGTTGCTTCAATCTCTCTCTTCCTTGTTATGTATGTTTCAATTGCCATCAGATTCACTATTTACAATTAAACTTATTTGAAGTAACTTGAAGGTATAATAAGTTTTGTGTATGTTTTTAGCTCTATTCACCCCCTAGTGCCCTTGGATTCAACAAGTGGTATCAGAGCCACGGTCTTCTCTGACACATCTCCCATGAGACAAGAAGATGGGAGACTTACTTGGGTCACTTAAACTAGAGAGAAGCTTCTCCATGTGACCACCGGTCTTTGACGGCACCAATTTCCTCTATTGGAAACAGCGGATGTAGTTCTTCCTCCGAAGAATCGACTACAACATGTGCAAGGTGGTGAACCTCCCATACAAGGAGTCATTCGGGGATGTAGCCACTTGGGATGAAGCTACAGTCAAGAAGGTGCAGCTCTATGCCAAGGTGGTTAGCGTCGTTTATGTTGCCCTCACTCCTTCCGAGTTCAATTGGATCTCATCTTGGTACACATCCCATGAGATTTGAAACAAGTTGTGCATCACATATGAAGGCACGTAGCAAGTCAAGGAGTCCAAGATCTACATGCTCAATGGTCTGCTTGAGGGCTTCAAGATGGGCAAGAAGGAAAGAGTGACAGACATGTCCTCAAGGTTGAACACCATCTTTACTGGACTTGTAGCTTTGGGACAACCATTGGATAGAGGGGAAATCAACTCCAAGATACTTAGGTCCCTTCCCAAGAGGTGGGATCCCAAGGTGACTTTAATTGAAGAAGTAAGAAGCCTTAGAGATCTAGCCACCGAGGAGCTCATTGGCAACCTTCAAGCCCACGAGACAAGGCTAGACAAGCAAGAGGAAGATGAAAAGAAAGAAGAGAAGGAGTCAAAGAAGTTAAATATAATGCCTTCAAAGCCTAAGTGGAGGCATTGATCCTACAACAACAACTTGCTTTCTAGTCCTCTCCTACCTCTTCAAGTGAAGATGATAGCCCTGGTGATCATGAAGCTAATTACTCTAAGAGCAAGCACTTCAAAGGAAAGTCTTCCTCATCCTCAACTCCAAGGTGTTATGAATGTGGAAAAAAGTCTAACTACAAGAATGAATGCCTAAAGGCCAAGAAGAGCCACCACAAGAGCAACCACAAGAAGAAGGATGATTACAAGAAGGAAGGAAAATGCAAGAGGAAGGATAAGAAGGAGAAAACAAGCAAGGATGCAGGTCATGTGGCATGGGAAGAATCCTCTTCAAGTGGCTCGAGCTTCGATGAAGGTGAATGCCATCTTGCACTCATGGCCTCCACAAGTGAAGACATAGGTGAGATAAGTAAGGTATGTGAGGTAAACCTACATGAGTTATCCAAATAAACTATCATTTATATGCTTAATGCAACCCGGTCTTCTTGTTCTAAATGTAAATCTAAGAAGAAGAGGTTGGTAAGATTATTGATGATCTTTATGCTAAAATTGGCATCCTTGGTCAAAATGAGAAAGTGCATCTTGACAGCATTGATTCTTTGCAAGGGATGTTTCTTTATCTTGAGCTCCAATACAATGGAGTTGAAGTTGAGAATGGTGTCTACCTTAAGAAGATCACTAGTCTTAAGGAAGAAAATGCTTAAAACTAAAATTAATGAACTTAAGCTTGTTTATGATGCTTGTAGGGATGAGAAAAACTCTTATCTTGATGAGCTTAAACTGATTAGAACTAAAAATGCTATATTGCTTGCTCAAGTACATGATTTATCTTCTAGACCTATTTTTCTTAGCAAGGATGTTGTTGATATTACTCTTGATAAAGATTCATATTTTACTAAAGCCCTATGTCTAAAGGTCAGCCTGTTGCATGATAATGATGATATTGCTAGTTTGTCTTCTAATGTTATCACTCTTATCGATTACAATCATAAGTTAAGAGCTACTTTGCAAACATTCCTCAAATGCAAGAAGTCCCTTAGTGAAATCTTGGATCACTCCACCAAACATAGTGGTAAGAGTGGTCTAGGATATGAGGGTACTTCTAAAGGCAAAGGTAAGGGTAAGAAGAAGAAGAGAAAGGAGCCTCCAATCTTCCATGGAGAGTCACCAGCTCAAAGAACCTTATGATTTGTTCTCATTGTAAGAGTGATGATAATTATTGTACTTATTGTCCTTACAGAGAGTAGGGGACCAACCCCAACATGAAGTGGGTCCCCAAGATAAACCCAAGTCCTAAAGTTTGAATTGGGCATCGATTATCTTCCTTTCTTGTAGGTGAATGGAAAATGGATTGTTGATACTGGCTATTCCAAACCCATGACGGGTGAAATCATCCATTCAATAAATTCACAAAGAAGAAAGGAGGTTTGGTGACATTTGTGGACAGAAACAAGGGTAAGGTAATAGGTGAGGGTGATGTAAGTGATTCATTTTGCATCAAGAATGTTCTTCATGTGGATGTCCTACATCACAATTTAATAAGTGTTAGTCAACTTTGTGATAATGGTTATCTTGTCCTATTTACTTCTATAGAATGCTTTCTTCTAGATTCCCTCTCTTACAATGTCATATATAAGGGAACTAGAAATGGTAATATTTATATTATTGTGCTTGACTTTATTAAGCCTATTGTTGGTAGATGTCTAGTTGCCAATTTGAAGGATATCTCTTTATGGCATTGTGGGCTTGGTCATGTAAATATGCATCAAATGAAGAAGTTGAGCAAAAAAAACTTGGTTAAGGGACTTCCCAAATTGGATTTTGAAAAGGATGAGGAATTCCCACTTTGTACCCAAGGAAAGAAAACCAAGTCCTCCTTCAAATTCAAAGGAGTCTTTAGCACCAAGAGATCTCTTGAGCTTCTTCACATTGATCTATTTGGACTGATGTGTGTGCAATCACTTTGTGGTAGCGAGTATTGTTTAGTGATTGTCGATGATTTCTCTCACTTTACTTAGACTTTATTTCTCATTTCAAAAAGTGATACTCTCAATGTTTTCTCAACTGTTTGCAAACGGGTTGAAAATAAAGCTCCTTGCTGGATTATTTCTATCTGCAGTGATCATGGGGGGAGAGTATGAAAATGATTTGTTTGAATGATTTTGTGATGAATCTGGGTATGCACATAACTTTTCTTCACCTCGAATGCCTCAACAAAATGGGGTTGTAGAGAGGAATAATAGGTCACTACATGAGATGGCTAGGACTATGCTTCTAGAGTAAAACACTCTAAAGAAGTTTTGGGATGAAGCTGTTAGTACTTCATATTTTGTGCAAAATCGAGTTTACTCATCCTTTGCTTAAGAAAACCTCCTATGAGCTATGGTGTGGTAGAAATCCTTCATTGACTTCTTTCATGTTTTTGGTGTCCTTGTTTTGTTTTGAACACCAAGGATTCTCTTGACAAGTTTGATCCCAAGTCCTACAAGGCTTTCTTTCTTGGCTACAGCACTACCAGCAAGGCATATAGAGTATATAATATAGAATTGTGTAAAGTCGAAGAATCTACATATGTTAGATTTGTTGAGACTTACCCCTCTATTTCCAAAGATGTTGTTCCAAACGATGATGTTGCAGGTGAGGTGATTCCTCTATTAAAAGTGCTCAACATAGATGATAAAGAAAAGGAGGTGTTAGTTGATGAAGAAGAGAAGAATGAAGAAAAGAAGGTGTTAGTTGATGAAGAAGAGAAGAATGAAGAAAAAAAGGATCCAAATCCCTACTTTGCAAATAATCATCCAAAGGAGCTTTTCGTATGCAATCCTTTTAAAAGGGTGAAGACGTGGGCTGCACTCAAAAAAGAACAAGAAGAAAGCGCTTTCATCTCTCAACTGGAGCCAAAACATGTAAAAGAAGCTCTAAAAGATGATGAATGAATCCTAGCCATGCAAGACGAGTTGGAGCAATTTGCAAGAAACAAAGTATGGACTCTTGTGCCAAGACCAAGTGATAGAAAGATCATTGGCACCAAATGGGTAATACTGCAACAAATTGGATGAAAGTGGCAAAGTGGTAAGGAACAAAGCAAGGTTAGTTGCTCAGGGCTACAATCAACAAGAAGATATAGATTTTGATGAAACATATGCACCTTTAGCTAGACTTGAGTCAGTTAGTATGTTACTTGCTTGTGCTAGTAATAAGAATTTTCTTCTTATCAAATGGATGTTAAAAGTGTGTTTTCGAATGGTACAATTCAGGAGGAAGTCTATGTTGCACAACCTCCAAGCTTTGAACATGATAACTTGCCTAACCATATTTATTTGTTGCTAAATCTCTTTATCGTCTCAAACAAGCACCTCGAGCTTAGCATGAGAAACTAAAGAACTTTTTATAAGATAATGGATATATCATAGGCAAAGTAGATTCTACCTTGTTTCTAAAGCACACTTCTAACAACTTTCTTATCATTCAAATATATGTTGATAATATCATTTTTGGTGGAATTAATCTTGATCTTTGCAAGGAGTTTATTGATCTTATGTAGAGTGAATTTGAGATGAGCATGATGGGGGAACTCACTTTCTTCCTCGGCTTTCAAATCAAGCAAACCAAGAAAGTTAAATTCATCAACCAAGGCAAGTACACAAGTGAGCTACTAAAGTGATTTGGGATGGAGAACACCAAGTTGATGGACATCCCCATGTAAAACACCACCAATCTTAGTAGAGATGAACAAGGGGAAAAGGTAAATGAGAAGCTCTATAGAGGTATGATTGGAATTTTACTTTATATAACTGCCTCTAGACCTGACATAATGTTTAGTGTTGGCTTGTGTGCTTGCTTTCAATCAAGTCCTAGGAAATCACATCTTATAGCAGTCAAGAGGATTTTAAGGTATCTATCCAAAACCCTAAATTTTGGAATTTGCTATCCTAAGTTAAGGGACTTTACTCTTACCGATTATAGTGATGTGGATTATGTAGGATGCTTAATTGATACAAAGTGCACAAGTGGCACTTGCTTCTTCTTAGGACCTTGCCTAGTTTCTTATTTCTCCAAGAAGAAAAGCATTGTGGCTCTATCAAGTACCAAGGCTGAATGCATTACATCTGGAAGTTGTTGTGCCCAAGTCCTAAGGATGAAGCAAATGCTCTAAGACTTTAACATTTATTTTGATGCTTCTCCTATCTTTTGTGATAATACTAGTAAAATTAACCAATCATACTATCCTATATTGCATAGTAGAGCTAAACATATAGATGTTTGTCATCATTTTATTCATGACCACATTGCTAAGAAGTATATTTATATCACGCATGTAGATATGGAAAATCAATTAGCAGAATTTTTTACTAAACCTCTAGCTAGAGAGCAATCTACTTTCATTGGATCAAAACTATTTATTACTACTCTTGATGATATTGACATGCTTCCTAGCTATTTTTTATCTTACCTATATGTTTCTTGCTTAGAATTGATCATCTCTTGCTTGATATGTGCTATAGTTATCTTGTTATTTGCCTTATTTTGCTCGTTTTGGCCATTTTTCACAAATGCTTGTTTTATCACAAAATAGTACCCTAATGAGTGAAATGTGTCTTAATATGTCTAAAATGCATAATGGGATAAAGAAATAAAATAAATTAGCACCCTAGAGTCTAGAAATTAAGTTTCTAAGTTTTTGGACGGGCTACCTATTGGTTGAGTTGCCAACTCCGCGGATCAGGCTGAGGTCAAGGGTTTTTCTCTTAATCGTTCGAGTTTCCCAAACTCAAAACTCGACCGATGGTAGGGCTAGACAAAACTTAAGTTAGGTTTCAGTTGACATTTATCCCTCTCAGCTAGAGAAAAGTCAATCAACTCCTAGCTCTAGACCCTCTTGATCTCCAACCCTACGTGAGGCCATCACTTCCCTTGCTTAGCCTAGCCTTTCTTACCTCTCCCACACACATCCTAGGTGGTTATATGGATTTTTGGTGAGGTTTTCTCCTTCTTTTGGTTGTTTTTGCCTCTCAATTTGACCCCCATGGCATCCAACCAAAGAAAGAGAGCTACCCCAGGTGGTGTACCTTTGTCCTCATCCAATCCTCGCCTGATGGCCTTTGACGAAACCTCATTTGTCTCCTTTGAAGATCTCAATTGTTACAAGGAGCTCCTCCCTAGTAACCCTTTCTCATTTAGAGCTCTTTTTGTGACTCATCTAAAAAAGGAGGCTATCTCTGAGATTGCCAATCTTTTCAATACCCACCACCTAGGTGCTTTGTGCATAGAATTCTTGTGATTTCAAAATTCCATTACAATCATCAAGACGGTCCATGAATTCTATGCAAACCTTTCATGGAACTATGAAAATTTAGTGCCACCACCCACTATACAAGTCACCCTCACTTCCATGATTTCCAGAATCAAATTCACAATCTCTAGAAATTCCTTGAACATCTTTTTCAATGGAACAGAGGTTACTGACACATAGAGGGAGGATGATCCTGACTATTTTGACATGTTGGACCCTAAGGAATTCTACAAGAACTTCAATTTTACTCTTCATGGCATCCACAAGTTCTTAAAGAAGCCTCAGGTACCCTATAGAGATTTCTTTCCATCATCTTCCCTAGATCTCAAGAACAGACTGCTCACATTTGTTGTTAACTACAATTGGAACCGGTGACTCCCTGTGCCACAAGCCACGAGATAACTCAAAACTAACTGTGAAAACAAACTTAAACAAATAGATTACTGGGAAACACTGGAAATTAAAACCATTTTCATTCATATCCAAACAGCAAAAACCTTTACATATGAGTCCTTTCATGTTACAGGATACTTACCATGCATGTCATCATCATGTTACAAAAAAACCTATTCCAAACGTATATATACATATTCACCATATCCATACATGAATAGGACACACAAGCCAAAACACATATTGAAACATGTCTACAAAACACACACAACAACCATCCCAAATACATGAGTGTACAGGGACAACTCTAGGACTCTAACAAAAAAAGAACCACCAGCAACACTTCCAACCTTGTCAGCTACTATCCTTCTTGTTGCTGCTCAACCTCTACTGCACGATCTCAGCCTCCTCGTGTACGTCCACGTAAAAATATGTGGGGAACCCATGGGGTGAGATTCCAAATCTCAGAGGGAGGTATAACTCTCCACGAACACTATTATTAGCACAGATAAGATGATTAAAGAATAGTAGTAAGGCTACAAACATGATAAGCAAGTAATCGTCACTAGCAAAATAAGCAATTGCCATTAGATTATGAAACATCTTATCATCATAAAAGGAATATGAAGAGAATGTATATTCACTGCCAACTATACTATACAAAATCAAGCAAAGCCTCATCCAATGTTCTCGTATTTGATCCTATACAAGTATGCTACATGACTGATTACATTTATTATTATGCCTCGAGGACTTGAGTCGTACCATCCAAATCCAACTGACCACTGCTAAGTTGAAAATGGTGTCATACAAGGTCCAGTGGAAGAGCCGGAATCTATGACCTCACCCCCTCTTTCAGTACGAATGAACCTATAGTGACATCATCAGTCAAACTACTACCAACGACATATAGTCCAGCTGTACAAAACTAGCGTGCCTTGGTATAGGTCACGGTGCTAGTGAAACTGAGTTGCGGCCTACAGCCGCACTCCTACTAGGGTATGGCCTGCAGCCAATCATGTATCACATATCATTGAGCCATGGCCTGAAGACGCACTCCTATCAGGGTATGGCCCACAGCCAATCATGTATCAGATATCCTGGATGTAAGGGGATAGTTGTCCTCACCCCAGCATATTCAAAAATATGCACTCCAAGTTAAATTCGTTTCACCATTCAGCAAGTGATGACACTGAATGGATGTATGGCACAGGGAAAAGCTACATTGTTAGGTTCCACTTGATTAGTTAGGTCATTTAAGTGTCTTTTAGCATCAATCAAGTTAGAACGTATAAAACCATAACAAATTCTACAAAGATAAGGGCATAGTACTCTTCCTGCAGATGAAACATATAGAGTGTGAACTTGTCACTATCACCACATGATGCTTGTAATATTTCCATTCGCAGCATCATCAACAAAGACACATGCCATGGTATATCAATCCCTCAACTCTATCAGTAGGAAACATCCTTTCATGTCAGAACAATACCATCGTTAGGTCATAAGGCCCAACCATTATTCATGTATCACTTGCATAATCAGCAAGCCTCACAAGCACATATTCAATTCTTATCTCACATCATATCCATCATAGCACACACTAACTATGATAATCGATTCTACAACACATGTATGGTGAGAAGATCACAATCAAGAGAGATAATTTCATAACATCATAACCATCCATGATTAGGGTATAAGCAAGACTTATTCACTTTTAGGGTTTAGGATATCCACTTTTGTCGATTAGGGTCCACAAGGTTAGGGTAAACCAACCACCCTAGAACCACCACCCTCCACCATCATGGAGTGTGTTAGGATTAAGCAACATCATTAGAGAAGATTGGATATCACACAAAATAGCATGACACATATGTATACATGATTAACATTAGATGTTCATGTATGCTTCATAACCACCAACCATAACCACATGTTAACCACTTAGGCACATAGGTCGTGGCCATTCTCCATAGTATATCGTGACCTTTCCATTCACCATGGGTACCTTGACCCTCATTCCCTCATCATGTTGCAACCACCTTCTACATGTCGCGCCCACGACATTAGGGTTTGGGTTTCTCTTCACCCTTCAACCATGTGGCATGGACAAGCTCCTCAAGCACCTATATGTCGCGACCATGACGTCTCAACACCACCATGTCATGACTGTGGCATCCCCTAGACACGACCACCACACCAAGTGTTGTCCCCACCAAACTGAGTCAAGAATCTAAGGGTTTCAAAAAATGATGCACTCCATAGGTCTCAACCCAACATCACTAGGTCAAACATCACCACAAGAAGGGACATCTCGACCAAAGCCAACTAGGTCGTGGCCCTCTCAAAGGGCTATGTCGCGACCGTGACACCCATACACATGCCTCGACCACCAAACCTTCTAGGTCCCAACAACACCAAGGGTAAACACCTAGGTCACCAAAATAGGCTCAAAACTAAGTAAGAACCATGATCATCAGGGAAGGAGACTGTAAAGAATGGGGCCCAAGAGGGGGATCCACTACCTTCTAAAAAATTGAAGAATAACACATCCATTCTGAACAAACTCAAAGGTATGCTGGAATAGGTGTAGAAATTTCAAATATTAATAAATGATATTCAAAACAACCAAAGTGTAGCAGTGAAAAACAAATGACTATATTCAATTTTTATAAATGATTACAAAATTACATCATAATCTCCCATAACGGTTTACATGTATGATACAACATAAGGATCTAAGTAGAGAGAAGTCTAAACTACTTCAAATATATCTCCAAGCAACATATTCAAGAGTTAGGTCCATGTTGGAAGCTATGTTCTCCTTGATCATGTTCAACACCTCGATCTAAACCTGGGTGGTTGGAAAAACATCCAACAAGAGGGAAAGGAAAACAAAGTATGTGTCAACAAATATGAATAGGAAATCAAGGAAAACAAAACATGTAATAAAATCTAGTTTTCATCATAAGATGAAAATTTCAAGAGTATGAGGCATAATCAGATATATGCTTGCCATATCAAGAAAAACAATAAAAGATTTGTATGCATGATTAATATTGACTACATTAACTAATTAGGGTTGAGGAACCTACTAGACCTTTACCTATAGGTGAGGGGAGAATTAATACATTCCCAGTCACCTACATATATTTATATGGGGGAGAATAAGACATTCCCCAGTGTGAATTAATACATGCCCTATCTATGGGTGGTTGTACATAAGTACCACTACTATTGCTAAATAGTCCATAAAATCAACATGTTAGAAAAGAAATCATGGCAAGTAAAAGCATCATCTCAATTAGAACATGGATGTTACACCCCGATCTCACAATTTCCACTAATCATGAGATTAGGGCATAAATTGAGGATTTAACGTATTACAAAGATCACCCTTAACTTTTTCTTCTCTTTCAAAACTCTTTGTTTTCTCGCATTGAACACAGAAACCAACTTTATCTAAACAATTATTTCTCTAATCTAATTTCAACAGTAAAAATGCATTAATGAACATTCATTATGTTCCTTATACTTTTAAGCACATAAGACTTGCTGAGTCGCACATATTGCTAAAAGAGGAATAATGTTATACATCATCATTTACTACTCTCTCTTATTTCTTTACCATGACCTAGAGTGACAAGGACCAACTAAACTTAACTATACTCAAATTTAACTCTTATGGCAGATCTACTCTGATGCAATGATATCTTCTTCAAGTCCATGTGATTTCCCTAAAAAAATTATGGGTAGAGGGGTGAACCTACTCACTCAGTGAATGAGTACTTCAAAGAAACAGTTTAAAGCACTAATATAATTATAGATATACTTTTGAGCAATTGATATCAATTATAACAACAGTAAGCTTTAAAGAGTCTAATAATTGACAATCATAAATATGGCAGGATACTCTAAATATCTATAAGAGTGAATCAATATATGAAAGGCTTGACTGATAATAACGAGAACTAATAATTCAGAAACACACAAAGAATAATTGAATAACGGTACACACTTGTTTGACCTCTCATTCATTTTATTATGCCCTGATCATATGTACTGTACTCTACATATGAAGACTCATAGTGCACTACGATCACACCGTACAAGACTTAGCAAACACGTCCGGGAAATGCTCAGTCTGACAACTCTCCTGGTCTACAATAGGGAAATGGCTTTCTAGCCTAAACCAGACTCCTCCTCTAACCTGAGCACACAGGCGGAGAGTCAAGCCACCTCTTGACTTTTCAGTACTCTATTGTCACCAGGACTTCTGGTTGATGTTGGACACTACAAACTATAATTTAAGGAGACTTCCACTAGGGCTTCGTCCCCCGTGCCACCTGATAGCACGTTTCGGCCCCCATAGACTAGATGCTGCCAGGGTTAGGTCGTTTCACCCCTAAGGCGCAGACCTCACATAGGGGTTCTACGGTGTTCAACACTCCTAAGTCTGTAATTTTATTATTCCTAGAAAAATCTTTCTACATTGTACCCTTATCTTACTTATACTTGACTCTGGTATCTCTATGGTGTCGTGTCTACTGATTTGAAGTTATAATACAACATGTATATCATTCAAACTTGGCAGAGCAGTATATTGAAAACATTGTAATATACTGAGTAATCAACATACTATACATGCAGGAAGACTAAAATTCTTAAATAAATAGATTACATGTCCACTTGGCACATACAAACTAGAATCGTGCAATTTATCATCTTATTACACTGATAAGAGTTAATTACTTGACATATGAGTAATCATCAATAGCACCTGCAACTTATTTGTAATTTCTCAAAGAATGTACATATCAACCCAAATCTTGAGTTGTGCATCTCATAACTCAATTAAGAGTTAATTACTTATCATGACAAGATTGATTAATAATAACTGAGAACATTGATATCACAATACTTGATTCATTGAACACCCTACCCTTAGGGTTTCATTTAATCACAACAAATGCTACAAAGAAAGGTGTAATACATCTATCACGTACTTTTCAAATCTTTACAACACATGATACCTGGGATCTCAATCCCTTATGACATTACTGGGAATTCTCATCCCTTCACATCATTATCATAATTACTAGATCTGGGTATTCAAACCCTTAGATCATCACATAGCATTATTACCTATGTAACAGGTAACCATTACCCCTAGGTCCTTAGACCAAGGTATTCATTTCACTGGTTGTACAAGTATTCTCATGGCTCACAAGGCCATCACACATCTTGTCACCTCTCACTAGGCAACAACTTATTCACATGGCTCCCATAAAGATTTCATGCAATATAAACATTCCCTGAATAAAGATTACTATCAACAAATCATATAAAATCAATATATGTATGAAACCTTAGAACTGAGCTGAATTTGGGTTTCCATTCCATTCACTGGGATATCATGCATCAATAATAACATTTAATAAATAAATTCTATCATGTCAAGAAAATCCCTTCAAATGGATTTCACGATATCTATTCGCAAATATCCAACTTTCTTCGCATCTAGGGTTTCACCCTCTTCACTGAGATACCAAACAAACACTACTCACTTTAAACGAAATCCAAGATAGTATCTGACATATATGTACTATGAATTTAGATAAACAATCATTCAAAACCAAGGGGATCTAGATAAGTAACTTTCTCTATTTACGTATACAACAAATTTCAGTCATAGACAAATTTCCTATATTTCAGTTTACTCTTATAACCTCTGTGAATACTTAGGGAATTCTCATTAGAATGCATTGTATAAATTTCTAATATGATTTTATTATCTGAAATTCATTCAAACAAAGGAAGAATCCATTTCATATCATTTTTCAACAACTTAGAACAAATAGACAATTCAGGGTTTGTAGTCGCATACTAAGCAATTAAAGATTATGGTTGATTTAACCAATTTTCATGAAATATACTATTTAAAGGAAGTTACCACTCACCCTAAGGTGTGAAAACACTTAAAAAACATATCCCATATCTGAAAATCTCAAATCTGTATCAAATCCCTAGCAATTCACCCAATTCTTCTTCCTTTCAACTCAGAAATCCTAAAATGAGGGATTATGAAGAAAGAGTGAGAAAAGGGGAAGTTTTGCTACCATTTTGGAACAAATTATAGTAGGGACGGAATTTTGACATGTGAGAGAAGATTCACCATGAAATTATATCCAAAGAAGTTAAACTTACATGATTTCATCATTCCTCGGACCGCAAAACCCTAGGTTAGCATCTCCATCAATTTATCCTCTCAAACCCTAACTCTCTCTCTCTAGGATTTTGTTTCTCTGGATTACATCACGAATTAAGAGATTTCCTTGTGTGTTAGGTTGACCATATAGAGCAATTGAGCTGCTTGGGTTAATTGCACATTGACCCCTCACTAAACTTTTTCTTATTTCAGTAGATTTTTCTATCATAAAAAGGTTTCTGTGAATTTTTGTATTTTAGAGATCAAACCTTCTCCAAAAATTACTATAATATAGAATGTTGTATATAATTGAGTTACATAGCTTCAGTTAAAATTTTAGATCATTCCAAGCTTCCATTAAATAATTAAAAAATCGAATAGTGCACTGCTATCCAGAATTCTGTAGAAATGTCAGTTACTGTAATTCATCTACTGATAATGTCTAAATGCATCCAAAAATTCTGACACTTTTTCATGTGGTTTATGATTGAGTTTCAGATCCCCAGTTAAAATTTCAAATCATTTGGAGTTACCAATAAATAACTAAAAATAAAACACTACACTGCTGAAAAGCACTCTGTCAGCATTTTGGTCAAAATATATTTTGACCGAGAACCACATTCAAAGAATGCTCAAATATTCTGAAATTTTTCTTCAATATGCATGATTGAGATATCCATATAATATCCAAAATTCAATTAAATACAAAATTTGTAGAAAACACGAAAAATCATTAACCACACTGATATCCTGATCAAATTTCATACTCATGTACCATCAGAACCCTAATTTCAGCCAACTAGGGTTTATATTTCTCAAACCCTAATTTCTCAAACAATAGAATACTTTACGTTCTTATTAGGTTTAAAACATCATAATTTAATTATCATTATTAATTAGATTTAAGCAATGATCATTCCAATTAAGCATATAATCATCCAGGTAAACCCTAGTTTACCAATTAAGCTCAGATGTGGTCATAACAATTCTCCCCTCCCCCAAAAAAAGGTTTCGTCCCCGAAACATAAATATGCAAGTAAAGTACATTCAAGGTTTATTTTAAGCTACTGAAATCTTACATGTCATTATATTCTTGTATTTCATACTTGAATGGAGTTTTCAACATTAAGTCCTTTATTCCTTTACTAAATCACAACATGTTTGAAATAGTTCTCAATGATAACAAACAAATTCTCTATGCCACAATCAATCATAGGATAGAGAGAGAAACAACCATTTCAATATTTTCATACTCTTGAGGTGTTACCTCAACATCGATAATCTGATCCAACTATCTCAATTCATACTGCTAAATATGTACTATTGTTATGTATTACCTCTAAATCACGAAAGAGAGTTCACCATGTTCTTTTGAATTTTATTATTATGCTACTCAAATTGCAAAACAGTCTTGAGTTAAAAGACTAGATTCAACAACAATTGTACATTACTACTCACGGCATCCCCATTGGATCATGGATGCATAAGGTGAAGCATTACCATCACATTCCATAGTATTCTCAAGTATGAACCCACACATAATTCAAGGTGTAACCATTGGGTTATAGAATACTAGGGTTTCAACAACAATAACAGAGTACTCCATAATTGTATTAGCCATTCAAGGACTATTCATACCCAATTACCATCACTTAGTTATATTAAAGCTAGGTATAACAAGCTACACCTCATTAGGGTTACATATCAATACAATATGGTTATCATCCCTTCTATTCATATGAGTGAATAGGTAAGACTACCTTATTCAGGATAACCCACCATTAGTTCCATCATCATTCAACCCATATCACCATACCACAATTGTACAATACTAAAACGGATTATTGGTATGAATGACTTAAACTATCAGACGCCTTTAATTAACATATTGCTTGCACATGTACACTGAAATCATACATAGAACTAATTTACATCCCTTAATATACCTTTAACAAATTATACTTCTAAAAACAAATTCACATATTACTAAAATCCATTGTTTTCTCTTATCTCTCTCATCATTCATTACTACTTACTTTTTGCTACTTATCCTTCTCATTTTAATCATCTAGATTAAACATCCCTAAAATTGAAACATATAAGGTATGAATAGATTATTCATCATTCTTGCTATTACTGCAAGAATTTATTTCATATCACACTTCACTCATATTGTATTTCTCCTTTTGTTAAAAACACACCTCTTATATTTCAAATCTATTTCTTATCCTTTGCTCTAAATCATTTCCATATTGTTTATCTACCTTTTAGATTAGCTAGGATTACTATCAGTGCTAGTTTACTTCTCATAGTGAAAATTTCATGATCTTGTTAAATAGAGATGCTAGTATTCAAGGTCAAATCACTAGTGACAACCCTTGAACTACTACAACTCTAAACAATCTAGGGTTTGGCCTTTATCAGAAGCATGACGTTATTGTGATGTGACTTTTCTCCCTTAATTTGAAATTCAAACTTTGGATCTCACAAGTTTTACTAAATTCTTCTTTATCTTATCACTTGAATTTCCTTTCTCTTACTTGTCCATTCATATAGATTACATTTTCAATTTATCCTGCTAGGGTTTCATCATCATGTTGTGTGTCATTATTACATTCACTAGATGTCTCTACCAAGGTGGTTATACATCATATATGATTCATTTTCTTATCACTTCATTCCCACATTGCTCTCATTAAGGAAGATATGAAAGAGAAGATGATTTTGAGACTTAGAATTCTTATCTTCAAACATTAATTAATACATTTCTCATATGTAGGTTTAATTAATTATCAACAAGGATACTTGACTAATTAGCACTTTCTTGAATCTCGCAACCTCTTTCTTTTATAATCTATATTACTCCATTATGTTTCAAACCCTTCTTTACTTTCCATAATCCCCTTACCATATACTATTATTCCACATGTCATCTTTAACTTCTAGTTTTCTCTTATGATCATGTTGCTTCTTTTATGTGTATGATCATGTATACCATGTTGCATATATTTCTTTTTATCCTTCTACTAATGTGAAGTTGATATTCTAAATCAATAATCTCTCTACTAGTATCACCTCATGTTTAATACATTACATATCCTTCATTTTAAATCAAACGACTCATGCATGGGTTAAACTTAGTTTCTCTTTCAATCAAGTTTTTCCTTCCTGAGTATAGTCTACCTTTGTTTGACTTATTCATTTTATTAAGCTACACTTTTGTTCTTCTTTTAGAAACTAGTTTGTTGTTCTATAGAGACTTGGAATCCAAAGGCAGGAAGGATGAATGTATTAAACTTATTAATAAAGGTATGCATTCCATGCTCTCAATTATATCATAACCCTCATTCCTTAATCAAGTTCATTATTTCCAACATTTCTCTTTGTTTCAACTAAGTTTCTTATCCTAGTTTTATGATTTACATGCTCATGTAGTTCTCTTCACTTTAACTCTTCTGAAGACTATTCACTTCTATGTACTTATTGTATACTTAGCTCATTTCTTCTATTTTCCCTTTGCTTTGGAATACATAAAAACATTGTACTCAGTTATATAATCCATTCCTCATGATTGATTCTTTCTATCTTGTCCCCTTACATACTTTTATCATATATTTTCCATATTCCATATTTAGAGTTCATATAATACTAATAATTAAACTTAATTTGAACCTTATGTCATGTTCCTTTATTCCCAATTAAGGGTTTCTCATATGAGGCCCCAAAATTGGATCTCAGATATTAGTTCCAACTGATTCTTAGTTATCCCAGTCTTTCCCTTATACTTCAAAATCTTAGAGTATGTACATTCATACTAGAATTTGGATCTAATCTATCCAGAATTTACTCTTGTTATGTTACTAATAGGAGTCATTAGATCCCAGTAATGCATCCTACCAGCCGGACCAGGCCGAACCTACACTCCTGAAGCCAAGAGCTACTCAGGATTACTCAACTCCTATTCATCTCAAATGTGTGGAAGAAAACTTATCCACTTAGGAAAGCTCATTCAAAGATCATTTCTAGTCTACTTGATACAAAGAATGTAATCAAAAAATTCTACAACTACATAGTGTACAACAAATCTTAAGACCCATATATATTTCAAAATACTGAATATCTGAATTCAAACATATAAGAGCATTTCTATTCATCTCCAATAAAACAACAATATGAAATGAAAGTTCTATCTGATTTTATATTTATGCTCTTAATTCATGTTACTTATCTTGTTTCTAACCATAATATTTCTAGGGTTCATTTCTAGCCCATCCTTCCACTATATACCTGGCCAGGGTATACATGAAAGAATAGACAGAGTAGCTTGATATTGGTTGATCCAAGTACTCAGATATCGGGCCAGTATATTCAAATACTCAAATCCCCAGAGCTAACATCATATCATCTCCTATCTGCCACACTTATGACTCTAACTTACTAACTTAATGGTCCCTAAAAACTCAGCCTAAGCTCTGATACCAAAGCTGTTACACCCCGATCTCACAATTTCCACTAATCATGATATTAAGGCATAAATTGAGGATTTGACGTATTACAAAGATCACCCTTAAATTTTTCTAAACATTTATTTCTCTAATCTGATTTCAATAGTAAAAATGCATGTATGAACATTCATTATGTTCCTCATACTTTTAAGCACATAAGACTTGCTTATTCGCACATATTGCTAAAAGAGGAATAATGTTATACATCATCATTTACAACTCTCTCTTATTTATTTACAAGGACCTAGAGTGACAAGGACCGACTGAACTTAACTATACTCAGATTTAACTCTTGTGGTAGGTCTAATCTGATGCAATGATATCTTCTTCAAGTCCATTTGATTTCCCTAAAAAAATTGTGAGTAGAGGGGTGAGCCTACTCATTCAGTGAATGAGTACTTCAAAGAAACAGTCTAAAGCACTGATATAATTACATATATACTTTTGAGCAATTGATATCAATTATAATAGCAGTAAACTTTAAAGAGTCTAATAATTGACAATCATAAATATGGCAGGATACTCTAAATATCTATAAGAGTGAATTAATATATGAAATGCTTGATTGATCATAAAGAGAACTAATAATTCAGAAACATACAAAGAATAATTGAATAATTGTACACACTTGCACTACTACAAAAATAACCTTTGGCGTCGATTATTTAAGGCCTAAGGTGTCAGTTTCCAAGCGACACCAAAGTGGGTTCCGCTAAAAGTTGACACCTTCAGCGTCGGTCCCCCAACTGATGCCATAAACCTTCCCGCCACTAAAAACACGCCAGCAAGGGAACTATCTGTGTCGGTTCTTAAAGAAAACTGACACAATAACCTTATTAAAAATGTCAGTTATTAAGTAACAACCGACGACATACCCCTTCCTGCCACCAAAAAGGTGCCAGCAAGGGCATCATCAGCATCGGCTTTATATAGGTAAATGATGCCATATCCACAGCCACAACAGCCATGCTACCCAGCACGACTGTGGTACTTGGCCAGAATTTACTAATAACCGACACCATAGGCATTGGTTTGTATACTAATAACCGACGCCATATCTCCTACCACCACGACCGTGCTACCCAACACGGCCATGGTACATGGCCGCAATAGGCGTCAGGTTTATAGATAACCGATGCCAGAAGGGGATAAAGATGTGGGTTTTACACTAACAACCGACACCTATGTGTTTTGTTGTCAGTTTTACACAAATAACTGACGCTTATGTTCTAAATTTTTTTTCTTATCAGTTTACAGGCCTGATGTATGGTTGGTCAGCAGGATGCAGCACCTGCAGTTCAGTTTTAAACTATATGTTTATAGCATCCATTGATATCAGCCAACAACAAGTCACAAACCTGCAAAATTAACAAGATAGACAATATTATATATTTATCATGTGATTCACACACATGTATAAGCACATTTAATTCATATTATTTTTCATTATACACATGTAGAAACCAGTAGTTCCATTTCAATTTTCCTCCATTTTCACACACATTTAGCAACCTGCAATTCCATTCTTTTCATCTCTTTTCACATTCAGACACATGTAGAAACATTCATGTATTGATCATCTTCACATTCACACATATGGCAATTCATAAAAAGTCATTCACATTCACACGAAAATAATTATGAGAACAAAGTTTAGATATATCATTCTTTATTCATCATCATTATCCCAATTATATTTCAAAATTCCCACTACTTGTAGGGCTTCTGCCCATTGTTCTCTTACATCATTTAACTCATCCATCGTATAGGGAGTATGTACATCTAATAACTTTTCACCTGTAGTGAAGTCAGTTTTAAACACCTACAAAGAGAATGATGTATATATATAATTAATAATATATAATGAGATTGATATATTTTATATTATCTAATGAGACTACATATAATACCTGATGTATGGTATCGATTTCCATTACGGCATGTTCGATAATTATGCTCATAAATTGCATCACATAGTATCCACATGCTCAGCCGTTGTCTTATGTAGCACACTATAAATTGAAACATACAAAATATTCAAAAATACAAATAAGTACAATTCACATAAATAATATATACATTGGAGTTGGGAAATTGCTTTCACATTCTACCAAGTTAGTGGCTGGCTCTTTTTCTTGGGGATCTTTCTCAAGCTTTGGCGTACTCTTGTAAAGCCCTACATATTAATGTAACATATTAAATTGCATAATTAAATAGTAATTAACATATGTTAATAGATATAAAAATATGAAATATTTCTCACGGGAATAATGGCCTTTTCATTGTGTGTCCATATATATTCAATTCCTTCTCTATAGGATCTAGATAATAGATAGTGAACGTCTCGGGGACAATAACTAGTAACTCCCAATGCTTACCACTGGAGGTAAGAAAGTTATAAATTAATAACTCAAAAGTCACAATAAAAATGAGCAAAGTAAACTTACCCGACATTGAATGGAGCTATTATCACCATCTTCTTGTTTTTACCAAAATATTTAAAAACATCACAGCAGTATGAAGTAACTGATCTAGGGTTTTTAACTACAAGACTAATCAAATATGGAACCAAAAATCTCACATGGAGAAATGAAAAATCTGTACATATCGTGTGTAAGTGGCTGCAAAACATATATTACGTATTCATTAATATATAAGAAACTAGATCACCGTATATAAAACAAGGTATATGGATGTATAAATAAGATCTCACCATATCCATAGCTCTATCATAGATGAATTCAACCAAACATAACGATACATCTCCAAAATATCTTGTATAAATAGCTTGTTATCATATGATTGACCTGCAGCTTCCTCCAGAATAGTAACATTCATAGGGCAATTTGGATCATGTTCGCCTATCCAATCTGCCATACCCCTACAATTAGGACCTAACAAGGCATGTAGGTCCCTTGGTAGCCAACTTGGTATTTTAGAAGGTGGAGGTAGAGGCCGAGATGTAGCGGGTGTCTTCCTTTTGACATGTATATATAATTTTAGATTAATTGACTCATATATACGTACACATTAACAAATTAACGTAATGTAAATTTACCATACAATATTAGTATAGACGACATCTTCTTTGGGCCTCAATATCACTCTGCCTTCTGCCTCACCAAGCGTTTCAAAATTTGGGTGGGCATATGACAATGTAAGATCCCTCCATTTGGGGCTACACTTATCGGGCTCACATGAACCGCACCATCTGGTACTGGAGTCCCATGAAACATTTCCCCTGGAAAGGGTGGGTAAGTCGACGCCTCTGCAACAACATATTCTTGACTTTTTATACGGCATGGCTTTAACCCATACAAATTTACGTAAAGAATGTTATATGCATATATACACAAACATATCATCTTAAAAAGACTAGCTTTTATGTCATAAAAATACTTACAAAGGATGTTCTAGGTGGTGGGTCTACAGGATTACTCCCAACCTCTGCAGTAGGAGTAATAGAAGTGTGGCACGTCACATGTATCATCTGAGTGTCCGTCTGAGATGACTATCACTTCACCATTGCTTCTTGGACTTTCCTCTCAATTAATTCATCTACCTATACATGGATAAAAGAAATGCTAGCTTTCAATTATTGAATTCCCTTTCGCAATAACATTCTAAAAAAGAATAGGTTACCTCAACTTTTAAAAGTCCCTCTTTTGGGACAGGTTTGTGTTGGGATGGCCCAAAGAACGCTTTGATGTCCACACCAGCGCCTGCACCCCTAACACATCCAGGATGCTCTGGGTTACCCAGAGAAATTGTCAATTCATCCCTTATGCCCTCAGGGATGAACTTGCCTTCCTTCCTCTGCTCATGCAGCTCCCGCTAATCGCCATCAATAGAAATTGGTAAGTAAACATAACAATAACCAATATCAATTGATTTCTCTAAGAGTTGAATTTTACCATTTTGTAGTCGCCTCAGCAGTTGCGGGCTTCGTTATATCTCCCTTCTTATTTTTCCTCCCAACTATCCACATAGCATGGTGAGGCAGAGGTGCGGGACCAATAGTAGAGGACTCCTGAGTAGCAGCAGACTGAGCAGTAGACTGAGCAGTATACTTAGCATGTAGTCTTTGGCGAACGCCTGCATAGCCTCTTGGACCCATTGTGTGGTCATGCACATTCAGTGCACGTCTTGCTCTTTGACCATCGCTGATAGCCTTGTTAGTAAGCATGTTGATTTGGTTAGTAACACTAAAGGTTAATCTTGAATAGGTGAATACATAAGAATGTATATTAATTAAATTGGGAGTGGAGCTTAATACCTTGAATTCATCTATTTTTCTTTGGGTAAAAAACTCCTCCCAGTCTTTGGGGTCTAGGTAGTTCCATTGATCAGGGACAGCCTTCTTCCTAAATTTATTTTTTAAAGAGAGTACAAAACAAAAACTATTAGTGTAGAGTTAGTCAAAAAGTGATCAATGTCTAGAATTGGAAATCAATCATGAACCTCTTCTCAGCATCGCGTATGTAATCTCGAGTGAGATTTGTCCTATAGTTCCTTAGGACCCTCCCACAGCGTTGCATCACGCATTTATGATGTAGCTTTTCATCCAAATCAAATATACTCTACAAAATAGAATTGCTATTAACTAGTATCCTAAAAATTAGTAATCTACAAAAATAGAATTGCAAATAATGATAACTCACATATAGTTCCTTCCATATTAAGTCTTTCTTCCCCTTAGGAACTCTATGCCAGGATTCAAAAATAGGACTACAATGGTTGCGAGTAAGAACCCAAGATATGAAATAAATGAATTGTGGTTCACTCCAACTAGATTTCCTGCATGATCAAAATCCACAGCCAGTTTGGGTCCATTGCCCCTTTGTTGTAGTAACTTGTTCATCATTGTGGTGCCCCTCACTTTCTCAATTTTTTTTTGCTGCTCATCAAGTGCCCCAATTTCTTCAGGGGGTACATCACCAACCTAAAATTTGACAAAAAAACACACTTACATGATATAACTATAAATGTGAGTCGGGATATATTTTTAAAACTTACATTGTGAGGTGGTGCATTGACGTCCTCACCCTCATGGTAATTATCAGCACGGTCATCATATGAATGCTCAGCCATCTAAAGTTCACATTCAGATTGTAAAGTTCACATTGTAAAGTAATTCACATTGTAAAGTTCACATTGTAAAGTTCACATTCACATTGTAAAGATCACATTCAGAAAAATAAAACATATACATGTATATATAAATGGGTTTCTAGGCTAACAAATACATGTGTTGTCATTCTTATATAATAAATGTGTACCACCTATCCCATTTTGAACACCTAATATCACTAGTAAGTGTATAATGTGTTTTGGGTTTTCAAGAAAATTTTGGTAGCATTTCCCCACTGTTCTCCAAGTACATATGTACTTAGAGAACAAACGGGGAAATGCTATCGAAATTTTCTTGAAACCGAATACACATTATATACTTACATCCTAATTGAGATTAGGTGTTCAAGAACAGACCCAAACCGGGGACTATCCAAGATTTACTCCTAATGAGTAAATCTTGGACGGGTTTCTAGGCCAATAAATACATGTTTGCTATCATTCTTATACCTACAATCCTAGTTTCATCATTCATATCCTAAGTTTTGTGTAACATCATTTAATTATGCTTGTCAGTATATAATAATCAGTAAATAAACCATGATTCCATATATCAAAGATTTGAATCAAAATGGAGCCTAATGGAACATTGGGAGAGTGGGAATATTATACCTCACTTTAAGGCTGAAGAAGAAATATATGCAAATCAACAGAAAGTCAACAGCACCTGCAACAACACAAATGCACGATTCAATTCTGTTATAATGTATTAATTAGGGGTCAATATTGAAGTTTTAACTAGAGCTTCATATATCAACATACATACTAGGTCACATAATCATTTTAGAAATAGAAGACCCACATGTGAGTTAAGTTTGAGACATAAATGTATCTTTAACACGCATGTTTCAAGGTTCAAAGCACATAATCAAATTGATTAAATCAAATTAGCATGCTAGAATGGACAAGTTTGAATCTTATTTCAACATGCATCAAAATTTACTGAATTAGGTCAAGCATGAGGATTAGAAGGACAAATATATGCAAGCACAGGATTTGTTCATATCCTAGGTTGATTTACAATAGCAACATCTAAATAAGTAAACACAAAGCATTAGATAAATAAATATAATCAGTAGATAAACAAATACAAAGCAGTAGATAAAAAAGTACAGCTTAGTTGATAAACAAATATAAATCAATAGATGACTAAATAATTTTAAAAAGTAGATGAACAAATACAAAGCCCTAAATTTAAATAATGTGATGAATAAAAAATCATTAGATGAACGAATGAGTAGATAAGTAAATACAAATTAGTATTTAAGTAAATATAAGTCAATACATAAGTAAATACAAATCAGTAGATAAGTAAATACAAATTAGTAGATATATAAATTCAAATCAGTAGATAAGTAAATTCAAATCAGTAGATAAGTAAATACAAATTAGTAGAAGTAAATATGAATCAGTAGATAAGTAAATACAAATCAATATATAAGTAGACACAAATTAGTAGATAAGTAAATACAAATCAGTAGATAAGTAAATACTAATCAGTTGATCGAAATCAGCAACTTAGGACAAAGTCCATCACTAAAGTCTCAAACTCAGCATAGATGCACAATTAGCATCAAATATAGGACAAAAGGGTAGATTAGAACATTGATGTACTCAAACATGTATAAGATCCAACCCATTTCCCACACCCTGAGGGTAGGGGGGCAGGAGCAGGAGCAAGGAGCAAGAAGAGGAGGAAGAAGCGTACCAGGAGTAGTGAGTTGGTGGCCAGAGCAGCAAGCAGGAGAGCGAGTGGTGGCGGTGAGTGGGCGGCGGCAGTGAGTGGGCGGCCAGGAACAGGAGCAAGGAGTGGTGGCTCGAGCAGCAAGTAGGAGAGCTAGCAGGCGGCCGGAGCAGTGAGCAGTGGCGGCGAGGAGAGGAGCAGCGAGCGGCTTCAGCAGCGGCGGCGGCGAGCAGAGGAGCAGCGAGTGGCGCTGAGCAGAGGACCAACAAGCGGTGACGAGCAGTAAATCGCTGGACCTAACTACAACCGGGAATGAAATAGAGAAAGGGGAAGATTCTGCCTCGCGCGGGTGCTATTAAGTTAACCATCAACGTTGGTTATTTAAAAAATCAACGCTAATGACAATAGGATTCGGTTACCACAAAAACACCGACACCTATGCTCAATGATAGTCATCGGTTTATACTATAAAAAATGACATCTATCTACATATGCCAATAAAAAAATGTTCTTGAATTCTGACCATAGTCATCAGTTTCCATAGAAAACCGACGCCATAGGGGTGTAAAAAATTTTGCGCGGATAGCGCGGGAAAGCACATCGGTGTCGGTTATTGGAAGATAACACACGATAAAAATGTCCTAATTTCTATCACGCAAAAAAACCTTTAGTTATCAGTTAATTAATTAATAATCGATGTCGTATGTTAAATTTTGGAGGTTATTTTTTTCCACTGGAAAATTTGGATTTTGCGGTCAATTTTATGTGTTAGTTGCTTATTAAAGAACTGGCGCTAAATTAAAAAAGATATTCGTGTCTGGGCGCTCTTCACATATACATGTCGGTTTGTGTATTCAACCGACGATGTAGGGTTTAGGCGTCAGTTTATTGTATACAACCAACGCCTGTAAATGTGATGTTATAAGCCATTTCTGTAATAGTGTTGTTTGACCTCTCATTCATTTTAGTATGCCATGATCATATGTAGTTTACTATACATATGAAGACTCATAGTGCACTACGATCACACTGTCTAAGACTCAACAGACACACCTGGGAAATGTTAAGTCTGACTACTCTCCTGGTCTACAACAGGGAAATGGTTCTTTGGCCTAAATGGGACTCCTCCTCTAACCTGAGTACACAGGCGGAAAGTCAAGCCACCTCTTGGATTTTCTATGCTCTAGTTCCACCAGGACTTCTGGTTGATGTTGGACACTACAAACTATAATTTAAGGAGACTTCCACTAGGGCTTCGTCCCCTGTGCCACCTGATAGCATGTTCTGACCCCCGTATATTGGACGCTACTAGGGTTAGGTCGTTTCACCCCTAAGGCGCATACCTCACATAGGGGTTCTACGGTGTTCAGGGCTCCTAAGTCTATTATTTTATTATTCCTAGAAAGCTCTTTGTACATTGTACCCTTCTCTTACTTATACTTGACTCTGGTACCTTTATGGTGTCGCATCTACTTATTTGAAGTTATAATACAGTATGTATATCATTCAAAACTTGGCAGAGTAGTATATTCAAAACACTGTAATATATCGAGTAATCAACATACTATACATGCAGGCAGACTAAAATTCTTAAATAAACAGATTACATGTCCACTTGGCACATACATACTAGAATCGTGCAATTTATCATCTTATTACACTGATAAGAGTTAATTACTTGACATATGAGTAATCATCAATAGAACCTGCAACTTATCTGTAATTTCTCAAAGAACGTGCATATCAACCCAAATCTTGAGTTGTGCATCTCATAACTCAATTAAGAGTTAATTACTTATCATGAAAATAATTATTAATAATAAATGAGAACATTGATATCACAATACTTGATTCATTGAACACCCTACCCTTAGGGTTTCATTTAATCACAACAAATGCTACAAAGAAAGGTGTAATACATCTATCATGTACTTTTCAAATCTTTACAACACATGATACCTGGGATCTCAATCCCTTATCACATTACTGGGAATTCTCATCCCTTCACATCATTATCATAATTACTGGATATGGGTATTCAAACCCTTAGACCATCACATTGCATTGTTACCACTGTAATAGGTAACCGTTACCTCTAGGTCCTTAGACCAAGGTATTCATTTCAGTGGTTGTACAAGTATTCTCATGGCTCACAAGGCCATCAAACATCTTGTCACCTCTCACTAGGCAACAACTTATTCCCATGGCTCCCATAAAGATTTCAATAGACATGAACATTCACTGAATAAAGACTACTATCAACAAATCATATAAAATCAATATGTGTATGAAATCTTGGAACTGAGCAGAATTTGGGTTTCCATGCCATTCACTGGGATATCGTGCATCAATAATAACATTGAATAAATAAAGTCTATCATCTCAAGAAAATCCCTTCAAATGGATTTCACGATATCTATTCACAAATGTCCAACTTTCCTCGCATCTTGGGTTTCACCCTCTTCACTGAGATACCAAACAAACACTACTCAATTTAAATGAAATTCAAGACATTATATGACATATATGTACTATGAATTTAGATAAACAATCATTCAAAACCAAGGGGATCTAGATAAGCAAATTTCTCTATTTAGTTATACAACAAATTTCGGTCATAGACAAATTCCCTATATTTCAGTTTACTCTTATAACCTCTGCTAATGCTTAAGGAATTCTCATTAGAATGCATTGTACACATTTCTAATATAATTTTACCATTTTCAATTCATTCAAACAAAGTAAGAATCCATTTCATATCATTTTGCAACAAGTTAGAACAAATAGACAATATAGGGTTTGTAGTCGCATACTAAGCAATTAAAGATTATGGTTGATTTAACCAATGTTCGTGCAATATATTGTTTAAAGGAAGTTCCCACTCTCCCTAAGGTGTTAAAACACCTTAAAAATGTATCCCGTATCTGAAAATCTCAAATCCATATCAAATCCCTATCAATTCACCCAATTATTCTTCCTTTCAACTCAGAAACCCTAAAAATGAGGGATCATGAAGAAAGAGTGAGAAAATGGGAAGTTTTGATACCATTTTGGATCAAATTAGAGGAGGGACATAATTTTGACATGTGAGAGAAGATTCACCATTATACTATATCCAAAGAAGTTAAACTTACATGATTTCATCATTCCTCGGACCGCAAAACCCTAGGTCAGCATCTCCATCAATTTCTCCTCTCAAACCCTAACTCTCTCTCTCTCTCTAGGATTTCGTTTCTCTGGATTGAATTACGAATTATGAGAGCTCCTTGTGTGTTAGGTTGACCATATAGAGCAATTGAGCTGCTTGGGTTAATTGCATATTGACCCCTCACTAAACTTTTTCTTATTTCAGCAGATTTTTCTGTCATAAAAAGGTTTCTGTAAATTCATGTATTTCAGAGATCAAACCTTCTCTAACAATTATGCAAATTTAGCATGTTGTGTATACTTGAGTTAAAAAACTGCAGTTAAAATTTGAGTTCATTCCAAGCTTCCATTAAATTATTAAAAAATCGAATAGTGCACTGCTATCCATAATTCTACAGAACTGTCAATTATTGTAATTCGTCTACTGATAAGGTCTAAACGCATCCAAAAATTATGAAAATTTTACATGTTGTTTATGATTGAGTTTCAGATCTCCAGTTAAAATTAAGATCATTTAGAGTTACCAATAAATAACTAAAAATAAAAAACTACACTTCTAAAAAGCACTCTGTCGGCATTTTGGTCGAAGTATAGTTTGACCGAGAACCACATTCAAAGAACACTCAAATATTCTAAAACTTTTCTCCAATATGCATTATTGAGTTATCCTTATAATATCCAAAATTCAATTAAATACAAAATTTTTAGAAAATATGAAAATCATTTACCACATTGCTATCCTGATCAAATTCCATACTCATGTACCATCAAAACCCTAATTTCAGCCAACTAGGGTTTTAATTTCTCAAACCCTAATTTCTCAAACAATAGAACACTTAACGTTCTTATTAGGTTTAAAACATCATAATTGAATTATCATCATTAATTAGATTTAAGAAATGATCATTTTAATTAAGCATATAATCATCCAGGTAAACCCTAGTTTACCAATTAAGCTTAGATGTGGTCATAACAATGGAAGTGGGGTACAAGACCTAAGAAAAAGAATATCATTACGAATTTTGATGCAATTTAACAAGAGAATCATGAATAGAGGGAATATGGTTCACTAAAGCCTCATTAGGGAAATATAGGGTTTGGCTACAATCATCCCAACATAGGGTGTAATGAATGCACATACCTCTCTTACTGATATTAATTACTAACTTTCACCATTTTAATTGAGTCCAAGTTCCACTTTGCCTATTTTCAATGTATTAACGTGTATAAGAGTACATAATGCACATTAACGTATAGAAACCCTAATTTAAAACTTTTTTTAGAAAAACTCAGATTTAGACTCTAAAAAGATCACCACTGATCTAGTTAGGTTCTTCTAATTAAGAAAACATATAGATTTGCATATTTTGGAGTTATGAAGGTTAAAGTGTATTTTTGGTGGTTTTAGGTTTTTAATTCATTTTCTAAAAACTCTTTTCCAAAAAAACTCAAAAACAAACCTTGGAACTATTTTTATTCGAAAGAGCACATTTTTCTGAGTTTAGAACATATTTTCTTTTTATTTTTGGGCAATGGAATAAATAATTATGAATTTCTCAAAACTGACCAGTAGGAAATTGCCACATCATCAAACTGATCGAGATAAGAAGTGAGAGAGAGGGAGAGGGGGAAAACACCATTTAACCCAAGATCAAGGTTGAAGATGGGTAGGTAACCAAACTAGATCTTCTAGAGAAGGTGAAATAGCAAGAAACCAAAACCCTAGAAGAACATGGAAAATAGAGATGGAGATCATCGATTTTAAACATAGAAGCATGAGTTTTAAGCATTTGGTAAGCAATATATGAGAAGGGGGTTAACAAAACCATCCTCTAGGGAAGGTGGACAAGTTCAAGTAGAAAGATTCCCAGGCTAGAGATGTTGGTTTCTCCAACAAAGCTCCTATCTTGAGCAAGAAGTACCTTCTCCACTTTAGAGGTAAAAACCCCTAGCAAAAGAACATGGGATGAGGTGTTTAAGTCTCTAGGTGGGGTTTCACCATGGAACGTCATGGTTCCGACCTGTAAGAAGGTGGGATAAAGACTAAAAACATGAAAATAGGGAGAGAAATGAGGAAACTTACTACTTTTGGTCAAAATCACCAAGAAGGAGCTTTAGAAAACCCAAATAGAGCAAATTTGGAACCCTAGGAGCCTTCTTCTCCAAGGTAAGCACTCTCTTTAACCTTGGGATAGAACCTCGATGGACAAAAAGAGTAGGAATGAGGCTCTAATCTGTAGGAAACATAAGGAATGGATTTCTTCTTGGATTGGGAGGTGGGAAAGGGTAGACATGGCTTTATAAAGAAGGGGGCAATCATGAGGTTTCTATGGGACTTTCCATGTGTCCTTAGCCTAGGGTTTCATGGCCATGCAAGAGGATAGCTCATAGATACTTATTATATATCAAATTTCAGTCATAAAATCCCATGGAGACTTCGAGGTCATCCCTACCGTCCTCCAATCAAAGAAATAACCCCATTGGTAGCTTTCAAAGATAAGCTCATTTATAAAGTGGGTAATCTCTAAAATGCCCTTGGAGAGAAGACCTTCAAACCAAGGTGCAACTAGGTGACTCATGGTTAAAAATCTTGATAATGGTAAGGGAATATCTAAGGTTTATAATGCATGTGATAATTTGCAAAGAAAACATCCCAATTGGGTAAATTGCAGATTAATCCAGAATGTACATAAAATTGCATAACTTACACAAACATCCAAATTGAACCAAATTTGAAACTTAGGCTCATTTTATGATTTCAAAACATATAAAAAGGTTCCATTAAGTTTTATAACACATAAATAAGGTCTTTAAATAGACTTTCACTGAGGTATTTGTGCATAAACCCTTTTATTGGTACAAATAGTGAATAAATGTTCACCAAACCACTATAATTTCCACAAGTTAATCATCAAGGCCAACAAGGATAGAAAGGAAAGGAAAAGATTGGAAAAGTTCCAAAAAGAGAATATGTCCAAGTTTCGGTATGTTACAACACTCCACCCCTTAAAAAGGATGATGTCCTCGAAATCTCAAGCAAAAAGAGACGGGTGAGTATGCAACATCTCCACACTAAACTCCCAGGTTGTTTCCATAAAACTTCCACCAAAACTTAACTTGGGAGTTCAGATTCTTCATAGGAAACTTCTCATAGGTTAGGTTCTCAAGGATCACCAAGGGTTCCTCTATTAAGATTTCTTTTTAACATTTTTGGCTTATTAGCATTATATTTATTAGGATATTGCATTATCATTATTCTTTTAATTGTGTCATGTCATATTTATTTTGTTTCCAAAAGAGTTATATTTTTTTCATACACAAAATCATGTATATTTCTTATTTATCTCAATAAGAGTTTTAGAACAATTAGGTTTTACTTAATTATCTCAATATACTTGATTATTATCCTTAATAATTTGGATTTAGTCTATGTTATCAACAATTTGAATTATAACATATTGTTTTGCATGAAATAAGACATTTATCCAATTTGTTACAATTAATCCAAATAATGTCACATTACCTACTTATATCTATATTAAACATTGTCACATTGTCACATTAACTTCCTTGCTCACATTAATGTCACATTAATCATTTTCTCATATTTATTTAGTTCTTATGATTGATTATACACTTTATGTGAATCCAATTACTTATTATCCATATTGAAGTAACTATATGTATTTTAGTGAACAAAGTGGAACATACTATCTGTTAATGATTTGATTCACCTACCAAGTCATGATTAGGTGATTAATTAGGTGTGTATTAGAGAACATGACTTGATATATATATTAATTTAGGGTTAGGTGATTATATATCATTTATGTGTATCGAAGTATGTTATCTTCTTATAAAACCTAATGTCACTAATGTATCATGAATGTCATTAAGGCTGTATAGGTTAAGGTTAGATGATTACAACTTAGGGTTTAGGTCAATATGATCATTATTCTTCACGTATACAATTCTAGTATGCATTAAGTCCAAGATTATGTTACAATTATATTTCTCACCATTTCATTAGGGTTTATTAGTCCAAGACATGTTTAGCATCATGTGTACGTACTATTAGTATTAATATGTGAGTTACTCATATTATGTGCATTAGATATTGATTAGGGTTCAAACATGTGAACTATTCATTAGATGACCATTATATGTTCTTTAGGATAACAACAAGCATGTGGGGTTACAACTATAACTTGTTTGGTCAAAACTAAAAATCCAATCAAACTATCCTCCTAATCATGGAGATAGGATTTCTAGAGTTAGTGTAGCTAGATTTCAATATGTTATAGGACTCCATCCCCTTAAAAAGGATTTCTCCCTCAAAATCTAACTATTTAAACATCATCAAACTAGCTACTCTCCGCCTCTTAAAAGGTTTCACCTACCAATACAAACTAATATAGAGGTAAAAGGGTGGGTATAACTAAGCCATGTACAAGATCCATCATGCTTCCACTGTGCACTCTAATTGCTTACTAAACATCAAACTTCAAAGTTTAGGTTCATAGGGATAGACTATTTAAACATGTGGTTCTAGGGGACATAAGGGAACTATATTGGATATCCATTCTCAAACAAGTCATTACAATTGAAAGACAAGGTCAACATATTACGTTCTTAGGATTATCCAACTTAAGTGCCTAAGGCTACTATTGTCTATAGGCATGCTATTTTGGACAGTCAGTATCATCTCAGGCTAGGCATGTATCATATGGATCTGGGAGTCCTCGTAAACCAAGCTAGTGATGCGAAGTAAAATCTTGCCAGCCCTCAAACCCTTATCCTTTCTAGACACATGTGCTTTCAACTTATGCCTTAATAGCTACCTAATAGGCTCATCACATTATGATTAACTAAACATGTTTCTAATGTGGAACTCTTATGATCCTAAATCAATATTTCATCATCTCAAGAGTAGCATACATAAATTCTAGGGTAAACATGTCACTTAAAGAGGAACTATGTGAGGCAAGGTTTTTAACTAGGGAGACAAAGTTGAAATAGTCAAATTCTAACTACCATGGGCTCTGTAACCATGTTGTAAGGAGTGGGACCCGAGAGGGGAGATCCACTACCTACGAAAAAAATTGAAGAATAAAACATCCATTCTGAACACACTCAAAAGTATGCTGGAATAGGTGTAAAATTTCAAATTTCAATAAATGGTATTCAAAACAACCAAAGTGTAGCAGCAGAACTAAACAAATGACTATATTCAATTTTTATAAAATATTACAAAATTACATCATAATCTCCCATAAGGGTTTACATGTATGATACAACATAAGGATCTAATTAGAGGGAAGTCTAAACTACTTCAAATATTCTACAAGCAACATCTCCAAGAGCTAGGTCCATGTTGGAAGCTATGTTCTCCTTGATCATGTTCAACACCTCGATCTAAATGTGGGTGGTTGGGAAAACACCCAACAAGAGGGAAAGGAAAACAAATTATGTGTCAAAAAATATGAATAGGGTATCAAGGAAAACAAAACATGTAAATAAAATCTAGTTTTCATCATAAGATGAAAATTTTTAAGAGTATGAGGCATAATCAGATAGATGCTTGCCATATCAAGGAAAATAATAAAAGATTTACATGCATCATTAATATTTACTACATTAACTAAGTAGGGTTGAGGCACATACCAGACCTCAGCCTATAGGTGAGGGGAGAATTAATACATTCCACTACTACAGAAATGGCTTATAAAGTCACTTTTTAAGGTGTCGGTTGTATACAAAAACCGACACCTATAGTCTACAGTGTCAGTTTATAACATAAACCGACATCCAATCTACGAAGGTCGACCAGACATGGGTACCATTTTTATTAAGTGTCGGTTAATTAATAAACAACCGACACCTAAACTCAACTGCCAAACCCAAAATTACAGCGAAAAAATTGGCTCCAAAATTTTAGTATAGGTGTGGTTCATAACTATATAACCGACACTATAGGTTTAGTTGTCAATTTTTTAAATAACCGACACTTAGGTTTAGTTGTCGGTGCATAACTAAATAACTGACACTATAGGTTTAGTTGTCGGTTTTTTTAAATAACTGACACCTATTGTGAACTTAATACCTCACCAGCGACCGATTCTTCCCCTTTCCCTGTTTCATTTCCCGATCGATTTCCCTGACCTCCTAACATCCGGCGATTTCTTGTTGCTCCCTGCCGCCGCCGCCCCTCCCTGCCCATCTCCGCCGCTCCTTCGTCGCCGTCGTCGCCGTCGCTGTGAGAAGTTGTCGCCGCCCGCCCGCCCGCCGGCCGCCCTCTCCGCCGTCGTCGGTAGCAGCTAGGACCGGACGCTCCTCTCCTCGCCTCGCCGCCCTCTTCGCCGCTCCTCTCCTCTCCACCAGCAGTTGCTAGGACCGGCCGCTGCTCCTCTTTCCTCAAGGTGCCCGCCCTAGCCTGCCTTTTTCTTCTTCCTCTGCTCCTCTTCTCTCAAGCTACCTGCCCTGCTTCTGGGCATTTTTTTTTAATTTATTTACTTCTCTCAAGGTGCCTGCCTGCTCATACACATATTGATGTACATAGAATAAATGCTAAAAAGGTGTTATTTTAGGGTTTAGGTACTGGCAGTTGATCTGAAATTATTATATATATATATACATATTAAAAAGAAGACACCCACAGCATCTAGGCCTCCACTTCCACCTCCTGCATTACCTAGTTGGGTTCCACAGGACCTACATGTCCCGTTAGGTCCTAACTATAGGGGTATGGCAGTATGGTTAGGGGAACATGATATAAACTCCCCTATAACTGTTTCTTCTGATTCAGATTCTACAGGTCAGTCATACGAAACAAAACTATTTATACAAGATATTTTGGAGTCGTTTCGATATGATTGGCTAAATACATCTGTGATAGAGCTATGGATAAGGTGAGATATTCTTTATACATCCATATACCTTGTGTATGATCTGGTTTCTTATTTATTAATGCATGCGTAATTAATACATATTTTGCAGCTACTTAGACAACATATGTGTAGATTTTGGATTCGAACATGTAGGGTTTTTGATTCCATCCTTGATTAGTCTAGTAGCTAAAGACCCTACATCAGTTCAACAATACTGCTGTGAGGCTTTTTCAAATTTTGCTGTAAAAAAGAAGACGGTGATAATGGCTCCATTCAATGTAGAGTAAGTTTACTTTGCTTATTATAATTTGGACTTAAGAAAATTACATTTTATTGTGGATTTTGAGTTATTAATTTTTAACTTTTTTTCCTCTAGTGGTAAGCATTGGGAGTTATTTGTTATTGCCCCCGAGATGTTCACTGTGTATTATCTAGATCCTAAGGGGGGTAAATTGAATACAAGATTTGAACACATAATGAAAATGGCAATATTTCGGTGAGAAAATTTTCATGTTTCATATCCGTTAACATATGTTATTACATTACTATTTTATTGCAATGTTCTGTGTTACATTAACATGTAGGGGTTTTGAGGAGTACAAAAAGGCTGGAGGAAAGGTCCCCACGAAAAAGAACCAGCCAATAATTTGGAAGAACGTGAAAGTAAGTTCCCGACTGCAATATATGTATATATTATTTATGTGAACAATGCTTAATTAGTTGTATTTTTTAATATTTTGTATGTTTGAATTTATAGTGTGCTACACAAGACAACGGATGGGCATGTGGATACTATGTCATGCAATATATGCACATGATTATCAAACATGTCGAACTGGATATCGAATGTATTGTTGAGGTATTATATAGTCTCATTAGATAATATGATCGAAATATATCAATCTTATTTATAGCTCATTAATTATATATATACATCATTCTCTTTACAGGTGTTTAAAGTTGACCCCATTATAGGAAAGGACTTACCAAATGTTAATGCTCCCTATACGATGGGAGAATTAAATAAAGTAGTAAAAGAATGGGCAACAGCCATACGATTAGTGGGGGCTTTAAAATATAATTGGGATCCTGATAGCGAATAATGACTAAACAATGATACTTTGTAAATGAATTTCTGAATTATAATATATGTGTGAATGTTTCTACATGTATAGATGTTTCTACATGTGTCTGAGTGAAAATGAATGAAAGTGTTGGTTGCTATATGAATGTTTCTACATGTGGGAATGTGAATGAATGGAACTACAGATTGCTAGCATGTGTGAATGTTTATAAATGTGTGAAAATAAAATGGAACTACAGGTTGCATTGCTAAATGCATGTGCTACTTTTTTATTGTTAATTTTGTAGGTTTGCGGCCTGTTGTCGGTTGATATCAATGGATGTCGTAAAACATGCAGTTCATAACTGAACTGAACAGGTTTCTCATCCTGCGACCAGCCACAGCAGGTCTGCAGACTGACAGAAAAAAAAAATCAATAGGCGTCGGTTATTTGTAAATAACCGACACATAATGTTATAGTGTCAGTTTTTTACAAATAACCGGCATCTATTTCGTGTGGCGTGAAGATATATGGTGTCGGTTATTTGTACATAACCGACATTGATAGTGCCCAAGATGGCACCCTTTCTATGGCGCGAAGGGTTTGGGCGTCGGGTTTATACCTAATAACCGACGCCTATACTCCCATGATGGCGCGTTTTTGGTGGCGCGCGAAGAGTTTGGGCGTCAGTTTTGGAACCGACGCCTAATGGGTGGACTTTTAGTGTCGCCCACATAGGTGTCGCTTAGAAACCGACACTAAAGGCTTTAAATAACCGACACTAAAGGTAGGTTATGTAGTAGTGTTCCCAGACACCTACACATATTTTTATAGGGGAGAATAAGTCATTCCTCCGGACAAATTAATACTTGCCCTATCTATGGGTGGTTGTACATAAGTACCACTACTATAGCTAAATAGTCCATAAAATCAACATGCTAGAAAATAAATCATGACAAGTAAAAGCATCATCTCAATTAGAACATGGCAGTGGGGTACAAGACCCAAGAAAAAGAATATCATTACCAATTTTGAGGCGATTTAACAAAAGAATCATGAATAGAGGGAATAGGGTTCACTAAAGCTTCATTAGGGAAATATATGGTTTGGTTACAATCATTCCAACATAGGGTGTAAGGAATGCACATACCTCTCTTACCGATATCAATTACTAACTTTCACCACTGTAATTGAGTCCAAGTTCCACTTTGCCTATTTTCAATGTATTAACATGTATTAGAGTACATAATGCACATTAATGTATAGAAACCTAATTTAATATTTTTTTAGAAAAACTTGGATTTAGACTCTAAAAACATCACCACTTATCTAGTTAGGTTCTTCTAATTAGGAAAACATATAGTTTTGCATATTTTGGAGTTATGAAGGTTAAAGTGTATTTTTGGTGGTTTTAGGTTTTCAATTCATTTTCTAAAACTCTTTTCAACAAAACTTAAACCCAAACCTTGGAACTATTTTTATTAGAAATTAAGCATTTTTTTGAGTTTATAACATATTTTCTTTTTTTTGGACAAGGGAATAAATAGTTATGAATTTCTCAAAACTGACCAATAGGACATTGCCACATCATCAAACCGATCGAGATAAGCAATGAGAGAGAGGGAGAGGGGGAAACACAATTTGACCCAAGATCAAGGTTGAATATGGATAGGTAACCAAACTAGATCTTCTAGATAAGGTAAAATAGCAAGAAACTAAAACCCTAGAAGAACATGGTAAATAGAGATGGAGAGCATCGATTTTAAACATAGAAGCATGAGTTTTAAGCATGTAGTAAGCAATATATGAGAAGGGGGTTAACAAAACTCGCCTCTAGGGAAGGTGTACAAGTTCAAGCAGAAAGATTCCCGAGCTAGAGAGGATGGTTTCTCCAACAAAGCTCCTATCTCGAGCAAGAAGTACCTTCTCCACTTTAGAGGTGAAAAACCCTAGCACAAGAACATGGAGATGAGGTGTTTAAGGCTCTAGGTGGGGTTTCACCATGGAAGGCCATGGTTTAAACCTATAATAAGGTGGTAGAAAGACTAACAGAATGAAAATAGGGATGGAAAGGAGGAAACTTACTACTTTTGGTCGAAATCACCAAGAAGGAGCTTTAGAAACCCTAAATTGAGCAAATTTGGAACCCTAGGAGCCTTCTTCGCCAAGGTAAGCACTCTCTTTTCCCTTGGGACATCACCTTCATGGCCAAATAGAGTAGGAACAAGGCTCTAAGCTAGAGGAAAGATAAGGAGAGGAGTGCTTCTTGGATTGGGAGGTGGGAAAGGGCAGACATGGCTTTATAAAGAAGGGGGCAAGCATGAGGTGTCTATGGGACTTTCCATGTGTCCTTAGCCTAGGGATTCATGGCCATGCAAGAGGACAGCTCATGGAGACTTCTTTTATATCAAATGTCAGTCCTAAAAGCCCGTGGAGACTTCTAGGCCATCCCCACCATCCTCCAATCAAAGAAATAACGCCATTGGTTGATAACTTTTAAAGATAAGCTCATTTATAATGTGGGTAATCCCTAAAATGTCCTTGGAGAGAAACCCTTCAAACCAAGGTGCAACTAGGTGCCCCATGGTTAAAAAGCTCAATAATGGTAAGGGAATATCTAAGGATTATAATACATGTGGTAATTTTCAAAGAAAACCTCCCAATTGGGTAAGTTGCATATTAGTCCAGGATGTACCTAAAATTGCATAACTTACACAAACAACATCCAAATTGAACCTAATTTGAAACTTAAGCTCATTTTATGATTTAAAAACACATAAAAAGGTTATATTAAGGTTTAGAACACCTAAATAAGGTCATTAAATAGACTTTCACTGAGGTATTTGTGCATAAACCCTTTTATTGATACAAATAGTGAATAAATGTTCACCAAACCACTATAATTTCCACAATTTAAACATCAAGGCCAAAAAGGATAGAAAGGAAAGGAAAATCTTGTAAAAGGTACAAAAAGATAATATGTCCAAGTTTTGGTATGTTACAGAGACTCAAGCAAGCCGATCTCCACAAACCCCAAGGCAAAGGTCCAAGAAAAGCATGACTAACGGAAGAGAAACCATAGACAAGATGACCAAAACTGAAACTAACCTCTCACTTACTTCTAAGTGTGAAAACACCAAGCATGGGGACATGATCAAGGGTCAAACATGGGGAAGAAACTCCATATCATCATCTCTACCCAAAACTGATACAAGAACGTTAGCATTTCGGGTTACTTCCAAACCAAGCATGATAGTTGTCCCAAACAAATTCTAGGGCTAAGCTTCATATGCTAGCATGAAGTAGGAACATCTAAAAGAGAGAAAATAACAACACAACATAACAAGAAGTGTAATAATAGAGAGGGTTTAGTGTTATATAACCCACCTTAAGAAGATCTCCAATATAGCACCAAGCTTCAAGATCAAGAGTTCCAAGCACATGATCTAAGGGTAGAAGAAACTCCACCAAAAGCTCCACTCTAGGCCACAAGAGCACCTTAAGAAGGAAGAAACACCAATGTCAAAAGATAGCTCAAGAAGATAAGGCAAAACCCCAAAATCAAACCAAAGAAAGAAGGGAGAAAAGAGAGAAGGAACTCTCTCTCTCTCTCACTAGAGCGTCGCCTTGTCAAAACTTGGCCCAATGCTGAGAAGAAGGAAGAAGATAGGGTATAAGATCCGAAGGAACACCAAATAAAGAAGATAAAACACTCACCAGAGCTAGAGATGGCCAAGGATCACCATTATCACTACATGCAAGCCTCCAAGACACTAAGAGCATACCTTCTTGTTCCACCAAGATCTAAGGATGAGCATAAGAGAAGGTAGGAAGATGATGACCAAAAAGAACCACTTTCACAAAGAGAAGAGGGTTCATATAGAAAAGGAGGAGGGCGGAAAGACAAAGGATGAGGTGTCAATAAGATAGAGCTCCAAAGAAACACTTGTCCACTAAAAGGACCAACATGCATCCACATGCAACGACATAAGGCCCACATGCCAGAGAAGGTGATACTCCCTAGGTAGGATATCGACCATCCAAGTAACTGACCCTATGTCACGACCGCGATACACCCAGGGTACCTTGTGACACACCACAACATCACCATAAGATCACCCCATGAGGCCTAGCTCAAAACACACCTCTTCAACATCTACCTCGACCCAAGACAACCTTGGTCTTGACCACCACACCAAGGGGGAAGTGTCGCGATCGCAACACCCCACAATAGGCTCTAGGTCACGACCTAGGTCAAGGAAAAATAACAAGGTCACAAGGATAAGGCACACAAACCCCAGAAAACCCTAATCTACACTAAGGGTGATACTACTCTACTAAGAGCCAAAAAAGGCACCCCAAAGAACCACACTATCCCTCAAGAATCCATGAGAGAGAAGGAACACTTTAGAGGTGGCAAATTGCACATCAACCCCCTATATTGGATATATTGCAATTTGCACCAAACTAGCACAGAAAGCACAACCATCAACCAAACAAACACAAAATGGAGACTTAACCTCTTCAAAAGTCCTAATCACATCTCAAAAGTTTAGAAAGAGGTTCTAAGCACAAGATAAAGACAAAAAAATAGGGTTACCCCAAAACTCAGGTCAGGGTCCTTACAAGCCATAAACCCCTAACAAAGATTTCACCCCCAAAATCCTAAGAGAAAAGATAGGGGTACTACCTATTCATCTCTTCCTCGAGCTCCCACGTGGCTTCCTCAACACCACGATGATTCCATAGAATCTTTACAAGCATTGTGTCCTTCTTCTTCAACTTCTTCACTCTTCTGTCAAGGATCAACATTGGACCTTCAACATAAGACATGTCCTCATCAAGCTTCACCTCTACATGCTATAACATCAACTATGTATCCGGATGGAAATTTCTCAACATACTCACATGAAACACTGGATGCAACTTGTGAAACTCGGGTGGAAATTCCAACTTGTAGGCCATCTTCCCAACACGTCCCACCACTGGGTAAGGTCCCATAAACCTAGGAGCCAACTTACCCTTCTTCTCAAAGCTCAGAATACCTTTCCAAGGAGAGACCTTAAGGTACACTCTGTCTCCCACTTGGAATTCCAATGGTCTATGACGGTTATGTGCATATGACTTCTGTTTGTCCTGTGCTGCCTTCAACTGTTGTTGGATCACTTTGGTCTTTTCTATCGTCTATTGTACAAGCTCAGGACCAAGAAGATGGTATTCTCCCATCTCATACCAACACAACGGAGACCTACAACGTCTCCCATACAATGCTTCATATGATGCCACGTCGGTACTAATATGATATTGCTATATGTGAACTCTATAAAACTGAGATGTATGTCCCAACTGCCCAAAAACTAAAGAACACAAGCTCTCAACAGATCCTCTAAGGTCTGAATGGTCCTCTCAGACTGGCCATCTATCTGTGGATTAAAGGTAGTGTTGAAGTTCAACTGCATACCCAAAGTTGGGTGCAGTCACTCCCAAAAGTGACTTGTGAACTGAGGGCCTCTATCAGACATGATAGTTGTTGGAACACCATGCAAACGCACTATCTCATCAACATAGATCTAGGAAAGCTTCTCAATGGTATACATCATCTTTACAGAAAGAAAATGTGCTAACTTGGTCAACCTATCAATGATCATCCAGATGGAATCATGACCTTTGGTTGTCCTAGGAAGACCAACCACAAAGTACATAGTCACATGATCCCATTCCCACTGAGGTATAGGTAACGATTGCAACGTCCCTATAGGCTTTTGATGCTCGGCTTTAACTTGTTGACACACAGCGTATTTCGCCACGAACTAAGCCATGCTCTTCTTCAAGCTAGGACACCAATACATATCCTTAATATTATGATACATCTTGGTGCTACTTGGGTGCATAGCGTACATGGATGAGTGAGCCTCTTCCACCACCATCTTTCTTAGGTCATCAGCATCAGGAATTACTATTCTACCATAATAACAGATTGTCCCGTCATCAGACTCATCGAAAGCATCATGCTTCTCACTGCCAAATTCTGATCTAATCTGTCGTATCACGGTATCAACTTGTTGTGCCTCTCTGATCTGTTGTTTTAGTGTGGGATTCACTTGCAACTATGCTAACAATCTTGCTAGCAAGGAAACTTCCATCTAAACATTCATTTGACGTAGAGAGATTAGCATATCTCTCTTGTGGCACACCAAAGAACTCAACTGGCCTATGTCCATAGGTGAAGATGAAGACTTCTTGCTTAATGCATCTATCATAACATTCACCTTCCATGGATGGTAAATCAATTGTGTAGTTTTAATCCTTGATTAATTCCATCCACCGTCGTTGCATCATGTTCAACTCCTATTGTAAAAAAATGTACTTCAGGTTCTTGTGATCCATGAAGATCTGACACTTCTCACTGTAAAGGTAGTGCCTCAAGATTTTCGAAGCATGAACCACAACAGCCAACTCCAGATCATGGGTGGGGTAATTCTCCTTGTGTTTCTTAAGATGTCAGGAAGCAAAAGAAACCACTTGCTTGTCCGCCGTCAGCACACAACCCAAACCATGTCTGGATGCATTACAGAAGACTATGTATCCCTTTCCTTGCTCAGGCAAGACCAGAACCAGTGCACTTGTCAACTTCTCCTTCAACGTCTGAAAAGCACACTGGCATCTGTCATCCCAGACAAAAGGCACGTCCTTCCTCGTCAACTTTTTTAAGGGCAAAGTGATAGCACTGAAGTCCTTAATGAACCTCCTGTAATAGCCTGCCAAACCTAGAAAAATGTGCTCTTCTGTCGACATCTTTGGCTGCTCCCACTCTGTCACTTGAAAAACCACTAGAGGGGGGTGAATAGGAGTTTTATGATTATTTTAAGATAATTTAACTCAAACAACCAATCACAAAGATATTGGACAAGGGGACAAGGATTTAGAGTGGTTCCAACCTTAGCAAATACTAAGGTCGTCAATCCACTACCCGGTTTCTTACCCAACCGGGATTTTGAAATAATCAAATTTTATTACCTCGCAAGGACTTTACATAAAATTACAATTCTTTCACCAAACCCTTCAGATAGCCTTCACCTAGAAGTAATTGAACCAACCTTGAAGCAGCCTTCTTGAAGTAACTTCAAGCTCCCCCTTGAAGTAGCCTTTCTCTTGAAGTAGCTTCCCGTTGCAATAGCCTTCCTGAAGTAGTCCGAAGTCCACCTTCTCCACCGAGAAGAACCTTCTCCAATCTGCAGCCTCCAACCCTAGGAGTAGCAAGGAGAATACAAAGGATAAAAGGAATAAGAAGGAAAATAGAAATTATAATACCACTTTGCAGCTCAAGGCTTGATTTCCTATATCAAGCGTTTTGATCTCCTAACCAATGTATATAGAAGTGTAATTGTTGTGGATAGGAGATGCTAGCCTATAGGACACGAAATTGGAGCAAGGAGAAGAATGGCCAATGCAAGTATTGCTCAATTTCTCAAAACAGATTGACAATTGCAAGTGTAAGCTCAAGTGTATCACAAGTGTAGATTGGTGAGTTTAGGTGTCCTAAGGCATGTCCTATTTATAGGAATGACCTACAAGTGCTTAAGGACGTTCTAGACACTTTCTAGGGGGTTCTTAGTGCTCAACTAGCCATTATGTGTCCACTAATTGAATTTGCAATGGCTAGTTAATTGACCCTGAAAAGTGCAGACAGAACTCTTCTCGGTCAAAGATTTGTCGACCAAGAGTCCTTCTCGGTCGAAGATTTGTCGATCGAGGGACTTCCTGGAGCAAGTGTTTACAACGTTCATTTCCAACTCCCAACCACCTTGTCTGCTGGGTATAACGGCTAGTAGGGTCTATTCTCGATCGAAGATTTTGATGACCGAGAGTTTCTCGGTCGAAGTTTTGTCGACCGATATTTTCTCGATCGACGATTTGTCGACCGAGAATATTACTGACTCAATGTATTCATTTACTAAGTGTGTGTATCAATGTGCAATTGTGATACTATCTTGGGGAATGACCTATCTATGTGTTGTGAGTGGATAGGGAAGATCTAAATGCTTGATTTACATGATATCTAATTACTTGTACATTATATACTTGTACAAGCATTTACATTTGATTACAATCATGAAAATTAGGCGATTTTATCAAATTGTCCTTCCAAGTCTTTGTTATCCACCACCTTATATGCTTGTTCCCGAAATACTCAAATAGCACGTTAAAACCACAAGAATGAAATGTTTGTCATCATCAAAATAAAGGGATTATAATAATGTCCAATTTAGCCAATAATCTCCCCCTTTTTGAAGATGACAAACATTTCCTAAATATAAAATAAGGAAATATAAATCATATGAGTTTCATACCTGAAGTTTACCTTTTGTAGCCATTCTTGTTTTGCAAGTGGGTGCTGGCCGAGATATTATGAAACTCATTTTATTTTATGTGTTAAATTTATATTATTTCTCCCCCTTTGTCATTTCAAAAGGATATCCAAGATAATAATTTAGTATGACTTTTTAATTCTTCCCCTTAATTTTATGCTATGCTCCCCCTTAAATTTAAATTCAAGGGATTAATATATAAATGTAAGCCATTTATTGTCGAATTTAGCCACAATGTATTTCTCAATCATTTGCAAAGGATGTTAAGCCTTGAAATGATATGAGTTCCTTTTAAGTTTATGGCATATGTGTATTGATTTCTCACCCATTTTACAAGGGATGTTAGGCCCTGAAAATGATATGAGAATCCAAGAGTACATGAAAAGTGTCTCTAACCAAATGCACGGGATGTTAAGCCCTGATTTGTTTAGAGAATTCCATTATATCACATTCATGAAATTTGTAGATTCCTTTATTTTCATAACCAAGATTAAAAATACTAAGGTCATAACAAGCTTCAAATGATGTTTACAGAGTTTTGTAATCTTCTTAATGTTATAATCAAGATAGTTTGTGTGAGCTCCCCCTTAATCTTATAGTCAAGATAATTTAAGGATTCTAAGGTCACAATCAATATTAGATCATAATAAGTTGACCTTTTATGAGAGTTATGCACTAAAATTATGTTTTCAATATGTTAAACACATTTTGAATCAAGATACTAAGATTAAGTGCAGTAAAATGATGTAAAAATAAGCATTTTGTCAAGCTTATTTTAGGTCGACCTTGACTTCGACCATAGAGCCCCTTGGTCAAACTTGATTTCAACCAAGAGGCAATTTCTGCAGATTTCCAATTTGAACACTCATATGTAAATTATAATGTCTGTAGGTAACTTGATTAAATAAATATCAATTTGAAGCATTTTGAGTGATACCAATTATGAATAACTTAATATGGGCATCACAGTGAAGTCTTTGTCCTTGATTTTCCTAGAATGTATGTTTTACATTCATTGTGAATGATGTCTCATAAGCTTTGCTATGGGTATAATTATCAAATCCCATTTCTTCTTGTACCCTTATTTTTAGATTAATCATAAGATTCTTTAGAAACATATATCCTTGAAAGCAAGATTAATATCTTAAAGTCAAGATTGTGCTTTAGATTTCTTAGAACAAACAACTAGATAAAACATTAACATTCTTGTTCTAAGATACACTGTTTGGCTTGTCATAGCAACAATAACCATTATTTTATTACAAGCCATGCCCACAATAATCATTATCTATTATGTCAAAATGCTTTTAAGCTAATGGCATTTTCAATGATCTGAAACATAATGATCAAGAATAATATCCATTCATGGTTTGTATATATGAATCAAAGATTATTTTAGACAAACCAATGAAACACAATGATCATGGCACAATAATTATTATGGAATAGCAGAATTATATCCATAATACAATGATAGAGGTATATAAATACTATGATTATGATCATTTAAGCTAAATTTCAATACACATGGCTCCTATATAGATAGACAAGGGAATACTTGGGATAAACCATGTGGATTATGATAAAATAGTAATTTCCTTGATTAAAACAATCATGATTTTAGTTTTTAGTCCAACCATTAGATAGTAAAACCAAAATAATCTCATATAAGTTTTCAATTTTTAAGACAAACTTTTATAATTGATCATGCTTAAGAAACTTTTTCAACCAATGAATGAGGTATGTTCAAGGTCAGTCTTCTTATAGCACTTTTGCAATATGTTTAAGGATTCATAATGTTATATAATGCAGAAAATCAATATGTCTTACTTTAAAAACTGTCTTCCAGGGTTTTATTCTTGATTTTTATGTTAAATCAATCATTAATAACAAATTTATAGCAAGCTAGGTTAATTGAAAACAAGTTCAGCAGATTTATTTTAGACTTGACAACAGAAACCTGCTCGGTCGACCATTTCTCGACCGACAGTTCTTCTCGGTCGACAGTGTCTCGATCAAGAAAGGTTCTGTACTGTTTCAGAAATGTTTTCAGTAATTGTTTCCAAGTAAAAACAAAGTTCATTTTCAATTCAATTATGCAATTTGAAAATTTAGCTTGGTTGAGATAGAGCATATGAATATCAAATTAATATTTAGATCAAATCTCAACTAATTGTATTTTAAGTCTTTATGCTTTTGAGAACTTTAATTAAGGCAAAAAAAAAAAAATTTGCAGATTTAAAAGAATTGTATATTTTCAAGTTAGAAGTTTTAGATGCTTGAATTAATTTGTTATCCCATTATGTTAAGTTGAGATAGACATAGAAATATGCAACTAGAGTCCTTGGTCATATCTCAACTTAATTTTGTTCATTTAGTTTGGGGGTTTTGGAACCCATACTAACTCGACATCCTTTTTCTTGTAAGGGCATGAGAAAGAATAATGTCCAAGACGCAAACAATAATGACAACATATAGAATCAACCTCATATCTTTTTCTATGATTTTGTTCTTGGTTGTTCTTGGGTACATATGTATATTTTCCTTTAGGTACATACATAGATTGATTTTCTTGTGCTTGTGTCTTTCTCCAACTAGGTTTTTGATAAGATTTTCCTTTAAGATTATAACCTAGTCCTCTTCTTCCAATTTGACGATAAGAATCATTTAAAATTTTATCAAGAGTATCATTTTTGCTCAAACTACTAACTTTTTGTTGCAGCTTGGTAATCTCATCCATTCTCTTTTTGATATCTAATTTTGCTTGATCTAGATTAGATGATAAAGAGTTTCTTTCTTTCACAATAATATCATAATCTAGATGTGTACACAAAATAGGTTGTTTTTGAAGATCATTTAACTTTGCAAGTAATCCAACCTTTTCTTGAGATAGAAGATCGTAATTTGTTTCTAGAGTAAAAATCTTCACATTACAATCACTTAGAGATGATTTCAAAGTATGATTTTCAGAAATAATGCTATCTTTTTAAATCCAAGATCATTTAATTTAGCATACAAATCTTCATTTTCAGATGTGATAGCAAGAAGTTTAGCATTGAACTCATCATTTGCTTTATTAGACTTTTTCAATTTCTTCTTGCACTCAATATACTTATTATGTGTTTCTTCAAGACTAGCAATTAGCTCTTCTTTTGATAAATCAAGAAGGCTTACCTCTTCTTCTTCTTCATTGGTTGTAGCAATGAGGCAATTTTTGTGCACCTCTTCCTTCTTTTCTCTCCATGGGCAACTAGGTGTAGTGTGACTTGTTCCTAAGCACCAATTGCAACTTGTTGAAGATTGGTCCATGCTTTTTCTTTGCTTGCGGTTGTAGACACCACCACCCTTCATTCTTCAAGACTCGATTAGAGATCCTTGAAGCCTGCTCTGATACCAATTGAAAAACCACTAGAGGGGGGTGAATAGGGTTTTATGATTATTTTAAGATAATTTAACTCAAACAACCAATCACAAAGATATTGGACAAGGGGACAAGGATTTAGAGTGGTTCCAACCTTAGCAAATATTAAGGCTGTCAATCCACTACCCGGTTGCTTACCCAACCGGGATTTTGAAAGAATCAAATTTTATTACCTCGCAAGGACTTTACATAAAATTACAATTATTTCACCAAACCCTTTGGACAGCCTTCACCTAGAAGTAATTGCACCAACCTTGAAGCAGCCTTCTTGAAGTAACTTCAAGCTCCCCCTTGAAGTAGCCTTCCTCTTGAAGTAGCTTCCCGTTGCAATAGCTTTCTTGAAGTAGTCTGAAGTCCACCTTCTCCACCGAGAAGAACCTTCTCCAATCCGCAGCCTCCAACCCTAGGAGTAGCAAGGAGAATACAAAGGATAAAAGGAACAAGAAGGAAAAATAGAAATTATAATACCACTTTGCAGCTCAAGGCTTGATTTCCTATATCAAGCGTTTTGATCTCCTAACCAATGTATATAGAAGTGTAATTGTTGTGGATAGGAGATGCTAGCCTATAGGACACAAAATTGGAGCAAGGAGAAGAATGGCCATTGCAAGTGTTGCTCAATTTCTCAAAACAGATTGACAATTGCAAGTGTAAGCTCAAGTGTATCACAAGTGTAGATTGGTGAGTTTAGGTGTCCTAAGGCATGTCCTATTTATAGGAATGACCTACAAGTGCTTAAGGACGTTCTAGACACTTTCTAGGGGGTTCTTAGTGCTCAACTAGCCGTTATGTGTCCACTAATTGAATTTGCAACGGCTAGTTAATTGACCCTAAAAAGTGCAGACAGAACTCTTCTCAGTCGAAGATTTGTCGACCGAGAGTCCTTCTCGGTCGAAGATTTGTCGACCGAGGGGCTTCCTGGAGCAAGTGTTTACAACGTTCATTTCCAACTCCCAACCACCTTGTTTGCTGGGTCTAACGGCTAGTAGGGTCTATTCTCGATTGAAGATTTTGTCGACCGAGAGTTTCTCGGTCGAAGTTTTTGTCGACCGATATTTTCTCGATCAATGATTTGTCGACCGAGAATATTACTGACTCAATGTATTCATTTACTAAGTGTGTGTATCAATGTGCAATTGTGATACTATCTTGGGGAATGACCTATCTAAGTGTTGTGAGTGGATAGGGAAGATCGAAACGCTTGATTTACATGATATCTAATTACTTGTACATTATATACTTGTATAAGCATTTACATTTGATTACAATCATGAAAATAAAGCGATTATATCAAATTGTCCTTCCAAGTCTTTGTTATCCACCACCTTATATGCTTGTTCCAGAAATACTCAAATAGCACGTTAAAACCACAAGAATGAAATGTTTGTCATCATCAAAATAAAGGGATTATAATAATGTCCAATTTAGCCAACATCACTGACTCAACATCTTAGAATTCACACAAACTCCCTCGGCAGATATAACATGCCCCAAGAAAGCTACCTCCTTTAACCAGAACTTGCACTTGTTGAACTTGGAATAAAGTTGATGTTGCCTCGGCATGGTCAACGCCTGACAAAGATGTTGTCATGCTACTTATTGTTAGGACTATATATCAGGATGTCATCTACAAAGAAACCACAAATTGGTTAAGAAATGGCCGAAACACTCTGTCCATCAAGTCCATAAACGTTGTCAGTGCATTGGTCAGCCCGAACGGCATAACCACAAACTCATAGTGACCATACCTTGTCCTAAAAGCTGACTTAGGTATGTCATTCTCCTTGATCCTCAACTGGTGATATCTTGACCTCAGATCAATCTTCAAGAACATTATCGTGCCACGTAACTGATCAAACAAGTCAGCTATCCTTGGCAAGGGGTACTTGTGATTTATCGTCATCTTTTTCAATTGTATGTAGTCTATGCACAGCCTCATAGACCCATCCTTCTTCTTCACAAACAGCACTAGAGCACCCCACAGTGATGTATTGGGCCTGATGAAACCTTTGTCGAGCAGCTCTTGCAACTGTCTCTTTAACTCTGCCATCTCTATTAGAGTCATCTTGTACGGTGTCTGAGCTATCGGTTGCGTTCCGGGAACTAGATTGATCTCAAAATCAATCTCTCAGGGTAGGGAAACACTTGGAAATTCCTTAGGAAACACATCCTCAAATTCTCTAACAATTGGTACCTCTTGAATACTAAGACTCCTCACCTCAATATCTAGCACATGTGCCAAGAATGTCTCGCAACCATGTCTCAACAGCTTCCCTGCCACCATCACCGATACCAAACACATCAGAAGAATCTTCATGTCTCCTTGGAAGAACGTCAGATTACTAACATCTATAAACGTCGCCTGCTTAGAGCTACAATCCAAGACCACTCTGTACTTCTCCAAGGTGTCCATTCTAAGGATTACATCAAACTTATGCATGTCAAGTGGTATGATATCCACTTGAATATTGTGCCCTAAAAAGGAAAGGACGTAGGAAGAACACACCTCAAGCAACATGCAGAACCAACTAATGGGGTTTCTAACAACAAGTTATCATTCATACAACTAACAAGCAAAAGACAATTGTCAAGCACTTCACGAGTGATAAAAGAGTGTGTTGCACTGGGTCAACCAAAATATATACAAAGCAAGAAGAAGACAAATCAGAATGAAATAACTCCATTTGACTTGTCACTACTTGTGGGATGGCCACTGCCTCCGGCTGAATCATGGAATAGAATCTAGTTGTCACCCTCGTCCTCTACTTCCCTAAGTAGACGATCTGGCCTATGACGCTTGGTCACATCCTCGTCCTCATGAACCACTATTTTGTTGTCTCTGAGAGCCCAATTAGCTCTTCCTTGGTTGTTGGGTCACCTCGTCATCCCTCACTGGACACTCCCACTTCAGATGTCATGTCCGTCCACACTCATAGCAAACTTGGGTCTCAAACTGCAACCTAGACGGACCTGTTACCGACACTGACATGATGCTATGAGCTCCAGCAGGTGGAAGACTACGACCTTTGCCTCTACTCGGTGACCACTATGTTGGGGCACTGGACCTTTGTGATGTTGTCGGTGCGGAAAACCTCGGCTTCTTAAAGCCTCCTGACGACTTCCCCTAAAATTGTGTAGACCTCTTCTTGGAACTCGTCTCCCGTTTTCTATCACGGATCGCTCTATCCTTTGGACAGAGTCCACAAACATGGCAAATCTTTCTCAATTTTCCAAAGAAGTCGTCAGGGTGGATAACTCAGTGTTCAACCCCTTCTCAAAATGGCAAATCTTCTCATCCTCTATAGTAACCATGTGAGGACAGAACCTAAGAAGCTTCATAAACTTAACCTCATACTTATTGACCATCATGGGTTCCTATCAGATTCGCTCAAATTGACTAGTCTTCTCATCTAAATAGGTCCATGGAAAGTACCGACTAACGAACTCACGTCAGAACTCCTCCCAACCTACAACCACTCCAGGCCTCTTCTCCTCTTCTATGGCCCACCAATGGCCAACACTCCCATTTAGAAGGTACACTGCATGCTTAACGTTATCCGCCTCTAGGATGTTGAGTATCTTGAATGATTTCTCAAGCTCAGTAAGCCTCAAATCAACATCCACCAGATTAGTCATCCCAGCATACTCCACCGCCCCGATACGGCAAAGCCGCTCAAATGTCTTCCCAGTACTTGAAGATTTTACATTGGGAACTGATGCCCTAGGTTGAGGTGCAGGCATCATGTTCGTCATATGTGTCACCGTAGCCATAAACTGCCCAAAAAGAGACTGAAAGGTAGGGTTTTCAATCATGGTTGGGTCAAATTGGGGACCCTCAGGCATCCGATCTTCTCGTACCTGGTTCCTTGCACCACCACCTAGTGCACTGATACTGCTCTCAGCAACATGTTCTTCATGTTCTCTAGACATCTTTAGGATTTTCTACTTCTTCTGCATAAGAAAATAAATCACTATAAGACAGACTACAGGACACAAGAACAGACACAAACCCTAGTCCTAGGTCCCTATAGACTCAGAAAACCTAAAGCTCTAATACCAACCTTGTAACCTATGACGCCCCACGTCACAAGCCATGAATAACTCAAAACTAACCGCGGAAACGAACTTAAACAAATATATTACCGAAAAACACTGGAAATTAAAACCATTTTCATTCAGATCCAAATAGCATAAACCTTTACATATGAGTCCTTTCATGTCACAAGATACTTACCATGCATGTCATCAACCTGCTACAAGAAAACATGTCCCATATATATATATATATATATATATATATATATATATTGTATCCATACAAGAATAGGACACACAAGACAAAACACATATTGAAACATGTATACAAAACACACCCAACAACCATCCTAAAGACCTGAGTGTACAGGGACGACTCTAACAACAAAAGAACCACCAGCAACACTTCCAACCTTGTCAGTTGTTGTCCTTCTTGATGATGCTCAACCTTTTTTGCATGATCTCTGTCTCTTTTTTCATGTCCACCTAAAAAGATGTGGGGAACCCACGGGGTGAGATTTCAAATCTCAACGGGAGATATAACTCTCCACCAACACTATTATTAGCACAGATAAGATGATTAAAGAACAGCAGTAAGATACAAGCATGATAAGTAGGTAATCATCACTAACATAATAAGTGATTGCCATTAGATTATGAAATATCTTATCATCATAAAAGGAATATGAAGAACATGTATATTCACTACCAACTATATTGTACAAAAGCAAGAAAGTCCTCATCCAATGTTCCCATATTTGATCCTACTCAAGTATGCTACACTGCTGATTATGTATTTTATTATGCCCCGAGAATTTGAGTCGTACCACCAAAATCCTACCAACCACTTTTTAAGTTGAAATTGGTGCCATTCAAGGTCTAGTGGAAGAGATGGAATGTAACATACTCGAATCTTGATGTTTAGCTTAACCATCCCCATCTTTAGGACCAATTTTTAATAATGTAAGATTCAATCCTTTTTCATAATTTGATTAAAAAATAGCAATTGGGGCCAAGAAAATGTAATGTTACAACAAATAACGTTTTATATGATTCTAATGGCTAATTCCTAATTATGTCTTCAATTGGGACTATGTGTAAATTCACGAGTCAGTCAAGTTTGACCCTAATTTGACACCATAGATACATCCTAGGCCTAGTGATAAAAGGAAATAAATAATATACAAAATAACATATCAAAATTTATGAAGGAATGTATTGAATAATTAATAAAGATATTAAATACATTAATGGGGTAATAAACATACAAGCAACCAAATAAAGTATCAAAATTTCTTAAAAGATGAAACTGATGCTAGATCTTGGCTCCTCACATATGAAGTAGTAGGAATGTCAAATTTCATATCTTTTGGAGATCATTTCCTAATTCAATTGAGCAAGTTAAGAAATACATTAAGTAATCTACTTTAATTGATGCAATCAATTCCTAAATTTGATTTCCCGTAAGTTTCCGCTCCATCTTTCTCAGTAACGCCTGACTTTCACCCCGCGCTCGGCATTTCTCGTCCTCATGATAATGTCGCGACCGGCCTGTAATCGACGGGCGCTCCCATCCACTCTTCCTCTCCACCTCCCTCTCCTATCATCTTGCATACCCTAGCCACCATCAACACTTCTTAACTCCCCTATTGGACCTTGAAGCCATAAAATCCCTAGCTACTACAACACCCCGCCTCCTCTATCACTGCGATATCTTCTAGCAACTGTAATAAGGGAAGAGCACACATTGTCTCCGTGGAACTCCTCATGCCTAGCAGCAGTCGACTTCACTTGAACATGTGCGCAGTCAGCTAGAAGGATCCCGCCGACCTTTCCTTCTTCTCACACCTTCAGACCTGCAACACGCCACCTCCAAAGTAGGGTCACCTCCACCTGATCAGGCTTGAAGCAACCTCCTTTCTCCCACTACTAAGAAACAAGGTATAGATGACAGTCATATAAAATATCACATACTTTAGGTGACATGTATGTAAATAATTTATAATGTGTACATATATGTATAAAATAGATGACAATCATATTACCAATTTTAAAAGGGTTACACACTATAGATGACATGCAGTTGAGTAACTTACTTTTGTTTAGGTGTATATCTCATAGGTGACATGTATTTGAGTCACATATGTTCTATAAAGAAATATATTATAGGTGACAGACTTGCCAGTCACTCAATTTTAGAGTGAGAAACACAACATTTACTAAATTTTGAAACAAATTAACTGTAGGTATAGAGATCTTCAATAAAATACATATGCTAGGTATAACTACCTTTGATTCTTAAACGTGATTCAATAATAAAATACAAATACAAAATTTTCTAAACAAATATACACATACATACTTTCATTACTATACTTCATCCAATCTTTGTTTCCACAAATGGTTCTGTATCTCACACTGACTTTGCCTTCATGAATACACTATAATTATCAAAAAATTTATCCCACAAATTGGTTAGCGTGATAAAACACCGAAGATAATCCCCACAAATGTAAAGCTATTTATACAATGTTTGAGAATGTGTTTCAGGCAAGTGTGACAAAAATAATTGATCTTACCCAAGCCTACCATATATATCCTATCCTACCCGAAAATTTGAAATTTTCAGGGTCATTATGGTTTAGGGTCAAGTTGAGTCCAATACATTCAGGGTTGGGTCTGCTCATCCTTCTCTAGTTGGGATTAGGCCCAGTTGGGTCAGTTTGCCTGCGTTTGGCACGGGACCAAAACGCGGTTTGGTGTTGTCTTTTAGTGTCAACCCTGCCAAACAAGTGTCGGTTTGAGGCTGATTTGTGTTTGGTTCGCAACCCTGAAAAATCTCCGTTATGGGATAACGAAACCCCCTAACCCAGGTTCTTCCAGTCCCACGAGGGACGGGATTCCGGTTCACAAACTGGTTTTTGCGATCTAATCCTCTACTTGCCCCACACCCATCCCGACATTCTTCGCCTTTCCCCTCTACCTGCTCTATCTTCTGCTCTGTAGTCTGTGCTCTCTTATCTCCCGACACCTCCTCTCCCGAGACCTCATTCTCTCACGAGACCTCGAGACGACCTCGCCATTACTATTATCCGTGAGTTAAAGTTGACCCATCGTTTCCAGCGGCAAAGCCATGGCAGGAGACTGGCGTGCGGCAAACCCTGCCCAGTGGAGTAGGCAAAATACCAGGTCAATCAAGCGGATGTATGGGTGTGGTGGCTCGTCTGCAAGCGCCGAGCTACACCGGCAGTCTACATGCTGACAAGGAACCCTCCTAAGTTGTCATCTCCCATCAAAGCGCCCCATTAGCCGTGCAGTAAACCCTAGCAAGGGCAAGCACTGTTGCGGCTGCTATATAGTTTTGTGCTTCATCAGCGATCTCCTCGCTTTTCCCCTTTGAACCCTCCACACAGTATTTTGTTCCGCCGCCGCTGCCGAGCCCCTTTACTGGGAAGTCACTGACATGCTTGCAAGGTTTGTCTCCGCTGACCCTTTTCTTTCTTTCTGTTTGCTAGCCTCCTATCTTTACTCTTGTAATGATAGATGATTTAATCAGTAAACTAATGTGTATTTCTCTCTCAATTTCTTGTCACATATTTCGTCCCTGGCAATGTCTGGTTGTGCTCCTATTTTTGTCATCTCGGCTGAGCAGGTATTTGTTCTTATCAAACAACAACACACGTTTTCTCCTATTCTGGTTGCCTGCTTGCTTGATTCGGACAATATTGTTGTTGTATTATGTCCACGTGTAACAGGGGTCATTGGGATGTTGTATAATCACATGGTTGCTGGATATTGTATTATCTCCATGATATTGTTGTTGTATTTTACACGAGTAACAAGTAGGGCTCAGTTATGTGGGTCAGTTACCAGGAAAACACGAATTATTGTCTATATGCCCCTTGTACTTAAACTCTCTATTCTTGTAACATTGTCGACACTCCAAGTATTGCACAGGAGACCATCATGCTCTTTTCTTGTGTTGGCCTAATGTTAAATATTATTGATAACATACTATATAAACTGTAATTAAAAAATTTACCATTGTCCACACGGAAAACACTAATCTTGTTTTTTGCAATACATGTTCATTAGCCAAAGGCACTTTACTCCAACCATTGATATATTTATTGATTCTTTTTTATTTGTCACCAATAAACAACATTACAAGAGGTGAGCATCCAACAAATGGGGGTTGATGATTCATAACACATTTATTTCATGTATTCTCAATGATGCATGTTTTGTTTCTGAGATGGAAAGGTGGTTCTTCTAGTCATCTACTTGGGCTATCCTTGATGTGGTTTCTTTCCTTTCCATCAACCCCCCAACCCCCCAAGAGTCACACTAAATTTGGCTCTAGAATGATAGACATAATGACCTCATTATATTTGTGTTTGAAGATACCTCAAACACTACAATGGTGGATGCGTTATTTTCACTTATTTCAATCATAAAATCCATTCCAATGACTATGGCATAGTCTCGTTAATTTTATCATATACTATATTTATAATGATCTTCTTCATTCCATATGCAGTTCAGCATATCTTCCTCAAAGCTCAAGTATTCACAACCTACAGAACATAATTTCAAAGGTGGCCTTGTCACATATTTTATTAGTTAGGGAGTTAAGGGAGTACACATCTTTTTAGTTTCAATCAAAGAAGAATAAGAACTGGGGTTGGAGTCTGCAAAATGATGCGTGCATTCCAATGTGATCCATGTGTGTGCCACTATTAATCCGTCTACATGATTGGCTAAGGTCTGCAGTGTTGTATTTGCAATTATCCACAAGAATCTCCGTATTTGGAAAATAATCATTTACTATGTTAAGTAGAAAATCCATGTCTTATCCATGTCACATATTCACTAGATTTAATTCATATCCTTCGTGAATTGTAAAAATTCTTGTGAACGTCATCTGTCACAACTCATACATGTGGCTCACATTTAAGCAAATATTTTTTTCAACATTCAATGTAGTTGTGCATAATGAAATGATGGTAAGAAAACTTGGTTGATTTATTCTAAAACGCCACTCCACATAAATTCTTACCCTCCCTCCTATACAAATTGTTCAGTGAAGTCAGTTTTCATCATGAGAAACAAATGACATCAACATGTCCTTTCATTTCTCTAAATACAAGTAGCACATACAGAAAGAAATTGTACTGTTGTCTGCATTATACGTACATGAATTATGGTTACTTGGTACAACAAGGCTTGTGAGGAAGAGAAATATTGCGAATGTAGAAGGGATTTTCATAGCAAATGACAAACTATCGTTTTGTTTTCAGCAACAATTTTTGTAATACAAATATGATGTTTGTGTCAAGGATTTTTTTCCCTGTTTCTGAGGTGATGTTTCTAAAGATATCTGATGATAATGTTCATATCCAATCCAAAAAAGAGACAAAAGAAAAAATGTTTAATTTGTGAAAGATGGACTTTATGAGGTGGTTTTGTTATTTTACTTTTTGTTCAGCTTACCCACATATTATATCCCTTTTCTAACTATGAACAATGTTACTATTGTACACACATCCTCTTAAGCTCAAATATTTTTACGTGATTGATATAGCAGACATATATCAATATTTTGTAATTCTTACCTGTAATTGTACCTATAAATATTTTAATTTGTGAAAGAAGGACTTGTGGTCAATTGCACATACTTCATTCATCCCGCCACCTGGGACATAGACAGACTGGTGGAACAAACATACAATTCAAACCAATAAGCACATACACAACTTGTTGAAATGTGGTCATTACCACATACTGAAAGACATGTGAAAATTTAGTCGAGTCTCTGTCAACCAGGTTTGGGTCAAATTTATGAGGTTATTTCATGAATCGTATCATCTCTATTTCTAAGAAAAAATCATGATCATCTTTATAATAAAAATATATATACAACTGAAATTATAGTTAGTATGGGTAATTTTATGATATATGTTAGTGTAGGGATATATGTTAGTATAGGGATATATAGTTAGTATAGGGATATATACTTCAAATGGCAGTTGTGTTGTGAGGTTAGGAATTTTTTACCAGTTAGTACAGGAATTTTGTGATATATGTTTGTACAGGGATATATACTTCAAATGCCATGTTGTACGAACACGTTTAATGTGAATGCCATGCTGAATGCTTGCTATTTATTTAGTTTTCCTGTAATGAACATATTGGATGATGTGTTTGCTACAACCATTTCAAATTTAACAACAATTTCAAATTTGTTGTACACATTTCGGATCTTATGTCTGGTCCGGCTAATGGATCTTGTCTTAGCCTACTTCAATACAAGTAATTGCTTTCAACTGCGTAGTCTCATACTAGGTTCGTATAACAGTTTCGTTTAAACACCCATACTAAAGTGATATATCGCAGTGTCATTACTACTATGGCTGCACCCGACCCGAGGTTCCGTATTGTATGGTCCAAAGAGTTGGATGAGGATCTGGTTGCGGCATTGAGGAGATAATATGACATGGGTAGGTGTGTTGATGGAATACTTACTAGGGACGCGTGGAGGGAGACGCTACACGATTGGCATATCAGGATGGGGAGGAACGAGGGTACATTGGATCAGTTAAAAACTCGGTGGAAGAACCTCAGGAGAGACTATGCAAAGATAAAATTGGTGACCAACAAAAGTGGTGTTGGATGGGATGACAGCAGGTACAAGCCAATATTGCCTGACACCCCGGAGTGGAGGGAGGCACTTGCGGTGTGTCTAATAATATACACTCCCCTGACTATTATATATTAAATTAAACTTGTTAATATTGTTGTCCCCTATTTTAGGCAAATAGGGAACTAGCGAGATTGATCAACAGACCATTCTACCACTACCATGACGTCGAGCTGATGGGGGGAGGAACACAACTAGGGGCCATCATGCAATGTCCTCAACCGATAGACAGCCTCCTTCTGATGTTGCATCTGAAGATGATGTTGTTGTTGACCTAGATGCATCTGATTCATTTGTCAGCCCAGTACCGACCGGTCCAACCGGTTTCATTGAAGACATGGTTAATTTTGGGACGCAAAGTGAGGACACCAACGGCAGATCACACAACCAAGGTGTTGGTGCAAGGACTCCCACCACGATCAGACATAGGAAGCGAGCATCAAGCTCACAGGATAGTTGTGTCTTGTCTAATGATGTCGTGTCCAAATTCACAAAGGTGTTTTCCAAGGTACATGAGAGGGGCAGCGGAATTGCTGCTAGGTCTAATGATAAAGACGAATACCAAACCATTTTGTACCACTTTCATGCAAGCTACCCTGACGCCCCTATCCCAGTTTTTACCAATCTTGTGCATGCCATAAAAGATCCAGCTAACCGTAACATTTACCTAAGCCTTATGGACACCCCACAAAAAATTATCATTTGGTTGCAAGACTTGTGGGAAATGAATAACACAGCTTCTACAGCTTCTGTATCACAATCACCCTTCACGCCACAATCTCCACCGTACTTTTGAGGTTGTCTAATTTAAGAACTATATCAGTATCCTGCCTTTTATTTGATGAACTTTATCAATAGTTGTTGTTGTACTATTTTATTTTGTTGGGAACAATCTCTGAACTATGGTACTATGTAATGGTTTATCTTGTTATTTGCTATTTGGTCAGTATTTGCTATTTTGTCGCTATAGCCCTAATTTCATTTCTGCAATATCTTGATATTTTTCTGATGCGGGTAGTTGCTTTTAATTCTAGACGTGATGGCCGGTATTCATCCATATGAAACAACTGATGACATTCTACAACTACTACATCTTATGTCCGGTCTGGCTAATGACATTGCTAACGCAATATCCTACCAAATAGCTGACCAAATATCCTACAATATCATGTAAAATTCAGACTCTGCAACCACACACCAACCAATACCGAGATCATTTAGTATTAGGAGCAGCCATCAAAAGGTTTTAGAAATAATAACCGGCCATGAAAGGAGGGTGTACGGTCTGTACCGTATGCTACCCAACACAGTTTTAGCCTTTGTTGACAAACTTGAGGACCGAGGTTTGTTGAAAAGTACCAGAGGTGTGTCATCAGTGGAGGCAGTTTGCTACTTCCTTCAAATAGTTGGCCATGGCCATACCAACCATGTTCTGGCTGAGGACTACATTCACAGCGGTGAGACCATAAGTAGAAAGTTTAATGAGGTGTTGGATGTAGTGTGTGCTTTGCGCAATGAATATATTGTCATGCCAACTGCGTCCACAACTCTGCACTGCCGCATCACCAAGAGTTCAAGATTTTACCCTTACTTCAAGGTATGACCATCACTTAGTTGACCATTGTCCATTCCATTGTTAATATAACCACTATCGTCATCGTTGAGTTTGGTATTTACTTGTGTATTTCTTATATACTTGTCTTAGGATGCCATTAGGGTAATTGACGGGACACACATCCCCGTTTTGGTGAAGTGCGATAAGCAGAACCGATATATGAATAGAAAAGGAAATGTTTCCATGAATGTCATGGCTGTAGTAGACTTCTCAATGGAGTTTACATATATCATGACTGGTTGGGAAGTATCTACTGCTGACCAAAGGGTACTTCACACAGTTACAACCACAGGCGGGTTCAAAGTACCCGCTAGGAAGTACTATCTTGTTGATGCAGGGTACGCCAACACCAGCCAATTTCTTGCACCATATCAAAACGTTGCTTACCATATAGCAGAGTATCGAGGTAACAGAGGCTCATACACCAGCAAAAAGGAAATGTTCAACCACCGACATGCTCAACTATGTAACGTTGTTGAGCGACCCTTTGGTGTGTTGAAGAAGAGGTTTTCCTACTTTCGTAAAGGAGCGACTTTTCCCGTGCAGTCTCAGTCTCGAATTGTAATGGCTTGTTGTATCATTCACAATTTTATCCGGCACCAAAATGATGGTGATCCTATGATGGACGAAAACTTGGATGAACCTCATACTACCACTGACATCTTACACGAATTGAGTTCTCTCCAACAAACAAGCCAGGCCGATGCTAGAGAGGGAGATGTTTTGCGCAAAATTGTTGCCAATTCTATGTGGGTAAATCAGTGATTTATACATTTATTTTCTAACTTGCAGACATTGAAACATGTTTCACTTACTCCCTTTTCCAATTTATTTTTGTAACTTAACGGCCAACTTTTGTTCTCAAACTCTATTGTTGACTACAATTTTGCCTACTTATAAACAATGTGAAATTATGTCTCATTAGGTTTTCTGTCTAGAAATGGACAATGACATGTCGTCGTGCCCATGTGGTCTGCAGTACATTGTACGAGTGTACATGGATGCCACAGATGTGGAAAATGGACGGTTTGAAGACAACAATCCACACAGGCCATATTTTACATGTGGTAGGGGTCTTGTACCAACCAGATTCCATATGAGGTTGTCCGCGCAGCAAGTACAACCTACAGTGGCTACGCTGACTGCAATTAGGGATGCAATGGTATCACAGCTCGCATATGCACATAGCGAATGCAAGTTCTGGTCAGAACACTGTGACTTTGTCTGTTCAACAAGAGCAGACACCGATAGGTTACAAGAAGAAATTTCAAGTATGTGGGAGAGGTGTCGATATCTTCTCCACCGACTTCAAATAACGAGTGATAATGACTCTTCAACAGAACAAGATGGATACAATATGTCATAGATATACTATATTATGATATGTCCAAATGAACTGCACTTGTCTGTTGCTACAATTAGCTACTCCTGAACAAATGGTCTTCATATTATCTTTGAAAACTATGTCATGAACCTGACATTTTTCCATTAATCGTCAATTTTGTTTTATTAGATGTTGATGACTCCATCTGAGGTTCCGACGTGTGATTGTGGGCTAAATGCAGCCTTACGGCTTAACACAGAGGATGCAGGATTATATGACTTTGCCATTCTGAGTCAAAGGTTGGGCAAAATGTATTACATATGCCCTACTCGTGGGGTGTGATATTACATCAATAAATAATAGACTGCCCTTGTCGAGGCTCCGCATTCTTTGCCAATAACTTGAACTTTGTATGTGGTCGAAAGTGGTCGACTTGGTTCTCAAATTGATTTTGGCGCATTGTGGATTTCCATGACAGGTTTTCATCATCAAACTTATGTTCATTGTCAAATTATATTTATATATAACTTTTCCAAATTTCATCGATGGTTTTGGAACCAAGTCACCATCACGTCGAAGTTGTACCAATAGGTAGGCCCATTAGAGGAAAAATATATGACTTGCATGTTCAACCCTCTAACCGTAGACATATGTGACATATAGGATTCAAGAAGCAGAAGTTCGAGTGTATACATAGCTATGATCTAGTTTGTCCACCCTTGCTACCCCTCTACTGGATTAGCTAAGTTATGGATTTATCCTTTTAAGGGGTGGAGCCTTATATGCCTTAATCATTAGGAGTATAACTTAACTTAAGGACTATATGAACTTAATATTGTATATAGCATGCAATGTTTGAGTCATTTCTTCAACTAAAAGTCACAAACATATAATTAATCCCTAATTAGGGTAATGAAACCTATCTAAGATGGATACATTGAGCATTAATTAGATAATCAAAAATAAATCAATAGAAAAGTTGTACTCATATGTTAGCTAAGTCTCTAGGAGGGAGAGCCCTATTGTCTGTTGTTAGTCATAATGGTGCTTTAGGAAAGGATTGAGTGGATTTCGGGGATGAAATCCTCTTTAAGGGGTGGAGTGTTGTAACATACTCAAATATAGATGTCTATATTAACCATCCCCATCTGTAGGACTAGTTTTTAATAATGTAATATTCTATCCTTTTTCATAAATTTGATTAAAAATAGTAATTGGGGCCAAGAAAATGTAATGTTACAACAAATAACCTTTTATATGATTTTAGTGACTAATTCTTTATTTATGTCTTCAATTGGGAGTTTGTGTAAATTCACCAGTCAGTCAAGTTTGACCCTATTTTGACATTATAGATACATCCTAGGCCTAGTGATAAAAGGAAATAAATAATATACGAAATAACATATCAAAATTTATGAAGGAATGTATTGAATGATTAATCAAGACAATAAATACATTAATGGCTCATAGCCAATCATGTATCACATATGCTAGATGTAAGGGGATATTTGTCCTCACCCCCGCATGTTCAAAAATATGTGCTCTGAGTTAAACTCAATTCACCTTTCAGCAAGTGTTGACACTGAATGGACCTATGGCACAAGGAAAAGCTACATGATTAGATTCCACTTTAATAGATAAGTCATTTAAGTGTCTTTTAGCATCAATAAAGTTACAACATATAAAACCATAACAAATTCTACAAAGATAAGGGCATACTACTCTTGCCACAGATGAAACATATAAGGTGTGAACTTGTCACACTATCACCACATGATGCATGTATTATTGCCATTCACAGCATCATCAACAAAGTCACATGCCATGGGATATCAATCCCTTAAATCTATCATTAGGAAACATCCTTTCATGTCAGAAAAATAACCATTGTTAGGTCATAAGGCCCAACCACCATATTCTTGTATCACCTACATGACCAGCATGCCTCACAAGGGCATATTCAATCATTGTCTCACATCATAGCCATCATAGCACACACTAAATATGATAATCAATTCCACAACACTTGCATGGTTAGAAGATCACAACCAAGAGAGATAATCACATAACATCATAACCATCCATGATAAGGGTATAAGCAAGACTTATTCACTTTTAGGGTTTAGGGTATCCACTTTTTCCGATTAGGGTCTACAAGGTAAGGGTCAACCAACCACCCTAGAACCACCACCCTCCACCATCATGGAGTGTGTTAGGATTAAGCAACCTCATTAGAGAATATTGGATATCATACAAAATAGCATGACACATATGTATACATGATTAACATTAGATGTTCATATATGTTTCATAACCACCTACCATCACCACATGTTAACCACTTAGGCACATAGGTCATGGCCACCCTCCATAGTATGTTGTGACCGCGGCATGCACCATGGGTACCTCGACCCTCACTCCCTCATCATATCGCAAACACCTTCTACATGTCGTGCCCACGACATTAGGGTTAGGGTTTCTCTTCACCCTTCAACCATGTGTCACGGTCAAGATCCTCAAGCACATATATGTCGTGACCGCGATGTCTCAACACCAACATGTCATGACCGCTTCCTTCACAAACTCAGTTCAGAATCAACAAGAGTTCTACAAACGAAGGGAGTGTACCACTGGGGTGCAGCCCCACAAGTGCTCATAAAATACACTTACGCTTTCCTTGACAAGTCATAAATGAAAGTAAGCATATATATATATATATATATATATATCACCGCCCTAAGAAGGAACCTAGATGTCAAAATGAACATAACTATTAGTACTTTTGTAGTATGGATTGTGGTTGAAAATTTGATCTTTTTTCTACTTTCTCATTACACTATGCTCATAGAAACCCAACTTTCCAGTACTAGCACCACCTACACGTCCTCTTTTGATTAAAAATTTGGGACTTTTCTGACTCATGTGCCTACTCTCATATGCCACAACTTGATGGTATCCATATTTGAAGTAGTTGAGGAAGAAACACAAGCAGCTACATCGGTGACTGTTTCACCAATCAACTTATAAAGGTTTCCAAGAATACATACTCCCTTAGTTAGAATGACATCTTCTTTGGTTATGGATAAGATTCCTTTTTCAACCATGTATGGAAAGTCTTTATCTTCAAGCAAGCCAATGGAGATGAGGTTTTCCTAAAGGCCTGAACATGACGAACAATTAAGACAGTTTGGATAACTCCATCAAACATTTTTATGTGGATTGACTTGATGCCAATAGAGTGGTATGTAGTGTTGTTCGCCATGTTCACTATTCCTCTATCAAATTGTTCATAGGAATAGAACTAGTCTTTATGCAAACACATGTGGTGTGAATAGTTGGAGTCCAAAATCCATAAAGTCTAAAACTTAATGGATGGGGATGAAGTAACATACTAGATCACGGCCCTACCCTATAAGTTGACATTTTGGACTTAGCCAAACAAGGTTTCAGGTTATACCTAAATAGATATTTCATATAACCAAAATGAGGTAATGCATGTATAGATCACCTTAATGTAACCTAATGTTCTAACATTAATCTTAGGTTTATAATGGATACATAAAATATGCCACATAACTCATTTTGGTGGTAATATGAAGATAAGAAACTTAATTGGATGAATAATTTAGATAATGAGCCGTTAATGGGTCATATGACATATCTCATAAAAAGAAGTCAAAAAAGTGGAAACAAACTTAAAATTCAAAATCTACATATCAAAATTAGCGTACATGTCAAATTTCATCTAATTTGGACACCTTGAAATATTAGGATAAGTTTAGGAGAAAGAAAATGAGTAAAAGGCATAAGTAATGAATAATGTGATTATATAAAATGAAAATATGGAAATGATGGAAAATTCATATTCAACACATCAAAGACAACTTGTGGATGAAGTTTGGTCCAATTTAGATGTTGTTTGTGCAAGTTATGCAATTTTAGGTACATTTTGGACTTTTCTGCCATTTACCCAATTGGGAGGTTTTCTTTGCAAATTGTCACATGCATTATAATCCTTATATATTCCCTTACCATTCTCTAGTTTTTTAACCATAGGGCACCAAGTTCCACCTTGGTTTGAAGGTGTTTCTTTCTAAGGGCATTTTAGGGATTACTCTCTTTATAAATGAGCTTATCCTTAGAAGCTATCAACCAATGGGGTTATTTCTTTGATTGGAGGTTAGTTGGGATGGCCTATAAGTGTCCATAAACTGACATTTGATATTCAAGAATCCTCTATGAGTTGTCTTCTTGCATGGCCATGAAATCCCAAGGCTAAGGATACATGGAAACCTCATGCTTGACTTCTTCCTTATCCATAAAGGTTTGCATGTCCATAGGCACCCTTAGCATTGGACACATGGAAAGTAACTTGAAACCTCATGCCTAACTTCTTCCTTATCCATAAAGGCTTGCATGTCCATGGATACCCTTATACATGACACATGGAAAGTTTCATAGACACCTCATACTTGACCTCTTTCTTTATATAGCCATATCTACCCCTTCACAACTCCCAATTCGAAAACTCTTGCTCTCCTATATTTCCTCTAGCTTAGATCATAACTCCTACTCTGTTTGTCCACGAAGGTATTTTCCCAAGGTAAAAGAGGTGTGTCACGGATCCGTTCTTACCCTAATCCCAATCCCACTGTCCAAAATGGCAATGTTAAAGGGTTTAGAGCGCCCGTCCCTGAGTGGCCCAAAAATCACACACAGATAATATGCAAAAATGAAATAACATTCTTCTTTATTAAAATGAACCAAAAGGTTTAGTACATAAGGCCCGTAGGCAATAGGAAAGAGAAGAAGATAATAAACTAGCCTACAACTACATCCCTTTTACAATTAGCTCCCATGAAGAGTCCATAAGTGATGTAGTAGTTTTTATTACAGTGGATAAATGAGTAGATGAATCTAGTTCCTTGCATTACCTAAAATCGAAAAAATCAAGACACAATGTCAATGCAATTGCACGGTATGCTATATAAAAACAACTAAAGCAATTTATAAGAAAACTAGTATGCTTGGCAGGACTTATGTTTCAAACATTATTGAATGATCTTCCAAAAACCAAAATGTTATTCAACACAAATTTTATTACGAATTTCCCATTATGATGTAATTCAAGAAGCATGCTTATATTAGTTTGTGTGACTCTACTACCCCAACGCAATGGGGAGGTCACCAAGCTCCTTCTCACAATAGGAGATAGGAGATCAAAGTGCAAAATCCCATCTTCCAATAAGGGAGTTTTGCTTATATTCAATATCAACATTATCAACTTTTCCAACATCATTATCAACATCAATATACGGGAAGTCATAATGGATATTGTGATCTATGGTTTCATGTTTCTTAAAATATAATATAGAAGAAAAACGGAAGACTATTCATAGGGAACAATAGTTCTTCCAAATAACTAGCCAATCATATTTCAAGAGATACCTAAAAGTATCATCATTACAACCAAGGAGGAGTAGTATAATAGCGTACCTTTTTTAATGCTAATCAAGTAAATGTCCAAGAGTGAAATGTCAAGGTATCAAGCAGATCCTAGATTAAACAAGATATAGATTTGAGGGTCAAGATCATATTATGCAAAAACCATGTATTCAGTATGCAAGATTAGGGTTTTGCATTCCTATTACAACCATGGGGTAGATCATCCATTTATAATTGACATTATATCAATATTTCAACATTTAATCAAGCATCAAGCATATATCGATAATGAATGATCCACTTGGGTGATTTTAGGTATCATATTAGTTAACCCTAGTTATATCATCAACATCCAAGTCATTAATCAAGTTTCTAGATCATAATGATAGGTTTGAGATTAAACATCAGATTAAGATTGCATGATGGATCAAGAACTAGGTTAGGAACATGAACTTAAGAAATTAACCCTTTTATACTCAAGAAGGTTATTCCGAGGTATTTGCATCAAAATAGAGAACATAGATATGAAACAGGTTCTGAAACTATTTTCACTAATTCAGGCTAATTTTTCTGATGAAAATGGACTATAATTTCAATATGTTTGGAGCTAGGAATCTTAAGATATTATTTTTGCAAGATTGAGCCATTTTCTGGAATTTTGGGCAGAGAGGGAAAAGTACCAGAAAATGGGGGCCGTCGATCCTTGGTCAACTGTTGACCCGCGAAGTAGATCAGTGGCAGGGAGGAACTGCGCTCCCAGGCACGTGCTCATGGAGAAGAAATTGAAGAAGGGCTCGCGCGGGGATCTGTGACCGTCGATCTCACCTTGGACCAGCGTGGGATCCAATCTAATGGTCGTTGTTGATCGTCCAAAGCAGCAGAACCCGCCCGCGAGCAGGGTTGCTCCTCGGCAGTGCGGCGGTTGGAGAAAAAGGGAGTGAGAGAGAGAGCACGGCATGTGGAGAGAAGGCGCCGCTCGCGTTCATGGGGGCGGGTCGAACTCATCTAGGGGTTTAAATAGGGTTCTGGTGCTAGGGTTAGGGCTACCAAGGGGGGCGGCGCACCCTATGGAGTCAGTCTGATCTCTTGGCCTCCAAGCAACGATTTTTCACCACCGATCCATGTGCAAGTTTCGAGAGAGGGTGGGGGATTCTTCAATCGAGTTATTGGGGTGAAATCAATTGGTTTTGTCGATCGGGTTAGGAACCAGGGTGGTTGGTCCACTGTGTACCTGCCATACTAGGTGCAAGGTAGGGGATGACCCCAGCACCGTTGGATTGAGATCCAAGGCTGCTAGGTCGATCCGCCTTGCCCAGCGACGCCCAAAGCAAAGGATGGGACGAGCCCATAAAGGAAAAAGGAGTAAAAAGGAATAAAAAGGCTAAAAGAGCTAGGAAAAAGGCTAGATCTTAGGAAAATCGTGTAAAATCATAGGAAGGTCCAAATAATCTCAAATTTGGATCATATCTTCAACATGAAGTGTAGAATAATGTGTACAATTTTGGGGACCAAAAGATAAAGTTAACTAGTCAAACTCAAGTATTTGAACAAAGAGGTGTGTTAAGCTAATTAAGGTGTCCAAGCGTGCATGAAATTCATAGAAAATACTAGAATTTTGATTTTGGGTATCTACATTGATCAAATAGTCAAGTGAGATCATGAATGAAAAGAGGAAAAACTCACATTGTCACATACTCCCCTCCTTATAAGGAATTTTGTCCCCAAAATTCAAACTTCCTTTAAGAGGTCAGGAAATCGTTCCTCCATGTCTGGCTTCAACTCCCAAGTAGCATCATCACTCCCATGGTGCTTCCACAACACCTTAACCATATCAATTTTCTTATTTCTGAGTTCCTTGGTGTGAGTATCAAGTATCTTGACCGGAGTTTCTTGGTACACTAGGGTGTCCTTTAATTCAAGTGGTTCATGATTGAGGACATGGCTAGGGTCTTTGACATACCGCTTTAGGTTCGACACATGAAAGATGTTGTGCATCATGCTATATTGTGGAGGTAGAGCCAACCTGTAAACACATTCCCCAATACGATCAAAATTTCAAATGAACCCACGTATCTGGGGCTAAGTTTGCCATTGTTCTTTGCAATGGCTCGAATTGGTCGAATCTTCAGGAAAACATGATCACCTACTAAGAACTGAGTGTCAATCCTATGCGCATCAGCATAAGACTTCTGATGATCTTGTGCCCTTTTTAACTTTTTCTTGATTAGGTTGACACTGTCAGAATAGAGTTGTAGTTCCTCATATTTCAGAATTCGTCTTCCGCCTACTTCATCCCAGTAAAGGGGAGATCTACACAGTCTTCCATATAGAGCTTCATAGGGAGGCATACCTATACTAGATTGGTAGCTATTTTTGTATGCAAACTCAATGAGAGGAAGGTAGTGGTCCCAATAACCACCCCAATCAAGGACACATGATCTCAGCAAGTCTTCTAGAACTTGGATTGTCCTCTCAGACTGTCCGTCAGTTTGTGGGTGATAAGCAGTGTTGAAATTCAGTTGAGTTCCCAGTTCTTCCTGTACTTGTTGCCACAAGTGAGAAGTGAACTATGCATCACGATCTGATACTATAGATATAGGAATTCCATGCATCCTGACTATCTCTCAAACGTAAAGTTCTGCTAACTCAGGAACCTTCGTTGTTGTCTTGATTGGAATAAAATGGGCTGATTTAGTCAGACGGTCAACTACAACCCAAATGGTGTCACTCCCTTTCCTGGTCCTGGGTAGTCCCACCACGAAATCCATGGTGATGTTTTCCCATTTCCACTCGGGGATAGGTAGGGGTTGAAGAAGACCTCCTGGACGTTGGTGTTCAGCCTTAATCTGTTGGCGGGTCAGACACTTGGAGATGAAAGTAGCAATGTCAGTCTTCAAATTCCTCCACCAGAAGTGCCTTTGCAGATCCTTGTACATCTTCGTCGATCCAGGATGCACAGTATATTTTGACCCGTGAGCTTCTCGTAACACCATTTCTATCATGACTGAATCTTCTGGGACCCATATGCGTTGTTTGTATCGGATTCCACCATCCATAGCAACTGTCAAGTGAGTTTGGGGCTTCTCTAATAGCTTAGTCATATCATCAAGGCTCTTGCTATTCTTTTGGGCTGACAGGATTTCGGACTGGAGGCCCGGTTTTACATGGACATTGGCCAATCTAAGAATGTTGCTCATACGCCTCGGGGCCCAAGGTGACATGACTTCCATGCTTCTCCATTCAGAAGTAAAGACAGCAGCACATTTAGCCTGCTTCTTGCTGAGTGCATCGACCACCACATTTGCCTTACCGGTGTGGTAGGCAATGGTAAAGTCATAGTATTTAAGGTACTCAAGCCAACGCCTCTGTCTAAGATTGAGATCCTTCTGTGTCAAGATGTATTTCAGACTCTTGTGGTCGGTGAGGATGTCAAAGGTGGCACCATACAAATAGTGTCGCCATATTTTCAAAGCATATATGATGGCGGCAAGCTCGAGGTCATGGGTTGGGTAGTTGACCTTGTTTGGCTTCAATTGTCGAGAGGCATAAGCAACAACCCTTCTCTCTTACATGAGAACACAACCCAGACTGAACCTTGATGCGTCAGTGAAGATGACAAACCCATCATTTCCTGAGGGAAGAGTCAAGACAAGTGTAGTTGTCAGCTTTGTCTTTAGCTCTTGAAAACTAGACTCACACTCCTTCGACCAGATAAACTGTTCTCCTTTCCTAGTGAGCTTAGTGAGAGGCAAGGCAGTCTTGCTGAAGTTTTGAATAAAACGTCGATAATAGCCAGCAAGACCCAGAAAACTGCGAATCTCCGACACATTCTTTGGGGCTTGGCACTCTAGAACAGTCGAGACTTTGGTGAGGTCAACAGAAATTTTCCCACCAGTATGTGGCCTAAGAACATGACTTCAGAAATCCAAAATTCACATTTTGACAACTTCGCATAGAATTTTTGAGATTGGAGGATGTCAAGAACTTTGCGAAGGTGAAAGCGGTATGATTCAGTATCCGTCGAATATATCAATATGTCATCAATGAAGACCACTACAAACTCATCGAGGAAAGGTTGGAAGACACTATTCATCAAGTTCATAAACACACCAGGGGCATTAGTCAACCCAAAAGGCATGACAAGGAATTCATAATGCTTGTATCGGGTTCGAAAGGTTGTTTTAGGAATGTCTTCATCCTTAACTTTGAGTTGGTGGTAACCAGAATGGAGATCAGTTTTTAAAAAAGACATGGGTAGAACGGAGTTGATCGAAAAGGTCATCAATTCTGGGCAGCGGATACTTGTTCTTCACAGTTGCTTGATTGATCATACGATAGTCAATACACATACAAAGGGAACCATCCTTTTTCTTAACAAATAAAATGGGGGCTCCCCAAGGAGAGGTACTAGGGTGGATGAAACCCTTGTCAAGCAATTCCTGCAACTGCTTTTTCAGCTCAGTCAATTCAGTATGATCCATCCGATAGGGTGCCCGAGAAATAGGTGTGGTACCAGGTGCTAAATCAATAGAAAACTCGACATCACGATTTGGTGGTAGCCCAGGGAGCTCCTCAGGAAAGACACTCGGGTACTCCCACACTATATCAATGTTTTCTAGGGCACTTGTATCAGGGTTGACTATGGTTACAGTTGCTAGGTATGCTTTGCACCCTTTAGCTATCAAGTTTTGGGCTCTAATTAGAGAAATGACAACATTTTGATTTCGATCTTCCATTCCAGGAATTACATGAATAGAGAGGTTGGGTTTGGAAATAATGACTTTCTTGGCACGACAGTCGATTAGGGTGTGATTTTTATGGAGCCAATCCATCCCTAAAATAAGGTCAAAGTCTTCCATGTCTAAGATTATGAAATCTGACTCAAAACTATGTCCAACATATAATAGAGGGACTTTTTCGACAATATAGTAGGAGACTTTCATCTTCCCACTTTGGGTAGTTACATCAAGTACGTACCCTAAGTCCCTTGTTTCAAGATTCAACATAAAGGCAAGATTATTAGACATGATGGTGTTTGTTGGCCCGGAGTCAAAAAGAGTAACAACAAAATGGTCGGAGATTTGCATCATACCTACGTATACATATATTTTGTGTAAGGATTATGTACAAGATAATCATGATATAAAGTTTTGGAAATAATCTTGAATTTTAAAGGTACCTTCCATGAGTTTGTTTTCATTGGCCTTCGCCTCATATGCATTCACAGCAAAGACACGGGCCTGTCGATGTTCACCTTGCCTGGCCCATGCTGGAGGAGGGTTGAGGCAGCTATCTATGAAGTGACCCTCCTGTTTGCAGTAATGGCAGACCGGGGATGGATACTTGCACTGGCCAGGGTGGAAGTTACCACAGTTGCGGAAATGAGGAATATTGGCATTCTGGCCTGGACCCCTATTTTGGCCATGATTCTAGTTTTGTGCAGGACCATGGTTGTAATTCTGGTTCTGGCCTTGATTGTAGTTCTGGGCAGGGGTATTTCTCTTATTCTTCTGTCGGTTCTTGTTCTTATTGCCACCAATATGGGGTTTTCCCTTCTGTTCAGGTTTTGTAGGTACAACTTCAGTCAGGCTTAGATAGGCAAGGGTAGGCAATGGTTTCCCGTGTCCCATTCCTAGGGTTCTCTCCATGGACAAGGCATGGTCATAGGCATCTTGAAAATTGGTGGGTTTGGATGAGGATACAAAAGCTTTTAGAGTAAGGAAAAGCCCATCAATGTAGCGGTCAAGTTTTTGTTCTTCGGTAAGGTTGGTGACATGCCTCTCCAGCAGGCGGAACTGTCGACTGTATTCAACCACTGTGTTGGTTCCTTGGGTAAGGGTGAGGAATTGTTTTTGTTTCTCCTTTCTCTCAGATGTGGGTTGGAAACGGTTGGTGAAAATGGGTTTGAAGGCTTCCCAGTTGACAGGGATGACCTGTTGTGACCGGATATAATTCTCCCACCACAATTTGGCCGCTCCCCTCAACTGGTAGGTGGCAAAACCAACCTTGTCTTGTTCATGGCACCTCAAAACCCTAAAAGTGTTTTCCATGGACACTAACCAGGCATCAGCCTTGTCTAGGACATCATCTTTGTCTTCCCCATAGAAGGTTTCTGGGCTGAGTTTCAGAAAATCCTGGATAGTGATGGGTTTTGGGTTATGGGTTGGCACAAGGGATGATGTACGAACAGCTAGGTCATGGAGGGCATCCATAATGGCCTTCTGTTTTAGTTCCTACTCCCCCATATTGTTGGTCTTATTGACAGAACCGACATCTTCATCATCATCCATGCGGGGCTTCTTCCCCTTGTCTTTAGTACCAGAGGTCCCTTCACCATCCATGTTGTTCCTGGTTTTTGGGGCCATCTGCAATAGTTCAACTGATATAAGTTTTCTTGTTTATAACTTTCAAAGCAAGAATATGATAGATCATGGAAAAATTGTAATAGGTTTTCTCAATTCATTTTCAAATTTTAGTTGTTCCCGTCCTTAATTTACCCAAAAATAGAGAGAGTATATAGATCAAGTCATGACACCTTAAGGAGAACGAGAAGATGAGGAGTCATCCTACTTCCTTCTAATAGGTGGCTTGGGAAATCCTTAAAGAAGAGATAAGATGCTAGAAGACTCTCTAGGGTTATAGGGAGTCCTTCCATCCATTTCTGAATCAACTAAGGCCAGGTGGAGCAGGAGGAACCTCAACCACCATGAAGACGGATAGGAGGAATTATTCCAGAACCCCCTTTGTGTTCTTTCTAGACACCTCAATTTTCATCATAGTGAATTTTAGGGCTCCCTTAGTTCAGCGATTAAGAACATCATTTCACTAATGCATATGAAGTGTGTTATGGCTCTGATACCAATTGTCACGGATCCGTTGTTTCTTGTCTTGGGAGCAACCCCAATTCCCACTGTCCAAAATGCTAGTGTTAAAGGGATTAGAGCGCCCATCCCTGAGTGGCCTGAAAATCACACACAGATAATATGCAAAAATGAAATAAAATTCTTCTTTATTAAAATGAACCAAAAGGTTTAGTACATAAGGCCCGTAGGCAACAGGAAAGAGAAGAAGATAAGAAACTAGCCTACAACTACATCCGTTTTACAATTAGCTCCCATGAAGAGTTCATAAGTGATGTAGCAGTCTTTATTGTAGTGGATAAATGAGTAGATGAATCTAGTTCCTTGCATTACCTAAAATTGAGAAAATCAAGACACAATGTCAATGCAATTGCACGGTACGCTATATAAAAACAAGTAAAGCAATTTATAAGAAAACTAGTATGCTTGGCAGGACTTATGTTTCAAACATTATTGAACAATCTTCTAAAAAACAAAATGTTATTCAACACAAATTTTATTATGAATTTCCCATTATGTTGTAATTCAAGAAGCATGCTTATATTAGTTTGTGTGACTCTACTACCCCAGCGCGATGGGGAGGTCACCAAGCTCCTTCTCACCATAGGAGATAGGAGATCAAATTGCAAAATCCCATCTTCCAATAAGGGAGTTTTGCTTATATTCAATATCAACATTATCAACTTTTCCAACATCATTATCAACATCAATATACGGGCAGTCATAATGGGTATTGTGATTTAGGGTTTCATGTTTCTCAAAATATAATATAGAAGAAAAACGGAAGACTATTCATAGGGAACAATAGTTCATCCAAATAACTAGTCAAGCATATTTCAAGAGATACCTAAAAGTATCATCATTACAACCAAGGAGGAGTAGTATAATAGCGTACCTTTTTGAATGCTAATCGAGTAAAGGTCCATGAGTGAAAGGTCAAGGTCTCAAGTAGATCCTAGATTAAACAAGATAGAGATTTGAGGGTCAAGATCATATTATGCAAAAACCATGTATTCAGTATGCAAAATTAGGGTTTTGCATTCCTATTACAACCCTAGGGTAGATCATCCATTTATAATTGACATTATATCAATATTTCAACATTTAATCAAGCATCAAGCATATATCGAGAATGAATGATCCACTTGGGTGCTTTTAGGAATCATATTAGTTAACCCTAGTTATATCATCAACATCCAAGTAATTAATCAAGTTTATAGATTATAATGATAGGTTTGAGATTAAACATCAGATTAAGATTGCATGATGGATCAGGAACTAGGTTAGGATCATGAACTTAAGAAATTAACCCTTTTATACTCAAGAAGTTTATTCCGAGGTATTTGCATCAAAATAGAGAACAGAGATATGAAACAGGTTCTGAAACTATTTTCATTAAATCGGTCTAATTTTTCTGATGAAAATGGACTATAATTTCAATATGTTTGAAGCTAGGAATCTCAAGATATTATGTTTGCAAGATTGAGCCATTTTCTGGAATTTTGGGCAGAGAGGGAAAAGTACCAGAAAATGGGGGTCGTCAATCCTTGGTCAACCGTTGACCCACGAAGTAGATCAATGGCAGGGAGGAACCACGCTCCCAGGCACGTGCTCACGGAGAAGAAACCGAAGAAGGGCTCGCGCGGGGATCGGTGACCGTCGATCTCACCTTGGACCAGCGTGGGATCCAATCCGATGGTCGTTGCTGGTCAACCAAAGCAGCAGAACCCACCCGCGAGCAGGGTTGCTCCACGGCGGTCTGGCGGCCGGCGAAAAAGGGAGTGAGAGAGAGAGCACGGCATGGGGAGAGAAGGCGCCGCTCGCATTCGTGGGGGCGGGCTGAACTCATCTAGGGGTTTAAATAGGGTTCTGGTGCTAGGGTTAGGGCTACCAAGGGGGGCGGCGCACACTATGGAGTCAGCCTAATCTCTTGGCCTCCAAGCAACGATTTCACACCACCGATCCATGCGGAAGTTTCGAGATAGGGTGGGGGATTCTTCAGTCAAGTTACTGGGGCAAAACCAATTGGTTTTGTCGATCGGGTTAGGAACCAGGGTGGTTGGTTCACCGTGTACCTGCCATACTAGGTGCAAGGTAGGGGATGACCCCAGCGCCATTGGATTGAGATCTAAGGCTGCTGGGTCAATCCGCCTTGCCCAGCGGTGCCCAAAGCAAAGGATGGGCCGAGCCCAGCAAGGAAAAAGGAGTAAAAAGGAATAAAAAGGCTAAAAGAGCTAGGAAAAAGGCTAGATCTTAGGAAAATCATGTAAAATCATAGGAAGGTCCAAATGATCTCAAATTTGGACCATATCTTCAACATGAAGTGTATAATAATGTGTACAAGTTTGGAGACCAAAAGATAAAGTTAACTAGTCAAACTCAAGTATTTGAACAAAGAGGTGTGTTAAGCTAATTAAGGTGTCCAAGAGTGCATGAAATTCATAGAAAATACTAGAATTTTGATTTTGGGTATCTACATTGATCAAAGAGTCAAGTGAGATCATGAATGACCATCATAGAGGTATAAAATAAATTAAATAATAAAAAGAGGGAAAACTCACATTGTCACAAGGTGCCTACCTTGGTGAATAAGGATCCTAGGGTTCCAAATTTCTCTATTTAGGATTTCTTAAGCTCCTCCTTGGTGATTTTGACCAAAACTAGTAAGTATCCTCCTTTCCTTCCCTATTTTCATGTTTCTAGTCTTCCTTCAACCTTCATCCAGGTTGGAACCATGGCCTTCCATGGTGAAACCCTACCTAGAACCCATAAACACCTCATCCCCATGTTCTTTTGTTATGGTTTTTCACCTCTAAAGTGGAGAAGGTTCTTCTTGCTTCAGATAGGAGCTTTGTTGGAGAAACCAGCCTTCTAAGCTTGGGAACCTTACTTATTGGACATATCTGCCTTCCCTAGAGGTTCTTTGGAGGCCTAGGCTTGGATCTAGGACTGACTTAGACTGTTTAGACTCTAAGTTGAGGTATGATGTATCCTCTATTCTTCTATGTTGAGCAATTCACCTATACTTATTCATTCTCTTTGTCCTATGGACATTAGCCTATACAGAATGACTTTTCTTTTGAAAATCATGGTTCATGTGAACTACCTTATTTGATATTAATCATGTGATCATGGATATTCTTTTAAACTCTTATCTTATGCTTTGTTCATGATGGAACTCTAAAAGATGACATGTGATGTCTTTTGCCAACTTATGAGGTAGATGTATATTTTGGTCACTTATGTGGTGACTAGTTTATATATTCTAACATACTTTCTACTTGCCTCTATATTTAACATGCTATGTGATTCAGTAGCACTAGAGTAGTGTAATTGCATTAGTTTTTATGGCAGATGTGTTATTTCCTGCCGAGCAGATGTGATATTTCCTACTCTTTTGGGAGAAAAGGAACCTCATACCCAGGGCAAGATGTGTGATTATTGGCCCATGTTTTATATATTTGGGAGATTGGAAGTATTCCTTTCTCTATCAGGTTTCAAGTTTATGAGACTTGGTCGCCTTTGTGTTTATATTGTTCTAGGGCTATGTTTATCTCTCATGCATGTAGGTTGATAATATGGGGTGTGTGGCCTAATTCTTTAAATGTTCTTGTGTGGCACAATATTTATGTTTTATTAATGGCAAGTATTCTTTTGTTATCATGTAATTTCAATTCCTTTTCTCTTGATACCCATTTGGGTGGTCCTTATCCTTTCTATGGGAAGCCTTTTATATTTGATGTCCTTTATTCCATATATTTCTCAATTTCCTACTTAGTATGCACATACCGCCTTTACTAATGTCATCTATTTTCTCTTCTTGTTGGGGTATGCTTCCAACCCTAGGTGAAGGACTTGGATGATAAGGCATGAAGTTTTGGACTAGCTTAAGGAGTTAAAGCTTGGAGACAAAGTTGTTATGGTTTAGATTTCCCTCTAGTTAGATCCTTATGTTGTACCATACATGTAAACCCTTATGGGATATTATGATGTAATTTTGTAATCTTTTGTGAAAATTGAATATAGTCATTATTTTTATTCTTCTGCTATACTTTGGTTGTTTTGAATACCATTCATTGAAGTTTGAAAATTTTGCACCTAGTCCAACATACCTTTGAGTGTGTTTGGAATGGGTGTTAATTCTTCAAATGTTTATTTTAGTAAGGGGGTGATACTTCCTCCTTACAGATGGCGATGGGGATGGTGCCATAAGAACAAAATCTGGATCTTCTCCTGCTATATTAACATTTGCAGGTTGTTCTTGTTTTTCAAACCATTCTCTCTATTCAGCTTGTTCTTCAACTTGTGACTATCATTAGCAATGTGTCATGTCTTCTTACAATATTTACATATCTTCCCATTCTTGGGCCTGGACTTAGGTGTGGAAGTCTCCTTCTTCTTACCCTTTTCCTTTGTTCAACCCCTGACCATGAGAGCATCAGACTAACTACCGCTTCATGAAGCAATTAGATCTTTATAAACCATGGATATGGACATTAGTGAGGAGGTAACATCCTCCGCCTCAATTGAAGATTTTCCATACAAAATCCTATACCAAAATTACTTGTAAGAAGTGGGCTACAAACACAATACCATAAGAGCTTTGTCTTAATCTTCAAGTTTAACATATACATTTTTAAGGTCCATGATTGTTACGACCCCATTTGAGATTAATTGGTAAACTAGGGTTTACCTAGACAATTGCAAAGATTAATTGGAATAATCATTCTTGAAATCTAATTAATGACGATAACACAATTAGGATGTTTTAACTATGATAAGAAGTCTAAATGTTCTTTTGTCTTGAGAATTAGGGTTTGAGAAGCATAGACCCTAATCGGCCCAAAATAGGGTTTTGATGATACATGAACACAAAATTTGATAAGTATAGTGTCTCAGTAAATGATATTTAGTATTTTATGTGTAACTCTGATTTATCTCAAATTTGGATATGATTTGGATATATAAAATTTTAACAACATTGGAAAATATCAGAATTTTTGAAGAATGTTCTGACCTGTTTATCGGTCGAGTTTCAAACTCGACCGATCATATTTTCAGATTGATATAGCAGTGTGATAATTGAATTTTATCTTTTTATTGGAATTTCCAATTGATCTCAAATTTTAACTGTGCTTGACAAAACCAATTTTAGACATCCTGTTAAATTGGCGTAATTTTTGGATGACTTTTGGTCTCTACAGTGAGGGTGTCGGTCGAGTTCTGTGCAGGACAAACTCGACCGAATATGCTGCAGACTACAATATAGCAGTGAACTGTTCGATTTTTAATTATTTATTGGTAACTTTAAATGATCTTAAATTTTTACTGGAGGTCTGAAACTTCATTATTTATAACATATACAATTTCCAAAATTTTTGGAGCTTCTTTTATCTATTCAGTAGGCAAATTACAGAAACTATTGTGAAACTGAATATTCAGCCAATATAATTAAAGTTGAGTGTTGGGTCAATATGCAATTGACCCAAGCAGCTCAAATTGACTTATGTGATCGACCACACACACACACAGCTCTCATTCTTCGTCATCCACCCCAGAGAAACAAAAATCTAGAGAGAGAGGGAGAGTTAGGGCTTGAGTGGAGAAAGAGGAGGAATTGCTGACCTAGGGTTTTGCGGTCCGAGGAATGGTGAAATCAAGTAAGTTTGGATTCTTTGCGTAGACTTTTATGGTGAATCTTCTCTCTCATGTCAAGATTCCTTCCATGCTCTGATTTGATCCAAGATGATGTCAAAATTCCCTCTTTTCTCATCCTTTCTTCATAATCCCTCATTTTCAAGGTTTCTGAGTTGAATGGAAGAAGAATTGGGAGATTTGCTAGGGATTTGATATGAGTTCGAGATCCCCTGAGTTGAGCTACAGTTTTGAGGTGTTTTCACACCTTAGGGTGAGTGGGTTCTTCCTTCAAACAATGTAATGAATGAAATTTTATTATAGCATCCAAATCCCTAATTGCTTAGTATGTGATTCTAAACCCTAAATGTCCATTTGTTCTGTGTAGTTGCAATTTGATATGAAATGGGATCCTTCTCTGTTTGAACGACTCTCTGATGATAGAATCATATTAGAAATGTATACAACACATTCTAGAAAGAACGCCTTTCGGATTCATATTGTATGATGTAATTCCGTGGGGTGACACCACGACCGTGTTGGAGCAAACCCTAATGGAACACTTAAAGATCAAAGTTAAATAAAGAGGACTAGTAATCCTATAAGTGGTTAGGATGTACCTCATGGGTTATTTTAATTGAATTTTATTCTTGATACATGATATCTCAGTGAATGGTATGGAAAACTTAAATTTAGTTAAATTTCCATGGTTTCATATCTATTTTGATTGTATATGATTTGATGAAAACAATCTTTATTTAGTGAATGCTTATATTCTATAAAATCCTTATGAGAGCCATGTGAAAAGTGAATGAGGTAAATGAAAAGGTGAATGAGGCGATTGAAACCCTAAGAGTAGGGTGTTGGCATGTGATAAATGAATAAGGCAAATGAAACCCTAAGGATAGGGTGTTCAATGAATCATGTTATGGTGATATGAAAGGTCTCGATATGAGATGTGGTGATACTTAACTGTTGAATTGTATGTTTCTAGTGCATTTAACTTTATATGCTTGTTCTCTCTAAGTTGATATCTACATACCGCAAGGCTTCTTATTTTCAATACATATCTCATAAATTGCAGGTGATGAGATATGACATGCCCTAGAAAGGGATGCTACTGAGACATGATATATGTTGAATACATAAGTTATGATGTTTCTTATGATATGATATGGCAGGCTGTGTGAGCCTTGTGAGAAATATTAAATGAGTTATGATTTCTATTTAAAATGTACCTATAATGTTAATGTTAGACTTAGGTGCCCTGAACACCGTAGAACCCCTTTGGGAGGTCTGCACCTTAGGGGTGAAACTCGTGTCTAACATTAACCGGTTGAGTAATTCTGGTGGCATGAGGATTGTTAGGCAGTGTTCAACATTAATGCGTGCGGTGTCACGGTGGCACTGGAGTAAATAGGGGTTATTCAACAATACTCCGTGCGTGTGTCACGGTGGCAACCCAGACTCTCCGCCCGTGTGCTCAAGTTAAAGGAGGAGTCTAGAGCACTCGGAGTTAGTGCAATGAGGCCGGAGAGCCTGGAGGCCGGAGAGCCTGTGGGTCCTGTAGCAGAACAGGACTGGCAGTCAGACTTAGCATTTCTCGGGTGTGTCGCTAAGTCTTGTACGGTGTGGCCGTAGTGCACTGCGAGTCTCTATGCAGAGTACACTGCATAGATCAGGGCATAAGCTAAAATATGATCATATAGGTTCACAGAGTTCCTTATAAATGAAAGAGTTAAGGAAGACTAGAGTATAGTCTTCTAGTGGTTATTCTTTGGATGCAATATTTACATTCTTTGTTATTTCAATTATATTGTTTAGAACTACTCAGTGTAGTATTTATTGTTGTTAAATTTCATATCGTTTACTCAAAGTTATATCTGTAATCACATTAGTGCCTTAGACTGTTTCTTTGAAGTACTCATTCACTGAGCGAGTAGGCTCACCCCTCTACTCAAACATTTTAGGGTTGACCGCGTGGACTTGAAGATGGTCAGAGCATCAGTGTAGATCTTCCATAGGAGTCAAGTACGAGATTAGTTGGGTCAGTCGGTCCTTATCACTCTAGGTCCTCAGTAAGAGATAAGAGAGAGAGTTGTAATTACGATGTGTAATATTATTCCTCTTTTGAAATTGTATGCTAATTAGTAGGTCGTATGTGCATAAGGTGTAAGAGACATCATGAATGTTTATACATGTATCTTTGCTATTAAAGTCTGATTAGTAAAAGAAATGTTCAGATTCCCTTGTTAAGATAATTTATGTGGTTCAATGCGAAGAAACAAGAGTTTTAAAGAAAAAAGAAAAAAGTTAAGGGTGTTCTTTGTATTACATATAAATCCTATCTTATGCCCTAATCTCATGATTTGAGGAAATTGTGAGATCGGGGTGTAACAGCTTGGTATCAGAGCTTAGGGTGAGTTGTCAAGGACCATTAAGTTAGTAAGTTAGCGTCATAAGTGTGGCAGATAGGAGATTTTTTGATGTTAGCTTTGGGGATTTGAGTATTTGGATATCCTAGCCCGATATCTGAGTACTTGGATCAACCAGTACAAGCTACTCTATCTATTCTCTCACGTATACCCTGGACAGGTATACAGTGGAAGAATGGGCTAGAGAGGAACCTAGAAATGTTAGGGTTAGAAAACGAGAGAAGAAACAAGAATTAAGAGCATAAATGTAAAAGGAGATAGAACTTACATTTCATAATGTTGTTTTTGTTGGAAATGTATAGAAATGCTCTTATATGTTTGAATTGAAATATTCAATACTTTGAAATATGGGTCTTTAATATCTGTTGTACACTATGCAGTTGTAGCATTTATTGATTTCATTCTTTGTATCAAGTAGACTAGAATTGACCTTTGAATGAGCTTTTGTTAGTGGATAAGTTTTCTTCCACACTTCTGAGATGAATAGGAGTTGAGTAATCCTTTGTAGTTCTTGGCTTCAGGACTTCAGGTTTGTCCTGGTCCGGTTGGCAGGATGCGTTACTAGGATCTAATGAATTCTATCAATAGTATAATAAGAATAGAATTTGAATAATTAGACCCACATCAGAGTAAGAATGTACATACAGTAAGATGTTGAAACATATGGGCAAGATTAGAACAACTAAGAATTAGTTGAAACTGATATCTGAGGTTCAACTTTGGGGTCTCAAATGTGAAACCCTTAATAGGGAATAATAGAACATGATATGAAGTTCATAATCAGTTTATTGATTAATATTATATGAACTATACATATGAAATATAGAAAAGATATGTGAAATGTATGTATGGTTCTAGATAGCAAGAATCAATCATGAAGAATGGATCATATAATTGAGTATAATGCTTTTATGAACTCTAAAGCAAAGGCTAAGTAGAATAATAGAGTTGAGCATTCAATAGGTCCATAGAAGTGAAGAGTCTTCAAAAGAGTAAAAGTGAAGAGAATCATATGATCATATAATTCATAAGACTAGAACAACAAACTAGTTCCTAAGTGAAGAACATAGGTGTAGTTTAACGAATGAATAAGTCATACAAGGGTATACTATATTCAGGAGGGAAAACTTGATTGAAAGATAAACTGTGTTTGATCCATGCATGATCCCTTTGATTTAAAAATGAAGAATATTTAAGGTATTAAGGGAATGTTTGAATACAAGAATTCTAAGTCTCAAAATCATCTTCTCTCTCATATATTCCTTAACAATAGCAAGGTGGGAATGAAATGATAAGAAAATGAATCATATATGATGCATAACTACCTTGGTAGGGTCATCTAGTGAATGTAATAGTGACATACATTACAATGAAGTGCGATAAGAAATAAATTCTTGTGTGATAGCAAGAATGATGAATAATCTATTCTTACCTTGAATGTTTTAATGTTAGGGATGTTTATTGTATATGATCAAAATGAGAAGGAGAGGTAGCAAAACATAAGTAGTAAAGAATCAGGAGAGAGATAAGGGAAAACACTAGCTTTGTGTAATATGTGAATTTGTTTTTACATGTATGATTTGTTGAAGGCATATTAAGGTATGAAAGTTGGTTCTACATATGATCTCAGTGTATTTGTGCAAGCTATATGTTAAATTAAAGGCGTATGATAGTTGTAGTAATTCATACCTAATATGCATCTTACTATTGTGTATTTGTGATATGGTGATATGGTTTGGATGATGTCAGAACACATGGAGAGATACCCTGAACAAGGTAGTCATACTTATTCACTCATATTAATAGAAAGGGATGATAATCAGATTGTCTGGACAAGTAACCCTAATGAGGTGTAGCTTGTTATACCTAGCTCTAATATAACTGAGTGATGGTAATTGAGTAAGATTAATGCTTGAATGACTGATACAATTGTGGATTACCTTATTACTATTGTTGAAACCCTAAAATGATATAATACGATGGTTACACTTTGAATTGTGTGTGGGCCCATAACCCACAGGTCCCAGGATCGAAACAGGATAGTATGGAATGAGGTGGTAATACTTCACCTCATGCATCCATGACCCAATGGGGATGCCAAGAGTAGTATTGTGCAATTGATTGTTGAATCTTGTCTTTTAATTCAAGACTATTTTGCTATTTGAATAGCACTTTATTAAAGTTTAAAACAGCATGGTGAACTCGCTTTTGTCACTTAAAGGTGATACAGAACAATAGAACTTTCTGAGCCGCATAAGTTGAGATAGTTGTATCAGAGCATCAGAGTTGCGCAGTGAAAGCGTGGTGGTTTATCTTTGCATTCTATGTTTGACTGTGGCATAAAGAATTTGCTTGATATCATTGAGAACTATTTGAAATATGTTGTGATTTAGTAAAGAATTAAAAAGATCTAATGTTGAAAACTACATTCAGGTATGAAATACAAGAATATAATGACATGTAAGGATTTAGAAGCTTAGAATAACCTTGAATGTATCTTTCTTGTAGGTTTATGTTTCGAGGACGAAACATTCTAAGGGGGGGAGAGTTGTTACGACCCCATCTGAGCTTAATTGGTAAACTAGGGTTTACCTAGACAATTGCAAAGATTAATTGGAATAATCATTCTTGAAATCTAATTAATGACGATAACACAATTAGGATGTTTTAAATATGATAAGAAGTCTAAATGTTCTTTTGTCTTGAGAATTAGGGTTTGAGAAGCATAGACCCTAATCGGCCCAAAATAGGGTTTTGATGATACATGAACACAAAATTTGATAAGTATATTGTCTCAGTAAATGATTTTTAGTATTTTATTTGTAACTCTTATTTATCTCAAATTTGGATATGATTTGGATATATAAAATGTGAACAACATTGGAAAATATCAGAATTTTGAAGAATGTTCTGACCTGTTTATCGGTCGAGTTTCAAACTCGACCGATCATATTTTCAGATTGATATAGCAGTGTGATAATTGAATTTTATCTTTTTATTGGAATATCCAATTGATCTCAAATTTTAACTGTGCTTGAAAAAAACAATTTTAGACATCCTGTTAAATTGGCGTAATTTTTGGATGACTTTTGATCTCTACAGTGAGGGTTTCGGTCGAGTTCTGTGCATGACAAACTCGACCGAATATGCTGCAGACTGCAATATAGTAGTGAACTTTTCGATTTTTAATTATTTATTGGTAACTTGAAATTATCTGAAATTTTTACTGGAGGTCCGAAACTTCATTAGTTATAACATATAAAATTTCCAGAATTTGTGGAGCTTCTGTTAGCTATTCAGTAGGCGAATTACAGAAACTATTGTGAAACTGAATATTCAGCCAATATAATTAAAGTTGAGTGTTGGGTCAATATGCAATTGACCCAAGCAGCTCAAATTGACTTATATGATCGACCACACACACACACAGCTCTCATTCTTCTTCATCCACCCCAGAGAAACAAAAATATAGAGAGAGAGGGAGAGTTAGGGCTTGAGTGGAGAAAGAGGAGGAATTGTTGACCTAGGGTTTTGCAGTCCGAGGAATGGTGAAATCAAGTAAGTTTGGATTCTTTGCATATACTTTTATGGTGAATCTTCTCTCTCATGTAAAGATTCCGTCCATGCTCTGATTTGATCCAAGATGATGTCGAAATTCCCTCTTTTCTCATCATTTCTTCATAATCCCTCATTTTCAAGGTTTCCGAGTTGAATGGAAGAAGAATTGGGAGATTTGCTAGGGATTTGATATGAGTTCGAGATCCCCTGAGTTGAGCTGCAGTTTTGAGGTGTTTTCACACCTTAGGGTGAGTGGGTTCTTCCTTCAAACAGTGTAATGCACGAAATTTGATTATAGCATCCAAATCCCTAATTGCTTAGTATGTGATTCTAAACCCTAAATGTCCATTTGTTCTGTGTAGTTGCAATTTGATATGAAATGGGCTCCTTCTCTGTTTGAACGACTCTCTGATGATAGAATCATATTAGAAATGTATACAACACATTCTAGAAAGAACGCCTTTCGGATTCATATTGTATGATGTAATTTCGTGGGGTGACACCACGACCGTGTTGGAGCAAACCCTAATTGAACACTTAAAGATCAAAGTTAAATAAAGAGGACTAGTAATCCTATAAGTGGTTAGGATGTACCTCATGGGTAATTTTAATTGAATTTTATTCTTGATACATGATATCTCAGTGCATGGTATGGAAAACTTAAATTTAGTTAAATTTCCATGGTTTCATATCTATTTTGAGTGTATATGATTTGATGAAAACAATCTTTATTTAGTGAATGCTTATATTCTATGAAATCCTTATGAGAGCCATGTGAAAAGTGAATGAGGTAAATGAAAAGGTGAATGAGGCGATTGAAACCCTAAGAGTAGGGTGTTGGCATGTGATAAATGAATAAGGCAAATGAAACCCTAAGGATAGGGTGTTCAATGAATCATGTTATGGTGATATGAAAGGTCTCGATATGAGATGTGGTGATACTTAATTGTTGAATTGTATGTTTCTAGTGCATTTAACTTTATATGCTTGTTCTCTCTAAGTTGATATCTACATACTGTAGGGCTTCTTATTTTTAATACATATCTCGTAAATTGCAGGTGATGAGATATGACATGCCCTAGAAAGGGATGTTACTGAGACATGATATATGTTGAATACATAATTTATGATGTTTCTTATGATATGATATGGCAGGCCGTGTGAGCCTTGTGAGAAATATTAAATGAGTTATGATTTCTGTTTAAAATGTACCTATAATGTTAATGTTAGACTTAGGTGCCCTGAACACCGTAGAACCCCTTTGGGAGGTCTGCACCTTAGGGGTGAAACTCGTGTCTAACATTAACCGGTTGAGTAATTCTGGTGGCACGAGGATTGTTAGGCAGTGTTCAACATTAATCCGTACGATGTCACGGTGGCACTGGAGTAAATAGGGGTTATTCAACAATAATCCGTGCGTGTGTCACGGTGGTAACCCAGACTCTCTGCCTGTGTGCTCAAGTTAGAGGAGGAGTCTAGAGCACTCGGAGTTAGTGCAATGAGGCCGGAGAGCCTGTGGGTCCTGTAGCAGAACAGGACTGGCAGTCAGACTTAGCATTTCCCGGGTGTGTCGCTAAGTCTTGTACGGTGTGGCCGTAGTGCACTGCGAGTCTCTATGCAGAGTACACTGCATAGATCAGGGCATAAGCTAAAATATGATCATATAGGTTCACAGAGTTCCTTATAAATGAAAGAGTTAAGGAAGACTAGAGTATAGTCTTCTAGTGGTTATTCTTTGGATGCAATATTTACATTCTTTGTTATTTCAATTATATTGTTTAGAACTACTCAGTGTAGTATTTATTGTTGTTAAATTTCATATCGTTTACTCAAAGTTATATCTGTAATCACATTAGTGCCTTAGACTGTTTCTTTGAAGTACTCATTCACTGAGCGAGTAGGCTCACCCCTCTACTCAAACATTTTAGGGTTGACCGCGTGGACTTGAAGATGGTTAGAGCATCAGTGTAGATCTTCCACAGGAGTCAAGTACGAGATTAGTTGGGTCAGTCGGTCCTTGTCACTCTAGGTGTTCAGTAAGAGATAAGAGAGAGAGTTGTAATTACGATGTGTAATATTATTCCTCTTTTGAAATTGTATGCTAATTAGTAGGTCGTATGTGCATAAGGTGTAAGAGACATCATGAATGTTTATACATGTATCTTTGCTATTAAAGTCTGATTAGTAAAAGAAATGTTCAGATTCCCTTGTTAAGATAATTTATGTGGTTCAATGCGAAGAAACAAGAGTTTTAAAGAAAAAATAAAAAAGTTAAGGGTGTTCTTTGTATTACATATAAATCCTATCTTATGTCCTAATCTCATGATTTGAGGAAATTGTGAGATCGGGGTGTAACAGCTTGGTATCAGAGCTTAGGGTGAGTTGTCAAGGACCATTAAGTTAGTAAGTTAGCGTCATAAGTGTGGCAGATAGGAGATTTTTTGATGTTAGCTTTGGGGATTTGAGTATTTGGATATCCTAGCCCGATATCTGAGTACTTGGATCAACCAGTACAAGCTACTCTGTCTATTCTCTCACGTATACCCTGGCCAGGTATACAGTGGAAGAATGGGCTAGAGAGGAACCTAGAAATGTTAGGGTTAGAAAACGAGAGAAGAAACAAGAATTAAGAGCATAAATGTAAAAGGAGATAGAACTTACATTTCATAATGTTGTTTTTGTTGGAAATCTATAGAAATGCTCTTATATGTTTGAATTGAAATATTCAATACTTTGAAATATGGGTCTTTAATATCTGTTGTACACTATGCAGTTGTAGCATTTATTGATTTCATTCTTCGTAACAAGTAGACTAGAATTGACCTTTGAATGAGCTTTTGTTAGTGGATAAGTTTTCTTCCACACTTCTGAGATGAATAGGAGTTGAGTAATCCTTTGTAGTTCTTGGCTTCAGGACTTCAGGTTTGTCCTGGTCCGGTTGGCAGGATGCGTTACTAGGATCTAATGAATTCTATCAATAGTATAATAAGAATAGAATTTGAATAATTAGACCCACATCAGAGTAAGAATGTACATACAGTAAGATGTTGAAACATATGGGCAAGATTAGAACAACTAAGAATTAGTTGAAACTGATATCTGAGGTTCAACTTTGGGGTCTCAAATGTGAAACCCTTAATAGGGAATAATAGAACATGATATGAAGTTCATAATCAGTTTATTGATTAATATTATATGAACTATACATATGAAATATAGAAAAGATATGTGAAATGTATGTATGGTTCTAGATAGCAAGAATCAATCATGAAGAATGGATCATATAATTGAGTATAATGCTTTTATGAACTCTAAAGCAAAGGCTAAGTAGAATAATAGAGTTGAGCATTCAATAGGTCCATAGAAGTGAAGAGTCTTCAAAAGAGTAAAAGTGAAGAGAATCATATGATCATATAATTCATAAGACTAGAACAACAAACTAGTTCCTAAGTGAAGAACATAGGTGTAGTTTAATGAATGAATAAGTCATACAAGGGTAGACTATATTCAGGAGGGAAAACTTGATTGAAAGAGAAACTGTGTTTGATCCATGCATGATCCCTTTGATTTAAAAATGAAGAATATTTAAGGTATTAAGGGAATGTTTGAATACAAGAATTCTAAGTCTCAAAATCATCTTCTCTCTCATATATTCCTTAACAATAGCAAGGTGGGAATGAAATGATAAGAAAATGAATCATATATGATGCATAACTACCTTGGTAGGGTCATCTAGTGAATGTAATAGTGACATACATTACAATGAAGTGCGATAAGAAATAAATTCTTGTGTGATAGCAAGAATGATGAATAATCTATTCTTACCTTGAATGTTTTAATGTTAGGGATGTTTATTGTATATGATCAAAATGAGAAGGAGAGGTAGCAAAACATAAGTAGTAAAGAATCAGGAGAGAGATAAGGGAAAACACTAGCTTTGTGTAATATGTGAATTTGTTTTTACATGTATGATTTGTTGAAGGCATATTCAGGTATGAAAGTTGGTTCTACATATGATCTCAGTGTATTTGTGCAAGCAATATGTTAAATTAAAGGCGTATGATAGTTGTAGTAATTCATACCTAATATGCATCTTACTATTGTGTATTTGTGATATGGTGATATGGTTTGGATGATGTCAGAACACATGGAGAGATACCCTGAACAAGGTAGTCATACTTATTCACTCATATTAATAGAAAGGGATGATAATCAGATTGTCTGGACAAGTAACCCTAATGAGGTGTAGCTTGTTATACCTAGCTCTAATATAACTGAGTGATGGTAATTGAGTAAGATTAATGCTTGAATGACTGATACAATTGTGGATTACCTTATTACTATTGTTGAAACCCTAAAATGATATAATACGATGGTTACACTTTGAATTGTGTGTGGGCCCATAACCCACAGGTCCCAGGATCGAAACAGGATAGTATGGAATGAGGTGGTTATACTTCACCTCATGCATCCATGACCCAATGGGGATGCCAAGAGTAGTATTGTGCAATTGATTGTTGAATCTTGTCTTTTAATTCAAGACTATTTTGCTATTTGAATAGCACTTTATTAAAGTTTAAAACAGCATGGTGAACTCGCTTTTGTCACTTAAAGGTGATACAGAACAATAGAACTTTCTGAGCCGCATAAGTTGAGATAGTTGTATCAGAGCATCAGAGTTGCGCAGTGAAAGCGTGGTGGTTTATCTTTGCATTCTATGTTTGACTGTGGCATAAAGAATTTGCTTGATATCATTGAGAACTATTTGAAATATGTTGTGATTTAGTAAAGAATTAAAAAGATCTAATGTTGAAAACTACATTCAGGTATGAAATACAAGAATATAATGACATGTAAGGATTTAGAAGCTTAGAATAACCTTGAATGTATCTTTCTTGTAGGTTTATGTTTCGAGGACGAAACATTCTAAGGGGGGGAGAGTTGTTACGACCCCATCTGAGCTTAATTGGTAAACTAGGGTTTACCTAGACAATTGCAAAGATTAATTGGAATAATCATTCTTGAAATCTAATTAATGACGATAACACAATTAGGATGTTTTAAATATGATAAGAAGTCTAAATGTTCTTTTGTCTTGAGAATTAGGGTTTGAGAAGCATAGACCCTAATCGGCCCAAAATAGGGTTTTGATGATACATGAACACAAAATTTGATAAGTATATTGTCTCAGTAAATGATTTTTAGTATTTTATTTGTAACTCTTATTTATCTCAAATTTGGATATGATTTGGATATATAAAATGTGAACAACATTGGAAAATATCAGAATTTTGAAGAATGTTCTGACCTGTTTATCGGTCGAGTTTCAAACTCGACCGATCATATTTTCACATTGATATAGCAGTGTGATAATTGAATTTTATCTTTTTATTGGAATATCCAATTGATCTCAAATTTTAACTGTGCTTGACAAAAACAATTTTAGACATCCTGTTAAATTGGCGTAATTTTTGGATGACTTTTGATCTCTACAGTGAGGGTGTCGGTCGAGTTCTGTGCAGGACAAACTCGACCGAACTGCAATATAGTAGTGAACTTTTCGATTTTAAATTATTTATTGGTAACTTGAAATTATCTGAAATTTTTATTGGAGGTCCGAAACTTCATTAGTTATAACATATAAAATTTCCAGAATTTGTGGAGCTTCTGTTAGCTATTCAGTAGGTGAATTACAGAAACTATTGTGAAACTGAATATTCAGCCAATATAATTAAAGTTGAGTGTTGGGTCAATATGCAATTGACCCAAGCAGCTCAAATTGACTTATATGATCGACCACACACACACACAGCTCTCATTCTTTGTCATCCACCCCAGAGAAACAAAAATCTAGAGAGAGAGGGAGAGTTAGGGCTTGAGTGGAGAAAGAGGAGGAATTGTTGACCTAGGGTTTTGCAGTCCGAGGAATGGTGAAATCAAGTAAGTTTGGATTCTTTGCATAGACTTTTATGGTGAATCTTCTCTCTCATGTAAAGATTCCATCCATGCTCTGATTTGATCCAAGATGATGTCGAAATTCCCTCTTTTCTCATCATTTCTTCATAATCCCTCATTTTCAAGGTTTCCGAGTTGAATGGAAGAAGAATTGGGAGATTTGCTAGGGATTTGATATGAGTTCGAGATCCCCTGAGTTGAGCTGCAGTTTTGAGGTGTTTTCACACCTTAGGGTGAGTGGGTTCTTCCTTCAAACAGTGTAATGCACGAAATTTGATTATAGCATCCAAATCCCTAATTGCTTAGTATGTGATTCTAAACCCTAAATGTCCATTTGTTCTGTGTAGTTGCAATTTGATATGAAATGGGCTCCTTCTCTATTTGAACGACTCTCTGATGATAGAATCATATTAGAAATGTATACAACACATTCTAGAAAGAACGCCTTTCGGATTCATATTGTATGATGTAATTTCGTGGGGTGACACCACGACCGTGTTGGAGCAAACCCTAATTGAACACTTAAAGATCAAAGTTAAATAAAGAGGACTAGTAATCCTATAAGTGGTTAGGATGTACCTCATGGGTAATTTTAATTGAATTTTATTCTTGATACATGATATCTCAGTGCATGGTATGGAAAACTTAAATTTAGTTAAATTTCCATGGTTTCATATCTATTTTGATTGTATATGATTTGATGAAAACAATCTTTATTTAGTGAATGCTTATATTCTATGAAATCCTTATGAGAGCCATGTGAAAAGTGAATGAGGTAAATGAAAAGGTGAATGAGGCGATTGAAACCCTAAGAGTAGGGTGTTGGCATGTGATAAATGAATAAGGCAAATGAAACCCTAAGGATAGGGTGTTCAATGAATCATGTTATGGTGATATGAAAGGTCTCGATATGAGATGTGGTGATACTTAATTGTTGAATTGTATGTTTCTAGTGCATTTAACTTTATATGCTTGTTCTCTCTAAGTTGATATCTACATACTGTAGGGCTTCTTATTTTTAATACATATCTCGTAAATTGCAGGTGATGAGATATGACATGCCCTAGAAAGGGATGTTACTGAGACATGATATATGTTGAATACATAATTTATGATGTTTCTTATGATATGATATGGCAGGCCGTGTGAGCCTTGTGAGAAATATTAAATGAGTTATGATTTCTGTTTAAAATGTACCTATAATGTTAATGTTAGACTTAGGTGCCCTGAACACCGTAGAACCCCTTTGGGAGGTCTGCACCTTAGGGGTGAAACTCGTGTCTAACATTAACCGGTTGAGTAATTCTGGTGGCACGAGGATTGTTAGGCAGTGTTCAACATTAATCCGTACGATGTCACGGTGGCACTGGAGTAAATAGGGGTTATTCAACAATAATCCGTGCGTGTGTCACGGTGGTAACCCAGACTCTCTGCCTGTGTGCTCAAGTTAGAGGAGGAGTCTAGAGCACTCGGAGTTGGTTGTCTAAGCCACTGATAGGTTGTCTTTCTTAATCTTAGTGTACATCCTCTCATTTCTCTTGCTTTCATCTATGGGCATTAAATGGTCACTAAAAAGGGTTTCAAAGGCTTCCCACTCCTTGGTAGAAACCTCTTCTTCCTTATTCCTAAAAAAAATTTCCCACCAGACTTTGGCTCCTCCCTTAAGTAGGTTTGTAGCAGACTTCAATTTCTTCTTATGGCGTACTTCTAGGGTACAAAAGGCATTCTCTAATGATAGGATCCATGCTTCGTCTTTGTCCATCACTTCAGGTTGTTCTCCCCCACCCCAAAAGGTATCAGGGTTCAGTTTGACAAAGTCAAGTACGATCATCTTCTTCTTAGAAGAACTAGGTTTAGAGGTTCCTTTTAAGGAAATAGTCTCCATAAAGTATAAAAAGATTTTCTTCTATTCTTCCCACCTACCCTTGTCCATTTTCTTGAAATCGGTTTCAAAAGTTTCAAGATATTTTCTCTTATGTGAGGATGACTCTTCTGAGGCCTTAGAGCCACGTGTTTTCATAAGCATCCTAAAATTAGGTGAAGTAAATTAGATACTCCTATTTTTTCTAAATTATATTTCATATTATTTTTATTACTCACAATATTAGTGTTATGATTTGTGGAGGATACCCTAATAATCCTTAGTTAATAATTAGTCATCCCTAGGACTCTAAATAAAGTGACTCATTCCTAACCTATATAATATAGAGAGAGATGAGAGGGAATATCTATAGAATGGAGAGAGATGAGAGGGGAAGCATATATATGAGAAGGGTCCTTAACTAAGGTATGCCCAAAATTAGGGGACACTTAGAGTTTTGTACAGGTAGGCTTATACTTCCATAAGGTAGCCTCGTGTGCTAAAAAAAGTAGCTTAGGGACTTTTTCCAAACCCATGGCAGATGCTATCCTAGACACCTCCACCCCTTATATCCCTAACTCAAGGACTATCGTAGACTCACGATAGGGTGAATGAGATTTCATGAAGCTATGATGTGTGAACTCCGGCTCTGATACCAATTGTGACGATGCCAATTCATGCATCCTTTCCATGTTGACATTCCATTGATATGTGTGCACTCATATCAATAAGATGTCAAGAGGGAAAATTCAAGGAATTGGGGTTATCATATATAAGACACGGAACTTGGATCATGTTCACAAACATCACAAATTTTGCCACACGAAAAACATCATTCATTAATAAGAATATAATAGTGTTACATTATTTGCATGGAAGAAAAGACTAACTATGAGAAATAGGAAATTGCATAGGATACTACATCCTACACAAAATATAGGAAGAAGGAAATATAAAACTAGCTATAAAGAATATAAAGGAACATCCATCTACTCTAATATCCTCCAAGGTTCTTTATTATATGCTTTTTGATACATTAACTTCAATTAGGCATTCTTTGCACCTAGAAAATATGTGAACAACGGGTAATTATAAAATGTTATGTACGTAGGTGAATGATACATACATATTAGCTTGCATACTTGAAAGATTTGAAAGGAAGAAAAAAAAACATTATTAACAGCAAGAATCGAGTAAACTGTTTCTTTTAAATATGTCTTTGACACAATTTTACTACTAAGTGTGTCAGCACCTACGATACTTTTATGTTGGGCCCTCCCGACCCTTGGTCTATGGGGATCCCCACCCCTAGGGCTATGGGGATGTGCTGAAATTAGTTTTGGAAGAGGGAGAGAGTGTATATCTCACTCAGTATATGCAACACATATCTTTGTTTATGTTCTTGATGTTATGGCGAGGGCATAATATAAATAATATGCATCCAAGAACTATACACAAATAAAGCATCCAATAATTCATCCTTCATGCACACAGGAAAACTAGTCATATACTTATAATCACACATATCTATTTTAATCAGATCTTTATCCCGAGAGAGTCTGATGAGATGATGTGAATGAATCACCCTAAAAGACATTAAGGGCCTACAGTCATTATGTGCCCACGAGATTTCAGTTTTAGGCTTTTTGTCTTAACCAAGGTTGTTATTATCATCTTGTAATTAGATCATGGATTACTTATTGAGATCATCTTTGTTTTTTAGGTCATTATTAGGATATGAAGTTTGCATATATAATGGTTTATTTTTTACCTCTATTATATATAGAGAGAAAATCAACATTGAGGTAGTTTATAAGAGTGTAGACTGCCATGGACCGCATGATTAGGGTTTCAAGGTTGGAATGGAGTAGAGGTATCATTTAGGGTCTAGGGGTCAAAGATTGCCGATGTCAGGCCACCAGTAACATTTTCAGTAAAAAAATTTAAGAAAAATAAATTAATAAATCAAATAATGCTTTAGTTCATCATCATTATAAAAGGGACCAGATTCAAGTCAAGATAGTATTTTCATTGGGTTTCTCCCATTTTTCTAATAAAAATGATATATAATTTCATTATTATGCAATATTCCTAGCATTTATTATGATTTTCCTAAGTTAAATGGATTTCTTATATTAATTAAACAAATCGGATTGGGGCTACCTTGATCAACGCCCCGATCCGATTGGATAGACGGCCCAGGTTGATCCCAACTCCATACATCCACAAATTGCTTATTGAGGTGGCGACTGATGATTGGTCCACCACAGGTACATGTGGCGCCTCTCTCCTCGCTTTCTCCTTTTGTTGACCCGCAAACCCTGGTGAGGTGGCATGTTGTGTCTCATTTGGTTCCATGTCACATCATCGGGGGGCTCCCTTCTTGCCTCCTCATGGTTAGTCTTACACACACACAACTCCATACCACAACTCTGGTGAGGGTGTAGAGAAGTGGCAGTCCTGCTCAAGGCCAGGTGGGGCCCTAGTTGAGTTTGGGTGGGCCTCCTGGGTGCGGGCGGAGCATTGACATGAGGAAGATCCCCTTGAAGCTTATTGTCATCGTGGGAGGAGGTGAGGTTTCTAGAGGAGAGGAGGTATTATAGGATGGATGAGGTTTTGGGGTGTTCGAGATGTCATGGAGATGCTTTGTATTTTGGCAGAGGTGGTAGTGGTGGTAATTTTTCATGGGTTGGGCTCTTTCTCTGTACAACCAAATTAGTGGGAGGTTGAAAATGATAGTGGTAGAGGGGGGTATTGCTTTTATCTCACAAGCAAATGAAGGTAGAGAACTAGTAAAGGAAGGGTGGTAGAGGTGTTGGAGTGGTTAAATATGAGTGAGGGGGTTAGGGTTGGAGATGCCCAAAATGGCATGCGCCCCAGTGAGAGTAGCGAGAGGGGAGGAGTTCGTTGATGTAGGTCTACAGGCGAGGGGTAATGTGTAAGGGATGGTTGAGCTAGAAACAGTGAGGGGCAGAGAAATATATAGAGTAAAGACTGGGAGGGTGGCTAGATTGGTTGTGGGAGATCAGGATTAGGTGGTTAAGTTGTTGGGGTTGCATTCGGGTCTTGCGGGAGGTTGATGATGAGTTCTACACCATTGAATCCTTATGAGATTGGTTGGGATATCCTAGGGTGTGAAAGTTACAGATCTACCCTAAAGCCATGTGACACATTTTTTGTCACGGTTTAGATTATATTATTCCAAACTTAGATATGAAGGCCATAAATGAATGAAATGAAGTCCATATAATCAAATGGGCATAAATCTCAATTGACATGTCTAATCATGATGAAAAATTAAGTGGAGCTCTATAATGAAGTTATCTCATTATGATAAAAATTTGAGATTCATATTCGAATGTTGGTTGTTGAAATTTGACTATCTTCTTAATACACATGATTTACCCTCATGTGCGTTTAGGGTTTGCATTATTTTGAAATTTGTGTATAAATATGGTCAAAATAGTAGAGGGAGCAGACTGAGGGTATTTTGAGCAACTAAAGTAGTTATCAATATCACTAATTTTGCAAGATAGAGAAAACAAATAATGTAAAACTCACTTTATCACACAACGGTTGATGGTATCCTCTGAGATGGTGAAACCACCACACCTCTAGAGTAGTCCACGTGGACCACTTGGAAAGCCACATTGCTCCACTAGAGCCAATAGTAAGGAGTTTTCTCTTCAAACATCAATGTACTATCACCAATTTGCTCTCCCACAATTGTCTCCCTTTCTATCTCTCGCTTTTAGAAACCACAAAGGGTGAACCAGTTTGTTCATTGTCCAACCGATCAGTTCAGAGGTGAAATGGTTGGTTCATGTACTTTCATGTTTAGAATCAAATTGGCATTCAATATTTGATTAATGCAAAACATGATGTCAGCATCAAGATCTTGATCCAATCGAATATCATTGGAACAGACTATACAAGTGATGAACCAGTCGGTTGACATCATGAAATGGTCATTTCATATCTTAAAATGGCCGTTTCACTTATGAAATAGTCCTTTCATATGTCCAACTTAGGCAAATATTTAACCAATTGTTGTTTCCAGTTGTCCTGACACTCCAACCAATCAGTTCAACACTTGAACCAATTAGTTCAAAGTCTAGTTAGGTAATTTCTAAGCTTAGTTGTTTAAGTGAATACTTGAACACCTTTAGTAATCAAGTCAAACATCACTCATGAATAAACTCCTATTCCAATTGCATCCTCTTATAAGTCCCAAATTACATTGTCAGTGAATGTCCATAACCAACTTATGACATTACAACCAATGAGTGGTTTCTAGAAACACATCATTGCTACCCAAGTAATTTTAAAAGTTGGAGAACAACTTCAACCTACAATTAGTGACTAGTGTTACCATAATTGTATAGTTACTTTGTCTCTAATATCCTAATTGAGCTCAAGGCATGGAATCATCATCCTCTCAATGTCAATCCATGTTCCTAGGACTAGAACAGACTTTCTGAGATGTATGTGAGCTCACATATCACATATTCAGTGAGTATGGCCATACATTTCTCAGTCTCTCTTATCAAGAGGCCTGAATACTAATCTCCTATAGGAGGACAAATCCCATTTACATATCTCACACTCAGTCCCCATGTGTCACAATGCACATGAGCATCACCTTTATGGCAACCCTTATTTATGGTCACATTGTATGATGTCTAAATACATCGAAAAAAATATGATGAGTGCAGTGACTTTAGGTTCAAGAACCACAATCACCACTATCATGATTAGAGATGATTATGACTACCATTCCATGGTCTCCATCTATCACTCTCATGGTGGTTATATTTGATACACTGTTCTCTAACACGTACATGTGTGCTTGACTCGATATCATGTATCATGGCTAATGTGACTCCCTCAGTAATAAAAAAAACTCCAGTCTTATGTATTATTCTTTTCTATTTTGCTTCTACAGTAATATCCAACTAGGGACATAACAAGAATATATGTACTCTTTTCATACATATAATCTCATTGTTCAGGTCATCAACCTAAAGACATATGTCATCAAGTGACATCATTATTTATACATCTACTATGCTTGTGTTATCATCTCATGATAAATACAAACACAATAGACAGAATTATCTTTACTATTATCAAATTAGGTATCTAATGCCACATTTCATTCATCATATGATTGGTTCCCTAGGCATATGAGATGATCCGATCCATAAACCACAACGTAAACACGATGTAAACTCAGCGGAAGTATTCGATTAATAGCGGAAGACAAAAATTACGGGAAATTAAAACTTTTTGAGATAAGATCTTGAAATCATAAAACTTCTTTCATAGAAGGGAGATAAACTATTTACATCTCTATTGAATTACTTCTTGAGTAATTATACACAACATGATACAAAATCTCAAGAGTCAAAACCAAAATCTCAGACCACTAACTCCAAGACCTGAGAGTACAGAGACGGCATAGGACTATCTAACTACATGACTCAGCAGTCAGTATCTCCACCTGAGATTCACTGCTGCTCCTGATCCTGCTGCTGCTGGTATTGGTCACCTGTAGGCTGGTTTCTCCGTCCTCGACGACCACCTAAAAACTTACTACACTCATAGTTTTAGAATTATGGAGCATTATGCACCCATTAAAACCAATAGAACACCTTTTAGAGCACTATATTAATTGCCTAGCTTCCAACCTGAGAACCCTAGTTATCACTTCTTGTCCCAAGAACTTTGATGAAGCCCCATCAACAAACGGTCTTGAGACCGTTTGGATGAACCCCCAAATGGTCTTGAGACCGTTTGGGTCCTTCAACCCAAAACTCACCATAATCTATCCTTGAAATCAGCAAATCAACATGATTAGGGTTTAGGAGGTTGAAGTGCCCTCAACTCTTGATTGGTTTGGCATTAGGTTATGATTCTTTGTAGGAATTAAATTCAACATGTTCCCAACAGACCCTTAAATGGTCGTCCCTTGTTCAACCCTATCAAACGGTCTTGCAAGACCGCATGAGATCAAACGGTTTGAGACCGTTTGATTTCAAACGGTTTGCAACCGTTTGGACCAAATGGGTCCAAGGTCGTTTGATAAAGTTGCCTAGGAATTCACGCCCATCATCTTCAACCTCTGTTCAGGTCGGTTATACCACGGATTTGCTTGCAAAAGTGCAAGGAAGAAGGGAGGTAGAAGAAGAACTAAACTAAAATCACAAGAACATAGATATGCATAATAAAGCAAAGAGTTTAGAGTTATAAAACCCGCCTCAAACGTTGTTCCTAGAGCTCCAAGCTTCCAAGATTCAAGCCTTTAATGGCATCTTGAGCTCCACAAGTCGGCCAAAGATGATTCTCCAAGGAAAAGATGGGGATGGACGGCTAGAACAAAGAACCTAAGTAAGTTAACCATAAAACCAACCTTATACAAGGATTTCATCCAAGAATTCGAGCTAGAAGATGGTTCCTTCTCACCTTAGCACTAGTTGGTCATCTCCTTGAGTTCCAGAGCTATGCCTTGGTCGTTTGAGAAAGATGAGAAATGAAGAGGATAAAGGATACGTTTAGTTGGTTTGCAAGGAACTAGGCTTATATAGTTTAGGTTGTTTTTCACCTTAAGGACCTCTAAAACATGGATTTCTCATCTAAGTCCCTCCTTCTTCAAAGGCACGTCCAAACCATTATATCTTATGCAAATCTCATCAAAACTCAAGATCTAAGGGTAAAGAAAACCAACATACAACTAAGGTACCTATATGAAGGGTCTCCATACTCATACTTAGTGAAACTACTACAAAGGTCATTCTTTTTATCTGATTAATCTATTGAAGCGCCCCTTTCATAATTTCTACTCTAAATGATGTCAAGAGTCATAAAAGATATTCTAGAAGGTGTATTTTACAAGTTGCACCCCACATTTTGGGTAAATTGCACTTTACTCCAAAATTAGGGTTTTTAAGCACAAGGATCATTCCACAAGCTGCATCTTGATTCCCAAGCTTGGGAAATCCATCATACCTCATCATATTCACTCATATGATGTCTCATCCTCAAGGGAACATCTTAACCTAAGAAATTTGCAAGTTAAACCCCTTAACTGGGTAATTTGCACATAAGTCCATGTATTACAAAACAATACTACAACTTTGTTTATAAAGAGGCAAAATTGAAAGTATATGTTCCTGAGGAACTTAATTACATGCCAGGGAATATTCACAAGTATATAATTACATATTTAGGCAAAACTTCTAGGGTTAGTTTATAACCCAAGTCAGGGATGTTACAAATCATCCACCCCTTACAAGGATTTCGTCCCCAAAATCGATAAAACATATTAGGAGAAAAGAGCAGGGTATTTCCTTCTCATCTCATCCTCTAGTTCCCAAGTGGCTTCTTCGACACCACGGTGGTTCCAGAGGACTTTCACAAGGCTTATATCTTTCTTCTTTAGCTTTTTAATCCTGTTATCAAGGATTGACACCGGTCCTTCCTCATATGTTATATCTTCATTCAATTCTACTTCCATAGGTTGTAGAACTGACTTGGTGTCTGGGTGACATTTCCTCAGCATAAAAATGTGAAACACAGGGTGTAACTTCTGCAACTCTGGAGGTAACTCTAGTCTATAGGCTACCTTTCCAACTCATTCAACAATTGGATAAGGCCCCATAAATCTAGGAGCTAACTTCCCTTTCCTTCCAAAATGAAGGACTCCTTTCCAAGGTGAGACGTTGAGGTACACTCTGTCTCCAACCTAGAACTCTAAGGGTCTACGACATCTGTCGGCATAAGACTTCTGCCAATCCTGTGTAGTCTTAAGTTGTTGTTGTATAACTTTGATCTTTTCTATAGTCTGCTGCACAAGATCAGGACCTAACAACTGATGTTCACCAGTCTCATACCAACACAAGGGTGATCTACAACGTCTTCCATATAAGGCTTCATATGGTGCCATATCAATACTATGTTGATAGCTATTGTTATAGACAAACTCTATCAAGCTTAGGTGTAGATCCCAACTTCCGGTAAACTGGAGAACACATGCTCTCAACAAGTCTTCCAAGGTCTGTATAGTCCTTTCTGACTGTCCATCATTCTGTGGATGAAAGGTTGTACTAAACCTTAACTTGGTGCCTAAAGCTCTGTGTAACTACTCCCAGAAATGACTTGTAAAGTGGGGACCTCTGTCAGAAACTATAGTGACAGGAACTCCGTGCAAACGCACTATCTCTTGAACATACAACTGTGATAACCTTTCAGTAGAATAGGTTGTTTTGGCAGGTAAGAAATGTGTTGTCTTTGTTAACCTATCAACAACTACCCAAATGGAATCATGTCCTTTGCTTGTCCTGGGTAGGCCAACAACAAAGTCCATGGTCACATGGTCCCACTTCCACTGTGGTATGGGTAAAGGTTGCATTGTTCCTACAGGCTTCTGGTATTCAGCTTTAACTTGCTGACACACTGGACACCTCAGAACAAACTCAGCAACATCCTTCTTCATCCCAGGCCACCAATATGTATCTTTTAAGTTTTGATACATCTTGGTGCTCCCTAGATGCATGGCATACATCGAAGAATGAGCTTCCTCCAGAACTAACTTCCTCAGGTTATCCACATCTGGTACTATCATTCTCCCATGATAGCATGCCACTTGATCATCTCAATCATGGAAACCATCTCTCTTCTCATCACCATACTCAGATCTGATCTGTTGAACTGCAGCATCAACTTGCTGTGCCTCCTTTAACTTCTCTCTTAGGGTAGGTTTGATATGCATCTCAGCTAACAAACCGGCTAACAATGACACCTTCAACTGCACATTGTCTTGCCTTAAAGAGATAAGCATATCTCTTCTAGAGCATACTAAGGAACTTAGTTGTGCTCTATCCATGGTTGATGTTGCTGATTTCCTACTTAAGGCATCTGCAACCACATTGGCCTTGCCCGGATGGTAATCAATTGTACAATCATAGTCCTTGATTAACTCCATCCAGTGGCGTTGCCTCATGTTAAGCTCATGCTGAGAGAAGATATACTTAAGATTCTTGTGGTCTGTGAAAATCTGAAACGTTTCTCCGTAGAGATAATGTCTCCAGATCTTCAAGGCATGAACCACAGCAGCTAACTCCAGATCGTGTGTTGGATAATTCTCCTCGTGTTTCTTAAGCTGTCGGGAAGCGAAAGAAATCACTTGCTTTTCCTGCATAAACACACATCCAAGTCCACTCTTGGAGGCATCACAGAAGACTACATATCCTTTTCCTTGCTCAGGTAGAACTAGCACAGGTGCGCTTGTCAACCTCTCCTTCAACAACTGAAAAGATTGTTGACACTTATCACTCCAGGAGAAAGGAACATCTTTCCGGGTCAACTTGGTTAAGGGTAAGTCTATAGAACTAAAGTTCTTAATAAACCTTCGGTAGTAGCCAGCTAACCCTAAGAAACTTCGAATCTCCGTCGGTGTCTTCGGTTGTTCCCACTGTAGAACAGATTCTACCTTTTTAGGGTCAACACGAATACATGAGGCAGATACCACATGTCCAAGAAAAGATACCTCTGGCAACCAGAACTCACACTTGCTAAACTTAGCGTATAGCTTATGTTCTCTTAGCAAAGTTAGAGCATGTCGGAGATGATGTTCATGATGCTGAGCATCCTTACAATAAATCAGAATGTCATCTATGAAGACAACAACACACTGATCAAGGAAAGGTCGAAAGACTCTATTCATGAGTTCCATCAATGCAGCTGGTGCATTAGTTAGTCCAAACGACATAACTATGAACTCATAGTGACCATATCTTGTCCTAAAGGTAGACTTGGATATGTCACTGTCCTTAATACAGAGTTGATGATATCCAGTTCTCAAGTCTATCTTTGAGAAGACTGTTGCACCACGCAACTGATCAAAAAGATCATCAATCCTCGGCAGAGGGTACTTATTCTTTATTGTTACTTTATTGAGTTGTCTGTAATCAATGCACAACAGCATTGACCCATCTTTCTTTTTAACAAACAAAACCGGAGCACCCCAAGGTGAAGTACTCGGTCGGATGAAACCTTTCTCAAATAACTCTTGAAGTTGTTTCTTGAGTTCTGCCATTTCAGTAGGCGCCATCCTATACGGTGTCTGGGCTATGGGTTTTGTATCTGGGACTAAATTGATTTCAAAATCAATTTCCCGAGGCGGTGGTATACCAGGAAGTTCTTCAGGAAACACATCTTCGAATTCCCTGACTATAGGAACTTCAGTAGGGTTGGGACTCTCTATGGTAGTATCTACCACATGGGCCAAGAATGCATAACATCCCTGCCTCATCAGCTTATCAGCAACCATAGCTGATACAAGACAGGTGGGTAGAATCTTTCTTTCTCCTTGAAAGATCCATGTGTTGCTTTCATCAGCAAATACAACCAACTTGGATTCACAATCCAAGACCACCCTATACCTTTCCAAGGTATCCATCCCAAGGATTATATCAAATCCTTGCATATCAAGTGGTATTAGATCCACTTGAATGCGATGATCAGAAAAGAAGAGGATGCAGGGAGAGCATACCTCCTGCAGAACAGCAGACCCACTCAATGGAGTCTGCAACAACAAACTATCTATCCTATGACTGACTGTCATATTGCAGTTACGGATCACTCTTCGAGTGATAAAGGAGTGCGTAGCACCCGGGTCAATCAGAACAGATACAACATAGGATTTAGACATATCAGAATATAAAAGTTCCATCTGACCTGCCACAACCCGTGGATTGACCACTGCATCTGGTGGGTTCATAGCATAGAACCTCACAGTCGCCTGTGGTTGAGTTGATGTTGATGATCCAGCTTGAGACGCTTGCCCACGTCCTCGAGCTGCTCCTTGAGATTGCCTTCTCTGTGATCCCTATTGACTTTGTCTCGGAGGCTGTGTCACACTGACAGGCCTAGACCAGCAGTCCTTCATCAAATGTCCCACCTTACCACAGTTGTAGCAGCTTCTTTCCAGTTGTTGTGGTCTTGGTGGTCCAGTAACTGACATTGATGCAGAGATGTGAGTCTCTTGAGGCGGTTGACCTCGTCCTCTACCTCTACTTGGAGACCACTGAGTCTAAGAACTAGATCTAGGTGGTGGAGGGTTAGGTGCAGAGGATCTAGGCTTCTTAAAGTCCCTAGATGAAGAACCCTGGAACTGTGGATATCTTTTCTGGGTTTGCCTCTTCTTGACCACAGATCTCTCTATCCTTCAGACTGACTCAACGAAGGTAAAGAATCTCTCCTGGTTTTCTAAGGCAGACACGGGAGTAGTCATGTCGGCATTCAAACCATTTTCAAACCTTCTAATCCTTTCTTCTTCTGTGGAAGCCATGTGCGGACAGAACCGCAACAGCTCCATGAACTTAGCTTTATACTCGCTAATGTTCATCATGCCCTACCTCAATCTCTCAAACTGAGAGATCTTCTCATCCAGGAAGGTCTTTGGAAAATATCTGTGGACAAATTCCCGCCGAAAGTCTTCCCACGAGATCTCCATTCCAGGTCTCTTCTGCTCTTCCATGGTCCACCAGTGACCAGCACTTCCTTTGAGAAGATAGACAGCGTGTCTAACCTTCTCAACTTCAGGGATGTTGAGAATCCTAAAGGCTTTCTCCAACTCTGTTAACCACATATCAGCATCTGCGGGGTCGGCTGTCCCAAAGTACTCGGTAGCTCCGACACAACGAAGTCGCTCGAATGTCTTCCTGATACCTTGTCCTTCAGGCTGGACAGGTGTCGTAGGTGTAGGCATAGGCATCCTATCGGTAATATGTGTCATGGCAGTCATAAACTGCCCGAACATCGCTTGCACAGCTGGATTACCCATGTCAGCTGGGTCAAACTGAAATGGCTCCCTGGGTTGTTCAGGTATGGGTTTCTCTATCTCTGGATGCCTTGCACCTTCCCGAGGTGCACCAACGCTACTCTCTGCCACGTGCTCCTCATGTGGCTCAGACATCCTTATATATCTTCTTCTCCTGAGGAGCAGAAGATTCTATTAGATAAGGAAGAAACACTAAGGATAGACTCGACATCCTAAGTCCTATGTCTCTGCAGACTCGGCAAACCTAGAGCTCTGATACCACTAAATTGAGACGATCTGATCCATAAACCACGATGTAAACACGATGTAAACTTAGCGGAAGTATTCGATTAACAGCGGAAGACAAAAATTACGGGAAATTAAAACTTTTTGAGATAAGATCTTGAAATCATAAAACTTCTTTCATAGAAGGGAGATAAACTGTTTACATCTCTGTTGAATTACTTCTTGAGTAATTATACACAACATGATACAAAATCTCAAGAGTCAAAACCAAAATCTCAGACCACTAACTCCAAGACCTGAGAGTACAGAGACGGCATAGGACTATCTAACTACATGACTCAGCAGTTAGTGTCTCCACCTGAGATTCACTCCTGCTCCTGATGCTGCTGTTGCTGGTATTGGTCACTTGTAGGCTGGTTTCTCCGTCCTCGACGACCACCTAAAAAGTTGAAATCTACGGGGTGAGACAATTTTAAATAATTGTCCCAGCGAGAGTTATAACTCGCCACTAGAAGCTTTATATAGCAAATCAAAGAACAGTATACAATAAAATCTTTTAAGGTAATCAACAGCAGATTGGTATTAAGAAGAAAGTCGACATTTATGAAATATGAAGAACATATGTACTATACAGTGTAACCTCATTCAAGTATCTCGTAGTTCAACCTAAGCAGATAAACGACGCGGTTGATTATGTTTTACAAACATCATTATGCCCTGCGGAGATGAGGTCTACCGCTCATTCTCCAACCGATCACTATTAAGTCACATCGGTATCATACCTAGGTCATGAAAAGAGTCGGATTCTTATGAACTCATCTTCCGCAGTCAGAGTGAGGATAACTTGCAGGACATCTTGTGTCTCTGCTACTATAGCTCACCAGGGTAATCTGGTACTTCGCTATTAGAGTCACAGTGGCGTTCTGTACTCTCTTTGTCATCGAAATATTTCTTGTTTATCTCTCATCGATGCGGTATAAAGGATTTCCTCGAGTGTTACAACATAAACATATAGTGAAGGGTTGATGGATTAAGATACATCTACATCAATTCCTACACTAGGATGTAAGGATTTACACATCCATATTCCCCCACATACTCAAAAGTATGTGATCCAGGAGTTTCCTTAGGAAAACCTGTTTCACCATCATATAACATCTGACAATGATGGATCTATGATCAGGGCTCTACATGGTATGATTATACTTGATTAGTTAGGTACATTTCAGTATTCTTTTAACATCATACATGTTCTCAAACATTAATCATTAGCATAGCAGCTATGAAAGTAGAATACTAAATGTCACAAGTCTAACTCACATCAATTATCATTTCTCAATCATCTCATCACAAGTCATCTGATAAGCATGACCTTGATGATACTCATGGCTCTCACAGCCTATCAATCTCATTAGATGCCACTTACTAGGCAACAGGGTATTTCACTATTCATAAAGCTAATAACATGCTTTCAATGAATATAATATCATCATCCTTACCTGGATATGATCATCCTCATATAAGAACTTGCATGGTTAATTCAACTGATAACAGTAAACAATTCATTTCAAAGAAGTTTGTACCTTCCTACTCTTTCAAGAGTTAGGTTCCCTGATTTTTCATCAATTAGGGTTTACTATTCACATTACATGTCATCACCCTAGAATTAGGGTTTACTATTCACCTCATGGTGAATTGAACTCATAACATCATCATGTATGAGAAACATCATCATTAAAGCCCTCAGATAAGATTAAGATTCATCAATTATCATAATTAGGGTTTCCATGATCTCACATAGGTGGATCATACCCTAATTATGCACATTCATATGTATTGAAGGTACTTTACTTGTGTTTCAACCATAAAAGGTACTTTCTCTCTCCTCTTACTAATAAAAGGTGATTACATCACTCTAGATTAGGTAAGGTTAAGTCCTCATTGACTAACATAAGCCAAATCACCATTAATCATGTCATTAGGGTTTGATTAAAACAAGGTATTACTCACTTGAACCCTTCAAGGGCATTTTGGTAAATTACACCATTGATCACCATCATGGGTCAATTCATTAGTCACTTAGTCCCTTAATGTCCTAGGTTACCATTAGGGTTAGATCAGATCACCATTGAACCAATTACACATTCAATTGATTAAGTATAAACAACCTTGAAAAATCTCCAATCGGTTTCAACCTTCAACCTCCAAACGGTCTTGAAACTGTTTGGGGGCGTTGACCGTTTGGACCTCAAAAGTCAATCAAAGGTTACAATCGATTATGGTTATCTATATTGAGACCTTGAATTGGCCAAGTCCATGTTAACCACTTATAAATTGAGTCAATTAGGATGAGCCTCAATCAATTGAACACCAAATTGACCCTCAATTGAAAGCCAATTAGGGTTGAATCCAACTCAATTAGGGTTTTCAATCGAATAATCATCAATGTTCAACAATGTGAATCAAATTAGGGTTGAACCCATCAATTGACCTCCAATTGAGCCCAAACTTGTCCCAAATGGTCTTGAGACCGTTTGGGCATCCTCCAAATGGTCTTGAGACCATTTGCCTAAAGTTTCATCAAAATCCAAGTCGATTGGATAAGGGTTGAACCCTAATTAGGTCTAAAATCAACACTTTTATCAATTCTTCAACTTATTGAAATTGGACCCTCAAACCATCAAATTACCTCAACCCTAGACCTCCAAACAGTCTTGGGTTGTCACCAAACGGTCTTGAGACCGTTTGGGTCCTTCAACCCAAAACTCACCATAATCTATCCTTGAAATCAGCAAATCAACCCGATTAGGGTTTAGGAGGTTGAAGTGCCCTCAACTCTTGATTGGTTTGGAATTAGATTATGATTCTTTGTAGGAATTAAATTCAACATGTTCCCAAAAGACCCTTAAACGGTCGTCCCTTGGTCAACCCTATCAAATGGTCTTGGGACCATTTGATTCCAAACGGTCTTGCAAGACCGCATGAGATCAAATGGTTTGAGACCGTTTGATTTCAAACGGTTTGCAACCGTTTGGACCAAATGGGTCCAAGGTCGTTTGATAAAGTTGCCTAGGAATTCACACCCATCATCTTCAACCTCTGTTCAGGTCGTTTATACCACAGATTTGCTTGCAAAAGTGCAAGGAAGAAGGGAGGTAGAAGAAGAACTAAACTAAAATCACAAGAACATAGATATGCATAATAAAGCAAAGAGTTTAGAGTTATAAAACCCGCCTCAAACGTTGTTCCTAGAGCTCCAAGCTTCCAAGCTTCAAGCCTTTAATGGCATATTGAGCTCCACAAGTTGGCCAAAGATGATTCTCCAAGGAAAAGATGGGGATGGTCGGCTAGAACAAAGAACCTAAGTAAGTTAACCATAAAACCAACCTTATACAAGGATTTCATCCAAGAATCCGAGCTAGAAGATGGTTCCTTCTCACCTTAGCAATAGTTGGTCGTCACCCTGAGTTCCAGAGCTTTGCCTTGGTCGTTTGAGAAAGATGAGAAATGAAGAGGATAAAGGATATGTTTAGTTGGTTTGCAAGGAACTAGGCTTATATAGTTTAGGTTGTTTTTCACCTTAAGGACCTCTAAAACATGGATTTCTCATCTAAGTCCCTCCTTCTTCAAAGGCACATCCAACCCATTATATCTTATGCAAAGCCCATCAAAACTCAAGATCTAAGGGTAAAGAAAACCAACATACAACTAAGGTACCTATATGAAGGGTCTCCATACTCATACTTGGTGAAACTACTACAAAGGTCATTCTTTTTATCTGATTAATCGATTGAAGCGCCCCTTTCATCATTTCTACTCTAAATGATGTCAAGAGTCATAAAAGATATTCTAGAAGGTGTATTTTACAAGTTGCACCCCACATTTTGGGTAAATTGCACTTTACTCCAAAATTAGGGTTTTTAAGCACAAGGATCATTCCACAAGCAGCATCTTGATGCCCAAGCTTGGGAAATCCATCATACCACATCATATTCACTCATATGATGTCTCATCCTCAAAGGAACATCTTAACCTGTGAAATTTGCAAGTTAAACCCCTTAACTGGGTAATTTGGACATAAGTCCCTGTATTACAAAACAATACTACAACTTTGTTTATGCTTATCAGATGACTTGTGATGAGATGATTGATAAATGATATAGATAAAGGATACATTTAGTTGGTTTGCAAGGAACTAGGCTTATATAGTTTAGGTTGTTTTTCACCTTAAGGACCTTTAAAACATGGATTTCTCATCTAAGTCCCTCCTTCTTCAAAGGCACGTCCAAACCATTATATCTTATGCAAAGCCTATCAAAACTCAAGATCTAAGGGTAAAGAAAACCAACATACTACTAAGGTACCTATATGAAGGGTCTCCATACTCATACTTGGTGAAACTACTACAAAGGTCATTCTTTTTATCTGATTAATCTATTGAAGCGCCCCTTTCATCATTTCTACTCTAAATGATGTCAAGAGTCATAAAAGATATTCTATAAGGTGTATTTTACAAGTTGCACCCCACATTTTGGGTAAATTGTACTTTACTCCAAAATTAGGGTTTTTAAGCACAAGGATCATTCCACAAGCTGCATCTTGATGCCCAAGCTTGGGAAATCCATCATACCTCATCATAGTCACTCATATGATGTCTCATCCTCAAAGGAACATCTTAACCTGTGAAATTTGCAAGTTAAACCCCTTAATTGGATAATTTTCACATAAGTCCATGTATTACAAAACAATACTACAACTTTGTTTATAAAGAGGCAAAATTGAAAGTATATGTTCCTGAGGAACTTAATTACATGCAGGGAATATTCACAAGTATATAATTACATATTAGGCAAAACTTCTAGGGTTAGTTTATAACCCAGGTCAGGGATGTTACAGCATACATACTAACAGACTCCCACTTACACTTAGAGCCAATCACCCAAGAATATTATCCCAAATGAACTTCAACATGTCCACTATGTTTCTTCTATGCAAGCACTTTTATAGAGGGTTAGCAATGTTTGCTTCCAGTCGGTATTTTGCAAGTTTCCCTTCCTCATTGTACGACTTCTCATATGAGACACAATTTTCGTATTAATGCTATCTGATATTACTTGCCTATCCAGTAGTTATGTTGTTGTCATACATTTCTACTATGTCATCAACGGTTGGAACCTCCCATAAGTCCATCTATATGAACTTTTAGATCCATACAGTAACCTCTAATGTGTTCATAACACAAAGATACCCGATTTCTATTATGGAGTTAAACAACTGTCTATAGCAGTGGAACTTTTCCAACTTATAGTTTTCATTTTAAGGTCAAACACAAATTTAGATTGTGATAATTAATTTTTTTGTCATTTTGGAAGCATGCATCGGTGTAACCCTTTACACCCAACTCTTTCTTATTACCATAAATGAGGAGCAGATCCTTTTCGTACTTCTCAAATACTTAAGGATGTTCTTGTATGGTTGTTTAGTAACTGTCACGGGCATATGATAGATATCCACTCGTCATGTTCAATACATACAATATAATATGATGAGTACATATCGTCTCATCATGTCTAATACATAAGAGATAACATGATGAGTGTGTAACATTGTATACAAGATAGATCCCACTGCAAATGTGTATGGAATCTATCCATGTGTTCATGTTCTTCACAAGAACTAAAACACTAGGCTTCTGAGAGACTAACTCCATGGAATATGGACGCATGTTGAACCCCTTCAACATCTTGCCAATGTATAAGCTCTCACATACCTTAAGAACCTTTCCATTCCTATCACATACGAAGCTTTGCATGAACCCTTCATAGAGAAGGTACTTTCCTTATCATGTTTTAATATATGTAGTGTAAGGATATTATTCCCCATCATTATGTGGAATATAAATATGCTTCCACTAAATCTTTTGTAATCACATTTTTTTCATTCTAACTCAAGTCAAACTCTTTGACTATATTGTAAAATTAAAGATTCTAGCTATGAGAAGTTTCCTTCAATCCAAAGATTGTCCTTTGTAGCTTATAAATTTTATTTGCATTATATGGATTTATAAAACCTTTAGGTTGTGTCACATATACATCCTTTACAATATTCCATTTAAGGAATGTGGTTTTAACATCCATTCTGCCAAATCTCATAGTCACATTAAGCTACAATGGCAAGCATAATCCTGATGGGTTAACCATGGCAACTAGTGAAGATTTTCTTATGTTCAACATCTTGAACTTGTTTGAAATCTTTGCAACCAATATGCACTTATAGGTTTTGTACACTACCATCCATGTCGGTCTTTTCTCAAAGGTCCAAAGGCAACCTATGGATCTTACCCCTTCAAGTGGGTTTACATGGAATCCATCTTGGATCTCATGGCCTCATGACATTTCTTAAATTTTGGTCCCTGAATAGCTTCTAGGTAGGTTGTTTAATCATTATTTATGATCATCTCACCGCCTTTTTGAGTTATAATATATCATAATCTTTCAAACTCAAGGCTTGTTCTACTAGAACTATAAGGTTTTTGTGTTACACAAAGAATTGGATATTCTACATCAATTTGTGATTCTCATTGTTCCCATTCCACCCCTTTAGGTTCAATGTTTTCTTGTTTGTTTTGAATATTTTGAGTTCTACTTTTTTCCAACTCATTCCATTGGAATTAAATTCTATTTTGGAATACAATCAACCTAGCAACAAAGCAATTTTATTGTTGGAATGAAATTCAAAAGTAGTATTAAAAAATATAGTATTTATGCAACTTGTGGATAAAGCATTTCAAGAAACCATTTTTTGTATTAGCTTTCAATCATATCTTTTATGACATATAGGGATACTTTTCATGCCATATCTTATATGGAATCTTTTGAACCAATTTTAGATGGTACATTCATTTTAGTGGAAAGCATGTACCTAAAAGGAAATTGCGAGATTATTTAGATTTATTTATAAAATCACCAAGAATTAACATGGTCTGATTCTTTCTTTCAGATACATCATTATGTTTCAAGTGTAGTTCATTGTGATACACTATCACATTTTCCCATAAGGTCCTCAAACTCTTGGTTTAAATTATTTCAACATTGATCATATCAAATTGTCTCAATATTTTTACCAAGTTAGTTATGTACTTCATTCATGATTTCATTGAATACTTCAAGAGATTCATACTTGTCTTTCATTAAATATAAATTACCATATCTATTGATATCATTGGTAAATATAATGAGGTACTATCAACTAACTCTATAATTTATTCTAAAAGGTATATGTTCATCATTATGTACTAGTCCTAATAGAATACTCACTCTCCCACTACATCTAGTGGAGATGTTTTTGTCATATTGCACAGTAAATAAGACTTGCATGTATCTGTAATGACCCTGACCTGGGTTATGAGGTAACCATGTTTTTTTTGGCTAAGTAAGTTGCTTAGAAATTTAATATAATCCTCTAAGGTGTTTTTTTATCATGTGACACACTTATGTTCCAAGTTTGGTCCTGATTGAATGTTGTTTGAGCAATGTTCCTTTGTTTTGGATCAAAGTGTAATTTACCCAAGATGAGGGGTTATATTTCAATATGTCACATGTTGAATGTGCATTAAGTTCTTTAGCATCATAAGAGAGAGAATGATGATAAGTGGTGGCTTGTGGAAAGCCTAAATTCCAAGTTTGAACTTGTTTGAATAATGCTAGTACCTTATGCACCAATTTTGGGACAAATAGTAATTTACCCAAAATATAGGATTGATATGCAAATTACCACCTATAGAGTGTTCCTAATTCCTCTGTGTATCATTTAGAGGAAATATAATGAATGAGACACCATGTTTTAATCAATTATGAGTGATGGTAATCTTGGTGATGAAATGACCAAGAAAAGGGTTGAATATGAAACCTTAACTTGAGTTGTATCAAGTTGAAAAGCTTATATATGAGTGCCTATCGGCCAAGGAGCCAAAGGAGGAGTCTCATATCGTTTTGTGGAATATTTTCAAAGCCCATGAAGTGTAAAGTACCTCAAGGAGATGAAGTGTATCGGTTTACAACTTCCTTAGAAAAGTTGTATCGGGTTGTGAATAAAGTGGTGATTTTGTTGATATATTTTATTCAAAGGGATAAGTAATGGATGAAATTTCATCTCTATATTATCCTCAAGTGTTTTTCATGACAAGATAAATGTTAATTCATGCATGTACACGTGTCAACCATGCATGGACACGTGGCACCTAGTAGCTCAAATTGATGACACCTCATTTATACACTTTTTCATGAACCTCAAGTATATATACCCCTCTTTTCACCCATTAGTGAAATTTTTCGAATCTTACCACCCTCCTTTCCTAGTATCATGCATAGGGTCCTTGTATCGTGCAGGAGTGAAGTGGTATCGTGCATAGGGCCTTGGGTATCATCCATAGCAAGTTCATATTGGGCAAGTAAGGTGGTATCGGCCTAGTAAGGTGATATCAACCATAGTGGAGTGTTTTGACCACAAGTGAGGGGGATATCAGCCACAAGTGATGGCATATGGTGAATGAGTAGTGTGGTATAATGCACGGTGCTAAGGAGCAAGAAGGAGCTCAATACTTAACCCTAAGGTGAGGCCATAATCATCTTCAACCTTGGATTGAAGTATGATTTTAGGGTTATGATCTTCCTTTCTTTTCTTATTCACCAATTGCTTATCCTTGGTGATTCCTTGTATATGAAGGAGTTGTGAACGAGACTTGGACTTTTGATAAGTCATCTTCAACCTCAGGAATTTGGAGCTTTGGAGCTTGGAGCTTTGAAGTTGTTCTTAAGGCGTGTTATATAACTTGAACTCTATCATGTTATTATTCATCACCTAAATTGCTTTACTTAATGATTTACTTTTAATTCCGAAATTTTCTAAAATAGTTGATGACATTATGATAGTTGCCTAGACCTGTTTCCATGAACTATAATAGTTAGAATTAAGGTCTAGAGCTTGAAGAAGATGGTATCACCTTATAAAGTGATATCGGGTTCAAGCACACAAGCAAGCACCTCTAACTCGATATGGTGATGCACCTACTCCACTAAAACGATATGGATATGATTTTATACCTTCTTGCACGATATTGTGGTGTAGTATACACCTCTTGCACAATAGGAGATCAAGCATACACCTCAAAAACAATATTGGGTTAAGCACACAACTCTTTGCCCGATATGGTGTGAAGCACACACACACACCTCTCTACCCGATATGGTGTGAAGCACACACACACCTCTCTGCCCGATATGGTGTAAAGCATACACACACCTCTTTTCCCAATAGGGTGTGAAGAATACACACAACTCTCTACCCGATATGGTGTGAAGCACACACACACCTCTCTGCCCGATATGGTGTGAAGCGCACACACCTCTCTGCCCGATATGGTGTGAAGCGCACACACACCTCTCTACCCGATATGGTGTGAAGCACACACACACCTCTCTACCCGATATGGTGTGAAGCATACACACACCTCTCTGCCCGATATGGTGTGAAGCACACACACACCTCTCTTCCCGATATGGTGTGAAGCGCACACACACCTCTCTGCCTGATATGGTGTGAAGCAAGCATACACCTCTTGCCCAATATGGTAAGCATACATACACCTCTAAAGTGATATGGGTAGCAAGCATACACCTATAAATCGATATTGGGTTAAGCATACACCTCTTGGATGATATGGTGTTGAACACATATCTCTAAAATGATATGGTGGGTAACCCAATACACTAGATGACAAAAGTGGTAAGGTGGTTAATACCCAAGAACATGTGATGGCCAATACACTAAAGTATGGTGTGGCCAATATCTTCATGTGAGGTGAGGACGTTACACTCATGTATGGTGAAGATGATACACCATATGATTGGTAAGGACGATACATTGATTGGTAAGGGTATGAGGGATATGATGATGTCTAGCTAAATATACACCTAACCCAATACATGTGTTCAACTTGACATACATGATTCAATCTGATGCACCTTGTAAAGGTGAGGGTAAAACACTCTTAGGAGTGATGAGTGTAACACCAAGTAATGATGTGGCTTGGTTAATACCTTGATAGGTAGAACACCTAAAGTGGTTGATAATGGTATATCAACAATGCCTTAACTCGAGATGAGTCTATATCACTTGATGATAGTTGGGTAATTCAAATGTGTGATTTATGGCCAATACACTACATGATAAATGTGATGTGTTGGTGCATAAAGTATTAGGATGGGATATACCCTAATACAAGATAAGTTGATGAACTTAAGTAAGTTAAAAGCAATAAGGGAAGTGATACATCAAGGCATGATAAATACCACATCCAACATCTCAAGGTTGATGCACCTTAAATCCAATATACTTGGATGAGTAACACATGAAGTGTGTCATGTCAATTGTTACATTGATATGTAATGCACTTTAATAAGTGTAGGATAACATACCTTGAGAAAGGGTAAAGCCAAGACAATAAAGTATGATGTAATCAATATCCTAGAGAGGATGAGAGAGAAACTCATACTTTGTGTTGATTATCATTTAATGATAAAAGATGAAAATAAATAAGCATGATTGAATACTTATGATATCAATGTATGCTCCTAGATGTGTGGAGCAATGAATTAGGGTTTGAATTAATAATATGAACTTGAAACCCTATTCGGCTATAAAGGGAAACCCTAACCCTAATACTGGGAAAGTTGTATTTCTCTTATTACATAAGCCTTGTAAGGCATGTTAAATACTTGTATAACAAGTATAATGAGTTATGGCCTTGTGAGCCATATGAATAAGTTGTTTCCTAGTGACAACTGATAAGATGTGTAATGGCCTTGTGAGCCATGTGAATAAGTTGTTTCCTAGTGAGAGGTGACAAGATTTGTAATGTCCTTGTGAGCCATGTGAATAAGTTGTTTCCTAGTGAGAGGTGACAAGATGTGTAATGGCCTTGTGAGCCATGTGAATACTTGTACAACAAGTGAAATGAATACCTTGGTCTGAGGACCTAGATGTAATGGTTACCTATTATAGAGGTAACAATGTTATGTGATGATCTAAGGGTTTGAATACCCATATCCAGTAATCATGATAATGATGATGTGAAGGGATGAGAATTCCCAGTAATGCAATAAGGGATAGAGATCCCAAGTATCATGTGTTTTAAAGATTTAAAAAGTACGTGATAGATGTATTGCACTTTTCTTTGTAGCATTTGTTGTGATTAATAATGATAACTTGTTTGATGCAAAAAGAATGATGTAATGCACGTAATATATCACTAGAAACCATAAAATGTTGCCCTGACCATAGATCCATCAGCGTCAGGATTTGTTGAATGGTGAAACGGGTTCCCTGCGGCATAATCTGGAGTGCATACTTTTGAGTATGTGGGGACGTAAGTACGGACGGCCAAACGTGAGTCGATCCACTTACGAACTCTAAATAAATGGGGGTTTAGCTATATGTCATATCCTGGTTCGAGTGCGACTTCGGTCGTAGACTCTATGTTGAGCATGGTGAACTGGCCCGTGGCTCAGAGTATGGTGCTTCTGTCACCATGACTCAGTAATTTCATAACTGGGGACGGTTGTTAGTAGATGTTTCCCCTAAGAGAGTGCAGTTGACGTTGTAGCTCTAAGAAAGGATGCCTACATATATACCCTGGCACAGCTATTTACAGCTGCCACAAGATGTCCTACTAAGCTTAAGTGGTCTCATACTGACCGAGATAAGTGAGGTCATGGAAACCAGCTCTCCCATTGACCTCGTATGGTACCGACTTGTGAGAAGTTTGTGGTCGGTTGGAGATGAACGGGGTATGCTTCATCTCCTCAGGGCATAAGCATGATTGTTCAAATATGTTCAGCCGTGTAGCATATCTGCTTAAGGATTGAATATGAGAAATATTGTTTGATGTACAATTTAGTTATACTTCTTAGTTGATAGATGATATTTATGTTTCTTTACATTCCTTGCAAAGCATATAGATAATTTATAACTCTACCATGGGTAGATGCAATGTTCTCCTTAAGAAAGGAGATTACTCCATTCTGTTCATACAGTGAATTATCCTGCCCATTAATATAAAAGGAACCTCTGCTCAGTTTATAAATGCTTAATCTATGATAATAATATGGTCAGTGGAGAGTTATATATCTTGTTGGGACAATTGTCTCACCCCGTGGGATCCACATTTTTTTAGGTGGGCATGCATGAGGTGGCAAATATCTTTCTACATAGGAGTAACAACTAAGGCAGTAGTGACAGTTCAGGTTGAGTGTATTGTCTGTCATGTCTTATAGATAGAAGTCCTATGTGTCGTCTTTGTACTCTCAGGTCCTTGGAGTTGGTTTGTACTGGTATCATGAATGATCTAAGATTTTGTCTTGAATGCCTCGAGGTTTTATGTTGCTCCAGTATGTGTTTTGATAGAGAAACTATTATATGTTGTCCTCAAGATGAGATGTTGTACAATGCAATCATGATATGTATGAGTTTTGCATCTTTCAGTAAGAGTTTTCTGGAAAAGGATATCCTTGCAAAATAGTTTTAAATTTTAGTGATTTTTTTTAATCTACTTATTATGTTTATTCTTCTTAATTAGTAACGATTTGTTTATCAGTTTGATGACGGTCGTTTCAGTATCTATTGATTCAATAACCAAAAGAGTCGAGATAACCATCTTTATGGATTCTAGAAATGCATTTCTCATTTATGTGAGCTATGTGATAATGCTATAAGTATTCATTTTTTGAGTCATCTAGTCATTCAATATATTGTTATACATATTCGTCCTTCGAACTATCAAGTATAGACTATGAAACATAGGGTTTTTCCATACAAGATCTTATCTTTTAAAATGAAACATAATATTTTTGTCCATACAAGGTGCATGATGTTTTCATGCATGGTAGGTGCATAATAGCAATTCATTAATTCTATTGCATGCCCATGAATGACAGATTCCAACTGTAGTGGTAGAAACTCTTGCTCTGCACAGTTCTAGCTTACTTCTTCTCAGGTCCTAAAGTGAATATCTCTAACTAAGATCCTCTATATAAAGAGGAAAGTTCCCTTTTCAGTGTCCAAGTAGGTGAGAATGGTTGAGTTTTCCTTCCTTAATCATTTAAGCAAAAAGGATAGATTCTTTTTGCACTTACCCCTCTCCTTATAGAGTGCAGAAAACTTGGACTTTAGCTTAGCCTCATAACTCTTCTTGGCCTTGCCTTTGTCATTGAACTCAAGCAATTCAGATAGTGGTTTGGCCAAGTGGCTCAAGTGAGCACTTGATAAGTTGGATATATGATTCAGGCACAATTGTAGAATCATATCCATGGAAAAATCTTTATCTAAAATAAATCCCAACAGTCTCTCCACATGCCCAATCATATTGAGCACATGGGGCTCTACTGGATCTCCCTCTGTCAGTTTGCACTCAAATAGTGCTTTGCAGACATTATACCTTACTTGCTTTACATGATTCTTAACATGTGTTACCATCTTGAGAATAACCATTTTTTCATGTTGTTAATGCAACTCATAGTTCATACAACTCAACATAAGGTCTTTGATGTCAGAGGCATCATTAGCATGATTCAAGTAAACATCCATTTCAGCCTTAGGCACATTTGGAGCAGGTTCCTCTAACTCTAGTCTTTCAAGGGCATAGATCTTTTGCTCATTGGTGAGAACGTTTCCCAAAGTCCTAAATTAGATGCGGAAATAATTCCCATTTAGTTTTTCCTACTCAAGGATAGGATCGCAATGACAACATGTTTGTGTTTGCCATTAGATTCTTCAAAAATAAATTTTACAACTTTCTCAAAACATTTTTATTTTGATTTAATAATATTGTCAATATTAATTAGGCCTTTACTTAATTATCTCTCTCGCTATTTTTTTTTAAATTGATAGTCCTCACTACCAATTCGGAAAATTATTGCATCCAATTTTCTAGTGAGCCAGGATCCATGTTTCATCAAACATGAGTCAGCTTTGGCCGATCGGCCACAACTTGACTATTTAGTTAGACAAAATTTGTCAATTGAATTTCATGCAACTCTTGGATAGATGATGTGCACAACTCTTTGTCATAGTCATCTGCATGCTTCTAGGTAGTTAATCCCATTAATATCACATAGTTAAGCTTGACCCAAAAGCCAATACGATTATGTACCCTATTTTGGAAGATCTACATACCTACAATCACACTTCCACAAGATAGACAACACACCATACTTTGGCGTAACCTACGCTTGGTCAATCAAGCTTTTAATGTGTGTCGCTTATGGAAAGCATCTTAGACTTAATATTTATTGAGGTATTTTATATATGAACACATATACGTATCAAATCACCACATACTTATAGTATGTATCGTATACCTGATATCCCATAAACAAAAACATGCAATTATAAACACAAGTGATGGTTATGGTCATACAATTGTAATTCATTCGAGCCACAAGGAATTACTACCACCTAAGGTCTACATCACATGTAGCGACCTATTGGTAAAGATCTATGCTTGAACTAATCTATATTTGTTGATTCAACTCTTAAACTGATTGGCTCGCCTCCTAATCGCTTGGTTGGGTTCTTGAAACGCTCATCTAGTATCAGGTTCAACCAATTTCTAGACTCCTTCAGTTATCAGTTGGGCCACCAGTCGACTGATTCATCATGTCATGTTGCCTCCTCCCTCCTTCAGCCAATCCATTTGACTCCTGAGTCTGTCAGTTTGTCTGGTGCATAACGTCTTCTCACGATGAAACATAAATTAAAACTATACTATTTCTGATTACATTGTAAAAGGGAAAGTCTCGAGTTACATTCCAGGGGGAAATAAGAAGAAAGGGGATTAATTTACATTCAGAAAGGAGGAGACAAGCTCGGTATGCAAACTGAGATATCAATAGGAATAAGCAACTACAATCATGCACACATAGATCTAGAGTTATTGGCCATAACCATGCTAACATCCACCATCAAAAGAAATTTAGGACAACATGTGTAAATTTCATATATATATATATATATATATATATATATATATGCCTATAAGAATTGTGAACTTGAGTACATATAGCTTACATGCACCTATCTTCATTCATGATGATTGTGAAATTGTATTCAACAATCTAACATTATGGATGTGATGCATACCTCTTAGATAAGATGGGTATCAAAAATTACCACAATCTGATATTCATACATCATCTTATAAAATAATATGTGTATTTAGTAATCAATGGTAAGTTGAAAAAACTAAAAAAACCGTTGGATGATATATTGATATATCTCATGATCAATATGAGATATTGTGATGAATTTTTAAACACATGTAATCTATATAGTGTTGAATCAATCCATAAGGTTAGATTTTGTGAAAATACTCCACATGTACCATTTTAATGGTAGGTACACATAAGTTACATGTATCGGCCGATACACACTTCCTAACCTATATATATATATATATATATATATATATATATATATATATATATATATATATATATATATATATATATATATATATATTAATCAGGATCATATGTGGTATTCAATTAGATATGCACATTAATCATTTTAATATTCACATCATATGGAATAAATATAAATCCAATCACATCGATTTACATCCATGATACACCATAAATTGGCGTGGTTCTAATACCACAGTTGGGACACTGGGGCGACAGATAAGGAAGGAGAAACAAAAAAAATTAAGGAATGATTCCTTAATCAACAAGATCATGTCAACAAAAATATATCTAGGAAGGAAGGTAACAAGAGTTATATTTGGTCCTAAAGCAAGTCCAACAACAAATCCTGATGTAGTAGTGTGCTTCTTCTTCAAGCAGCAACACGCTTCTTCTTTATGGAGTAACAGTCAAAGAATCATCAACAACATCTTCCTAGTGCAACATCATGGATGGCAGCTGACATTGTCCACCTAACGGGTAAAACCACCTCGCGTCTAAAGTAATCCATGTGGACCACTAGGAACTCCACATTGGGCAACTAGAGCCAACGGAAAGGAGTTGTTCCTTTGAACATAAGTGTATTAGCATCAATTTGCTCTCCCACAATTGTCTCCCTTGATATCCCTCCCTTTTATGGGTTGGATTTTCTCAGGATCTCTATTGGTTACCACAATAAGAGAGGATAACAATTGTTAGAGCTAATTGTTGTGTCTGGGAAGCCCCCAATACCCTTCTATTTATAGGAGGGGTCATGGTAGGAATTTCCAATCGGTCTGGGAGTCAAAGAGACGGAGTTCATGAACTTTTAGGAAAATAAAAATGGTGAATTAGTCAGTTCATTGTCCAACCGATCGGTTTAGTGGTGAACCGATCGATTCATGTACTTTCCTATTCAAAATCAAATTGAAATTCAATATATGATTGATGCAAAACATGATGTCAATGTCAAATTCTTGATCCAATTGAATTGATCATTGAATTGGACAATCCAGATAATGAACCAGTTGGTTCACAACATGAAATGGTCATTTCATATCATAAGATGGTCATTTCATTTTTCAAACAGTCCCTTCATGTGTCCATCTCAGGCAAATATTCAGCCAAATGTTGTTTCCAACTGACCTGACACTCCAACCAATCAGTTCAACACTTGAACCAGTCAGTTCAGAGTTCATTCAGTCAATTTGAACATCAATTGTTTAATTGAATACCTAAACACCTTTAACATCATTCATGAATAAACTCCTATTCCCACTGCATCCTAAGTGTGTGACACAATAGGTCCCAAATTACGTTGGAAATGAATGTTCATAACCAACTTATGACATCACAAGCAATGAGCAGTATCTAGCAACATATCATTTCCACCCAAGTAATTTGGAGAGTTGGAGAACAACTTCAACGTACAATAATGTGATTAGTGTTACCTTGATCATATAGTTCCTTTGTCTCTCATATCCTAATTGAACTTGAGGCATGGAATTGTCATCCTCTCAACATTCAATCTGTGTTCCCTGAACTAGAGCAGACTGTCTGAGATGCACGTGAGCTCACATATCACATACTGAGTCACATGAGTATGGCCATACATTTCTCAATCCCCCTTATCAAGAGGCCTGGATATCAATCTCTTATAGGAGGGACAAATCCCATATACATCACTCACACTCAATCCCCATGTGTCACCATGCACATGAACATCACCTTTATGAAAAACCTTATTCAAGGTCACATTGGATGATGTCTAAATACATCAAACATGTGATGGAATGCAGTGACTTTAGGTCTAAGAACCACAATCACCACTATCACTATGAGAGATGAATATGAATAACATTCTATGGTTTCCATGTATCACTCTCATGGTGAGTTTTTCTAATACACTATTCTCTAACATGTACATGTGTGCTTGACTTGACATCACATATCATGGCTATTGAGAATCCGATGTAAATCAACACACACACTAGTCCTATGTATTATTGTTGTCTATTTTTATTCCACAGTAATATATGAATAGGGGCATAACAAGAATGCATGTAGTCTTATCATACATATGATGTCATTATTCAAGTCATCAACTTAAAGACATATGTCATTTAGTAACATCATTCTTTAGACATATACTATGTTTGTGTCATCATGTCATGATTGAGACAAACATAATATACAGAATTACCTTTATTATTATCAAATTAGGTATCTAATGCCACAACACAATCATCATATGATTGGCTATTTGGGCATATATACCAACAAGGACTATTACCATTATTACATTATGAAGAAAATGCAAAGAAAACTTTAATGTTGAGTTGATATAGCAGAAAATGCAAAACCATACATTTTGACCCAACTCAAGTGTGAATAAGTGGGAAAGAAAACAAATCTACATATGGAACTCTTGTTATGACCACATTGGTGTTAGGAACCACTATATTTCTCTGTTATAAATGGTATTGATCATACTTAAATTGGGTAAAATTAGATTTGTTTATTGGGCTAAAAGGAAAGACAGAATAACTAGATGGTATTTATAAATTACTAATTCCTTAGGACAATGGGTAATTTCTCCATCATAAATTTATAAACTCTCTTTTACTATGATCCCAATCATATCAGGGTCTCCCGTATATGAAATCCAACTTGTATGATTGGGACAAATTAGGTGGATCTGAATGAGAGAAACAATTTAGTTGTCATTGAATTGAATTATTCAAGATCAAGTCAGTTTTATGTGAACGAATGAAGTATAATTATCTCATTTTGAATAGCATCCTTCAACTAAATGACAAATTAATTAACTTGGTTTTCAAGATTAGACTTTTATGTCCAAATGTTTAAGGAGAATAAGAATCTACAATTTTCTAATAAAGAACTAATAATAAATATGTATTTAAAGAGGTAATAATGTTGCCCATTAAGCTCAAGTGATAAAAGGTCTATACTTAATTAAAACTTAAGAGATAGCATATTTTATAAGAAATGATCAATAGTATATAAATAGAAAATATTTGATAAGCATGTGTCATTATTGTCTTAAAAGAGGACATCGATCATCATTAGTTAGCAAGGAATATATCTCAAATAGATCTTTTTTGAAAAATAGAAAAGGAGTCACCTTTAACTAGTTTGTTTTGTGATTAACTAGTAAAGGATCATTTTTATGGAAATATTCGTGGTGAACTAGAAAAGGAGTCAAATTTAACTTTAGGATTGTGATTAACTAGAAAAGAGAATATTTAACTATAAAGCACCATTAGTTTGAGTCTTAAATGCCTCCTCAACAATTTTGTGGGATTAATGTATGAATTATTTCATGTTGGATTAATAATCTTCTAGATAATTAAGTGGTTGAGATATAACAAGAGGTCTATAGTGTATTATCTATCGTTAAGAGAACATGAAGGGGTCAATTTTGATGTGCAACATTAGGGTGTACTAATAAATTTATGTTGTTTAGGGGTTGGAAAAACTTGATACGGGTTGGATGGAAAATCAATACTAGTTTTGAAAAACTTGGGGTTTGATGACATGATGGTGTGATATTAATGGATACCCTACAAATTTTGGTGTTTTGTGGGCCCCACTCCTTATGATTTTGCAAAGTTTGGATAGCAAAACCCAATAGTTTCTTATTTACAATCCAATTTCAGCTTTACTAGTAGTCCACAAGTTACATAAACCCTCATCTTAGTTTACAGCCGTATCATATGGTTTTTTAAAATGTTGTCTCTAGTTAGTAATTAATAAAGTTCAGTTTATTGCTTTTGGGCTTGATTTTTTTATGATGAGGAACCATTCTCAGAATAGGCCACTACTGGACCCCACCCAGCCAAGAGTAAACTCCCAGATCAATCGTGTCATTGGGGGGACACCACAGCATGCCTAGTAAAATGCTAACCACTGTTGCACCACAGCCGACACCAAGAGTCAAACTCAGGACCTTTCATTGAGGTCTTAACAAACTTCACCACATGAGCTATCGACTGCCCCCAATGGGCTTGATTTTTTATTGGTAACATACTAGTATTGAGAAATCTTGGGGAGAAATAGAAGAAATGGAAAAACACATTGTAAACACATAGTTTCATCAGCCAATGTAACTATGTTAGAACCATTGTTCATTTGACCCAAGAACATCAGAGAAGTTTTCTCTTTCCTTTCTCCTCTTTGTGTTACAACCCCAATTTTGCATGTGTTTTCATAATTGAAATACAATGATTTTGTGAATTTTGACCTAATTGAAAAGGTTGTATACTTTGCTTCAAAGAAGGGATTTCTTTGCAAATATCCCTTATAGTAGGAATTTCATAGTTCCTATTAAGATATTAATCCAATAGTGGATATAAAAGAGAAGAAAAGAAGAAAAGCCCAAATAATGGAAAAAGATAAAAGATGTTGAATATTAAGCAAAGTATTTTTGAGAAATACTTGGAAATATCTAGAAAGTGGCAATAATGGTCATAATTGAATAAATTTTGTGTATCATAGCCTTTTTGGTTGCTTGTGAGCTTTATTGGCTATTGAGCCCAATTACAAGAAAAAGAAAAATAAAAGAAAAAGGAATTTATCAAATAAAAGGAATAAGTAAGGAAGGGATAAATAAATAAGAGAAATAAATAAAGGAATATTTCCCTAAGATGGGATTGCGTGCCTTTAAGGTTCCTTGAGGTCCAAGGAATCCAAGATGATAATTTAATGGCAAAGGAAAGAGAAAATAGGTGAGAAATATATATAATTGAATAGTATCTTGCACCTAAATAAAAGGCACGTTTTCTTTTATACAATGAGCCCAAATTTGTCAGAGAGGTAGATTAAGTCTTCATTAAGTTTCCCTAAAAATTTGGGATTAATTGGACATGTGGTTTGGGAGATATGATTTTTGTAAATTTTCCTAAAGTGAGAAGGATTGTATTGAATGTCACGATCCGATTTGTTTTCTGTTCTTACTGAGGGCCTGATAGTCGTTAGATCTAGATCTAACGGTGGCTACACCTCAACTCAGATCAGGAAAGGGGAACAATATGGGGAATCTGCCCGATCGTTTTACTCTGCACACAATTAATGTGCAAGTCGGCAAAGTGCTCCATTGGTTTCAGGAGTCCAAACCAAACTAGTTGACCTCTTGGTACTGCCGATTCCAAGAAGGATTGGGTTTTGCCCAGTGTCCAGGTCGGGGTCAAACTCCCTCAACAATAAGAACGATCAGGTTGTCCCTACGCTATATAAATAGGGGTAAGAACACTTCTTAGATGTCAATGCAGATGAGGGGAGCCCAAGTTTCTCCTTCGTGGTACCCTAGTTGGGCCATCATGTCGTGGGCGAGATGCCCTGTTTCTGAGACAACGCCGGCTAGAGGGGAGGGCAACCTCAGCCACCAATGGAGGTGGGAGGAGCTAGTGTGAGTCCGTGGAAGGAAGGCGGAGCACAGGGAGCTTTCGCCTGGGCGCCATGACCACCGGAGGACGGAAGTCAACTCCGTTGTTGACCGTCGGGCAAGTCTGTATCGCGAGCAAAGGGGCAAGGTTGAAGAAGGCAATCCACACATTTACTAAAATCCCCTAAGCATGTGGACCGGCTACCGCTTTAGCCCAGGAACACGGGGGTCTTTTCGCGCCCTGACTGAAGTTGCTAACAAAAAGAGGGTCGATTGGCTGACGTGGCGGCCAGGGATTGGCCCAAAAGGTATTTCCTTGACAATTTCCTAATTAATTATCTGTAACTCCGATGATAGCAAGTAATCATGAAAATTGATCAGGAGAACTCAAGGAATCCAATAAAAATGTAATGGAAGCCTAGTTTTGCTTTAAATTCAAAAATTATGTAAAGATGCTATCTTTAATGGTTTAATTATGGAAAACCCTAATATTTGATGATTAAGGATTTGGGAAGGGCTATGTGAATGTTTAAAGTTGACATTAACTTTTTATTGATAAAAAGGTCAAATTAGATCAAAAAGGATGATCTTTATGCATAGTTGGTTTAATTTAGGGATTCCATGTTCATAAATATGCTTTAATGGGCCTTGAAAACCCTAATGTTAGTAATTGTGCCTCCTAATAGCTTTAATTATTCAAAATCATGAATAAAGTTAAGATTTGATGATTCTAAGCTATTTTGAGTATAAAGGTTTCCAATTGTGGATAAATACCTTTAATGTAGAACTTAGGGTTTTCTAATGAATAAAGGTAGAATTAATGACAATTAGAATTCATATGTGAATTAGACCAAAATGAAATATGAATTGATGATAAATGAGAATAATGATCTTGCCATGGAATAAAAGGGATGAAAATGGTAGCTTTAATGTAAAAGAGGCTTAATGGACTTAATTGATGATTAATTATGTTGTTTCTAAAATTAAGGTTATATGTTGTTAAAAGGTAACCTTAATAACTTTCGTGAAGGATAGATGAGAAATTAGGGTTTAAAAGAGTAAAATGAAGTAAAAACCCTAATTGCAAAGTAAACCCTAAAAGAGGTAGAAATCCTAAAAAGGAATAGAAACCTTAAGTAGCAAGACGGTTTGAATAGATTTTGATAAAAGGAATTGGATGTAATTTCAGGACTCTTGTACTTGCTTGATTGGATGTCTTGATTTATTGGACTATTCTATCTCAATTCAGCATAATATGTATGTGGTTAATTATGAGTAATCGCATTAGTTTTCTCAAAGGTTTCCCAAATGGTTAATCACATTGATTGAAACTAAATAGTTTGGATGTTCATACTGCAATTATAAAGTCACTATGGTTATCACAATTATAAATACATGTGTATTCTCGCACCTACATGCCACCCTGATGGAAGATGCCATAAAGGTCAGGCCCAAGAGGGTAGACCAATGGGCACCATGAGAGGTGACCCCTGACACCAAGCTCGGGAATGAGAAGGTGGTCTATGTTGCATGACTATGGGGCACCATGAGAGGTGACCCCTAGGCACCAAGCTCGGCATTGAGAAGGTGGCCATAAATCAATGGCAAAAGAGAAACCCTAGAGGGGTATTCCAGGGTTAGGAAAAAAGTGGTGGAGAATGACACATTGTAAATGTAAATTGGTTTGCTAATTACCCCGATTGTGATAATTAAGTTGTTAGCCATATTTGTGAAATTTTGGTTGTTCCCACATACTAGCATATTCTTATATGCTGACCGACATTTTGTTTGTCGGTGTTTTAGGTACAATAATTGAAAGAACAAACAGTAAAGTGACACATTGTGGAAATAAGAAATAAAGTGCAAGGAGGTTTAGATAGAATGAATCCAAGCTGTGGATAGAGTAGTTTACCAAAGTTTTAAAAAGGTATGCAAGGTTTTATTTTATACCAATTTTCAATTTAGTCAGTAAAATTTGATAATTATTAATTATTATTTGTCAAACCTTTGATCCTGTTAATTGGGATAATGGCTCTGATCTCTTGGTCTCCCTTAATTGGGGGGTTACCGGGAGGCGGGGTCGTTACAATTGGTATCAGAGCACAGGTTCCTCATTTAATCTTTAATATTATTAAATTTTACAAACTCCGTAGAACCCAAGCGAGTTATTAGAGGATTTTCCAAAAGATAGAGGTGTCTAGAAAAGGATCACATTCGGGGACTGGAAAGATTTTCCTCCGCACTGCTATTCGAAATACGAGGACTCCCAGATTAGTGTGACTTTCTGGCCAATGTCTCAGGATTTGACTCAAAATAAGATACCTTTAGGACTCTCTCATCTTGTTCATTCCTTCTCACCTCAAATGTTGTTAAGGATTATAAGGATTAGGGTTTTCTCTCTTTTCCTCATCCTCTTGAGGTAGGGGTAAGGTTGATAAGGATTAAGGAATCCTCCACCAAATTAATAAAAAGTATGTAAATAAGATGGCATGGACATAAGATTAATAGATTAAGCGAAAAGGAATAGATACATGCTTAGGTAGTATGACATAAGTTGTCATGCCCTTAGGAGAGACTTGAGGCTAGACCTTCTTGTCAAGAGGATAAGTAGAGAGAGAGAGTTAGTCTTGGAGGTAGAGATCTCCATTAAAGGTAGAGGCCTGGAACATCCTCTGAGGATGATGTTAACCCTAACCCTAAGTGAAGGTTAGAGAGAGAGATGACATGATGAGTTATATGTCATGGTTGACCAAGTGCTTGGATGGACACGCCTTGGGAATCCATACGAGCCATGAGAGGTTAGATAACCTAGTACCTTTGGTGACCCAACCCTGGAAAGGATCGTGCATGTTAGAGTGAAGGATATCTCCTTCATTGATGAGGTCAGTGAAGAACCTATAGAAACCCTATGGTCTTATACAAGTAGGGGATAACATGCACCCAGAGTATGTCAAGTAGTGTAGGCAGTAGGTTGAAACCCTGGCCAGGAGAGTATGATGGATAGCTTATGAGATAAGCATAAAGAACTAAGGACAATCTTGAGAAAACATAAGTTAAACATAGGCTTCACCCAAGTAGGGGTATGCTTGTGAGCTTGATCCATCTTCATGGAGGGAGGACCTCTAATAGTAAGGTTGGTTAGCTCTAGAGAGAAACATCAAGACTCAAGCAAGGGGGTTAGAAGCTTAGATTCCGAGACATGAGGAACAATGGGGAGTTGAGGATGATGTGACCTAAGTGGATGATAGTGGTTGCCTCATGATTGATCCCTGGAGGCTGATGATATCTTGGTTGCCTTTAGAGGAACCAAACCTTAGAGAGAGGATAAGGCTTCTGGTACATATGTTCCTATGGTATAGGTGTTTACCTTCTGAGATAGGAAGAAGAGTTCCTTAGACCCTGAAGAGGTTTAGTAACAGGTTGAGAGGCCTTATACCTAGTTGGTTGTCCTGGGGGAGGACTCCACTTTGATGTATTGCTCGGATAGAAGGATCATGGGAAGTGCAAGTCATACCCAGTGCATGCTTGGCTCATGGTTAAAAAGTTGAGCAGGTAGTTGGACAGTAGAAAAGTGAACCTAGGGTTCCTAGGCCTAAGAGGGGAAGTGGTGTACCTAATGTTCATGACGAGGTTTGAGTTTTTATAGATTCGAGCATGGTTCTCCTCATGTATAGAGGAAAGGGAAACCCCTTAAGTTTAAGGTACGTTTGATGAACCCCTCACAGCTTAGATGGTGACATGGGAAGGTATGTTCTTAGTCCCATGATGAGGAATGAGAACAAGTATGACCTGGAATGGTTTAGTAGATGGTCTTCTGATAACCTCTCATTTTGTGACGTTATCTTATTAGTTATCTTTAGTTTTCCATACTCTTTCTTAGATAAACTAAATAGAATCATTAAACCTTCTTACTTTATTGCAGATACATCAATAAATAACTTTTCCTCTTTTTCATTACAGAAAACACAAAAAAATTCACAAAGACTCCTCACGGTCCCAAGACCGCGAGAAGCCTCACGGTCCCAAGACCGCGAGAAGCCTCACGGTCCCAAGACTGCGAGAAGCCTCACGGTCCCAAGACCGCGACAAGCCTCACGGTCCCAAGACCGCGACAAGCCTCACGGTCCCAAGACCGCGACAAGCCTCACGGTCCCAAGACCGCGACAAGCCTCACGGTCCCAAGACCGCGACAAGCCTCACGGTCCCAAGACCGCGACAAGCCTCACGGTCCCAAGACCGCGAGAAGCCTCACGGTCCCAAGACCGCGACAAGCCTCACGGTCCCAAGACCGCGAGAAGCCTCACGACCCCAAGACCGCGAGAAGCCTCACGGTCCCAAGACCGTGACAAGCCTCACGGTCCCAAGACCGCGACAAGCCTCACGGTCCCAAGACCGCGAGAAGCCTCACGATCCCAAGACCGCGAGAAGCCTCACGATCCCAAGACCGCGAGAAGCCTCACGATCCCAAGACCGCGAGAAGCCTCACGGTCTCAAGACCGTTTGAGACCACTTGAAGCCTATAAATAGGACCTCAAAGGTCACTTCAAGGGGGATCGAATTCCAAGACGCCCAAAGGCTGCCTCTCCAGACCCAGAACATTCTGATCTTCTGTCCACTGCCCCAAGGCTGCTAGTTTTGGGATCCGTGCTCATCATCAAGCTTCCTTCTCTCTCTTCTTTCCATCTCTTCAACAAAGAAGGTGGGAAGAGAAAATCCTTCATCAAAGCAACCACGAAGTGCGAAGATCGTTGCTCTCTTCACCAAGGGTTCAACCTTCCCTCCTCCGTGGAGATGACGTTCTTTCTCTCTCTTCTCACCTCCTTTGCCATGAGCGAGTAGTTTCTTTCACTAGGGTGCGGGGAGTAGCCCCGCTACCCATGTTTTCATTTCATGCGATGTAATTCAACAACTTGTAATAAAGATACTCTTCCTTTCAGTTTGACTTCAATCGCTTAATGAATACTAGTTGCTTGATCATCAACTTGTGTTACATATTGTCTTTTGGTATGAATTGTCTACGTTTATACCCTTAGATCTAAATATCGATTGAATGTTGGTTATGGATGTATGTAGTCACCATACGTCTGTTTCGGTGTCTAGAAGTGTTTTCAGGAGTGGAGTAAACTCACCCCCATCGTTGCACTTTCATACTATGAAATGGAATCAGTTGACGTATGGAAGTGCAACCTTGGTAAGGTCGAGGAACACATTTCATGAAGGAGTAATGCAAGGCATGTGACCATTCGTTATGGGATGGCCGGCATTGCAATACTCCACACTTCTCGTGGCTAGTTATCCGAAAGGAAGCTAGGACTACAAGATACTAACTGATTTGACCCTTTTTGCAGGTTGTTTTATTATGTTGCATGACTTGATCCATGTGTAGTGGTGTGAAACCCGATAACATCCTAGTGGTTTTTATCATTTGTTTACAACTTTAATCTTTACCTTCTTGCTTTGCTTTCCTCGCATTTAGCTTTAGAACCAACATCAAACTTTCGATCTAAATATCAACTGTTAAGTAGTTAAGTAGAACTAAAACGTTTTCCATCTTGACTTCGTCAAGACCGTTGTCCCGAGGATTCGACCCTTAACTATACTACGATAAGACTTCCGCGTGTCTTAACACACGTGGGTGGAGTTCTTACCATAGTACTAGCAAGGCTAAACCTAAAGGTTCATCACCTTAGGATTTTTAGTGGTGTTGCAAAACTCCATCAAAAATTGGCGCCGTTGCCGGGGACAACGGAACTTTTTAGTTTTTTACTTACCAACTTCCTGGTTGATTAGGATTTTACACTTTTTCTTAATAACAACTCCAATTCTTCTTGATCTTTTTCATTTCCTTCCATTATCCTAACGTGTGATTTTCCTTCTACTCAGGTAGAAAACGTGTATGCAACCCCCGCATAGCATCGGATTCTCCCCTGAACCAGAATACGATTCTGAGGTAGAAAGAAGTTTTCACCGAAGGAACAGACTTAATCGCCAAAGAGCCAGACAGATGGCCGAAGAGCAACGCCTTGTTGCAGAACGAGTCAACGCCGCCATAGCAGCACAACGAGCACAACTTATTGCCGACACTCGTGCTCAGGTGCAAGCTGAGATCCGAGCTGAGGAACAAGCCCGCATCCAAGCAGAGCATGCTGCTGCTCAACTTGCATTAAGAAACAAGCAACTTCGGGACTACGCAGTCCCAAAGAATTATGAAGACGATCATCCTGTCCGACCACCGATTATTAACATACCACACTTTGAAATTCGGACGCAGTGGATCCAGATCATGCAAGGCATCTCTTTCTCCGGAGCACCCGGAGATGATTGCATGGATCACCTTAAGAGGTTCAAGTCACTCTGCCGACTTGTACCCCAAGCAGGAATTGCAATGGAAGCAATCATGTTACACCTTTTTCACTTCACCTTATCTGGAAGAGCACTAAGTTGGTACAACGCTTTGGATAGACACCCCATCATTACTACCTGGACTCCCTTAGAAGAGAAGTTTCTTGAGAAATTCTTCCCACCTTCGCTAACCTATGAGATAAGGGGACAAATTAATCACTTTTCCCAACTACCTGGAGAAACACTTGCTGAAGCTTGGGAAAGATTCAAAGAACTCCTGAGAAAATGTCCTCACCATGGCATTTCTCAAAATCAACTTATAGAAACATTTTACAGAGGAGTAAGTGATGATATTAAGCAATTCCTAGATTCCTCATCTGGAGGAAACTTTATGAGGAAGAATTATGAAGATGCCTGGAATATAGTTACGCTGGGAGCCGAGAACCAATCCAATTGGGGAAGGTCATCTAACCAACCCAAAGGCGTTCTCAAGGTTTACAAAGCGGAAGAATCCATGGAACTCAAGGCCATTGCTGAGGCTTTGAAGACTATCGCTAGCAAGCAACAAGCCCTCGAAACTTCTTTCGGGGAATATGATAAGAAGAAAAGCTCTCAGGTTCAACAAGTTAAAGCAGCTACTGGAACTTGTGAAGCCTGTCATGCATCCGATCATCCCACATTATCATGTGGATTGTTGTACAATGTCATGATGGATTTACAACCACCTATGCCGCAATATGAACCCATCATCGAGCATCCCGAAGATCAAATGCCAGAGCAAGTTAACTCCATACATTCAATACCTGGCCAAGTGTATTACAACCCAGACAAACCAAGGAACCATCCTGGTTTCCAATACGGGAATCCTGCAGGGACTGCCAACCCACAGCAGCAGGCACAAGGTGGATCTTTCAATAGACAACCACCAGGATTTCAGAACAATTTCAATCAAGGGAATTACAGACAAGGTTTTCAAAGATCTAACTATCCCAGGAATCCTTCTTACCAATATGCCCATTCGGGACTGCACCCTCAGTTGCAACAACCCCAGTTGCAGCAGCCGCAGCAACCCCAGTTGCAGCAGCCCCCGCAGCCACAGTTAACTGCACCTCTACAACAACCAGGACAGCAAGTCACTCAGTATCAACAAAGGGGTAATCTTCCCCAATCATCTGATGAGATATCCTTGATTAGACAAATGCTTCAATCGCAACAAACCATGCTTGCAAACCAACAAGCTCAACAAAAAGCCGTAGAAGCCCAATTGGCGCAGATTGCCGCTCAATTGAAACCTCAAGCCGGCACTTTTGCTGGGCAACCAGAGGCAAACCCCCGTCATAACCCAAACAGACCAGAACAACTTAATGCCGTCACCACGCGGTCTGGTCGTGTCCTGCCTGATGCCACAAGAATCGACCATGATGATGATAACGTAGCCATCCCTTCCCCAACAGGGAATTCAAGCAGAGAAACAGAAACTTTTACAGAGAACGGAAAAGAAAAGGAACCCATCTCAGAAGTCCCGCCACGAATTCCTTACCCAGACAGACTAAAAGGGACCAAAATGGACACTAGGTTCCAAAAATTTAAAGAAGCTATGAAAAAGTTATACATCGATATTCCTTTTCTTGATGCCCTTTCCGAAGTGCCAGCTTGGGAAAAATACCTGAAAACCCTCTTGTCGAGAAAGTATATGACAGAGGAGCATGAAACAGTGAAACTTGCTCAGACCACTTCAGATATTCTGCTTAATAAAATGCCAAAGAAAAAGAAGGACCCAGGTTCCTTCGGCATTCAGTGTTCCATCGGAAATGGCTCCAGCAAGAAAGGATTGGCAGACCTAGGAGCAAGCATATCTATTATGCCCTATTCAATGTGTAAAAGATTAGGCTTTACTGATTTGTTACCTACGACTATGACAATCCAGTTAGCCGATTCTACCATAACTGCCCCTCTTGGCATTATCGAAGACATCCCTGTCAGAATAGGAACAAATTCGTATGTCCCGTGTGATTTTGTTATTATGGACATACAAGAAGACCTGAGATATCCGATAATCTTTGGAAGACCTTTCCTAGCTACCGCCCGAGCTCTCATTGATGTCGAAGCAGGAACTATTATTCTGAGACTTGGGAGAGAGGCTTTCCAGTTCAGAGTTCTCAACAGCATGAAAGGTCCTAGCATTCAAGAGGAAGTCTTTCTCCTGGATGCTATTTATCAAATGTCCCAGTTAGAAATGTCTGAACCATCCGACGAATTGGAAAATATTCTTACAAATCCGGATGTAGAATTCTCGGCCAGTGAACTAGTACAACAGTGCCTGCAATACTTAGAAAAAGCTGAAGAAGTTCTGACAGCCACGTTTGAAGAACTTAAAGCCATCACAATTATAGAAGCCACTGAGCCACCCAAGGCTCCAGAAATGAAAGCCTTACCCGAGGGACTTAAACATGTTTTTCTTGATGATGAGAAGCTCTGTCCGGTTATCATCAGCTCCACTCTGGAGGAGGATCAAGAAAACAGACTCCTCGATGAACTGAAGAAGCATAAGAAAGCAATTGGCTATAAAATGACTGATCTGACGGGCATAAACCCTGCTCTATGTATGCACAAACTGCCCATGGTTGAAGAGTTTAAACCATCGCGAGAACACCAGAGAAAGTTAAACCCCAACCTCAAAGAGGTGGTTCGCCTCGAGGTCCTCAAACTTCTAAAGGCAGGCATTATCTACCCAATTTTTTATTCTCAGTGGGTAAGCCCAGTGCAGGTGGTCCCTAAAAAGGGGGGAACCACCGTTGTTCTTAATGACAAAAACGAACTGGTACCCACTAGAACCGTTACAGGGTGGCGTATGTGCATTTATTATAGGAAACTTAATAAATCAACACGAAAAGATCACTACCCCCTGCCTTTCCTAGATGAGGTCCTCGAGCGCCTAGCTCATCAGAAGTTCTTTTGTTACCTCGATGGATATTCCGGCTTTTACCAAATCCTGATACATCCGGACGATCAAGAAAAAACTACTTTTACCTGTCCCTTTGGAACGTACGCTTTCAGAAGAATGCCATTCGGACTCTGTAATGCACCAGCTACTTTCCAAAGATGCATGTCCGCTATCTTTGCGGGATTAACAGAGTCTATAATGGAGGTATTCATGGATGATTTTTCAGTTTATGGAGACTCCTTCGATAACTGTCTGCTCAACCTGGTTCAAGTCCTACAAAGATGTGAGGAAACAAACCTCATTTTAAATTGGGAAAAATGCCATTTTATGGTAACAGAAGGTGTTGTTTTAGGACACAGAGTGAGCGACAGAGGGATCGAGGTGGATCAAGAAAAAATTGACGTTATCTCAAAATTGATGCCACCAAAAGACGTAAAAGGAGTCCGTGCCTTCTTAGGACATGCTGGATTTTACAGAAGATTTATTAAAGATTTCTCCAAAATAGCAAAACCCATGACACAACTACTGACCAAGGACACAGAGTTCAACTTTAACCAAGAATGCTTGCAAAGTTTTACAACTCTGAAAGATGCCCTGATTTCTGCACCAATATTACGAGCTCCAGATTGGTCATTACCTTTCGAAATCATGTGTGATGCAAGCGATTTTGCCATAGGGGCCGTTTTAGGGCAAAGAATCGACAAGAAACCCCATGTCATATACTACGCATCTAAAACGCTGGATGAAGCACAAAAAAATTACACCACTACAGAAAAAGAATTTTTAGCTGTCATCTACGCATTCGAAAAATTCCGCTCATATCTGATAGGAGCTAAAGTTATTGTCTACACTGACCATTCCGCTATACGATATCTGATTCAGAAGCAAGACGCAAAACCTAGACTTATCCGCTGGGTGCTAATGCTCCAAGAATTCGATTTGGAAATTAAAGACAAAAGCGGATTGGAAAACGTCGTCGCCGATCATCTTAGCCGTATTAGAGTTGAGGATGACGACAAAGTCCCTATCCAAGATTCCCTCCCAGATGACCACTTAATGAAAGTCTCCAATGGATTTCCCTGGTATGCCGACATTGTCAACTATTTGGCAACAGGAATCATTCACCCATCCGCATCCTATCACGATAAAAAGAAGTTCATTCACGACGCTAAGCAATATTTCTGGGACGAGCCCTATCTTTTTCGCTTATGTGCAGATGGACTCTTTCGTAGATGTATCCCAGAGATAGAAATCACTCCGGTCCTTGAGCACTGTCACTCAGGCCCTACTGGGGGGCACATGAGTTCTAAGAAGACAGCCCTCAAGGTCTTGCAATCTGGCTTTTATTGGCCCACCATTGCAAAAGACGCACATGAATATGTGCGATCATGCGACAAGTGCCAACTTTCCGGAGGGATAACCAGAAGAAATGAAATGCCATTGAACATATGGCAAGAAATCGAACTTTTCGATGTTTGGGGAATAGATTATATGGGCCCTTTCCCCTCATCTTATGGATTCAAGTATATCTTGGTTGCTGTGGATTACGTCTCAAAATGGGTAGAAGCTCTACCAACTACCTCTTGCGATTCAAAACCGGTTATCAAGATGTTTAAAGAGATAATATTTCCCAGATTCGGCGTCCCAAGAACGATTATATCTGATGGCGGATCACATTTTTTGGAACGGAGCTTTGAAGCCTTATTAAGAAAATATGGAGTCAACCACAAAGTTTCTACACCATATCACCCACAGACATGTGGACAGGTTGAAGTCTCCAATAGGCAAATTAAAGTTATTCTGGAAAAAACCGTCAATCGACACCGCACCGATTGGTCAACCAAATTATCCGACGCTCTATGGGCCTACCGTACAGCTTTCAAAACACCCATCGGAACAACGCCGTTTCGATTAGTGTACGGGAAGTCTTGCCATTTGCCAGTTGAATTAGAGCATAAGGCTTGGTGGGCCATTAAGCAACTAAATTTCGATCTCAAAGGTGCTGGTGAATTCCGACAACTTCAACTCCAAGAGTTAGAAGAACTACGAATGACAGCCTACCACAACGCAAGAATCTACAAGGAACAAACTAAGATGTGGCACGATGGCCACATCAAAAGAAAAGATATAATCGTCGTAAACAAAGTCCTCCTATTCAACTCCAGATTAAAAATGTTTCCTGGAAAACTGCGTACCAAATGGTCGGGTCCCTTTACAATCAAACATATATACCCGACAGGAGCTGTCATCATTATTGACGATAATGGAGGAGAGAGAACCGTAAATGGCCACAGATTAAAAAAGTACCACACTCCGGCAGACAAGTTATCCAGACAAACCATCGAAATTCATGACCCTATAAAGTCAGCATAGCCGGAGTAATAATCTTGTCGAGCCAGCGACGTTAAACCAAGGCGCTTCTTGGGAGGCAACCCAAGGCCTGATTATCACCTTCCCTAGCCTTTTCTTTTGTTTTTAAACACCCTTTTATCTATCTTTGTTTTTCCCTTTTCTTTTGATTTCTTTAAAATCCAAAAATACATAAAAATCCTCTTGATCTTGCGGTCAAACGGTCTGAGAGACCGTGCGCCCCCTCGCGGTCTCACGACCGTGAGGCCCCTCGCGGTCTCACGACCGTGAGGCCCCTCGCGGTCTCACGACCGGGAGGCCCCTCGCGGTCTCACGACCGGGAGGCCCCTCGCGGTCTCACGACCGGGAGGCCCCTCGCGGTCTCACGACCGTGAGGCTCCTCGAAACTTATAAATATACCCCCCCACTTACACACCCCTCTTCTTGATTCTCGAATTCTCGAACTCTCCTGTTTCATTCCGCTCTGACCTTCGTCTCTCCACTCCCGCGCGTCGCTGTTTCAAGTGCTTCGCCGACGACTCGGCTTCGTCGCCGTCGTTCTCGACTTTGTCGTCGTCGTTCCTAGCTCGTCGTTGCTCCCGGCTCATCGACAGCTCTGCTGCCGCTACCCCTTCGCCGACCCACCGACCACAGCGACAGGTGACGCATCACCTTTTCTAACTCGCGTTCGACCCCCCCCCCCGCCGTTGTCGCCATCATCGTCTCCGCAGCTCTTAGCCAACGAACGACCGCGCGGTTCGTCTCCCGCGCGGTTCGTCTTCCTCGCGGTCTCCAGACCGTGAGGCTCCTCGCGGTCTCACGACCGTGAGACCCCTCGCGGTTTGAGACCAAACGGTTTAGACACCGTTTGGGAACTTTTGTGTAATCATGCAGCACTTATCGCAGTGCACTCCTTTGCAATTTTGTCTTGATATTGTCTAGCAGATTCATCGCTAGAATTGCAAATTTCATCTACAATATCAAGACACAATTGCAAAAGACTGCACTGCGACATCAATAAAGCCCCTGAGTCAGCGCTACATCAATAAAGTTTTCGTCCTCCTCGCGGTCTCACGACCGTGAGGCCCCTCGCGGTCCCCAGACCGTGAGGCTCCTCGCGGTCTCACGACCGTGAGGCCCCTCGCGGTCTCACGACCGAGAGGCCCCTCGCGGTCTCACGACCGTGAGGCTCCTCGCGGTCTCACGACCGTGAGGTCCCTCGCGGTCTCACGACCGTGAGGCCCCTCACGGTCTCCAGACCGTTTGAGACCAAATGGTCTCTGGACCGTTTGCACTAAATCAAACTAATAAAACTCAAATTCAAAATTTTTACTTTGTTATAATTTCAAACTTTAAGATTTCTAACTTTTGTTTCTTATCAATTATTTCAGAATGACTTCACCTGCTAAGCAAGGACCAACAGACACTCCTTTCTGGACAAAAGAGTAGCTCATTACTGAACGAGCAAATCTGCAAAGCCTAGTTGACGACTTCAAAAGGACTGGAAAAGTCCCAGCAGAAGTAAACCTGACTGCTGTTTTGAAGGACATCAAGAGAATCAACCGCTGCTTAGACGAAGAACCTTCTGACGAGGCGGTCAACGAGACCTCATCCGACGAGGCCTCCGAATACCAGCCTTCCCCTGAGAAAGAATCCCCCTCTAAAAAATCTAAGGGGAAGAGATTGGCTCAAGAACCAACAACTGACCCCACATCTAAGAAGAGAGCCAGGAAGCAGGTCAACCCTGCCTGTGCAAGAGAACAACTCTTAGCAGAGTACATCCCACCACCCTCCACCACCGTCACCAACCCTGCCACAATAACTGTTCCTATCTTTCCTCCCATCACCACCACAGCACCACCACCCGAGAACCTTCACCTCCAAACCATTCCCCCCATCAGTCAACTCCTTAAACCAACCAAGTATGCCTGCCCCAGCATACTGATGAAGATGGGGATCTACCACAGAATCCTCGCCCTTCTTGACAATTCTAACCTCTCCCGGCTCTGCTTTGTATCGGAAATTTCCTACTCTGAGCCAACTACTGAATTCTTCACTTACTTCAACAAAGAAGTGGTGGACATCTCGCATAAAGAAAGGGACGGTGGTGACCGTAGAATAACCTCCAGAATCTTCAACAATGAGGTAGTCATCACCGAAAATGTCCTGAACGAAATTTTCATTGACAATAAAGACCAGCTGCAGAAAGCCAAAGCTGCTGGCACAGACCACCCCAGTTTCAACAAGCATAAATTCTGGAAGTCTTTAACGGGGTTACCAACCTTCGATCCAAGGACAAGCAAGGCCTCCAACGTTCACTCTGGCCTAGTGCGCACGCTACACAAAATTATAGTCGGCGCATTTTTTCCTAGATCCGAAGGGGGCAATATCTCCATATCCGACCTTTTTGTCCTCTGGTCAGTCCTCAACGGATTGCCTGTCAACATCGGACGGCACATGCTGATCAAGCTCTCAGCCTTCGCCCTCGGGAAAGAAATCTGCACGGGTGGTCATATCACATCTATCATCAAATATCTCAAGATGGATAGACTTCTACCCAAATGCAGCCCAATAAAAGGCGACATTCTTACCAATGAACAGACACTAAAGAACTCTCACATCTTAAAAAATAAGGATGGGAGGCTGCACTACGCTTTCTGCCCCACAAAATCTTCACGAACCCTGCTGCCACTTCCTGAGCTTGCGGACTATGATAAAGACAAGCTCCTGTTCACAGATGATGAGATCGCTAAAATCATCGCTTCACTCAAAGCCAGAGAAAAGAAAACAAAGGCAGGGCAGGTAGAGCTTAGTATAACTGCCCCGGCAACTAAAACAGCAAAGCTCCTAGTCAAACGACCTTCCAGAAGGCTCGTCAAAACTCATGAGCTATCCGGGACACCCACATCGAAACCTAATCCTGAATCTGAACCCCCCCTCCCCGACGAACATATTACATCCTCATCACTAGACTCTTTTATAATGAGTCTAAATGACGAGCTCAATACCACCTCTCCACCCACCACCACCCCAATATCCACCACCCCACCACCATCAACCACCCTTCAATCTTCCTCCGCTCCACCTTCCTTCACCACCCCTCCACCACCTCCACCCTTCTTTACTTCGGGCACCCCATTCTCCACCACAATGCCTGAATTCTCCTCCTTCACATCCACCGCCTTTCCATCAACATTTCCGAATCCACTTCCATCTTCGGGGATGCCACCATTTTTTCCATTCTCCACCACCCCGACATCGCTAGTGACTCCATCTACAGTCACCTCGCAATTCGCGGGTCCATCAACTGTGTCTTTTTCGCATGACACTATCATTCCACCCCAACCCCAGCCACCTCACCCTTCAATCACTGGGGTCCCTTTTACTAACGTCGGTGAGGAATTCGGACGTCAATTTGACACCATCCGAAACCTCCTCACCGACCCATCTAACATTTTAAATTCTATTTTTTCATGTGTGCAGGGTCTAACTAAGCAAATTGCCCAGATCGGCGAGCAGAACCGCACAATGCCAGGCATCCTCCAAGGAATCCAACAACGTCAAGCTTCAGTGGCCAAGCAAGTCGACCACATCGACGGCCACTGTAACAACTTGCCCAAGTTGATCCAGGGAGTACAACGCCAGCATGATGTGTTGGCAACACAAGTCGATAGGATTTCCGCGCATACTTTACCTCTGCCAGAGACCCTACGCGAGCTGCAGCAACAACAACAAGCTTTCAGCACGCGCCTGGACGACATCACCACCACCCTCACGCAGCTACATAACCGCCAGGAGGAGTCATCAAATAATGAGCTCATTCAGCTAAGAGCTCAAGCAACAGATCTCACAGCAAGACTCCTCTCGGCTGAACAACGTTTTCTAGATCTTAAAGAAAACCATGAAGCACTGCTCGAAACACACGAGCACGTGCAAGTGGCTTATGATGAACTCCAATCCATCCATCGTCTGTGCAAAAAGAAAGCACAAAAGAAGACAACTAATGACGATGACGATGCTGCTGATAACGATGACGATTCTGATTCTTCAGCAGACTCCACCAACAGTACCTCCTCAGATGAAGACGCTGACAAACCAGATAATGCTGGGGAGGGTCCAAGCCAAAGAGCAGAACCCAGCCAACAAACAGATCACCATGACGGTGATAAGGATCCCAACTCCCCACACCATGATAATGTTCATATATCATATGGGGATCAATTTCTTGACTACTCTGCTATGGGATCCATCGGGGAAGCTGCTAAAGAAGCAGCCTTCGCCGAGTTCCACCAATGCATAATCGGAACTGGCGCCACCCCTCCTACAACAGCTGTCTTACCCCTCTCAGAGCCCACCACGAAGGCAAGCTCACCCCTAGACGAGTACGAGTCAGAACGAGTGCAGTTGGATAATGATGAAGAGCTCGATTCTGCCTCAGACTCAGACAATGATACTTTTGGCTCTGAGGAAGCTCCTGAAGTACACCCTTCCCCCCCTCCACAGGAGCTTCCCCCACCACCACCCTTGCCGCACAAAATGCATGACCTTGATATGGTGGCCATTTCCACTTTAGATGCCCAGGACATCTTTATACTGAATACTATCGTGGACGATACAAAGGCAGGAGACGATATTATCTACCACAACACTAAAACGAAGCGCAAGCTGACACGTGAAGATTTTCGCAAAATCCTGCGACCTGGGTCGCCGATGCCAATGTCTATCTTCCGTGTCCTCCTCGCCAACTGTATCGAAATTTACAGAAGTCACAAAAGGAAGCAGCCTGTCTTCAATGCCTCACCAGCCCTATCCTTGGGCCTCCTATACAAGGACATCCAAGAAAAATCCATCGAACGTCTGCGCATCGGGCTAGCACGGCGAGCACGTTATCTTACTGTGCCATTCCAAATCTTAAACCATTGGCTAGCCATGATTGTCGATACAGAGGCTCGGGACGCCACAGTTTATAACTTCTGCAGCACCGAGCTACCCGCCGGCACGATAAACTTTGTGGGTGAAGCAGCCGGCGAAGCAAGATGCATACCCTTTCGGCTGCTTAAGCTAATTTGGGCTGCACGCCCATCTCTCCGCCAAGACTGGCGCCAGCCCTGGTTCAAAATTATAAACCCTCCAGTTCAAGCCGCAGATGGATCCGGGGATTGCGCTTTCTGCACCATTCGCCACATCCAAGCACTAAACCAAGAAATCCCTTTCTCTGCCCTGGTCACCGAAGATTTTCATTCTTTGAGAGGACGTTATGCGATGGAACTCATCTGCGATAGACGGTTCTTCAAAGACCAAACGATGGCACCAGATGATGTCCCTCGCTACCTCTTCTCTGCTATCCAGCGACCACAGCGGCGACCCTTCCGCCAAGCTCTAAAAGAGTTATCGCAATCAAAAGAACCGGCTTCCGCTACCGAGCAAAGCCAGGATGCCAACAACCCGTTGTCTGCCATCACACCATCTTTTCCAGACTTTGATCTCAGTGCTTGCAACGGCCTATCCAGCTACGAACTACGGCTCATTATGTCAAAGCTTTCCGCCACGAATGATGAGCTCGTTTTCATGTCTGGTGACATTCTTATAATGGCAGACACTCTGCGAGAATCTTTACAAATTAAAGGATCCCTCTCTGTTGGCCTTATGTCCGCCTATCAGCTTCTTATCGGACAAGATCACCCCACAGCATACATGGCGTCTCCATATCTAAAGGATGATCTTTTAAAGCTAAAGAACTTCGGCGCAGCTGAAACGCTAATCTCATATCTACAACACACAACGCCGAAATTCATCATGCTACCCTTCCTCTATCATGAACACTGGCTACTTCTGGCAGCAAACCTACCGGACGGAACAATTACAATTTATAACAGTTCCGATAGCCAGTACAACCCACGACAGAAAGTTTACGTCGTAACGCCAAAAACACCCACAGAGGTAGTGGCAAAAGAATGTGCTGAAAGATTAATTGATCTCCTTAGTCAGCACACAAAAGCTTACGCCAAAGAACACTTTCACCGCCCTTCCTTCTGCCACAAGTGTCCCCAGCAAATCCGCCAATCCAACGACTGCGGCTTCCATGTCCTCTACTGGATGTACACCATCCTAGTTCTTCAGAAACCAGTAGAGGATATGACTGACGTAGACTATCATGCCCTGCGTGGACAGTTCGCAGCTAAGCTCCTCCAAGCACCAGGGGCAAGCTCAGGATTAACTGACGCCTAAATGCCCTTGTCCATGCACCTCTCATCCTATCCCTTTGACACTCTGTGGACAGAGTGCGTGATAAGTTAGGGGGGAGTGCACTGGACAAGGGCGAGGTACCATTCTTCTCCAACTCTTCTAACTCATTTTTCTTTTTCGCACATCGTTTTCAAATTTTCTTTTCGTACTTAGACTTTTTTCCAGTATTCTTTTTCAATAAAACAACTTCTAAGTATAACTTTCATCATGAAAAGTATCACCCTTACCGAAGTTAGAGATAAAGTAGTCCTCATATAAATAATAAGATTAGCTTACAGGCTTGAAATGGTGAATCCATAAAATTCATTCACTAGTGGTTTCTATACTTTTGCTTCAATTCTATCTCAGACTCTTCACAGGTCAACTTCAGGGCCAAAGCAAACCGAATACTCTCAAAGTCAAGAGGGAAATCAGGGAAATCCAAAATCAAGAAAATCTCGCGAGCAGACCACCAAGTGCATGTCAAGAACCCCAAGAACAGTTTTCTTCTTTTCTTCAATAAAAGAGGCTTGGCCGCCCAATCAAAAACCCCAAAAAAAAAAAACCCACTTCCCAAGCCTGTGAGATCTGAATAAAAGCCAGAGTGCCAAATAAAAACATGAGAGTTGTGCCATGCATAAGGACCTATATGAAGAGCCAACAAAGATCTCACCCGGCCGGTACATAAAGCTGCCCTCATGAAGGCAGATGTGTCGTGCCCGGTAATGAGATCCTAAGGTTTCCTAATATATGATAAGGCTGATAAAAGAGCTCACCCGGCCGGTACATTCAGCTGCCCTCATAAAGGCAGATGTGTCGTGCCCGGTAGTGAATCTCTAAAAAGCATAGACAAACCTTTCCCCACTTGAAGGGGGAGTTACACAATAAGCTTTTTAAGCCAGCCCTCATACCCACTCTAGCTACCAGTAGGTTTCTCCAAAGAAGTATAAAACTGATTGGAGTCAATGGCATGCACACATTAAGAAAGGTGGTCCCAATGCGAGATTCACGATAAAAAAAAGGAACCTGAGATCCATGCAACTTTTGATACTCGAAAGAGTTAGTGTAAGCGGAAGCCCTGATAAGACCCCGGTAGATCTCTGACCTAGAATTGAAGCATGAGCATGGAAACCTCAATCAAATAAAATCGCCTCGCCATTACATGCCTTAGCTCTATCTAACTTGAGGACAAGTTAGACTCTAAGTTAGGGGGGGTGATAACCTCTCATTTTGTGACGTTATCTTATTAGTTATCTTTAGTTTTCCATACTCTTTCTTAGATAAACTAAATAGAATCATTAAACCTTCTTACTTTATTGCAGATACATTAATAAATAACTTTTCCTCTTTTTCATTACAGAAAACACAAAAAAATTCACAAAGACTCCTCACGGTCCCAAGACCGCGAGAAGCCTCACGGTCCCAAGACCGCGAGAAGCCTCACGGTCCCAAGACCGCGAGAAGCCTCACGGTCCCAAGACCGCGACAAGCCTCACGGTCCCAAGACCGCGACAAGCCTCACGGTCCCAAGACCGCGACAAGCCTCACGGTCCCAAGACCGCGACAAGCCTCACGGTCCCAAGACCGCGAGAAGCCTCACGGTCCCAAGACCGCGACAAGCCTCACGGTCCCAAGACCGCGAGAAGCCTCACGACCCCAAGACCGCGAGAAGCCTCACGGTCCCAAGACCGTGACAAGCCTCACGGTCCCAAGACCGCGACAAGCCTCACGGTCCCAAGACCGCGAGAAGCCTCACGATCCCAAGACCGCGAGAAGCCTCACGATCCCAAGACCGCGAGAAGCCTCACGATCCCAAGACCGCGAGAAGCCTCACGGTCTCAAGACCGTTTGAGACCACTTGAAGCCTATAAATAGGACCTCAAAGGTCACTTCAAGGGGGATCGAATTCCAAGACGCCCAAAGGCTGCCTCTCCAGACCCAGAACATTCTGATCTTCTGTCCACTGCCCCAAGGCTGCTAGTTTTGGGATCCGTGCTCATCATCAAGCTTCCTTCTCTCTCTTCTTTCCATCTCTTCAACAAAGAAGGTGGGAAGAGAAAATCCTTCATCAAAGCAACCACGAAGTGCGAAGATCGTTGCTCTCTTCACCAAGGGTTCAACCTTCCCTCCTCCGTGGAGATGACGTTCTTTCTCTCTCTTCTCACCTCCTTTGCCATGAGCGAGTAGTTTCTTTCACTAGGGTGCGGGGAGTAGCCCCGCTACCCATGTTTTCATTTCATGCGATGTAATTCAACAACTTGTAATAAAGATACTCTTCCTTTCAGTTTGACTTCAATCGCTTAATGAATACTAGTTGCTTGATCATCAACTTGTGTTACATATTGTCTTTTGGTATGAATTGTCTACGTTTATACCCTTAGATCTAAATATCGATTGAATGTTGGTTATGGATGTATGTAGTCACCATACGTCTGTTTCGGTGTCTAGAAGTGTTTTCAGGAGTGGAGTAAACTCACCCCCATCGTTGCACTTTCATACTATGAAATGGAATCAGTTGACGTATGGAAGTGCAACCTTGGTAAGGTCGAGGAACACATTTCATGAAGGAGTAATGCAAGGCATGTGACCATTCGTTATGGGATGGCCGGCATTGCAATACTCCACACTTCTCGTGGCTAGTTATCCGAAAGGAAGCTAGGACTACAAGATACTAACTGATTTGACCCTTTTTGCAGGTTGTTTTATTATGTTGCATGACTTGATCCATGTGTAGTGGTGTGAAACCCAATAACATCCTAGTGGTTTTTATCATTTGTTTACAACTTTAATCTTTACCTTCTTGCTTTGCTTTCCTCGCATTTAGCTTTAGAACCAACATCAAACTTTCGATCTAAATATCAACTGTTAAGTAGTTAAGTAGAACTAAAACGTTTTCCATCTTGACTTCGTCAAGACCGTTGTCCCGAGGATTCGACCCTTAACTATACTACGATAAGACTTCCGCGTGTCTTAACACACGTGGGTGGAGTTCTTACCATAGTACTAGCAAGGCTAAACCTAAAGGTTCATCACCTTAGGATTTTTAGTGGTGTTGCAAAACTCCATCATCTTCTTGTGCCTTAGTAGCTTTCTAGGGTTAAGGATGCTCATGTGGATGTAAACACTAGACATAAGTAAGTGTGTGACCTTTGTTACCAATATGTAGTTTCCTCCCATCCTAGGAGAGGGACCCTTTTGTAGGGTATATACTACTTTTGTTGGTTTTGAGGTAACCTAAAGAGGTTTCTGAGAAGCTAGGTGAAGAGTACATGGTATGAGATTGAACCTTTAGACCCATAGATAACCATCTCTAAGTGCATGTGGATGTGTTACCATGGAGGTAACTGGTATGGGGCCTGACCAAGGTAGGCAGGTGGCCATGACCCCTATGGAAGGATGGAAGTCAGCCATGAATGTAGAGAGAGAGATGATGAAGGCTTGGGTAAGGTTCTAAGATGGACATGTACTATGTTAGAATCCTAAGTCTATCCTAGGGTTAGGTAGGAATAAGACTGATGGAAGTAGGAGTTGCCTAATTCCCTAGTTGCACATGACCATAGGGTCGGGAGGTATGAGGACAGAGATAGGATAATACGCATGCCATACACCAAGGATAAAAGGTAATGTGATTTGGAACGTTGCCATGAGGTATGAGGACAGAGATGATAACATACATGGTGGAGTGAACGATACATGGATGGTTTACAAACATTAAGAGTATTAAGGTAATCATCTTGTGAGGATGTTTTATCATGAGTTATGTGAAATTTGCAAGTGATATAAGGTTGAGTATGATGAGCTCAGAGTTCTTGATGAAGATAGACTTAGGGTTTGAGATGAGATGATAAGTGGAATACACAGAAGTGTATGTCTTCAACATTACCTAACACTTAAGGATGTGAAGTAGTAATGGATGCTCTGGTTGAGATGTAGTTGCCTAGTATAGCTAGAGGCTAGATAAGGCTATTAGGTTAGCCTTAAGTTTTGTTTTGATAACACTCAGATGTAACGAGCTCTGTTGAATGAGTTAGTGGTTATTCGGTTAGCCAGCCTAGGCCCTGAAAGGATGGTTGTAGAACCTCATATGCACTTCTCTGGAGAAGAAGGTGATGAAACCCTGACTAGAGTGGTTTAGGGTTTTCGAGGAATCAATCTTGAGGAATCATGATATACAGGAGATCGTGATTTTAAGATCACCATACACCGTATTATAAAGATAGTAAGTGACATTGGTACTTTGTATGCCTAAGATAATGTTGCATGTGGCATGTTGCCATGCATGACAAGAGGTGAAGGACGAACACTAGTAACCCAATGAGTTGATATAGAGGATAAAGAGTCCCCGAGAGGGAATGGGAGTTCATCACTATGGATGTGTAGTAAGTTTCCCATGGACCAGAGAAGGTCAAGATGCAATTTGGGTTATGGTAGATTGACTTACCTAGATGACATGAGAAAGAAAGAATAATGTCAAGGGACAGATTCAGTTGAACTACATATGAGAAAGATGGTTCAACTACACCATGATGCGAGTTCACAAGTTCTTGAGTATAACCTAAAGATTCACTTCCATGAGGTGTAAGTAGACGAACTCGATGTTAGTACCACTTATCACCCCTAACTAATGGTTAGTATGATCCAGACTAGAGGGTCTGATGAGAGCATGTGTGCTCATTCAGGGTGATATCTAGAGGCAGTTCTTGTCCTCTGTAAGATGTGATGATAACCACCATAACCAGTATCGGGATGTAAAGAAGATCTGTAAGGGAGGTTTTGTCGGTCACCACTTCATAAAGATGATGTTGGTGAAGGGGCCTTGCGGATGTCAGAATAGAACCACAGTGTGTACAGATGAAGTCGCTTTGATCGTGCAATGGCTGAGAAAGCCCAGGGGCAACATGAGTCATGAGCTGATGCAAAGCAGACTGACATGCAGTTCATGAAAAACCACTAGAGGGGGGGTGAATAGGGTTTTATAATTATTTTAACATAATTTAACTCAAACAACCAACCACAAAAATATTGGACAAGGGGACAAGGATTTAGAGTGGTTCCAACCTTAGCAAATACTAAGGCAGTCAATCCACTACCCGGTTGCTTACCCAACTGGGATTTTGAAAGAATCAAATTTTATTACCTCACAAGGACTTTACATAAAATTAAAATTCTTTCACCAAACCCTTTGGATAGCCTTCACCTAGAAGTAATTGCACCAACCTTGAAGCAGCCTTCTTGAAGTAACTTCAAGCTCCCCCTTGAAGTAGCCTTCCTCTTGAAGTAGCTTCTCATTGCAATTGCCTTCTTGAAGTAGACTGAAGTCCACCTTCTCCATCGGGAAGAACCTTCTCCAATCCGCAGCCTCCAACCCTAGGAGTAGCAAGGAGAATACAAAGGATAAAAGGAACAAGAAGGAAAAATAGAAATTACAATACCACTTTGTAGCTCAAGGCTTGATTTCCTATATCAAGCATTTTGATCTCCTAACCAATGTAGATAGAAGTGTAATTGTTGTGGATAGAAGATGCTAGCCTATAGGACACGAAATTGGAGCAAGGAGAAGAATAGCCAATGCAAGTGTTGCTCAATTTCTCAAAACAGATTGACAATTGCAAGTGTAAGCTCAGGTGTATCACAAGTGTAGATTGGTGTATTTAGGTGTCCTAAGGCATGTCCTATTTATAGGAATGACCTACAAGTTCTTAAGGACGTTCTAGACACTTTCTAGGGGGTTCTAAGTGCTTAACTAGCCGTTAGGTACACTTTAGTTGCTTTAGTAACGGCTAGTTAATTAATTCTGCAAGTACTGTCCGAATCCATCTCGGTCGAGGAATTGTCGACCGAGATACCTACTCGGTCAAGGATTTGTCGACCGACAGGCTCTCTGGAGCAAGTGTTTGCAACGTTCATCTCCAACTGCCAACTACCTTTTCAGCTGTCTCTAACGGCTACTTGGGTCTTTCTCAGTCGAGGAGTTTGTCGACCGAGAGTGTCTCAGTTGAGGAATTTGTCGACCGAGATTGACCCTGTTTCAATGTTTCAAATAAAGTGCTAAGTGTATGTATGAGTGTGCATATGTGACACTATTGAAGGGGATGACCTATCTAAGTGTAGTGATTAGTTAAGGAAGATCCAACGCTTGATTTACATGATGTCTAAGTACTTGTACATTATATGTTTGTACAAGTTTTACAATTGATTACATTCATGAAATAACAATGATTCAAACATATAGATTTCCCAAATCTTTTGCCATCCACCTTATTCCTGCAACACTCAAGTAGCACGTTAGATTGACCAGAATGAAATGTTTGTCATCATCAAAACAAAGGGATTATAATAATGTCCAATTTAGCCAACAATCTCCCCCTTTTTGAAGATGACAAACATTTCCTAAATATAAAATAAGGAAATATAAAACATATGAGTTTCATACCTGAAGTTTACCTTTTGTAGCCATTCTCTTGTTTGCAAGTGTGTGCTGGCCCGAGATTTATGAAACTCATTTTACTTTATGTTTTTTATTTTATATTATTTCTCCCCCTTTGTCATTTCAAAAAGATATCCAAGATAAAAGCAGTGATTAATATAAATGTAAACCTTTTGTTGTCGAATTTAGCCACAATTTGTTTCTCAAACATTTGCAAAGGATGTTAAGCCTTGAAATGATATGAGATCCTTTTACATCCATGGCATATGTATTTTGATTTCTCATCCATTTTATAAGGGATGTTAAGCCCTGAAATTGACATGAGAATCCTTTAAGCTTATGTATGTATCTCTAGCCAAATGCATGGGATGTTAAGCCCTAATTTGTTTAGAGAATTCCATTAAGAACAAGATATATGTCATATTCATGACTATTGTAGATTTCTTTGTTTTCATAACCTAAACTTCTTTTAAGGATACTAAGGTTATAACAAGCTTCAAATGATGTTTATAAAGTTTTGTAAGCTTCTTAATCAAATTTGTTTTTGTGAGCTCCCCCTTAATCTTATAATTAAGACAATTTGAGGATTCTAAGGTCACAAATTGATTTTTAAGATTTGATTTTGTCCTTTTATTAAAGATTCATGTTTTCAATATGATAAACACATTTTGAATCAAGATATTAAGATTAAGTGCAGTAAAATGATGTACAAAAAGCATTGTGTCAAGCTTATTTTAGGTCGACCTTGACTACGACCATAGCGCCCCTTGGTCAAACTTGATTTCAACCAAGAGGCAGTTTCTGTAGATTTTCAAATTAAGATGCATTTGTGCCATGAAATTTTACTATTTATGCAAAATAGAATCTTCATATAAGCTAAATGACGATGATCAAGAATATTATCCATCCATGGTTTGTATTAAAGATTATTTTAAACAAGCCAATGAAACATAATGATTTTGATATAACAATAGAAACATTCAATCATAATTTCATGAACTGCAATGATTGTGATCATTTAGACTAAATATCAATTCTCAGGGTTCCTATATGGATACACCAAGAAATACTTGAGGAAATACCATGTGAACAATGATAAAACAGTAATTTCTTTTGATTAAACTAATCATGATTTGCAGTTTTAAACCATTTAGAGGATACACCAAAATAATCTCATTTAGGTTTATAAGTTTTCTAAGATGGTCTTCAAAATTTATTCTTATTTTGCGTGTAAAATCAGTCATTAATAACAAATTGATAGCAATTAATCATATTCAACAGATTTATTGCAGACTGGAAATCAGTAACCTTCTCGGTCGACGATTTCTCGACTGACAGTTCTCTCGGTTGACAGTTTCTCGACTGAGAAAGGTTTTGTACTGTTTCAGAACTGTTTTTAGTAATTGCTTTCAAGTAAAAACAAAATTATGAAAGTTAGAGATCGATTGTGTTGAGATATGACATTTGTATATCAAGAATCAGTTTAGGTCAAATCTCAACTAGTCAATTTTAAGTTTCTAAGTTTTAAGAACCCAAGCTAGATCGTCATTCCTTTTCTTGTATGGGCATGAAAAAGAGTAGTGTCCAAGTCGCATGCAATAATGACAACTAATGGAGTCAACTTCATTTATCTTTCTAGGAATTGTGTTCTTAGGTACAAACATAGTCTTAGTCTTGGATGCTTTAGCTCTTTTGGGTTGATTTCTCTTTGGATCATATCCTAATCCTCTTCTTCCATTATAACCAGAGGAAATTTTCAGAATATTCTCAAGGATGTCATTTCCTCTTAACTCGTTTATTTTTCTTTGTAGCTTAGCAATATCATCCATCTTCTTATTTATATCTTTCTTTGCTTTATCTAAATCAGATAATAGAGAGTTTCTTTCTTTTACAACCTCATCATAATCTAAATGTGAACATAAAATAGATTGTTTCTGAAGATCATTCACTTGAGTTTGCAAGTTTAACTTTTCTAAGGAAAGAAGATTGCAATTAGCTTCTACAGATTTTAACTTAATATCATAATCTTCATTTGCCTTTTTGAGATCTTCATTTTCAGATGCAAGAGCAAGAAGTTTAACGTTTAAATCATCATTTACTTTATTTGATTTCTTAAGTTTCTTCTTGCACTCAATATATTTCTCATGAGTATCTTGAAGACTAGCAATTAGATCTTCTTTTGGTAGATCAAAAAGACTTACATCTTCTTCTTCTTCTTCATTTGTTGTAGCAATGAGGCATTCTACTTCTTCTTTTCCATCATCACTATCATCACTTGAATCATCCCAGACAGCTTTATATGCTCTTTCTTTCTTTTTGTGAGATGATTTCTTCCCTTTCTTGAGTTTTGGACAATCACCTTTCATGTGTCCCTTATTGCCACATTCAAAGCACCTGGAAGAAGAAACACTAGAAGTTTTATTAGTTTTAAAACGTTTATATTGCTTACCATTTACAATGAGAGTTTCTTCTTCACTATCATCTTCACTTGTGTCATGATTGTCCTTGGTTGATGCTTTGAATGCAATGTCCTTCTTTTTCCCTTGTTGAAGTTCACGTTCTCTTCTTTCTTCCTCTTCTAAAGTTGCCTCATGAGCTTCTAGGTTGCCAATGAGTTGCTCCATCTTTAGTTGAGTGAGGTCATTTGCTTCTTCAATGGCCGTCACCTTGGGCTTGTATTTGGGAGGAAGTGATCTAAGGATCTTTGACACCTGATCTTCCTCAATAACAACTTTACCTAAAGCATTCAAACCATTTACAATAGAAGAGAATTTTGCATACATTTCACTAATAGATTCATTCGGATCCATATGGAAATGTTCAAACTTTTGTTTAAGCATACTAATTTTGGAATTCTTAACTTGAACAGTCCCTTCATAAGTTATGGAAAGTCTATGCCAAATTTCATAGGTTGTTTCACAGTTTGATATCCTATTAAATTCTCCTACTGAAATTGAACAATAGAGAATACTTACAGCCTTTGCATTCATTTGAGCCGACTTTACCGTATTGGTGTCCCAAGCTGCATATTCCACTTGAGGAAACTCATAGGGGGTTGACACCATCCTCCATAGATCCCAGCTAATCCCTTGGAATTAGAATTGCATCCTTCTCTTCCAGTAGGTGTAGTTTGTTCCATCAAACATATGAGGCCTAGCCACAAGTGTTCCTTCAAGGTTGAGGTTGTTGAGCAACCCGTCACCCATTCTTTAAGACTTGGTTAGAGTTCCTTGAAGCCTGCTCTGATACCAATTGAAAACCCACTAGAGGGGGGGTTAATAGGGTTTTATAATTATTTTAAGATAATTTAACTCAAACAACCAACCACAAAAATATTGGACAAGGGGACAAGGATTTAGAGTGGTTCCAACCTTAGCAAATACTAAGTCAGTCAATCCACTACCCGGTTGCTTACCCAACCAGGATTTTGAAAGAATCAAATTTTATTACCTCACAAGGACTTTACATAAAATTACAATTCTTTCACCAAACCCTTCGGATAGCCTTCACCTAGAAGTAATTGCACCAACCTTGAAGCAGCCTTCTTGAAGTAACTTCAAGCTCCCCCTTGAAGTAGCCTTCCTCTTGAAGTAGCTTCCCGTTGCAATAGCCTTCTTGAAGTAGTCCTAAGTCCACCTTCTCCACCGAGAAGAACCTTCTCCAATCCGCAGCCTCCAACCCTAGGAGTAGCAAGGAGAATACAAAGGATAAAAGGAACAAGAAGGAAAAATAGAAATTACAATACCACTTTGCAGCTCAAGGCTTGATTTCCTATATCAAGCGTTTTTATCTCCTAACCAATGTAGATAGAAGTGTAATTGTTGTGGATAGGAGATGCTAGCCTATAGGACACGAAATTGGAGTAAGGAGAAGAATAGCCAATGCAAGTGTTGCTCAATTTCTCAAAACAGATTGACAATTGTAAGTGTAAGCTCAAGTGTATCACAAGTGTAGATTGGTGTATTTAGGTGTCCTAAGGCATGTCCTATTTATAGGAATGATCTACAAGTGCTTAAGGATGTTCTAGACACTTTCTAGGGGGTTCTAAGTGCTTAACTAGCCGTTAGGTACACTTTAGTTTGCTTTAGCAACGGCTAGTTAATTAATTCTGCAAGTGTTGTCAGAATCCATCTCGGTCAAGGAATTGTCGACCGAGATACCTACTCGGTCGAGGATTTGTCGACCGACGAGATCTCTGGAGCAAGTGTTTGCAACGTTCATCTCCAACTGCCAACTACCTTGTCAGCTGTGTCTAACGGCTACTTGGGTCTTTCTCGGTCGAGGAGTTTTTCGACCAAGAGTGTCTCGGTCAAGGAATTTGTCGACCGAGATTGACCCTGTTTCAATGTTTCAAATAAAGTGCTAAGTGTATGTATGAGTGTGCATATGTGACACTATTGAAGGGGATGACCTATCTAAGTGTAGTGATTAGTTAAGGAAGATCTAACGCTTGATTTACATGATGTCTAAGTACTTGTACATTATATGTTTGTACAAGTTTTACAATTGATTACATTCATGAAATAACAATGATTCAAGCATATAGATTTCCCAAATCTTTTTCCATCCACATTATTCCTGCAACACTCAAGTAGCACGTTAGATCAACAAGAATGAAATGTTTGTTATCATCAAAACAAAGGGATTATAATAATGTCCAATTTAGCCAACAGTTCACTGTGGGAGAATATGTGATGTGAAATCCGACCACTCTAAGCTACAGTTGAGAAAGCAGAGTCCCCAATATATGGGTCCATTGAGATGGATTGGTGGAGATGGTTGTGCTTAGCCTTACCCCTCAGGATAACATGATGTATAATGTCTTCTGTGAGTTTGATCTAGAGCACCATGTGAGGTACCCAAAGCATGTGTTGATGCCCTAAAACTATCCAGCTTTATGAGAGGTTGAAATGTCTCGAGTCACCTATGAGGGTACGATATACCAAGGTGAGAGAGAACTTAGATGAAAGAATATGAGATGATGAAGGTTCTGGGGAAGCACCATGGAAAGGGTGAGGCCACATGGGATCCATGATGGACATAAGAAAGGCTTATCCTGTTTGTTTAGTTGCTTGATGGAATTTTGAGGGCAAAATTCCTATAAGAGGGGAAGGATGTTACAACCCCAATTTTGCATGTGTTTTCATAATTGAAATACAATGATTTTGTGAATTTTGACCTAATTGAAAAGGTTGTATGTTTTGCTTCAAAGAAGGGATTTCTTTGCAAATCTCCCTTACAATAAGAATTTCGTGGTTCCTATTAAGAGATTAATTCAATAGTGGATATAAAAGAGAAGAAAAGAAGAAAAGCCCAAATAATGGAAAAAGATAAAAGATATTGTATAGTAAGCAAAGTATTTTTGAGAAATACTTGGAAATATCTAGAAAGTGGCAATAATGGTCATAATTGAATAAATTTTGTGTATCATAGCCTTTTTGGTTGCTTGTGAGCTTTATTGGCTATTGAGCCCAATTACAAGAAAAAGAAAAAGAAAAGAAAAAGGAATTTATCAAAGAAAAGGAATAAGTAAGCAAGGGATAAAGAAATAAGAGAAATAAACAAAGGAATATTTCCCTAAGATGCGATTTCATGCCTTTAAGGTTCCTTGAGGTCTAAAGAATCCAAGATGATAATTTAATGGCAAAGGAAAGAGAAAATAGGTGAGAAATATATATAATTGAATAGTATCTTGCACCTAAATAAAAGGCACGCTTTAGTTTATATAATGAGCCCAAATTTGTCAGAGAGGTATATTAAGTCTTCATTAAGTTTCCCTCAAAATTTGGGATTAATTGGACATGTGGTTTGGGGGATATGATTTTTGTAAATTTTCCTAAAGTGAGAAGGATTGTATTAAATGTCACGATCCGATTTGTTTTCTGTTCTTACTGAGGGCCTGATAGCCGTTAGATCTGGATCTAACATTGGTTGCAGCTCGACTTAGATCAGGAAGGGGGAACAGTATGGGGAATCTGCCTGATCATTTAACTTTGCACACAATTAATGTGCAAGTCGGGAAAGTGCTCCATTGGTTTCAGGAGTCCAAACCAAACTAGTTGACCTCTTGGTTTTGTCGATTCCAAGAAGGATTGGGTTTTGCCCAGTGTCTAGGTCGGGGTCAAACTCCCTCAACAATAAGAATGATCAGGTTGTCCCTACACTATATAAATAGGGGTAAGAACCCTTCTTAGAGATCAATGCAGATGAGGGGAGCCCGAGTTTCTCCTTCGTGGTACCCTAGTTGGGACATCATGCCGTGGGCGAGATGCCCTATTTCTGAGCAGACGTCGGCTAGCGGGGAGGGCAACCTCAATCACCAATGGAAGTGGGAGGAGCTGCTGTGAGTCTGTGGAAGGAAGGTGGAGTGCAGGGAGCTTTCGCATGGGCGCCATGACCATCGGAGGACGGAAGTCAACTCTGTTGTTGACCGTCGGGCAAGTCTGGATCGCGAGCAAAGGGGGATCACGAGGTCGAAGAAGGCAATCCACACATTTACCAAAATACCCCTAAGCACGTGGACCGGCTGCCGCTTTAGCCTAGGGACACGGGGGTCTTTTCGCACCCTGACTAAAGTTGCTAACAAAAAGAGGGTCGATTGGCTGACGTGGCGGCCATGGATTGGCCCAAATGGTATTTCCTTCACAATTTCCTAATTAATTATCTGTAACTCCGCTGATAGCAAGTAATACATGAAAATTGATCAGGAGAACTCAAGAAATCCAATAAAAATGTAATGGAAGCTTAATTTTGCTTGAAATTCAAATAGTATGTAAAGATGCTATCTTTAATGGTTTAATTAAGGAAAAACCTTAATCTTTGATGATTAAGGATTTGGGAAGGGCTATGTGAATGTTTAAAGTTGACATTAACATGTTGTTAATAAAAAGGGCAAATTAGATCAAAAAGGATGATCTTTATGCATAGTTGGTTTAATTTAGGGATTCCATGTTCATAAATATGCTTTAATGGGCCTTGAAAACCCTAATGTTAGTAATTGTGGCTCCTAATAGCTTTAATTGTTCAAAATCATGAATAAAGTTAATATTTGATTATTCTAAGCTATTTTGAGTATATAGGTTTCTAATTGTGGATAAATACCTTTAATGTAGAACTTAGGGTTTTCTAATGAATAAAGGTAGAATTAATGACAATTAGAATTCATATGTGAATTAGACCATAATGAACTATGAATTGATGATAAATGAGCATAATGATCTTGCCATGGAATAAAAGGGATGAAAATGGTAGCTTTAATGTAAAAGAGGCTTAATGGACTTAACTGACGATTAATTATGTTGTTTCTGAAATTAAGGTTATATGTTGTTAAAAGGTAACCTTAATAACTTTCATGAAGCATAGATGAGAAATTAGGGTTTAAAAGAGTAAAATGAAGTAAAAACCCTAATTGCAAAGTAAACCCTAAAAGAAGTAGAAATCCTAAAATGGAATAGAAACCTTACGTAGCAAGATGGTTTGAATAGATTTTGATAAAAGGAATTGGATGTAATTTTAGGACTCTTGTACTTGCTTGATTGGATGTCTTGATTGATTGGACTATTCTATTTCAATTTAGCATAACAGGTATGTGGTTAATTACGAGTAATCACATTAGTTTTCCCGAAGGTTTCCCAGATGATTAATCGCATTGATTGAAACTAAACAGTTTGGATGTTCATACTGCAATTATAAAGTCTGTATGGTTATCACAAGTATAAATACATGTGTATTCTTGCACCTACATGCCACCCTGATGGAAGATGACATAAAGGTCAGGCCCAAGTGGGTAGACCAATGGGCACCATGAGAGGTGACCCTAGACACCAAGCTCGGGAATGAGAAGGTGGTCTATGTTGCATGACTATGGGGCACCATGAGAGGTGACCCCCAGGCACCAAGCTCGGGATTGAGAAGGTGGCCTTAAGTCAATGGCAAAAGAGAAACCCTAGAGGGGTATTACAGGGTTAGGGTAAAAGTGGTGGAGAATGACACATTGCAAATGTAAATTGGTTTGCTAATTACCCTGATTGTGATAATTAAGTTGTTAGACATATTTGTGAAATTTTGGTTGTTCCCACATACCAGCATATTCCTATATGCTGACCGACGTTTTGTTTGTCGGCGTTTTAGGTACAACAATTGAAAGAACAAACAGTAAAGTGACACATTGTGGAAATAAGAAATAAAGTGCAAGGAGGATTATATAGAATGAATTCAGGTTGTAGATAGAGTAGTTTACCAAAGTTTTAAAAAGGTATGCAAGGTTTTATTTAATACCAATTTTCAGTTTAGTTAATAAAATTTGATAATTATTACTAATTATTTGTCGAACCTTTGATCCTGTTAATTGGGAAAATGGCTCTGATCTCTTGGTCTCCCTTGATTGGGGGGTTACTGGGAGGTGGGGTCGTTACACTTTGCCACTATTGGTATAACCTACATACAATAGGTAAAAAAGATATCATGTATAGGTCATCTTAAAGTTTTTTTTCCTAAATATAAACTTTGAGAGATTAAATTTAAGATCAATATTAGGAATATGACCAAGGTGGGAGGAATTTTCTATAAATAACCTATATTTTACATAATTTAAGTACAATATAAAGAAATGAATTTGTCAATGTTCAACCCTATTTTACTATAACATGTCAGGATTTGAGTCCTATCATTAAAAGATCTTAGAAAGAATTATTTGACTATGAATATCACCAAGTCACATCTCTTTTTCAAGTAGTGCATCCACAACCAATCATGCTTAGCTCAGAGTAGTGCTAGGAAAGATGACATGTCACAGTGTTGAGCACAAGTTGTGCTTGAGTAGGGACAAAGTGTGTAGTTAAGGCTAGTAGTGTTTTGTGAGGTCGGTCACAATTCTTGAAACTCTACTAGAGTCTTGGGAACTGGGCTCATCTTAAAAAATGATATCATAGACAAAACTCTTTCTAGTAGGGGTCGGGTCCATATGTACATGGGACAATGAAGTCTTGAGATGTGTAGTTCAAGAATGAGGAAAGGAGTACATGTTGAACTGAGATGAAGTCAACTTTGAGTTGGTAGTCGTGAAAGGAAGTTTGGCGTGCATGGGCCATTCTCAACTTATACTCAAATGGGAAATATATTATGAAGTTATATAGTTGAGCCATGATGAAGACATCAAGAGTCTAAGTGAGAAGATTGTAACATCCTATGATTTAAGTTCACAGATGAAACTATCTTAAAATAAATGTCTGTACTATCGATGTCACCAATGTGCACCTCCTTTTTAGGTTTCCCAGCAATAGGTACTCTACAATTTTGTGTGCTCATCTTAGAGTAATACCAAGATGGGTGACTTATCAGTATGTTGACTTAGGATGTGCGTGAGTGAGTACAAAGCACATAGATCAAGTCAGTAGTTGTTTCTAGGGTCAGTCATCATTTTAAAACTCTATTAGAGCCTTGGGTGGTGGGTCTCGGGCATGTCATTTACTACATTATGACCTAGTTACTTAGTTTAATTTCCAACTTTATGATTTTTCAAAAATATAAAGTACACATCTAGTATGATTTATTTCAATTTAAGGATGAACGTTTACATATTTCATAAGAATCTAAGATAGTAATTTTTTAGAGGAACCAGTATCATGGTTTTAGGAGCACTAATGTTTTCCTGAATGCACATTGATAATGTTTGTTTCGTATAGTGTGAATTTTTTCTTATTTATTTTTAGATATTATATCAAGTCAAAAATATGTAGAGCATTTATGTGTATTCAAGTTTATTATGATTTCATTATTCAGATAGCATAATGTATGAAACTTTAGCATTGTAGTTTACTATACAAGATACACATATGAAATTGAATGATCTAGGCATAGTTCTAAGCTAATAAATGTAGAGTATCTAAATGAGTAGTGAAATCAAATAATAAATTAGAATATTTATGTCCTAAACACCTTAAAATCCTTTAAAGGGGTCTAATTTGTGAAGGAGTAAACTTCCGTACCAATTAGCCTATTTTAGATTGATGTAGTCAGAGCATACTAATGGAGTATGTGGGATTTATCCCAAGTTTACAATTACTTTAGTCAGTACATTTACTCATTTGTGATTCAATCTATATGTAACCACTAATGTAAATATTTTAATCCAAGTGTTTGGACTCTATGACTAAGTACTCAAGTCTAGAGGAGAAGTCTAGGCTATCTAGCTAGGTTATATAGACATCATGGATAGAATACATAGCTTGTTGTTGGTTGGGGATCTAATTTAGTAGATCATGAGTCTGTATACTATAAATCACATATAGTCAAATCATAACTATCTCTATCATTTACATATTGTGGTAAAATTCATGTAGATTTGGTGTATAATAAAAGAGTTAAGTGATTTATCAATATGAATCAGATCATTTATTATTTTTCTTGCTCTTTACCTATCACATTTCATGAGATTATAACATCTACTTTGTAAATTCTTTAATTGACATAACTATAGTAAATTTGTATGAAATTTATTTAATGATTATATCATCTAAATTATCATATCCATATACATATATGCACACACTAAGCCAGTAGTCCACACTTGAATGGAACAACTTTTTGGGTAGATGAACTCTTCACATTGTTAACATAGAATTCATTTGTTATTATGAAAAAGAGGGAGCAGTTGTTAATAAAAGGAGTACTCAAGTTAGTTAGACAATCTCATATTCTTATGGTCCTTGAAATGTGTGAGAATGAGAAAGAAAGATATATTGTATTCTCTTGTACTATGTTAATTATCAGAAGTGGTTTAATTTATGATTCTAGTCATGGTTTGCAAAAACTAATTTAATTAAGATAGTTTACCTTTAATAATATTAAATTTCACATTTTTATCTTAGTGTAGTACATGTTTGATAAAAAAAAGTTTATCACTGATTTTAGTTAGAGCTAGAAGAGATGGTTAGCTAAACATCACCTTGGTGTGCCTAATCCTTGTTAGTGGGTTTGATTCGTGTCACTCTAGGTTACACATTGAGCAATGTAGCACTCCGTGAGGCTTGTTTCACTGGGTGTAAAGTTTCTTTTTCACAATGGTTGTCTTGTGACTATTATTTTCTTATTTCCAAGGTTATTTTCTTGATCACACTTATTGTGGAATTTGTCAATTTTAGTTTATTTTGGACCGGAAGATTAAAGGGAGTTTGGAAACTCATTAAAGAAAAAAATATTTCCCATTCCATGTTCTTATTACAAATTAACTGATTGGCTCTGGTTGGTTATTTATTTTTCAAAAGCAAAAGTTGTTTTTAATTGAGGTATATATATAATTCTATTTCAAGGAAAATTCAATTGGTAGGTCACCATTTGTGTATCATAGAAAACCAATAATGTCCAAATTATACTCAAACCCAAAATGAAACAAATATATATCCATGGACCAATAATGAGTGATATACCATAGATGAAGTATTGATTATATGAGTGGGAAAACTATGGACAAGTATGAGGAAACGGGCAACAAGAAATCAACACAAGCTGAAGCTTCGTTCTTTTTTTTAGATGATGTGGGAACTATACCTGAGGAAGAGTCAATTTGGTGATGTCACTCTAGAAATATGAACCAACCCCCTCCCAAACAACCCAAACATCAAGGTGAACAACACAAACTCGTAAAGTGGGTTGAACTATGCAATAGGACCATTTCTCATCCTAAAGTGCAGAATTGGTGTTTTGATTAGGGATTCCTTCACAGATTAGCTATAGTTAATTTACCACATGAGCTATTATGTCACTCGCAAAAATGATAATTTTGCCATATCAATGACGGATAAAAGTTGGTGTGTCACTAGATAAGTATATGGTATACTTGATGATTTTATATGTAATGATCTACTCCAAAACCTCATGTCAATTTTTGTGTAAGGGTTTATGATAGGCATTGACGTATTATTGTAATTACTATCATTTCAAGTTATGCTTCTTTATTATGATGTTATTATAATAAGCATTTATAAGAAATGATGCAATAAGTTCACAAGTACTAGGGACTAGTTGCTTTATGGAAAATCCAAAGTGGATATATATTGTTATTCCATTAATTTCTATAAGCCAGAGTTAAAGAACAATTTCTAAGTAGTTAGTGCACAGAAGTGTCAAATACACATTATATGTATGACTAGTACATAATTGTTTACCAAATAAAAAATAGATGGACTACAATTGGAGAATAAATTTTTAGTGAATATAATTACTAGAAAAGCCTAGAGCATATGCATTTTGATTGAGATACTAGTATCATTATATATACTACTTCATAGACATTGTACTTGCACTTTATAAATAATGTGTCACCATTTACGGTCCATACAATCCATTAGAAACAAAAGTCATGAACAATGATGCATTAGTTGAATATTTAAATATTTGTGGAATATACTACGAAACCTTTTTAAATATAAGAATTTGAGAGTGAACAAAGTACTCACCAAAATTAGTGAATTATAAAAGGGAGTTTATATTATTGGGACAAGGTAGGTGGTATATGACATTGATACCTAAAAAAATTTACTCAATGCATTACATTCTCATATTTATCCCACACATGTTTAACTTGTGTGTATCATTTCATTTGGTTTACCTTTTCTTAATTACATGATACATAGATGCAACTTGACATACTTTTCACGCATCTTAGTTACATATAAGTATGCTTCTGTAATGTCCAATAGGGAACCATCAATTCCATTAAGGCTTTTTGCGTGTATATAGGTTCCACTGCAAGTACTATAAAAATGATTAAAGTGTCTACAAGATTATTAGTGAACTTGGATTTGTAAAAAATAATCATAGATTGAGAATATTCATGTTTTATTTTTTTAAATGTGACATATTGTTGATGTATTAATTTAAAAACGTGATATTTATGCTCAGATTTATATGAAAGATTTATCAGAAAATAAAAACATTTCCTTTTGATGTTTAAATAGTGTGTTGCTATTTCAAGAATAATTTTTGGTGGCCTTTCAAAAAGAAAGGCTAAAATTCCAAAACGCATTTAGACCAACCAACCTATCTACTATGCATGCTTTTAAGAGGATAATAAGCTCTCAAAAAGTAATAGAAATTTGTACCTTTGGATAAGAGTACACAAAATTGTGAGTTCCAAGTATTCATCTCCAAGAATGTAATCAAACATAGAGATATACAGATGTAGAGGAATATTTGTCACTATATGCCAAGGAATCAATTTTTGTTTATTTTACTTAGGATTAGGTCTTCTATCTTCCATTTGTATTCCATATTTTCACATCAAGGTCGATTTTAAATTTCCAACTAGCTTAAATATATCATCAATTTGTATGCTTAATTGTTACATATACATATTTATCTCTACTTAGGATTCCTTATAAAATTATATTGTTCAATTCATATCAATGGAATACATTGACCTTACCGATATATGATTTATGTTTCATAAAATTGATAGAGGGTATGTTCATTCTTATATATACATATTGGATTTGTTAACCTGATTATTAACTACTTCATATTATAATTTGTCTCGTTTATCTATCATTAATGCATATAACATTTAGTAGTGTAATATAAATAGGAAGTGTTGACCTAATGTTTGAATTTATCACTATGACTGCATTGTATATCCAAAAAGTATATTACCTTATAACTTCTTCTCAATAATGTTTTTAATGGCAAGGTTTTCTAAAAATAAAAAACCATTATTTGGTAATACTAATTCATTATCATGTATATACATTAATGTGGAATTAATAGTTGTGCAGCATCCACTCATTTGGTTAATACTTGGTTAAGCCCTAAACATCTTAACTATTCTTAGTTTTAATATCTAATATTTCAATATTAATATATATATATATGTTAAGTTGGTACCAAGTTGTGTTATTTATACTAATATACATGTATATTGTGATGATAGGGTTTAATCTATTGTTAGCTAATTCACTTCAACCATAATAATGTATCGTAGATCAATGTCATCTTTTATCACGGTATGTAGTACATATTAAACACAGTAATTGTAGTAACTCACCTAGAACTCAATGTTGGTTGAACTGGCAATAACAATCAGTCTTCTGAGTTGTCCTTTTATCTAGGATCTTTTGTTGGTTCACTGGATCAACCATGGGGGAATTCCCTGTAGTAGGTAGTTTTGAGGGAGAAAACAAGTTTGATTTGAACAAATGTGATGTACATGTTGCTCAGATCAAAAATGAAATTGTAGAAGTTCTTGGAGGGCGATATTGCACTCTCAATATCTTGAAATCATGGAAGAGGATGAGTTTTTGGCATTGTCATTGGAGAATTGCAAACTTGATCAAATTCTGTAACAATGTTGGTTGGAGACGAGTGGGGCAGTTCAATCTTTGATGAAGGTCGTCGGAGGTCTGGTGATGGCTGACATCGTTTAGGATTTGATGTAAGTGATTGGTATCTTTTGGAGAATATAAGGGGAGGAAGAGGCAGTGATCTAACCTGGTGGCACAAGTAAAGTTGGTGGGTTTGTGATTGCACGGTCTTGGGCGACTGACAGCATGGTGGAGTTCAATAGGTAGAAGTGAGGTCAACAAGTAGACATAGGTGGTGTGGCATGAGGTCTAAAGATTTACAGTGACATGTCATAGGTTGGTCATTGTTGGCACAAATCTAATTAGGTGGTTTTCGGATCATGAAGGCTATGTGGAACCAAAATTTGTGGTAGCAAGGTTTGGTAGTAGAATCTTCATGAGTTGTAGGTTTATGGTGCATCTGCCACTAGGTTTATTTTTATTTAGCATGGGGATGTTCTAGGGTTGCAAGGGGGGATGGTGTTCGACTATGGTTTTCATCTTCTTAGTCAACCGATGTTCATTAATTGTGTTGTATGTCCTTGGGTCTAGTGGTCCTTTAAGTATGGTCATTGAGGAGGATGGAGGAAGCTTTGAAGAAGTGTTATTGAAGATGGTTTTGGTCCATCGGTAAGGAAAGGGTAGGTCTCGGGAAAGAACATAGATCGTCATCTTCCATAATGGCTATTGTCAAGAAGTGACCTATGGTGTTTTCTCCGCAAGGAAAAAATCAAGATATTAAAAGAAAGACCATTAAGTTTCATTTATTTTAAAACATCCCTAGATATATATAAGTCTAAACTATGTCATATTTTGATCAGAAATCCATATTAATCTTATTTACATTCTCAAATTGGAACATGACAGTTTTGTCAAACCAAGATCCACTTTTGGTTACCCTTGTAATAAATTTTAGTGTTAATAATAATCACTTCCAATAAATATATCTATATATTTCTAGACCAATATTCGACCAAGTATGTGTAATAATGAAATGCAAGGTGGTAAAAATGTATTTGAGCATAAAAATCCATAATAGTACCAAATAATGTCAAAGTGGTGCATGAACATAATTTGAGGGACTGGTTTGTAAATATGAACTTATTTAGTATAAATAATTTTAAGGAGACACATTAATATCCAAGAACATGCTTTTTTTGGATAGTGGGGAATTTCACCCCTGTCTAAGGTATCAGGGGAGAGAAAGAATAGCCAACATCATACGTCAAGGGCCTTTAATCCCTTCTTGTAGTGCCCCAATGGGATTTGCTGAGATTTGAACCCACAACGTGCACTTCACAAGCAGCATGCTTGACGAGCTGAGCTAGTTGGCAAGTGCATGATAAGTGATCAATATAATCAAATGAGATTTAGATTTCTGCAAATGGGCTCATATTTTAAGATAATCATGAATTATAGCTCAGAACAGAATGAGTACTCAAGTTTTAGTATGCTACAATAATCCACTACTTAAAGAGGATTTCATCCCCTAAATATATACATATATGGTCTAGTCATGTACTACTCTCTACCCTTTAAAAGGATTTAACTAGAAATAGCAACACAATTGAGTATCTTCACTTTTCTTAGTCATCCTCCTACACCAAAGTTGAGTCTTTTCATAGTGTTGGTATCTATCCATGTGACCTCCCTCTAGGGTTTTTCTCATACCTTCTTGAAGTGAATTGGCTCAAAGAAAAATCATCAATACAATTCCATAAAATCATTTTTCTTTGTACATATAGTATTCTAAAGAAAATAATTTCTTGAAGCAAAAGCTTTTTGATAAAAAGAACTAGAAAATGACCAAAATCAATGCAAGAATCAAGTCACAGTCACCTCATGTCTACATTATTATCTCTATTACTCCATCATCCGAACTACTTAACACATTTTGGGGATTTTGGAAACTCTATGAAATAAAAAGAGTCACCTGGGCACTTAGCGGTCTAATCCATATAATTCCTCTAGGTCGTGTATATATTTCTAGGTTAAGAACCCAAAATATGGCTATAAAATTTATGTTACACCATAATATTATTAGATAAATTATATTTATCATAGACAATCTTAAAATATTATGAAATTTTATCCAATATTGTCGTCACTAATCTTTATGTTACATTTTATTGGGTCAAAAATTTAGATATTCTTAATTTTTGTTTATCCATTTTTAGTGGGTAGGGTTTTACATAAGTAAAATGTTTAATCCAACATGCATTTCCAATATTATATATATCTCTAAAAATTGGGAGTTTCAAATCCTAGAGGTCCTAACATTTATCACATTATACCATTTAACTATCTTACTATGGGTTAAGATGCAATATTAAATCTATTTTTTTTTCCTCACAAATAGTATAATTACATATATAGAAGGAAAACCTATTATCAAACTCTCAACTCGTCATATTTTGTAGGGATATTTGTATTCAATTTATCATGAGGCAATTTTTTTAGAGTTTATATGGGTGCAAAGTTATGAAGTGAACATGATTTTCTTTACTTTTCCTTTTAAATTTGTTTTGGTGGCCCTCAGTTTCCACCCATATTTACATAATATGAGATTTATTATAGTGATATGATTTTTCATCTATGAACCGACCAAAAAAAGTTTACCAAGAGTTGCACTTACACATGTATAAGGAAAAATACTAGTTGTCTGTTAGATTTCCAAATTTCCAATTGATAATCCCTACGGTTTATTTTGGTTGAAGTTATTGTTGGGTTTTGTGGATAAAACATGCACGGTGGAAGCAACAAAAAAAATTATGCAACCTAAAATAGGATCTCGTCAACAACAGCGTATTCGGAAAGAGTGTTTGTGGGATATATCTTATCGTAGAGCAAGTCTGGTGATGTCTCGCTGCACGATGGTGTACAACGTTGCTGGCCTACACAAACGGAACTTCTCTCCTGTTCGTTGAGTGTGTTGTAGGAATATTTGACGGCGCTTATTTTGTGTAGTGATGTATGCCGCTCGTAGTGCGCATGGATGTTTGTTGATGTCCTTCGAACGCAGGCGTCTGTGTCTCTACTTCATCCACGTGGATGGACTGGAACTCCACGTCGCGCTTCCCAAGCCAGTGGGAAGGAATCGTCTCTGTGTGGCGGCGTGCTAGCATCGCGGTGCTCTCCTATCTTTCCTGAGGATGGTGACGGCTGGGGTTTATGTATGTGAGTATAAATTGAAAATTATCTCTCAATATCTTATATAGATATCGGTCGCCAAGCCCCTTTAAATATGAGATGAAAAGAAGTAGGGTTTTCTAAAACCATCAATAAACAAAAACATTGTGTTAATTAAAATGCTTGTGGATTAATTAGAATATTTTGGAATTAATTAATTAACCAAATAATTATATTAATTGATTAATTAATATCTGACTCCATGCAATAGCTCGAGATGGCTCTATGGGCATATATACCCATAGACTCTCACTTGCACTTAGAGCCGGTCACTCCAATATTATTCTAATCAATTACATAAACATTTTAGTAATCAATGTGATTCGGAGCAATTCCAATAAAATCCACAACTATACTCCTATTCTAACACATCCTATGTGTATGATCCAGTAGGCTCCAAATTATGTTGGCAGTGATATCCATAATCATATTATGATTTCACAAGCAATGATTGGTATCTAGCAAGACTTCATTGCCACCCAAGTAATTGGAGAAGTTGGAGAACAACTTAACCTATCATTTATGATTGGTGTTACAATGATTATATAGTTATTTTGTCACTAATATCCATATTGAACTTGAGTCATGGAACTATTATCCTTTTCAACATTTAATCCATGTTCCTTGAACTAGAGCAGACTGTCTGAGATCTATGTAAGCTCAATATCACATATTGACTCACATCAGCATGGCCATACATTTCTCAGTCTCGCTTATCAAGTGGTCGGAATATCAAACTCCTGTAGGAAGGACAAATTCCATCTACATCACACACATTCATCCCCATGTGTCACAGTGCACCTAAGCACCATCTTTATGGCAATCCTTATTTAGGACCACGGTGGATGATGTTAAAGTACACCGAACAACATGTGATAAGTGTAGTGACTTCAGTCTAAGAACCACAATCACCACCATCATTATGATATGTGACTCAAACTACCAATCATGGTATCCATGTGTCACTCTCAAGGTGAGTCTGTCTGATACATTGTTCTCTAACAAGTATATATGTATTTGGTTTGATATCTCCATATCATGGATAATGAGATTCTTCCATCAACCAACATACATTCTAATCTTATGTGTTATTGATGTCTATGGATATTTCCACAATAATAACTGATTAGGGACAAAACAAGAATGCATACTCTTAGCATACATATGATCTCACTGTTCAGGTCATCAACCCAAAGACATATGTCATTGAGTATATTATTCTATAGACATCTATAAGTTTTATGGTCATCTCACAATATAAAACACAAACATATAGATTGGAAACTTGCCTTTATTGATATGATCAATGTAGTAGTACAAATCGTTTACATAATATCCCATTACAATCATAAAATGATAGTCTCTATGGGCATACATACCAACAGATTCCAACTTGCACTTATACCCAATCACTCATGAATCTCAATCCAAGTGATCGAACGTGTCCGTCATGTTTCTTCTATGAAAGTGCTTTTGTGAGCGGGTCAGCCACATTGCATGTTGTAGGTACTCGGCAAATCTTTACATCTCCTCATTGTATGATCTCTGATATGAGATGGAACCACCGTACAATATGTTTGGAATGTTGGTATGATTTTGGTTCTTTAGCCTATGCAATTTCTCCTTTGTTGTTGCAAAACAACTCAATTGCATCACTAGCGCTTGGAACCACTCCAAGTTCATAAATGAACTTATTGATCCACACGGCTTCCTTTGCAGCATTAGATACTGCAATATATTCAGCCTCTATTGTAGAATCCACAACCATCTCTTGCTTGGAACTCTTCCAGCTCACAGCTCTGTTGTTCGGGCAAAACACAAATCCAGATTACAATCTATAGTCATCTTTGTCAGTTTGAAAGCTAGCATCAGTATAACCCTTTACCATGAGCTCTTCCTCACCACCGTATATCAATAATTGATCTTTAGTCCTTCTCAAGTACTTTAGGATGTTGTTTACGGCTGTTCGGTGACATTCACCTGGATCTGACTGATATCAGCTTGTCATGCTCAAAGCATACGACATATCAGGACGAGTAGATAATATCGCGTACATGATAGATCCAATTGCTTATGCATATGGAATCTTACTCATGTGCACATGTTCATCACATGAACTAGGACATTGGGCTTTAGAGATTATAACCCCCTGGGACATGGGAAAGTTACCTCTCTTAGAACCCTCCATGCTAAACCTCTTTATCACCTTGTCAATGTATGTGCTCTATCTCAGGCCTAGAAGCCTTCTAGATCTATCTCTATAGATCTTCATTCCTAGTATATAGGATGCTTTGCCTAAATCCTTCATAGAGAAGGTCATCCCTAGCCAAACTTTTGATGTCTGAAGAGTAGGGATGTCATTTCCCATCAATAGTATGTCATACACATACAATATGAGAAATATGAATGTGCTCCCACTAACCCTTTTGTAAACACAAGGTTCATCTTCATTTTGACTAAAGCCAAACTTTTTGACTACTTTGTCAAAACATAGATTCCATCTCCGAGATGCTTGTTTCAATCCATAGATTGACCTTTGTAGCTTACAGACTTTATTGGCTTTCTTCAGATCAATAAAACCCTCATGTTGTGTCATGTACACATCCTCGAGTAAATTCATGTGAATGTCATGGAGATGGTAACACATCTCAAGAACATGTACCAGCATTAAGCAAGATAGGAGAGATATGATGTCTCTAAGTCTTTGTTCAGAAGCAAGATGAAAGAGGGATACTCAATTGACACCCATATACTCACTTTGATTGGGTACGTGGAAAGTCTATCCAATCTAGGATTTCCCCTAGGTCAAGAGTTGGCCGCTGATGTGATTCTACAATCGTTGTCTGAATCATATAATCATTTTGTCATGAAGTACAACATGAACAATCTTGAGAAGACATTGTCAGAATTGTTGGGCATGTTGAGGACAGTTGAAGAATATATGAAGAAAGACAAGCCCAAGTCTGTGATGATGATCAGCAAGATAAAGGAAAAGTCAAAAGACAAAGGCATGGCTAAGAAAGGTTCTAAAGTAGGGCAGAAGCCAAAGTCATCCGCGTTCAAAGTTAAAGGTGGGATCTCCAAAGAAGGCAGTTGTCACCATTGTCACCAGGATAGACATTAGAAAATAACAAATGTTCCCATGTTGCCCTTGCAACTCATAGTTCATTGAGTACAACATCAGGCACTTGACATCCACAGCATCATCAAGGTGCTTCTTGTAAGCATCCTTTTCAGCCTTGGGAACATTTGAGGCGGGTTCCGCTAGCTCTGGTGTTTCAAGGACATAGATCTTATGATCATGTGTGATAACAATTCTCAATGTCCTAAACTAGTTTTGAAAGTTGGTTCCGGTAAGTTTGTCCTTCTCAAGGACCGATCGCAATGAGAAAGTGTGAGTGTTGTTTGCCATTTGATTGCTATAAAAGAAAAAATTTGCATTTAGTCCAAAACATTTTGACTTGTAAGATTTGATAAATGAGATTAATCAGGCCTTTAATTAATTATGTTCCCACTATTTTATTCAAATTGATATCCCTCACTATCAACTTAGAAGATTGTAGCGTACAACCTTCTAGTGAGCCAAGATCCAAAATAATTGGATCAATGCCCAGCCAACTCTGGCGTCAAAGACCAAATACTAAGGTAGGTAACTTTTGCCAATTGCATCATATGCAACTCTTGGATAGATGATCATGCACAACTCCTTTCCATGATGCATCTGTGTGCCTCTAGGTACTTGATCCCATCAAGGTTCCCTAATTAAGTCCAACCCATAAGCCAACACGATGAGTGTGCACCCTACGGAGGCAGACCCACACATCCACCATCAGAATTCCACGAGATAGACAGTGTATCACGCGGAGGCGTGCCCACACATAGTCGATCAAGCTTTTCATGTGTTTTTCTTTATGGAAGGCAACTAAAACTTAATATTATTAATTGAGGGGTTTTATCAATACATATACATATCCAAACACCACATACTTATAGTATGTATCATATACTACTATATTCACAACCACAAATGATAGACATGAAATCATAAACACAAATACATCGCTTATGGCCATGCTATTGTAATCCTTTGGAGCAACAAAGGATTATGGTCCACCTATGGTCTTATGCATCTCATGCAACACCTTTTGTGAATCAACGTGTAAGGATTAGCATTACAATGAACAACTTCATGAATGCTCAGTGAGGTTGAAACTTCAAGTTGCTTCTTGGAGTTGGATCTTCATGTTGCTTCTCCATGGACGCTCCTTGGTGTTGGATCTTCAGGCTGCTTCTTGGAATTGGATCTTCATGGTGCTTCTCCATGGATGCTCCTTGGAGTTAGATTTTTAAGTGGCCTCCTTACATCAAGTTTACAAAGACTAAAACTTATCATATCTCTATTACATCATATGAGTACAAATATAAAGGAAATTAATTAATTACACTTTGAAATAAGAGATGAGGCTCAGCATGCAAGCCGAATACTTTATACAAAAGATCCACGTACAACCATTATACATCCATAGCATTCTCAAACAAACATGCCCACAAGATAGACATCCACATTCATTCACAACATTCACAAAAGGGGATATTAGGCCATAAATGTGCATGCATTCACCACATAAAATAGATTTTAAAGGCAACTTGTATGATATCATAGGTATATCTACATATACATATATGCATATTAAAATTATAGTACTTTTAATGTGGGACATTCCCCATTAAATAAATTTTTGACTCCCACGCAGACTATGCGGGGTACACATGGGCAGCGCCCCTGAAAGGTCTACAAAATTTTACTTCCGCGCACTTAGGAAAATCAATATTTTCCATAGTCGGCCCCATTCAAAATGTCAAAAATAGAACCATGTGGCGTATGTGGAATTAGGTTTAGATTTGCACATTTGTAGTTTTAATTCACATCGTATGCAACATAGAAAATAGTATGCAGTGATTCGATCATATCGAAATAAATCCAAATACGGCATAAATCATCCCTGCTCTGATACCACTGTTGGGTTTTGTGGAGAAAACATGTGTGGAGGAAGCAATAAAAAAAATCACACAACCCAAAATAGGATCTCGTCGACAACAGCGTATTCAGAATGAGTGTTTGCGGGATATACCTTATCGCGGAGCAAGTCCGGCGATGTCCCGCTGCACGATGGTGTGCAATGTTGCTGCCCTACATGAACAGAACTTCTCTCCCATTTGCTGAGTGTGTCGCAGGAAGATCCGGAGGTGCTCCTTTCGTGTGGTGATGTACGCCGCTCGTAGCGTGCACAAATGGTCGTTGAAGTCCTCCAAACACATGCCTCTTAGCATCTGCGTCTCTACTTCGTACATGCGAATGGACTGGAACTCCACGTCGCACTTCCCAAGTCGGCGGGAAGGAGTCATCTCTGTGTGGCGGTGTGCTAGCGTCGCGGTGCTTTCCTTTCTCTCCTGAGGACGGGTGACGGTTAGGGTTTACGTACGTGAGCATAAACTGAAAAGCCTCTCTCAATATCTTATATAGTTATCGGTCGTCAAGCCCCTTTAAATAGGAGATGAAAGGAAGTAGGGTTTCCTAAATCCATCGGTAAATAGAAATATTGTGTTAATTAAAATACTCGTAGATTAACTAGAATATTCTAGAATTAATTAATTAACCAAATAATTGTATTAATTGATTAATTAATATTCGACTCCATGAAATAGCTCGGAATGGCTCTATGGGCATATATACCCACGGTTATTGTGATGGGCACTTCCCTTGCTAGACATGTAGTCTAAAAGTGGTATTGTATTTTTATTTGAATGTATATAACTTTTTTTCATAGTATAATTTTCCTCTTTATATGTTTATGTATTATTATTTTCTACATTAATTATGATTGTATATGTCCCTTTTTAATTAAGTTGAATATTTTATTCAAATGTTATCCTCTAGTATTCAAAATTGTCGTGTCCATATCGGTATGTAAAGTGAAAAAGCCCCGCCACCACCTAAGTGCATTGAAAGTAATTATGCCAGAACATTTATTAAACATCCTCTTGTAGAGACCTAATGTCATTCCACTTACATGGTGATGAATTATTATCACTTCATTAATAATTTGAATAAATTATTTATGGTACATCACTCTCAAATATATTCTAAGATTCCAAATGAAAGTCATCAAAAGTGCCTATACAAACATGGAACTTACCATTTTAGGATATATTCTCTGATATTTATTTATTCTATATTTTGTTCATTTGCAATTACTTGTGGTTGTACCAAACTAATGAGAAACTCTAGGACACTCTACCATTTGTATGCCTATAGTGGGGATTTAATGTTCCAAGACTCTCATTGTAAATCTACACACATGTATCTTCAAAGTTTCTTCCTCAATAATATCTCCATGTAAATCTATGACTAGAGGAATCTAAAAGCTAGTAAATGAGCTAGGTATGTGACTTTCTAATTAAGGTACATACCTCACATCCTAATGTCTTAATGTTTCCTTCTCGTAGTCTACGTATGTCCTAAGAATTGAGCCAATGATATTAGGATTGTTGTAACTATTTTTGTAAGTACCAATTACTACTTTTGTATTTCTAACTAACCCTAACTTTCCATGAGACATGCATGAGTGATGAACTTTTATAGCTATGATACCCTATTGTATAGATCTAATCTTTAGGATCAAATTCTTACAAAAGGTTTATAAGAAAATATGAACAAATCTTTTCATTCATACAATTTTCTTAGAGTGCATGGTGTTCTTAGAAAAGATACATATACATTAAATATATTGAATAAAATTTTAGCTAATATAATATTCATCTTCTAATAGAGGGCATCTTGTATAATACCTTCTAGGTCTTTCTTTGATCACCTATCCATGAACTCCTAGAGGGAACAAAATCACACATGGGCCCCAAGAAGGGAAATATGAGTCAGTCAAATGACCGATACAAAATTGATATTTGAAAAATAGAAGTAAGAACCTATATGTGAAAGGTTTTCATGACAAAATGCAAAGAATTAAATAGTTTAGGCAAGTATCTAATGAAAATAATGGGTTTTCAATACCCAATTTTGAGATTAGTAATCTAATTTTCAAATAGATAGCACATATCGATGTCTAGTTGTTGGGGATGTCATATGCTCTCTCTGTAGTGAATGCCAACATACCAACTATGTTTCTCATTACACTAAGAGTCCTCATGTCCTTTATGTGTAGAGTCGTTGAAGTGTTGTTCCACTAAATTGATGAAATCCAGTCTGCCCTTCTCGATGTTGAAATAGTGTGCTACCATTTCCAAAAATAATTGTTGGTGTACTTCCAAAGAGGAAGGCTAAAGTTTTAAAACACTTTTAGGCCAACCAACTATATATTATGTAGGCTTTCAAGAGAAAAATAAGCTTTCTAAATATAATAGAAATTATGTACATTTGGATCAAATTATGCAAAATTGTGAGATTCAAGTATTCAGCTCTAAGAATATAATCAAAATAAAGAGATCTAAAAATATGAGGAATATTTATCACTATATGAGTCAAAATCAAGTTTATTTTATTTAAGTTAGGATTAAAGCTTTCTATCTTCCATTTGTATTCCATATTTTCCCATCAATATTAGTTTTAGATTTCCAACTAGGCTAAGTATATAATGAATGTCATATGCTTAATTGTTACATATACAAATTTCTCTCTATTTAGGATCGATGTAATATATTAACCTTACCTATATATGATTTTTGTTTCATAATATGGATAGAATGCATTAAAATTTTCGTATATACATATTGGATTTGACAACCTAATTATTAACTACTTCATATTATAATTTGTCTCATTTAACTATCGTCACAGCATATAACATTCAGTAGTGTAATATAAACAGGAAGTGTAGACCTAATATCCAAACTTATCACTGTAGTATCCAAAAGTTCTTGAATACCTTATAACTTCTTATCCATAATGTTCTCAATGACAAGTTTTCTAAAAGGAATCAAAAATCATTATTCAGTAATGCAGATGCATTTACGTGGGTATACACTAATGTCGAATCAATAGTTGTGCAACATTAACTCATATAGTTAATACTATGGTTAAACCCTAAACCAACTTAGTTATTCTTAGATCTAATATCTAATATTTTAGTATTAATATATACATGTTAATTTTTGTACCAAGTTGTGTTATATATATATTTATATATATGTATATTGTGTTGATAGGGCTTATCTACTAATTGTTCCAATTAGATAATTTGTTTTATCCATACCAATGTATCATATATCAAATTATCAAAAGTCTTTAGTAAGTTCTAAAGCAGTGATTATAGTAACTCACCTATAATCCAATGTTGGTTGAGCTGGTGTTGATGGTCAGTCTCTTGAACTATCAAGTTATCTAGGAATTGTTGTTGGTTCAATTAATCAACCCTATGGGTATTCTAGGTGGTAGGTGTTTTTAAGGGAGGAACAAATTGGACTGCAATAAATTCATCGCACACGCTACTCAAGTCAGAAATATAATCATAGAAGTTCTAAGAGGGAGATTTTTCTAATATTTTGATCTCTTTAAATTTTGGAAGAGGTTGAGGTTTGGCTGGGTCATTAGCAAATGGAAAACTTGATCAAATTCTATAACCATGGTTGTTGGAGATGAGCGGTTTGGTTCATGCTTCGACGAAGGTCTTTAGAGGTCTAGTGATGGTTGATAGAGTTCATACTCTAAATTTAATGATTGCTGTCATAGAGAGGATGTAAGGATAGGAAGAGGCAGTGACTGACCTGGTGCCACATGTATTGATAGAGGGTTTACATGTTATGCGGTCTAGGGCAGCCAACGGCATGGTGGAGTCCAAGAGGTAGAGATGAGGCCGACAAGTAGGTGGCAGTGATGTGGCATGTGGTATGAAGCTTGGTAGTGACATGTTGCTGATTGATTGTTGTTGTTTTTGTAGGTCTAATCAAGAGATTTTTAGAATGTGAAGGCCAGGGAGAGTCGGGGTTCTATGGTGGCAAGGTTTGTTAGTGGGATCGCCAGGTGTTTCATGTTTACGGTGTAGTGCCACTAGGTTTTGGTTTATATAGCAAGGGAAGGTTCCTGCAAGGGGAAGAGATGGTGTTCGGATATGGTTTCTATTTTCTTAATCAACCTTCATTCATTCATTGAGGTGGAAATCATGAGGTCTAGTGGTCCTTTGAGTCCATCATTGAGGAGGAAGCTTTGAGGAAGTGTTACGACCTCACCTTTCAGTAACCCCCAATTAAGGGAGACCAAGAAGTTGAAGCCACACCCATTAATCCCGGATCAAAGGTTCGACATATAACCATAAACAATTATTAAATTCTAACAGACTATACTGAAAATGGTAATAAAATTTTTCTTTGCATACCTTTGAAAAGTTTGGAACAAACTAAACCTCTAACCTCAGCTGAACTATTCTAACTAGTTCCTCCTTGTTATTTAATTCTTGAATTCACAAGGTATCGCTTTACTATTTGTTCTTTTCATTGTACCTAAAACGCCGACAAACAAAACGTCGGTCAGCCGAAGCTGGTATGTGGAGGAAACAGATAATTTTCAACTATGTTAACAATATAATCATTCAATTAATCATTTAACAATCAAGATTACATTTTAAACCATACAACTCAATCCATACATATTCTCGAACTTTGGGATGTCCCTGCAGTGGACATGGATATCACCTCTCTTTTAGGTAATAGAGTCGCATGGCACTACCCGAAGATAGCCCAATATCTAACTCGATGTGACTTGATGGTCCTACCTCAATGGTATCCATGTACTAAGTCATCCATAGACCTGATGGACCTACCCAATAGGTAGCCATGTACTAGGTCATCCATAGACCTGATGGACCTACCAAATAGGTAGCCATATACTAGGTCTTTCTCTAACCTGATGGACGTATCCAATAGGTAGCCATGTACTAGGTCAGCTATACTGCCACAGAGAGAACCAGGATCTGAGTTTGTAGGCATATATCCTTTGTGATAGTCATAGCCACATTATATTTTGCAATATGAACATCCAAATAGTTTAGTTGCATTCAATGCGATTAAACATCCGGGAATCCATCGGAAAACTAAAGCGGTTATTCATAATTAACCACATACCTGTCTTGGAGATCTCAAGCAACAATTTATCCAAATCCAACTAGATGTCCAATCAAGCAAGCCAATCAATCAATCAGGCAAACATTGATCCTGAAAACATGTATAATGTCTATTTATCACAAGCATATCCCAAACAACTCCTTATTGACTTGGGACACTTTTCTAAGGTTTCTAAGTCTCGTTAGGATGCATTAGGGTTTCTTAGATCAATTTCTAAAACTTTATCCTTTTTAGGTCAACAAACCCTAAAACAACTTTTCCACTCATAAAAACCCTAATTACTCAAATTATCCACATTAAGGTTCTTTTATGCTCAAATTGGCTTAGGATCATCACTTCTCTATCTTATTCGTAAATTTACACAATTAAACCAATTAAAAGACATATTCATCTAAATTAGGGTTTTCAAGCTCGTTAATGCATAATCATGCACAAAACCCTAAATTAAGCCAATTATATAAAAAGATTATCTTTTTAGATCTTATTTTCACTTTTATGAAGAATAGGCTTAAATTATCCATTGATCAACATTAAAACCATCTATCATCAAATCTAAGGGTTTTTCATTAATTAAATCATTAAAGATGGTAGCTTTATGTACTTTTCATATTCCAGCATATTTATGTACATAATCTTCAAATTAAACTAATTACGTACAAAGATCACCCTTTTCGATCTTAATGTACCTTTTTGCATTTAATAGATTAATATCAACTCCTATGATCCATTAAACCCTATTAAACACTTTATTTATTTCAAAATAGGGTTCCATAAGAATTAAAACATTAAAGATGATTACTTCCATTACTTTTCAGATTGCAATTAGAATCAGACTTCAAACATAATTTATTTGGGTTCCTCTCGTTTTTCTGAGCAAGTTTCATATATAACTTGTCCTAATAGGAGCTACCGTTAATTAGATATGAATTTAGCAAGGTTTCACTTACTTGACCAATCGGATGGCGCCACGTCATCCAGCTCATGCAACACAGCCCGCCTTCAATTTATAATAGAATGTCGATTTTACCCTCCACTTAAGAGGTCCGTCTTTTGTCATGCTGAGGGTAGAAACGTCCAGCGGTGATGGTTGTCTTCAACCTCGCGTGACCTAAACCTGGGCGCCGATCTGTAGCAAACAGCGGCTGCCCTTCTTCACCCCGGACCTCGACGGCCGTCGGGGATGCTTCCGCTGGCTCCGTCGGGACTTGGCGCACACTGGGTGCCGTCGTTCCAAGCCTGAGGTGGCTTCTCCTAAGCCCGCCAAGTCCTCAACCTGCTGCGTGTTGCAGGCCTTCAGTCGCGAGCTGTGCGAAGGTGCGGGCATGGGGATGATGGAGGATCTCCCCTATGACTTTGCGGGTGCGTTCTTCATTAACTGAGATCGGTTATTAGCCCCTGGTGGTGCCATGGCCGTACCACTCCTCTATCTATGGTTTTTAAGCAAAAACGATGTGGAAGAAGAAGGAGATGAGAGAGGAACAGACGTAGGGATTTCCTTGGGCTCGACCCAGGCTCCCTCTCCTTATATATATAAGGGTAGCAACATCCTATGATGCTTGCTCACGAAGAGAATATATCCTTTCCTATTAGAATTTGATTCTTCACAAAAAGCATGCTCTCTCTCTCTCTCTTTAGTATTCTTTCTCCTTTTGATGTTAGGATTTTGAAGATTATTCTCATTATCTTACTTGTACTTGTGTTGGCACGAAATTATATACCTCCTTGAGTAGGAAATTCTTCCTTTAAAACAATTTTACAAAATTTATTAATAATGCATCATATCATCCTCTTATTTGGAAATTTTAGTATTTTCTCTTTCTTTCCTTTTTATTGGGACTCCTTGGATCCCAAGGCACTCTATATTTCGAAATTCATTTTATTGGAATACTCATTATCCTTCTTAATGCGCCTATATGCATTATTTTGCATTATCATGTTTATTTCTAAATAAAATATTTCTTTTTGAGAATTTCTCTTTATTTCTCTTTTATTTTCCTCATTGGCATTCCTTTTTATCATTAGAAATCTCATGGATACGAAATTTCCCCAAGAAATCTCATTTATGCCTCTTTCCACTCATTTTCCACATTTTCTCATTACTTTCCAATTTCTTTCTTCATAAAGAAAAACTTAATTAATCTTTTCTTTTCTTATTGCTTTCTTTTTGCAACCTTGGACTCTTTGGCACCCAAGGAACCCAAGAGGTACGAAATCCTCTTTGGATTTGCCTTCTACAGGTTTCTACATATTTCTTTTCTTGAATATTCAATTATTCATTCACTAATTGAATTTGCTTTGTTATTTCCTTGTTATTGGGCCCAATAGCCAATAAAGCCCACAACACAAACATCAAGGCTATTGTAAACAAAATCCATTTATTTGAAGCAAATTATATCATTATTTGTTCAAATATCTTTAATATGAGAAATTACATTTCTCACCAATTGAACCCAAAAATTGGGGTTATAACATCCTTCCCCTCTTATAGGAATTTTGTCCTCAAAATTCAAACAAGCAAACAAACAATTCAGGATAAGACTTTTCCATATCCATCATTGGCCCCTATGTGGCTTTTCCGTACTCATGGTATTTTCAAAGAACATTTATCATCACATATTCTTTTCTCTGAGTTCTTTCATCCTGGCGTCTATAAACTACACAGGTGACTCAGGCCATTTCAGCCTCCCTTGGGGCTCAGTAGGTTCATTGCTTAGCACATGGTTGGGGTACCTCACATAGCGCTCTAAATTGGACACATGGAAAACATCTCCCATTACTCTATCTTGAGGGGTAGGTTCAAACCTAACCTTCTCCACCCATCCATCTCTAATGGACCCATGTATCGGGGACTCAGCTCTCTTAGTTATAACTTAGAGGGGTCGGATTTTCATGCCACATTTTCTCCCACAGTAACTTGTATGTCAGTCTACTTTGCATCTGTTCACGACTCTCATCGTCTCTAGGCTCCTTTCAGCCCTTGCACAATCAAAGTGACTTCATCTACATGCAATGGGGTCCCTTTTTCTAACCATCATGTGGTACTTTTCTAACCATCATGTGGTCCTTTCACCAACATCACCTTACTGAAGTGGTGACAGACACAACCTCCCTTACAAAGCTTTATATAAAACCCGATACCGGCTATGGTGGTCATTGTCACATCTTTCATAGGTCAAGAACTATCTCTAGATATCACCCTGAACGAGCACACATGCCCTCATCATACCCTTTAGTTTGGATCATAGTAAACATAGTTAGGGGTGATAAACTATACTAACATTGAGTTCTTCATGTACCTACTTCCACTTTATGGAAGTGAACCTTTAGGTCAAACTCGCTTCATGGTGTAGTTGAACCATCTCTCTTATGGGTAGTTCAACTAGATATATCCCTTAACAGAACTCTTTCTTTCTTATGTCATCTAGGTAAGGCGATCTACCATAACCCATATTGCATCTCGACCTTCCTCGGTCCAGGGAAGACCTATCACAACATCCATAATGTTGAGCTCTCATTCCCTCTCAGGGATTCTTTTGTCGTCTATATCGATATACTGGGTTACTGGGGTTCGTCCTTTACCTCCTGGCTTGCATGGTCATAACCCACATGCAACTTCATCTTAAGCATCCAAAGTACTATTGTCACTCATTATCTTGGTAGTACCACGGTGTATGGTGATCATGATCTCATGTATGTCATTATTCTTCAAGATCAATACCTCAAAAACCCTAAACCAATTTATTGGGGTTTCATCACTTTCTTTTCCAAAGAGGTGCACTTGAGGTTCTTCCACCATCCTTTCATCGTATCAAGGACTAAACTGACTAACCAAACAACTCTTAACCCTTCAACGTATCTGGTTACATCTGAGTGCTATCCAAACACCTCTCCTTTCCAAACTTAGGGTTAGCCAAATGACCTCTTCTAACTTCTAGTCAACAAGTCATATGTATCTCAACCAGAGCATCCATTACCACCTCACATCCTTAGGTTTTAGGTAACATGGATGACATACACTTCCATGTATTTCACTTATCATCTTACCTCAAACTCTATGTCTATCCTCATTAAGAACACTTCTCTGGTGATCAAACTCTACCTGGTATAACTCGTAAGTTCCACATAGCTCATGATAAAAACATCCTCATAAGGGGACTACATCATTCCTCTTAGTGTTTACATACCATCCATGTATCATTCACTTTACCAGGGTAGATTATCTTCTCTATCCCCATTTCTTGTGGCACCGTTCCAACCTACATCATCTCTTATCCTTGGTGTATGACATGCATAATGTACTATCTCTCACCCCCATAACAAGAGGAAATAAGCATTTGGCTGCAGTCCAAATACAGAGTTCTTCCTGTTGCAAGAGTAGAGATGGTACATCCCACCTTGCCAATACACCTTTACATCTAAGTTGCAACGTGCCACATATGTCTCTTCATCACCAACATCATGATATCAAACTAGTCTTGAACCTACTGAGGTTTATATCCTTGGTCATCTCCTCTAGGTCTATAGGGTACCGGCTCTTTTGGGGTCATCCCTCTTCCCTCATGCATCAAGAGAGTGCCCTACTCATCTGCCCTTTGGGTCCCATGAGTTCATGAAGGTGATCAATCTCCTAACCCATGGCCCTCAGACAATGATATTGTTACCTCCCGACCCTATGGTCATGTGCATTTGGGGAATTAGGCAACTCCTATTTTCATCGGTCTTATCCCTAACTGACCCTAGGATAGACTTAGGATTCTCCATAATAGTACATGTTCACTTAGAACCTTACCCAAGTCTTCATCATCTCTCTTTCTGCATTCATGGGCTGACTCTCATCCATTCATAGGTATCATGGAAACCTACCTACCTTGGTCAAGCCCCAATTGGTTACCTTCATGGTAACACATTCACATGCAATAGAGATGGATATCTATGGGTCTGTAGATTCAATCTCATACTATGTACCTTTCACTTAGCTTCTCAAGATCCTATGAGACCTCTTTAGGTTACCTTGAACCAACAACACTGATATACACCCTTCCCAAGGGGTCCTCTCCAAGGATGGGAGGAAAACTATCTCTACGGTCACAAAAGCTCCTAGGTCTAGGATTTACATCCACATGAGCTTACTTAACCCTAGAAAGCTATTAAGGCACAAGCAGATCACCTACTGAACCATGCTAGGTCATACTTATCCTTCTTTCCTCGATGTTGGATCAAGATCAAACTTTCCCTTTATCATTATCCTAGTTGTGAGGGGTTCTAAGGAACTCAACTTCTCATCATGAGCCTTAGGTACACCACTTCCCCCCCTTAGGCCTAGGAACCCTAGGTTCACTGCATGCTCTATCTCTTAACTAAAAACCAAGCATGAAAAAGGCATGACATGCACTCCTTGTCATCCTTCAACTCAAGCAACACTTAGAGATGGGTCCTCCTTAAGGACAACCAACAAGGTACAAGGCCTCATAACTTGCTACTAAACCTTTCTAGGTCTAAGGAACTCTTCTTCCTACCTCGGAAGGTAAACATCTATACCATAGGCTCGTAGGTACCAGAAGCTTCATCTTTTCTCAAGGGTTTGGTCCCTCTAAAGACAACCAAGGTATCATCAACTTTCCGAGATCGATCATGAGGCAACCACTATCATCCATTGTTCAGGGTTTTAGGCTTCCAACCTTCTTGTTGGGTTTTGTGCTCTCTCTCTAGAGCTAAAACTACAACCAACCTCACCATTAGAGATCATCTCTTCATGAAGGATCAACCTCAAAAGCATCCTCTACATGGGTGAAGCTTAGGTTCGAACTTATGTTTGCTCAAGGTCATCCATAACCCTTAATGCTCCATCATAATTCCTTATCCAGGGTTTCATCCCACTGTCAGCACTATGACGTGCCCTAGGTGCCAGCTATGCCCTACTTGCACAAGACCATAGGGTTTCTAAGGTCCTTCACTAATATCATCTAAGGAGCTATCCTTTACCCTAACATGCACGACCCTTCCCATGGTTGGGTTGCCAAAGGTGCTAGGTCACCCATGGATCATATGGCATCCCAAAGGCATGTCCTTTCAAACATCTGGTCCAACTCATCTCTCTCTAACCTTCACTTAGGGTTAGGGTTAGCATCATCCTTAGAGGGTGTTCCAGGTCTCTACTTGCAATGGATATCTCTATCTCCAAGACTAACTTATCCTCCTGACAAGAAGGTCTACTCTCTGGTCTATTCTGAGGACATGACAACTTATGTCATACGACCTAAGCATGTATCTATTCTTTAATTTGTGCTTACTCTATTAAGCTTATGTCCATGACATCTTATTTACATGCATTTCCTTTAATGTGGTGGAGGATCCCTTAAACCTTATCAACCTTACCCAAACCTCAAGAGGGTGAGGAGAAGAAAGAAAACCCTAATCCTTTAGGTCCTTATTAGAATTTTGTGATGAGAAGGGATGAATAAGATGATAAGTCCTAAAGGTATCTTATTTTGATTCATACCCTAAGACTTTGGCCAGGCAGTCACACGGGTCCGGGAGTCCTCGTATTCCGACTAGCGGTGTGGAGGAAAATCTTGCCAGCCTCCAGTGGTGATCCCTTTCTAGACACCTCCGTCTTTCGGATACTCCTCTAATAACTCCCTTGGGTTCTATGAAGTTTGTAAAATTTAATATTTATTAATGGTTAACTGAGGAACCCATGCTCTGATACCAAATGTTACGATCTCACCTTTCAGTAACCCCCAATTAAGGGAGACCAAGAGGTTGAAGCCGCACCCATTAATCCCGGATCAAAGGTTCAACATATAACCATAAACAATTATTAAATTCTAACAGACTATACTGAAAATGGTAATAAAAATTTTCTTTGCATACCTTTGAAAAGTTTGGAACAAACTAAACCTCTAACCTCAGCTGAACTATTCTAACTAGTTCCTCCTTGTTCTTTAATTCTTGAATTCGCAAGGTATCACTTTACTATTTGTTCTTTTCATTGTACCTAAAACGCCGACAAACAAAACGTCGGTCATCCGAAGCTGGTATGTGGAGGAAACAGATAATGTTCAACTATGTTAACAATATAATCATTCAATTAATCATTTAACAATCAAGATTACATTTTAAACCATACAACTCAATCCATACATATTCTCGAACTCTGGGTTGTCCCTGCAGTGGACATGGATATCACCTCTCTTTTAGGTAATAGAGTCGCATGGCACTACTCGAAGATAGCCCAATATCTAACTCGATGTGACTTGATGGTCCTACCTCAATGGTAGCTATGTACTAAGTCATCCATAGACCTGATGGACCTACCCAATAGGTAGCCATGTACTAGGTCATCCATAGACCTGATGGACCTACCAAATAGGTAGCCATATACTAGGTCTTTCTCTAACCTAATGGACCTACCCAATAGGTAGCCATGTACTAGGTTAGCTATAATGCCACAGAGAGAACCAGGATCTGAGTTTGTAGGCATATATCCTTTGTGATAGTCATAGCCACATTATAGTTTGCAATATGAACATCCAAATAGTTTAGTTGCATTCAATGCGATTAAACATCCGAGAATCCATCGGAAAACTAAAGCGGTTATTCATAATTAACCACATACCTATCTTGGAGATCTCAAGAAACAATTTATCCAAATCCAACTAGATGTCCAATCAAGCAAGCCAATCAATCAATCAGGCAAACATTGTTCCTGAAAACATGTATAATGCAAGCATATCCCAAACAACTCCTTATTGACTTGGGACACTTTTCTAAGGTTTCTAAGTCTCGTTAGGATGCATTAGGGTTTCTTAGATCAATTTCTCAAACTTTATCCTTTTTAGGTCAACAAACCCTAAAACAACTTTTCCACTCATAAAAACCCTAATTACTCAAATTATCCACATTAAGGTTCTTTTATGCTCAAATTGGCTTAGGATCATCACTTCTCTATCTTATTCGTGGATTTACACAATTAAACCAATTAAAAGACATATTCATCTAAATTGGGGTTTTAAAGCTCGTTAATGCATAATCATGCACAAAACCCTAAATTAAGCCAATTATATAAAAAGATTATCTTTTTAGATCTTATTTTCACTTTTATGAAGAATAGGATTAAATTATCCACTGATCAACATTAAAACCATCTATCATCCAATCTAAGGGTTTTTCATTAATTAAATCATTAAAGATGGTAGCTTTATGTACTTTTCATATTCCAGCATATTTATGTACATAATCTTCAACTTAAACTAATTACGTACAAAGATCACCCTTTTCAATCTTAATGTACCTTTTTGCATTTAACAGATTAATATCAACTCCTATGATCCATTAAACCCTATTAAACACTTTATTTATTTCAAAATAGGGTTCCATAAGAATTAAAACATTAAAGATGATTACTTCCATTACTTTTCAGATTTCAATTAGAATCAGACTTCAAACATAATTTATTTGGGTTCCTCTCATTTTTCTGAGCAAGTTTCATATATAACTTGAACTAATCGGAGCTACCGTTAATTAGATATGAATTTCGCAAGGTTTCACTTACTTGACCAATTGGATGGCGCCACGTCATCCAGCTCATGCAACACGGCCCACCTTCAATTTATAATAGAATGTCGATTTTACCCTCCACTTAAGAGGTCCGTCTTTTGTCATGCTGAGGGTAGAAATGTCCAGCGGCGATGGTTGTCTTCAACCTCGCGTGACCTAAACCTGGGCGCCGATCTGCAGCAAACAGCGGCTGCCCTTCTTCACCCCGGACCTCGACGGCCGTCGGGGATGCTTCCGTTGGCTCCGTCGGGCCTTGGCACACACTGGGCGCCGTCGTTCCAAGCCTGAGGTGGCTTCTCCTAAGCCCGCCAAGTCCTCAACCTGCTACGTGTTGCAGGCCTTCGGTCGCGAGCTGTGCGAAGGTGCGGGCATGGGGATGATGGACAATCTCCCATATGACTTTGCGGGTGCGTTCTTCATTAACCGAGATCGGTTATTAGCCCCTGGTGGTGCCATGGCCGCACCACTCCTCTATCTAGGGTTTTTAAGCAAAAACGATGTGGAAGAAGAAGGAGATGAGAGAGGAACAGACGTAGGGATTTTCTTGGGCTCGACCCAGGCTCCCTCTCCTTATATATATAAGGGTAGCAACATCCTATGATGCTTGCTCACGAAGAGAAGATATCCTTTCCTATTAGGAATTTGATTCTTCACAAAAAGCATGCTCTCTCTCTCTCTTTAGTATTCTTTCTCCTTTTGATGTTAGGATTTCGAAGATTATTCCCATTATCTTACTTGTACTTGTGTTGGCACAAAATTATATACCTCCTTGAGTAGGAAATTCTTCCTTTAAAACAATTTTACAAAATTTATTAATAACGCATCATATCATCCTCTTATTTGGAAATTTTAGTATTTTCTCTTTCTTTCCTTTTTATTGGGACTCCTTGGATCCCAAGGCACTCTATATTTTGAAATTCATTTAATTGGAATACTCATTATCCTTCTTAATGCACCTATATGCATTATTTTGCATTATCATGTTTATTTCTAAATAAAATATTTCTTTTTGAGAATTTCTCTTTATTTCTCTTTTATTTTCCTCATTGGCATTCCTTTTTATCATTAGAAATCTCATGGATACGAAATTTCCCCAAGAAATCTCATTTATGCCTCTTTCCACTCATTTTCCACATTTTCTCATTATTTTCCAATTTCTTTCTTCATAAAGAAAAACTTAATTAATCTTTTCTTTTCTTATTGTTTTCTTTTTGCAACCTTGGACTCCTTGGCACCCAAGGAACCCAAGAGGCACGAAATCCTCTTTGGATTTGCCTTCTAGAGGTTTCTACATATTTCTTTTCTCGAATATTCAATTATTCATTCACTAATTGAATTTGCTTTGTTATTTCCTTGTTATTGGGCCCAATAGCCAATAAAGCCCACAACACAAACATCAAGGCTATTGTAAACGAAATCCATTTATTTGAATCAAATTATATCATTATTTGTTCAAATATCTTTAATATGAGAAATTACATTTCTCACCAATTGAACCCAAAAATTGGGGTTATAACAGGAAGTGTTATTAAAGATGGGTTTTGGTCCATCAGTAGGGAAGAGGGAGGCCTTCAAAGATATGGGAGGTTGTGGTCTTCCATAATGGTTGTTGGTAATAAGATGACCTAGGGTGTTTTCTCTACTCCGTAAGGAAAAAAATGAGACTAAAAGAAAGAACATTAAGTTTCATTTATTTCAAAAACATCCCTAGATCTATCTGGAGCTCTAAACGATGTCAGATTTTGACTAGATATCCATATTAATGTTATCTATATTCTCAAATTAGAACATGTCAGATTCATCAAGCCGATTCCCACTTTTGATGGCCTTGTAATAAGTTCCAATGTTAACAATAATTTGTTTGAGTTATATTTTATATGATTCCAAGCTAATACTTGACAAAATAGGTGTACTAATAAAATACAAGGTGGTACCAATATGTTTGAGCACAAAAATTCCATAATAGTCCCAAATAATGTCAAAGTGGTGCATGAAGATAAATTAAGGGATGGGTTTGTAAATGTGAACTTATTTAATATAAGGAATTCAAAAGGAGACACTTTAATATCCAAGAACATGATAACTGATCAAGATAATCAAATTAGATTTAGAATGAGAGACCAATCTTCAAGTGGACTCAAACTTTGAGAGAATCATGAATTATAGCTCAAAGTTACAATCAATCTCCTATAGAAGTATGTATTTTGTATTGAAACTTAGTTTGATGTTATAGTTTCTAAGTACACTCTCTCAATGGTTAATGGTCATAAGCCCACCATATGAGTAATTGTAGAGTTTTGATCCATACTTTCATTGAAGTTATTTGCATTGCTTGTCCTTCTCATCTTACACTTGTCAAGAAAAAAAATCATCTAACCTACATGTATCATTTATATTTTTTCACCCTTGATTTTGGCATTTTAAAATTATTTTGTTGAGAATTTGGAAGCCAATTTAGTGTTGCAACATGTCTTCTTCCCTAGCCCCTTCGTTCTTAGTTCAAATACTTATTCCATTAAATTATCAAAAGCAATACAAGAAGGAAAATTGGAAGAAGTTGACTCTTTATTGGTGTGGTGCTTGTTATTTTACATATCACATTCATGTTCTCTAGATATTTTTCCAAGATAGGATTGGTCTAAAAACCATTCAAGATTCGTTCTACATGTGTTCCAACCAAAAAGTAAATTATTCTAAATTAACTATTGTGGCGTTAAATATGAGGCGGACCAGTGAAGCATAAAAAGATAACTAGTATTTTTAAAAGAAAAGGTTTTTAGTAAATGCGTGAAACACTGAATTACATGCATCTTACCACAAAAAGACCTTGTATCCTTGGCAGGAAAAAAGATGAGGATGCCTTCAAAAACCTCATGGATAGGGCCACGACTATACTCAGATGATGTTTAATTAATGGAAAAAGAACTATATGAAACACTTTGACAAATTTATTTATGCCCCAATACATTATTATTTGAAAATGAGAAGTTTTCAACATGATCATATATCTTGATTTGGCACAAGTGGTAGTATATCCTATCATGGATTTGAGCTCCCACCTTGTCTAGTGACCTTGGTGACAACGAGGGTGGTCAGTGCACGTCGCCGACATGTTTGCTCGTAAAAGATTCTGCCGACATGTTTGCTCGCAAAAGATTATTTCATTGGCCTTAGAATCTTCAAAAAAGAGCCGTGAACGAGTTTGGGGGCGATCGGAGAAGGTTTTTCCGGACACATGTCGTGGGGATGGGTTGTTGTCACAAATGGTGACAACGGGGGTGGTCACCGCACACTCCCGGCATGGTGAAACTTTGCTCACAAGATATTGTTCCATTGGCCTTAGAATATTCATAAAAGAGTCATAAACGAGTTTGGGGGCGATCGAAGAAGGTTTCGTTCAGACACTTGCCACGGGGGTGGGCTGTTGTAAGCAAATGGTGACAACGGGGATGGTCACCACGCACGACCAGCATGGTGAAACTTTACTCGCAAGACATTGTTCTGTTGACCTTGGAATGTTCATAAAGGAGTCGTGAACAAGTTTGGGGATGGTCAGAGAATGTTGGTCTGGGACTTGTCATGGGAGTCGGTCGTTGTGAGCAAATGGTGACAACCGGGGGTGGTCAATGCACAAGGCCGACATAGTGAAACTTTGCTTGTAAGAGATTGTTCCATTGGCCTTAGAATGTTCATAACAAAATATTTGTCCACATCGGCCTTAGACGTCTACTTGGAACATATTGCTAGGAATTATGGTGGACAAGTGATGATTATGTATAAGACTGAAGGCGTAAGATTTAACGTGGAAAACTCTCCTTAAGACAAGGAGAGAAAAACCACAGGACAATACCGGTCAACAAGCACTATGTAACCTGAATTACAACTCACACTATCCAAATTTAATCACCTATAAATCTGAAAAGCTCTCCCCGCCCAAGAACAAAAATAAGGAATAATAGAATTACACCCAATGTGTATAAACCCTCCCTTTTCCCTTTTTCTCCTCACGACACTACTGTCATTGTTGGGGATTGCTTGTTGTCGTTGCGACTGTTGACCGGGTTGCCTCTTCTCATGATGAGGTCTCTTACATGGCTGCCAAAATAGAAACTCTTTCCGTTTGAGACATATGTGTCATTCGCTGGTCAAATGGACCATTGTCGTTGTTGCGTCATCGACTGATGAGCGTCTTCCTCGGCTCGGATCTGTTGTCGTACTCCATGTCGATGTCACAACCCCAACAAAGTGCCACCAACTGATGTGTGTTCTCTGTTGCTCGGACCCACCTCCCTTGTCAATGTACTATCATTATGTTTCCGACTGCCAACCACTACTTTGCCTCAAGGCAAAACTATTGGTCCTCTCTTATTCATAAGAGAGCTTCTCTATTGGTGCACCCAGTGCGCCACCAACTGTCAAGCATTACTTTGCCTCAAGGCAAAGTCATTGACCCTCTCTTATCTACAAGAGAGTTGCATTGTCGGTGCATCCAATGTACCACCGACTGTCATCCACTACTTCGCTTCAAGGCAAAGTCGTCGACCCTCTCTTATCATAAGAGAGAACCACCAATTTTTATTGTTCTCTAGCTCTTCTACCACAGAAGGCACCAACAACTAACAACTAGTGGGATCACACACCAACAGGTGGGATGATCTCAATGGCCTCCCTCAGGGCCTCTATTTATAGGCTTCATGCCATGTTGTTGCAACTAATAATCCTATTTCAATTCTCAATCCAATTCCAAACTAATTAGTCCCACACATAGAGAGACACCTTCTTTCCCTTTTAGATTCAACTCCTATTAGGATTGGAAACACAAACCAACTCCTATTAAGTCCAATTCCCAATAGTACATGGGCTAGACCATCCATATCCCAACTATCTCCCCCTCTGGCCCATGAGGGAGACGTTGTCTTCGTCGATCATCTGGAATAGCTTTTGGTCCCTACCACCACATTTGATAGATCCAATCTCCTCGAACATTACAACATCCTGTTATTTTCATCCATCTTCTTAAAGTACCACCCTGACTTCACATTGTCCTCAAGCAACCGAGATGAAGCATCATGGCAGTGTCGCTTCACTCTTCATGTTCACACCTGGAACTTTGTAGGTTCTCCCTAACCGTCCAGTCGAGCCATCTTGGATGAAAATCATGTTTCTGACCTTCTGTAATAAACATTGAAAACCTTCTTATGACGCTCCCCTTGTCGATGTAACCCCACATCAAGAGTTAGATCCTCCATTTTGTATGTATCAACTACATGTCTACTGTATTGTCCTTCTTCCTCATGTGTTTGCTATCTAGAATAAGTCTCTGGAGCAATCTTCTTTAACTAGGAGTCGTCTTGCTACACATGGTTGTCCTTCCAGATGAATCTCGCATCTTAGAAATGTGGCTATTCTATGATCATTTCTTGTCAACTTTGCCCTTCCTGTCTTCAGACGCCATCAAACTACGCCCACTACATCTTTCGAACATGACTCTGATACCACTTGTTAGAAATTGTGGTTGGTAAGTGGCAATGCTACGCGAGATTGAAGGCGCAAGAAACGTGAAAAACTCTCCCCAAGATAAGGAGAGAAAAACCATGGGGCAATACCGACGAACAAGCAATATGTAACTAAGATTACAACTCACATTGTCCAGATATAATCACCCCTAAATCTGAGAAGCTCCCCTTATCTAAGAACAAAGATAAAGAAGAAAAGAATTACACCCAATGTGTACAAACCCTCCATTTTTACTTTTTCTCCTCACGACACCACTTTCGTTGTTGGGGATTGCTTGTTTCCGCTGCTACTATTGACCAGGTCGCCTCTTCTCCTGACAAGGTCGCTTACCTGACTGCTAACCAAAAGCTCTCTCTGCCTGAGAGGTACGCGTCATCTACTGATCGGATGGACCGTTTTCGGTGTCGCGTCGCCGACTAATAAGCACCTTCCTCTGCTCGAATCTGTTGTCGTAGTCGATGTCAATGTCGCAACCCCAATAAAGAGCCACCAACTGATGTGTGTCCTCCACTACTCAGACCCGCCTTCCTTGTCAATGCACTACCATTGTGTTGTCGACTGCCAACCGCTACTTCTCCTCAAGGAAAAGTTGTTGGCTCTCTCTTATCATCAAGAGAGCTTCTATGTTGGTGCACCCAGTGTGCCACCAACTGTCAACTACTACTTTATCTCAAGGCAAAGTCATTTACCCTTTCTTATCCATAAGAGAGTTGCACTATCGGTACATCAAATGTGTCACCGACTGTCTGCCGCTACTTCGCTTCAAGGCAAAGTTGTTGACCCTCTCTTATCATAAGAGAGCTCCACCAGTTGTTATTGGTCTCTGGCTCTTCTATCACAGAAGGCACCAACAACTCACAACTGGTGGGATCACACACCAGCAGGTGGGATGATCTCAATTACCTCTCTCGGGGTCTTTATTTATAGGCTCCGTGTCATGTTGTTGCAACTAGGAATGTTATTCCAATTCTAAACATTAATTAATCTCACACATAGAGAGTCACCTTCTTTCCCTTTTGGATTCAACTCCTATTAGAATTGGCAATAAAACCAACTCCTATTAAGTACAAATCCCAATAGCACATGGGCCAGACCATCCATATCCCAACACGCATCACATGTGTTGGTCAAAAGATGATAACTTCGTAGAATATTCTAAAAACATGTAGCTCACTTCCCTTTTGTGGTTGACTAGAGATAGCATAAACCATCTTTTCATAAATTGCAATCCATGTTGGATATTTTAAGGCATCATTCTTTCCAATAAATCTTAAAATAAAATCCACAGTTAGTTCCGTTCTCAACCATCATCATTTAGGAAATATAGAAAGCTAAAATGCCTTGGTATCCCAAAGGGAATCACATAACTTTGGAGGAAATTGGATCGTGTATATTTCATGGGAAAGGATATCTCAATTCTATCTATTAGACTCCTCCAGTAAGAATAAGATGGAAAAATTATCTAAAAATAAAAATCTTCTTAAAAGATAGAGAGGTAAAGCCGCATTCTTTTCATGGAAATAATAGCATTCACTATACAAGGTCGGTAAAGGAAGCAAAGGCCTCTACACTACCACATATCTATGTGAGAGGGACTACTGAGAAGGTGGGCATCCACTTCATTCAAATTTGGTGAACGATTATATCAACGTGGCACATATGGATCATACTCTAATAGGAATTTTATAAGACTATCCATCTCAATGGACCTTTCAAATTACTACTGAATGATGCGTTGTAGTATACCTTGACAGTATAATGTCATTGTCAGGCCGGCACCATAGCCGTTTAGGACTGTAATGTCATTGTGACGCTGACAGCATAACCGTCTAGGACCCTCAATATAGTAGGACAATTACTGATAGATCTTGATGGCCCCTGAAGAGCTGAGGATCCTAGGACAATATTTTGACTTTAGAAACTACATCAAATGGTAATGTGTCAACAAACTGATACATCTAATTCCGTCATGATACATCTAATTCTGTCACAAGAAGATAACATGTCTAGCGGTCTGGCTTTTTAACAAGCAGATAGTAGGCCTACTTGGTTATGTGCAATCATAATCCATACCATACACGTTTTATATCACTTTGCGTCATTTATTGGTAACAGTAAGAAATCAGAAAGGTTATTATTTAAGATTATGGGCGATGAAAGAAGCTCCGCCAGCCTAAGGGGCATCCACGAGACTATAGACTTGAAATTTTGAATGAACCAAGGCCTAGTTTGGGTATAAACATGTAAAGTCTCAAAAACTTATACATTAAATGATATTTATAGGTTCCACAGTAGGTCTGCTCCAGAAGGATACATGCATGCAGAACATTGTCAAAGGAGAAAATGGCAGGCAGAGCTTGTAATTTTTAATCCTCACGATTTTGGCGTGACTGAAAGTGCGGCCATGACAAGCCGTGTAACATATGCTCGTGGTTCCGGCTGCTGCAATGTGGTAGTCGTCACTACCATTTACTCTATATTTTTGGGATTTCAAAAATGGTCGGCCAAACTAGGCCTAACGCGCTGGCTACCTACATGCAGTAAGATAATCGAAAATTAGTTCTGAGCCAAAATAGAAGAGTTTTTTTCTCGGCCAAACTAGGCCTAACGCTCTGGCTACCTACATGCAGTAAGATAATCGAAAATTAGTTGAGCCAAAATAGAAGAGTTTTTTTCAAATAACCCCTCGTTTTGCTGAGATCCTAGATAACCCCCTGAGTTTTAGATAATCCTAAACGCCCCCCTGATCTGCTTGCCTCCGTCAGAAAACTAACGTGGCCGTTAGCTGTTTTAATATCAAGTGCTCGTGACATTTTTCTGCAGCCTTTTTGTTCTTTCTTTTTTCTTTTAACTTCTTTGTTACATATCCCACGGCTTCGCAACGAGGAAGTGCTCTGGGTAATTGATCTATGAACTTGATTTCATGTGTAACCGTGAGAAACTGGTGCCGATTTTCATTTGATAAATTTACTCATTTCAAAAAATGTAAATATGTTGAAACTCAAACGCGAGTTAGGCTTCAATTGGTTTGGTGTAATTTTAATTTTTCAAAAACTCATTTTTCCAAAAACTGAAATTAAGTTTCAAGAAATTGAATTCCGGATGATTGGTTGGGAATTTCAATTTTTATTAAAATATAAATTCCAAATAATTGGTTTGTTGTAATATGAGCACATACTCAAAATGGGAGTTATATAAAGACACATAATAGAAGGAGTTTCTTGATAACATAAATAATTAAAATTCTAAAAATGGCAAATGTCCAAGCACTGAAATCAAGAAACATAATTATAACTACTATCTCCAATAGATAAAGAATCCAACAAGTATTTAAAGATGTCTAATGTCCAAACTTTGTAGTGCTAGGTAATTTTTTAATCAAAATAGAGATCCTTTGTGTACAAATTGACATTCAGTCGTCAAATTAATAATGAGTACCATGAGTTTCAATTGTAAGGCAGAAGTCAACGTATAAAGCAGTATGGTCATAGTGTTTTTACAGTGTTTCGGAAAGTGTTTGGTCAGCCACCGCTCCGGTGTGGTGAGATGGATCATCGTGTGAATTTTTTCCTGTGAAAAAACAGCAGCTACAATGTTGCTCATGAAAACAATACAAATAGTCAGCGGTAGTCAACCTGATGTTTGGTAATAATAATTGCAGACGGCAGTATTTGAACGCTAGCCGGACAACCGCCAATGCTTTGCCAAACGAAGCATTTATCAAATAGGATATTTGAAACAATAGAGATTTATGTTCCCATTTTGAGTATGTGCTCATATTACAACAAACCAATTACTTGGAGGTCATACTTTGATAAAAACTGAAATTCTCAACCAATCATTGGAATTCAGTTTCTTGGAACTCAATTTCATTTTTTAGAAAAATAAGTTCCTAAAAAATTAAAATTACACCAAATTAATTGAAGCCTAACTTGCACTAGAATTTCAACATATTTACATAATTCCGAATTGAGCCAATTTATCAAAACGAAACCAGCACCAGTTTCTCACGGTCACACGTGATGATCAAGTTCACGAATTAATTATCCAGAGCACTTTCTCATTGCGGGGTCATAGGATATGTAACAAAAAAGTCAAAAGAAAAATGAAAGAACAAAAAGGCTGCAGAAAAATGTTACGAGCACTTGATATTAAAGCAGTGAACGGCCACGTTAGTTTTCTAACGGAAGCAAGCAGCTCAGGGGGGTTTCAGGTTATCCGAAACGCAGGGGGTTATTTGGGATTTCAGCAAAAGAGGGGATTATTTGGAGAAAAAAAAACTCAAAATAGAAAGCTCACATACGTCAGTTACGCACGCGGGCTCCTGAATTAAAATTGTATATCTGGCAGCTTGTTGGATTAGATGTGCTATGGATACAAAGAGTGAGTTTGCAATGTTTTTCATTGCAAAAACACATTTTGCAGCCACACTACACTCGCCAAACTAGCTCCTAGATTAAATTACAAATGATCTCTGATATTTTGACAGATATAAGACCAAGAAATGAAATTCAAAGAAGAACAGATGTCAATGGGCAAGCTCTTCGCTACGTCATGGAACAATTGAGCTTAATGTAAAGTAGAAGGAGCTGAGACCTTAATTTTCCAACAAACAATTTAGATTCAAAAAGGAAAGATCAAGAATAATTCCCAGTCATGTTCTATGTGACAAATCTTGAGCTGCTTATGATTGCATATATTGATTCTGCAGTCTTGCAATGCCCGCATAAAATTATCTACTCTGCAACTTCATTTTTATCATTACATTGAATTCTCTCCCCGGTCGGCATTGTAAAATTCATGTTTAAGTATATCTAGAATAAGTAACAAATCAGACAGCTAACACTGACGCTTCTGTGTAACAATATAATTTATCAGCATAAGGATGCAAAATCTCTCAAGTTTCTTCAAAAGGCAGTGTTCCAAGACACTCAAAGCTTTTACAGAAACAAGGATGCCCATTTGTTTCTGATGTGACCCCACCGCCTCCATAGCTAAAAGTAAGCTCTTCTCCTTTGGTGATGTCACTTGCAGTGAAGAAGGATAACCGAGGAAGAACCAAACCGGAGCTTCTAACCAATATGGCAGACAGGTTTCCACCATCACATGAGTGGTTTATGAACCGGGCAACATTTCCAACCTTGGTGGCATCAATGTTCACCCTAAAACTTGCCTTCCCAGAAGGTAAGTGTTCACGAACAACCAAAAGTGCAGGGGCAAAGTCATCTCTTAAGAGATTGTCATAAATCTTTTGCCGCCTCCGTGCTTCATTTGTTGTCAAAAATTCACCTATAAATGATGTAACCATCACTGAGTTTACTAAACATATAGTCAGCAGAATATCTGGACAGTACGTGAAATCGCACTCCCAAAAATATCCTTTCTATAGCAACTAGCAACTGGATCATTGATGGCTGCCTAAACAAAGAAGTGACCCACTCAAAATAGACGAAAAGATACAACATCAGATTATCTTTACAGAACTACACGAGAAGGCAGTTTAGGCAGTGCATTGAGATTGAACCAACAAATGACAGTCGTATAAACCAGCCTATCCTGGCAATGTTCAACTGCAAAACACAAACATTACTACATGACTCGACCAAAAACTACAATAAAATTATATATTACCATAGTTAAGCAATGACCAAAAGTTTATTGCCTCTTTTAGAAAATTTATAAGGTGTTCAAACATGGATAAGAAAGTTATCCTAGCATATTATGCAGCCGCCAGCCAGCCAGTACTGATCTATTTTTCCTAGTTCACAAATAGACCAGTTCCATGTCGTCTGCCTAAACGTATAGAGCTATAATAAATAAAACAGCACAGCAAATTAAAATATGAGATACTTTACTGAAAATTAAAGCTTTTTTTGCCAAAAACTGGGATGATATATCGCTTGAGAAGTGGTAGAAAGACAAGCATTGTACTCTGTTCATTTGAAATAATCTGTAAAAGGCACAAAACTATGTTTTGAAAAGTGCAAAGAGGACGGACAACCCTTCGTGGGCAATGAAGCCTGAAGCAGCCAATTAAGCGAGCGCTTTTTAGAAAGCGGGTAATGTAGTGAACAACGTAGATTTTTCATTTTATAATACTACTGAATTACTGAATTACCACTCAATATCCAAGCAATAGGATTATATTTTATTAGAGTATAAAAAATACAAGTAAATATGTAAATATCAGTACTCATTATAGTTTCTTGGACTTATGATATAAAAGGACATTATGTTACTGACTATAAAATAACAGTTAAGACTATAATTAACTAATTATCGGAGTAAATTATGATGTCCTACAATAACTATAGCAATCAAGTTGAAAGTTTTACTACACCTGCATACTATATACCTTATAACATAGCCCAATGCAAAAATGTACACGCATATGCGTACTTGCAAAATATTTTATGGACTGTGATTTATATAGTACTTAAAATAATTTTCTCTTAATAGTACTTTGCAATACTTATATGTAGTATCGTCAAGATACTAACATAATAGTAATATACAATGAAAATCAATTAAGTTTTTATAATATATATATATATAATATTTATAATATATATATTCAAATTAGCTATCTGAGTACTGTCTATAGCAGGAGCGACCAATACATATAACATTGGTATACAAGTTCCATATGGCTTGTAATACCAACACGTACAAGGTGTCAAGAAATACATTTTTCTTTTTTGTTATGTTCATGGACCAGGATAGACCTTACTTTTATCAAGAAGTCCTAAGTGACTGATTAAGTGGGACATGCAAAGCGGGATAAGGCGGCCTAAAGCACACAAAAAATGTCTGCTTAATAGCAGACCGCTTCGTCAGTCGTTTCAGCCAAGATTCCTCGGGTATATGAACCAAACCGCTTATGCGAGCTCTTAAGTGACAGCTTTAAAATCAATGGTACAAAATGAACAAAGAAGCAGAACATCGTCCTGCACACAAGCACCAAGCTTATTTGTCTGAACAACTCCTGTCACACTTGCACCTAGAATCCCCTGCACCTCTAGGGTAGTAGTCAAAGCAAATGTCTCTAGTCACCCCATCCTCCATTGTTTGTATCACCCCAGGGCTGTAGAACTGACTTGAAGAAACTTTGAAGAAAAAGCCCACCTAAAGAGGAAGTGCAGAATCGTACTGTGTGTGGATGACAGAATTTCAGCTTCACAGAAGTGGTTCAAGTACCAAGTAATATTCATGTTAGAGTAAATGGGCCTGACCTAGCTAGGCCTAAAAGTGGTTCAACTTATCTTAGTTTGTTCCTCATCTTTATTGTACCTCAGTCCTCTCCTATACATAGGATGATAGGACCTTATGTAAAGATTGTAGACTAACGAAGATAGCATTAACCTCAGTTGCATTAACCAGCCCTAAGGAGCCCCCTCTGTTCTTTTTCTTCTCTACCCGGCGCCAACAGCAAGCAGCAACAAGGACAGTCGCTGCCACCGGCCCATGGTACCAGTGAGAGCAGTAGGCAGAGCCACCGCTACAGTCGTCGCAGAGTGCCACCAACAAAAACAATAGCAGGGGTGGGCACTGCCGTCTCCGCAGGCAGCACTGGCTGCAGACGGGGTCGAGGCCCCTACCGTCCGGCGCCAGAAGCAACAGTAGCCGCCAAGACATCTGCACCAGCAGTGGCTCTCACACCACTAACCGCCAACCATCACAAGGAGCAGGAGGCCCCTTCCTCGCCGCTAACTAGTCTGTAGAGACAACCATCATCGGCAGTGCGACTCCATTGAATTCCTCCGACTTCTGCTACTTCAGGTTTGTAAACAATCGAGGTCGCCTATCACAGTGCATCCTGCCTGTGATAGTGCTATTTCAAACCATGTAACTTTATCGGCTGTCTCTTCATCTAGTATCATGCGTCCTATATGTGATGTCTGCTTCTTAGTATGGATGAAGAAAAGGTTCAAACAATTGTATACAATCACAATGAGCCTACTTCCATGATCAAACTCAATGGAGATAATTATCTACTCCAGGTGAATTCTATTTACACAATTTAGAATCCAGATACGCAATTTTATTAAGAAAGCTTGCTCAGAACACCACTGAGTAGAAATAGGTCAAGTCAACAACTAGATATGGAACATCATGGAGCCTTTTATTGCCTCCAAATATATGTTCAGCGAGAATGCTATAAATATGTGGGATGCTGCTCATCGTCGCTTTACACAAGGGAAGAGTGTTAAGTGTATCCCCAGCTTAGACGGAGGAACCCTCCGGCCGGTAGGCGGGGCAGCTTTTTTGTTTCACAATAAGAGAATTGGGATAAACTCTTACTGAACATCAAGGGGGAATCCTTAAATGTATACCATGGTTCCGTGGCACTCCCTCTCAGCAGTTGGACTTCTTCCAACCTATCTCATATAATGAACAGATCAAGGAATGTGTCAGACTCACTACTGTTGAATTCCTCAAAGGGCTCCATACTACTTTTGTGCCAGTCCACGGCGTCATCTTGGATGGTGATTAGTTCCTTACACTTGAAGAGGCGTAATCACGCCTTCTACAATCTAATGTGCATCCAACTACATTTTATTGTTCCCCAAAATCCTCAGAGCATCATGCTTTTCCTTGTATGCAGGCAAGGATGTGGACATGTTCTATAGCAAAGAGCACATTTTGCAACAAGATTGGTCATCTGGAAATGTAGTACTACAAGAAGCACCATAACCCATACAGAAGAGGTCGAAGAATAGGCACTACTTATATTGCATAAACTGCAGAGGGCACATCATATGTCACCATTGTCTTCGTTGAGTATGAACAACTCCTACATGCATCTCAAAATACTCAAGCTTCTAGGGAATCCATCGCTCAGCAGACCACTGCGACATCCTCTGCGAGCCACCAGCCGAGATAATATGGGGGCCTCCATGATAGCCTCAAATACTCAACATTTCAAAAGGGTTATAACTTTACGACCCTAGCACCACAAAGAAATGTTTCTGTCCATGTCGCCGTGCATGAATCTAGCATATTTTTGCCACCTAGGCCCTCGTGTTGAATGCATTAGTCAAGTTGGATCTATCAATTCCCATGGACTTTGCTTTCCCCATCTCTAGTTTCTCACCATCTCTTGCGCATCCACCCCCGACAAAGTCTACACCTACTATTGAGCAATTTGCCCATGTCTATCAACAAAGACGAAAGGGGAACCCACTGCTCTAGGCTCATGGAACAAAAGTTCTATCAAAATTGAGAAATTTTGATTGAAATTTCATTTTTGGGCAACCAGACATCGAAATGCACATATGCAAAGACTGGAATGTAATTTCATAAAGTTTTTACAAATTATTGCAGCTAGGTGTGAATTTCACATATAATGGAGATATCGCAGCAAAAAGCCCAATTTGGGCCTTAATTTTGCAAAATGACACAAAAACATGAGTTTCAAAATACTATTTTGTGGGTTATTGTTGGCTTGTTGCTACATCTTGAGTATTTTGGCAATTTTCTTTAAATCTCTTACTTCTGAAGGCAATTTTTCTTAAGGTGAACACTATCCCTAACCCATCTACACCTTCTATACCTATCATCTTCTATACAGATCTTAAAGAATACTCTGCAAATAACAAAGTTCTAAGTGCTAGATCTTTTGAAAATTTCATGATCTATAAATAAAACTTATAAATTTATGAAATAATGGCATGAAGTATGTAGATCTACAATAATTTTAAAATTCTGACATTGTTTATAGTTATACATAAAATGGCTGAAAAACTATTTTGGGGATGTATTTCCTTAGATTTATGTATAAATTTACCTATATAATCTTATAATAGGATAGCAATAGACTTAAACAATTAATATAAACTTTTTTCAATATAAACTATAAGTTTGTATGTATACCTAATTAGTAAATAATTCAGACATAAAAATCAATTAAAAATGAAAAAATGGGGAATGTGAAATAAATTAATATGTGATGATTATAACGTGCAATTTTCTAATTTGCAGTCTTACTATATTCTTTTTTTGGTCGGTCAAAAAAACGTGTTACTATATAATTCCAAAACTTTGGGTACAGACTTTGCGCCCCTAACAACCAGGGATGAAGACATCCGAAAGAACAACAAAAAAAAGGGTTTATAGGACCCCCAAAAGAAGAAAAGGAACAATACCCCAAGACTTCTAAGAAAGTACAGACACTGCCTAATAGATAAGGGCATTAACCAAAAAACCAGACAAACACTAGCATTAATCCCACCTTCAAATTGTGTCGTCTTGGAATACTGGAAACTGACCAAATATAAAAGGAAGTGCTATATCATCTAGAAGGCAAAGCAGGAAGAGCCCTTCCATGAGCAGTCCTTCAGTTGATGTCCTTGAAAAGAAAAAAGCCACCTTCCCCATCACTGGCATTGTGAACATCTCATAAAGTATGAGGGAAAGATAGATTTCCTAATCCTCTTCACCAATCAATAGACAAGCAGATTTAGAGGCTCAACCGGATCACACATCTGCACCAAGGAGAAAATTCCCAATCAGTGGAGTCGGACTGGATGAGTACAGAGTTCAAACCAGTCTTTTCCTAGCTGACTTTTTCTTTCTTTTTGTCCACACTGGTTGAAAACCATGGAATCAGAATCCCACTGATTGAAGTCACCTTCAGATACATTGGAGTCCTCATCCTCAAATAGGTTCTCCTTCCTATCCTAGTACTAAGCTACAAATCCACAACTCTCCCAGACTTTGTTGATCTTCCAAGAGTCAGATCCATTGTCCTCTTTGCCACGATTCGCTAACTCCAGCTCCCAATCAAAGCCGAGGGTACCTGCATTACAAACTGGAGTGCTCCTGAGCATATCAGGTTCGGTCTGTTGAGTACTGGTACCTACAGAGGGGTTCTGGTGATCACCAATGTGGCCATTGAGGACCGTATCTATTACGCAGATTATCATCTGGTTCAGGATGGTCGGGAACTTCAGAGTCTAGTGGCTTGTCAGACATCATTTTGGATTTGGTTGCCTTGGCATTTCCACAAACAGTTGGTTTGCCCAACTTAACCTGCACATCCCTTTCAGGCGGTGGCTTCCTTATCTTCGTTGGGCAAGACATGCCTCTATGCCCAAATTTCTTGCAGTTGGGGCAGGTAACCGGGTTGGCTATCACCTCAACCTTCAACTGCTTCGGAACTGAATCGACTTCAACCATCGTCGCCTTGGGCATCTTTGCGTCGCTGCCTATCTCTATACAGACCAGAGCTTTGCCAAGACAACCAGCGGAGACAAAGAGATCGTCGATGTCGACCGGCTTCCCTATGGTGCTGGCGACGCAGGCGATGTGCTTGCACGTCCACGGAATCCCCAGGTTCTCAATCTTGAACCAAACTGGAGCGTGCGTGAGGGAGAGGGGCTGAAGAGGTGGACCTGGTTTCCATGGATGAGCAATAATCAGAGACTCGTCCATGAACCAGGGAGCCTCGTTCAGGACACGTTCCCTTTCGATGTGAGTCGGCATCTTCACGATGAAGCCCTCCCGTTCTTCAGCTATCACCTCCACAGGGCCGCTCGGATGCCACTGCCTGCGGATCCAACCGATGAGTTGGCCGTTGTATGGTTTCCTGCCCACGAAGCGAACAGAGAGGTACTCCTCCCATGTAGGGATGGAGCAATCCTGGCTTGAGATGGACGCACATCTCACGCCGTTTCTACAGATAGGCTCAATGAACTCAATCGACTCGAAGTCAATCTCTTCACGGTCCAACCTACTGATGCTAAGCCAGTCTGCGAATCGGTCTGAGATTGCCTTTTTGACGGAGCTCCTAGGCGGTGACTTTGGGGGACTGGGTGTGGGGCTCGACGTCTCCACGTGCGGTTGAACCCTAGATGATTCCGGGGGTTTGGTTTGGTCGGGCTTGCCTCCTTCTCCATTCACCGCTTCTTGGCGAACCGGAGGAGTCAGTGAAGACTCTGTGGCACCCTGCCCTCCCCCCCCTTCTTCCGCTAGGGTTGCGCCCGCGCCCTCGTCCCCTGCCGCCGCGCCCTCGAGCCATTATTACCTATTCTCTTACTTTATTCTTACTAGTTTGCAGTTAGTAGTTCAAACTTAAATACTTATTTGTAGTTATTTATTACTTAGTTACTAGTTTATAACTACCTAGTATTTACAATTACTATTTAATATTGTGACAGAGTCAGGAATTCCAGAAAGCTCAGGGTTGCACAATGTGTGCACCCTCATATATATAATAATGTGAGATTTACAGAGAGGTCCATATATAAAGGAAAATAACAAAACAAATAACATGCTATGTAAAACAGGAAATATATAATGTAACACTCCCCCTCAAGTTGGAGCATAGATGTCAATCATGCCCAACTTGTCCACCAACGTGCAGAACTGTTTCTTCGCCAAGAGCTTGGTGAAGATATCAGCAACTTGATCTTCAGATCTTGTGAATGGAGTGCATATCTTGCCAGCAAGAATAGATTCTCTGATGAAGTGGCAGTCAACTTCAATGTGTTTGGTGCGCTCATGATAGACAGGATTATTTGCAATGAAGATGGCAGCTTTGTTATCACAATGCATAGGAATGGCTGATGAAGACTCAATCCCAAACTCTTTCAGAAGAGAACGCACCCACAGCAACTCACAAGCAGTATGGGCCATGGCCCTGTACTCAGCCTCAGCACTAGATCTGGCCACTACATTCTGTTTCTTGCTTCTCCAGGTGACAAGATTGCCTCCTACAAAGGTACAGTAACCAGAAGTAGATTTTCTATCAACTTTGCTGCCTGCATAATCAGAATCAGAATACCCTTCAAGAACACAGTGCCCATTCTTTTTATAATGAAGTCCCTTGCCAGGCGACTTTTTTAAGTATCTCAAGACTTGACATGCAGCATCCCAGTGGCACTGTTTGGGTTTGTCGAGGTACCTGCTAAGAAGACCCACTGCAGTAGCAATATCAGGACGAGTAACAGTCAAATAGATCAATTTACCAATCAACCTCCTGAATTTTTTATGATCAGCAAACATAGCAGAGGGATCATCATCCCAATTGACATTGGGATCAAGAGGAGTATCTGCAGGTCTTGCTCCAAGCATACCAGTCTCCTGCAGAATATCAAGAACATATTTTCTCTGCGAAAGAACCAAGGCATTAGAGTTTCTAGAGACCTCTATGCCAAGAAAGTACCGAAGTCTGCCTAGATCTTTGGTAGCGAAGTGCTTGCCCAAATGATCTTTGGTAGCCTGAATACCAAGAGTGTCGCTGCCAGAAATAATAATATCATCAACATACACAATCAGAACAGTAATACCTGCTGAAGTCTTTTTTGTGAAAACAGAATGGTCAACCTGTGACCTCAGAAAGGCAAAATCAATCATGATCCTGCTCAACTTATCAAACCAGGCAGGAGGACTCTGTTTGAGTCCATAGATAGACCTCTTAAGTCTGCAGACTTTATGAGACTCCCCCTGAGCAACAAACCCAGGAGGTTGCTCCATATACACCTCTTCCTGTAAATCACCATACAGAAAAGCATTTTTCACATCAAGCTGTAGGAGAGGCCAGTTTAGATTCTCAGCAACAGATAAAAGAATTCTGACAGAGTTAAGACGAGCAACAGGAGAAAAGGTCTCAAAACAATCAATGCCATATGTCTGAGTATAGCCCTTGTCAACAAGCCTTGCCTTCAACCTTTCAACCGTACCATCAGGTTGATATTTGACAGCATATACCCACCTGCAGCCTACAGGCTTACACTGAGGAGGTGGATCCACCAGCTCCCAAGTGTCTCTGTCAGTAAGAGCAATCATCTCGTCATGCATAGCAGATGTCCAAGCCGTACTTTTCAAGGCATCCTGAACATTCTTAGGCACAGCCACAGCTGATAAAGCAGATACAAAATTGTTGGAATGAGTATGCAGATGAGCAGTAGACACACACTGAGCAATGCTATGAGAAGTGCAAGAACGAGTACCCTTACGGAGTGCAATAGGTATGTCAAGATCAGAACCTCAGGTACAGCAGAACCTTCTGGAGGAGAAGATTGGTTGTCTTGGGGGGTACTTGTGTGGAAGGTGCTTTATTCCTGCGTTGATAAACAATAAGAGGAGGATCTTGCTTTGCAGTAATCTCAGTATCAGTGCGGTCAGGCAAACAGTCAGAAATAACAGGTAAAGGAGGAGCCAGAATGTCTGTCTGCAAACTATCTCCTGCTGAAGAATAATACGGTGTATCTTCAAAAAAGACAACAGCACTACTGGTAAACCACTTCCGAGTGCTGGGATTATAACATCTGTAACCCTTCTGAGTTCGAGAATAGCCCAAAAAAATGCATTTAGCAGCTCGAAGAGATAGCTTATCAGAAGTAGGTCCAAGCAATCGAACAAAGCAAGTACACCCAAAAATTCTAGGAGGCACAGTAAACAAGGATGTGTCAGGGTGCAAAACTTGGATGGGAATCTTTAATCTTATTTCCAATAACAGACGAGGGCATCCTATTAATCAGAAAACAAGCAGTCAAGATAGCCTCAGGCCAATAAGAGCGGGGCACATGAGAATGCATCATTATCGTCCTGGTAACTTCTAATAAGTGTCTATTCTTCCACTCAGCAACACCGTTCTGTTGTGGGGTATATGCACACGAAGTCTGGTGAATAGTACCCACAGATTTACAAAAAACAGCCACATCTTACTTAACAAACTCTAAAGCATTATCAGTGCGAAGAACTTTAATAGGCAAGCCAAACTACGTTTTTATTTCAGCAAAGAAGTATTTAATAGTAGACAGCACTTCGGACCTACTTTTTAACAGAAACAACCAAGTAGTCCTCGAAAAATCATCAATAAATAGAATGAAATACTTGTAACCAGACAAGCTTGGTACATGGCATGGACCCCATACATCAGAGTGGAGTAAATCAAAAATGTTTTTACTGTCACAGTACTACGTCTAGGATACACATTACGAGTTTGTTTTCCTAACTGACACGATTCACACTGAAAATGACAACTACCAATATCAGGAACTAAACTACGCAGCTTCTCTGACGAGGGATGTCCCAGCCTATAGTGCCACTGTAGAGCAGAAACAGAAGCAGATAATGCAGATATCACAGCAGCTTTCTCTGATCAAGGTAACTGGTCCAAGTAAAAGAGCCCATCAGCACCTTCATACCCCCCACCAATCTTCGTCCTCGTGCGAAGGTCCTGAAAGACGCATGAACCAGGAACAAATGTCATGCTACATTTTAAATTCCGTAAAATTTTGCTGACAGATAATAAGTTAAGGGGAAATCTGGGCACATATAAGGCAGATTTGAGGCCAAAGTGAGAAACAATATCACCGACTCCAAGAACCGAAGACTTGGAGCCATCAGCAAGCATAACAGAAGAATGTCGAGCAGGTGCAGATATATGTTTAAACAAAGATCTATTTCCAGAAATATGTGCAGATGCACCAGAATCTATCACCCATTTGGTATTACCAGAAGTAGAAGGTGAGGAGGAGCTCAGGAATGCAGTATCATAACCAGAAAAAGCAGCATGTGCTCCGCTAGTAGATGCAATAGGAGAAGATCCAGCACGCTCAAGAAGAAGACGCTCCACCTCGGCACGAATGTAATCTGCGGTAGCCCCCGCAGGCTCTGGTGCAGGTGCCTGAGTAGCACCCTCAGACGCAGTAGATGAGGAATCTGCAGCAGCATTGGCCCACGCCGGCTTACCATACTTTTCCCAGCATTTTTCTTCAATATGGTTAGACCGGCCACAGAAGGTACATACGCGCTGTTCTTGCTGAGGATGCGCAACAGCAAAAGGTGGTGTGGGAGGAGGAGCTCCACGTCCAGCACCAGGTCCACGTCCTCGGCCTGCACCCAGGGGGGGACGGCCATCATTGGAGCGGCCACGGCCACGACCACGACCACGCCCGCCCCAAGCAGCCAAAGCAGTAGAGTCTCCAGTCTCAGGAGGCGGAGACGGTGTAGATGACGGAAGGCGCTGGAGACGCTTGTAGGCAGTCTGCAAGGTAGGAAGTGGATCACTCGCCAAGATCTGATCCACCTCTCCAGTATAGGACTCAGGTAAACCACTGAGAAACTGAATTAGCTGAAGCTCCGCCCGCTGTTTTTGCATAGTAGCTAAATCGGTAGACAGCGGGTGATACATCTCCAATTCATCCCACAGACCAGTGAAGGTGGAGAAGTAGTCTGATATGTCAGATCCCGTAAACTGTAGGCGCCCCAGTTGCTTGGTGATATCAAAGACCTTCTTGGGATTTTCACTATGAGATTAGGTACTGGCGAGATGATCCCACATCTGCTTCGCTGTAGGCAGCTGAAGAAGAGTGACATTGATCTTCTCAACGGAGTTGTTGAGAATCCATGTCATAACTGTCAAGTCATCACGAACCCAGTCATCAAAGGCTTTGATGTCCTTTGCATCTGCCTCCTCTGCAGGCTGAGGCAGACCTGTCTGGATCAAGTGAGAGTACTTCCCTTGTGATTTGGCAAAGATCACAAAGGAGCATACCCAAAGCTGGTAGTTGCGCCCGTCAAGCTTAACAGTAGTGACTTGACGACGCGAGTCTCTCCAGATGTCATCCCCAGAAGACGCCATGAAGACAGGCAGGAAGGCAGGCACAGGCACAGGTAGGCACAGACAGAAGACGGACTACGCCGTCAGGCAGGCAGAAGCAAGTCACCGTGGACCTCTCACATACAAACTACGCCAAAGCGTAGCAGAAAACCCGGAGGTCGAAGCCTACACGGGCAGGCAGGCACAAACAAACACGAACCGAAGGTGGTCCCTTAGACGAACAATGCGCCGATCTCCCCCAAAAGACGGAACTAGTCCAGATCTACCAGTGGCTCAGTGGTCCCGTAGAAAACGACCACCCGGCAGCGCACCTGCTGTGTGAACAACAACCAAGGTTGCTCAAGCACTAGCGGTGCACCAAGCCAGGAGGCAAGACGGAACCACGGAGACCCCCGCGGAGGGACCTGCGGCCCGCTGGAGGCGGCCTGCCGGCGCGGCGGCTGCCCTGGCTAAGCCAGCAGCGGCGGCAGCTGCAGCCGGCCGGCGGACAGACCGCAGACGGCGGGCGGCTGGCCTGCTGCCGGCGGCCGGCGGGCGGGCGGGGGGGCGGAGGAGAGAGAAGGGAGGGAGGGAGGCAAAGACGGCTAGGGTTGAGCCTGCTCTGATACCATGTGACAGAGTCAGGAATTCCAGAAAGCTCAGGGTTGCACAATGTGTGCACCCTCATATATATAATAATGTGAGATTTACAGAGAGGTCCATATATAAAGGAAAATAACAAAACAAATAACATGCTATGTAAAACAGGAAATATATAATGTAACAAATATTACATTAGTAGTTAATGGTTACTAACACATGTAATATAAGTTTTGATTTGTAAGTTTGTAACTTTTAAGTTTTAACTATTAAAGGGGGCAAGGGAGTAGCTCATCGGTGCGGGTCGGCAATCCCCAATGAAGGGACCCAGGTTCGACTCTGGTTGTTTCCCTCGAGGTGCAACAAGGCCCCATGTTATTGAGCGTGCGGCGGTGTCCCCAAAGTACACGGATGGATCCAGGGTTTACCCTTGGTTGGGTCGGGTCCAATAGTGGCCTTGCCCGGGAGGGGTTCCTCGTCATAAAAAAAACAAATTTAAGTTTTAAGATCTAAGGTGTAACTTGTAGGTTTGCAAGTTTGTAACAGTCTAACAAATTTGACATTTCAGTTCATTTCTACACTCACTCATCAACACGTGACCCAATCCGACCTCTCAACATCATAATTTACTATATAATCTAGTGTCTTTATGTCTATATATTGTGTTTCTAAAGTTCATAACTTAGTTTGTTCACTTATACGTCTAAGTTGTCATCAAAGTACATGTTGAAACACTTACACATGTGGAAGATCCCCCACCCACATATTCAATATGTAAGATTATTGCATAAATAAGTGTCTTAGCGCTTATATCGTTCTAGTAAAAGAGTCATGATTTAATTTGCTTATTTTGACGTAGAAATTGTCGCGAATGTAAATTTAAAAAAATGTGAATATATGTTTCCGGGTCAATGTTTTAAAAAACGTTTAAGCAGGATACATGCGGACAGCACCTTGTAACTGGTTAAGCGGTAAGCGGGTGATTTTGAAAAAAAAAAGGGTTTTTGTCTCCTATATAATTTTATACAAAACTACACATAAATGTATATATATGCTATACTTTTTGGAACTTTTATACAAATCTAAACACCTTATACAACGATAGTAAACACCCAAATACTTTATAACACAACTATAAAACAATGATTATAGCTGATATAGTGAACAATAGACTTGTCAAAGATAAAACATCGTATACAACTATAAAACAATAATATAATTATAATTACAAAATATATATGATACAATAGCAATTTTGCATCATATCACAGCAGACTTATCATAGATACCTTAAGAACTTGTTGCTACATTCAAATGTCATCAATTAATCATACACTACAGAAGTACATTTAATCAAAGTATGTAGGACCCACTTTTAATTATATAAAGTCTCGGGGACCTATGTGTTATGTACAAACTTTATATATATATATATATATATATATATATATATATATATATATATATGGCAACGATCCAGTGAGAAACATATCTTGGTGAGAGCATAAGAGGCATTTGAATAACTCTCCACATAAATCAATTTTTCATAATCCAACCGTATAGATTACAAGTATACCTTAATGTTTATCTTCCTATCAAATTTCCTCACCATCTGCTTTGTAGATCATTCACAACAACCGAATATTTTTCGACGCTCTAAGTTGAATTTCAGGCTGACTGTTGGATGTAAAAAGTGTATAGTCTACATATGGACATGTAAATAATGTCTGATTGCAATGATTTTTTTGTGAGAATGTAAATGAAATGATGTTTTTTCCATCTATACGGTTGGATTTTTAAAAACAACTCGCCATCTGTAGTTATTCAAATGCCTCTTATGCTCTCACCGTAGGATGTTTCTCAATGGATCGCGACCCTATATATATATATATATATATATATATATATATATATATATATAGAGAGAGAGAGAGAGAGAGAGAGAGAGAGCCAGGCTAGAATACACTCGAGTGTATTCGGAGCAGAATACACTCAAGTAGTTTTTCATGATGCAATATTTTTTTCAAAAATCTAATCCGTTGATCTTCTTAAACATCTTGTAAATAGCTCATACGCAAATTTTGAGTACATTTGGACATTAATAGGTCATGTTATAAACACCGCAAAAATTATGCATTTCAAATTAGTTTTGCGTGTCGATTTCGTTGCCCTTGGATGAGTGACTTACACTCATCCAAATGGGCTAAAAATTTGTATGTAGCCTAGTTATAGTATGACGGTGAAGATCAATGGTTTACATTTTGCAAAAAATAGTCTTGATATGCAAACACACTTGAGTGTATTCGTGCGATCTGTACACTCGAGTGTATTCTAGCCTGACTATATATATATATAGAGAGAGAGAGAGAGTCAGGCTAGAATACACTCGAGTGTACAGATCACGCTGTACACCCCAATGGTGTTTTCCTATCTAGACCATATTTTTCTAAAATCTAATACATTGATCTTCATGGTTACAATAATAATAGGCCACATACAAAATTTGAGCTCATTTGGATAAGTGTAAGTCACTCATCCAAGGACAACAAAATCGACGCACAAAACTAATTTGAAATGCATGATTTTTGTCTCCTTTAGATGCATGACCTATAAGTGCCCAAATGAGATGAAATTTATTATATAGTATGTTCTTAAGATAGTTAAGAAGATCAACGGTTTAGATTTTTCAAAAAATTACTACATCTTTGAAAACGACTGAGGTGTACGGTGTCTCCGGTACACTCGAGTGTGTGTGTGTCTATATATATATATATACAAGGTTTTAAAAAGCGTGAAGTGGGAAGCGTGCGGATGAGACCTTGTAGCCGATTAATCGCCAGGCAGGCGATTAAGCGGGCGCTTTTTAGAAAAGTGGATTTTCAATTCCTATAAACTTTTATGCAAAATTACATACATATATATATAAATACTATAGTTTTGAATTTTTTATACATATCTAAACATTGTACAAGACAATATAAAACACCCAAATAGTTTATAACACAACTATACAACAATGATTGTATCTATATAATATAGTAAACAATATACTTGTCATAGATAAAGCACCCTACACATAAAATATCAAGTGTATATACAAGATGCAACAACAATTTTGTATCATATGTTTGCATAGTTAAACAGTATACAATAAACCTATCATAGCTAGCTTACAAACGTGTTGTTACATTTACACATCATCAAATAGTCAAACATTACAACAGTAAATTTAATCAAAGTATGCATTCAAAATTAGATAATAGTTACCTATAATATACTTGGATACATCACAAAAGTACCATATCATTACAGCTTACATACAAAGTATGCATTCTAAATTACAACTAGGTATATCATAGAACAATTGATATATGCTAGTTTAATATATTATAGTCAATACTAATTGGGCATATATGTACTTAATGTTATATGCTTACAGGAGTTTTTTTTTAAAAGCGGGAAAAAAGCGGGTAAAAAGTGGGAAAAAAGCAGGAAAAAGCGGGCAAAAAACGGCCGCTTTTCTCAAATCCACTCAAGCGGCGCTTATGGCACATTTTAATCGGCCATCACCTTGTGGCGATTAAGACGCTTTTTAAAACATTGTATATATATACATACCTTCACAACCCCAGATACAATTATGTCGAGGGTTTCTCTCATTCTGGTGTCTCTAAAATGGTATCACCGCATGGATGTAAAACCCTAATCAACCCAAGGAACAACAGTAGCCGTCAACGTGATTTCCTAGCATGCTGCCACAGTGTGTTACTGTAGCACGACAGTCACCAAAACAGCTCCTGCTCCTCGTCAAAGGAGCGTTCGTCAAAGGCAAGACTTGGGGTGGGTCTCCCTCTACCCCAGCGGCCTTGAGGTGCCTTCCTCCTGCTGTTGCGCCTATCGCAGGGCCCAATTTTGTCCTTGTTTTTCAGCTTCAACAACAGCAGCAACTGCTACTCATATTGGCAGCCCTTTTTGAAGGGCATAAGGGTATCACTTCCCCTCCTTTCCTTGCTCTAGTAGGGCGCCCTAACCCCTAGAATCAGTGTGTGGGGTCGTCCTCTGCATCTACAGCAAGAAAGAGGGTTGAAAACCTCTTCTCCTACAGTTGATATACTGTTGGTTACTGTAGCAATTACCTTTTTTGTACAATTATAGCAGGAGCCATCACCGTTTGCTCCAGTTTAGGTCCCCTGTAGGTCCAGTTGTCCCTATGGTCCACCAAATCAATTTGATTTCTTCTTCGTATTGTTGAAGTCATGGCAGAGAAGGAGGTCGCAGCTACTACTGTTACTATTGAGAATCATGCAATCAATGACAGAAAGTTGAACAATAAGAACTTTGTTCAGTGGAGTAGGACCGTGAAGATATTCTTTAAAGGCCAATGACGCATCAAACACATGACTGCAGAACCACCTACAGATCCTACTGTGCTTGAACAATGGGAACAACATGATGAGAATCTCTTAAATATGTTGCGGAACAGCATGGAGCCGCAGGTAGCAGACATGACAAATCACTTTGAGACATGCAAGTATTTGGGGGACCTTCAAGTTATGTACTCCAATAATGTCTCTCACATGTAAGATATGACGGTAGAACTATATGGGCTACAACAAGGAGATAAGTCGTGGACGTAATACTATGGCGAAGTAACGTGCTTGACTGATGACCTACACAAGTTACTTCCTCTGTCTACAAAGATGCAGAAGCAACATGATCAAATGGGTACAAACAGTAGCCGTCAACGTAATTTCCTAACGTGTTGCTACAGTGTGTTACTGTTGCATGGCGGGCACCAAAGCGGCTCATGCTCCTCGTCAAAGGAGCGTTCGTCAAAGGGAAGGCTTGGGTCCTTGATTCAGGTGCAAGTGACCTCATCACGAGTTTATATGAGATGTTCACTACCTACACACAAACCCAATCTGCAAGGTGTCACCCTTACAGATGGCCATGTTGCATCTGTTAAGGGAATAGGGACGGTTTCACTGACTCCACATACATCTCTTCCATCCACCCTGTTCATTCCTGAATTTCCTTTAAATTTGTTATCTATTAGCAAAATTACTCGCTCTCTATAAGCTTCGATCACTTTCTTACCAGATAATGTCGTCATACAGGACTTGAAGACAATTAAATGATTGGTGAAGGATATGAACTGGTTGGACTCTACTATTTGCAACCGTCTTCTACGTGTTTCACTACATCACCCTTGATGGTGCACAGTCGTCTTGGTCATGCGTCTCTAGAGAAACTCCCAAGTTTTGGTCCCAGCATTGTCTAATTTGGAAAAGTTACAATGTGAGTTGTGTCAGTTTGGTAAATATACCAGGTTTGTATTCGGGTCAAACGAAAAGTCAACGAACAGAGTCAGTTAGTTCATTCCGATATACGGGGTCCGAGTCGTGTTACATCAAAACTTGGATTTAGATTTTTTTTATATTTGTTGATGATTATTCTCGTGTTACATGGCTTTATTTGATGAAGGAACGATCTAAGATGTCCATTTTTTAAATGTTTTTTATTTGAGGTGGAAAATTAGTTTAAAAAGGGAAGTCGTATTATTCGTTATGATACTACTAGAAAATATTCAGCCATGACTTCACTCATTTTACTTCCACCTAAGGTATCATTCACCAATCATCGTGCCCCCACACTCAACGGAATGGCATGGCTGAGAGAAAAAATTCCGCATACAATGGAGACCACTCGCACCTTCTTCTCCATATGGATGTTCCCAAGGAGTTTTGGGGAGATGCAGTTCTCACCGCCACCTATCGCATCAACCGTATACCATCATTTGTTCTCCAGAACCATATACCTTTCCAGCTATTTCTTCCAATAGAGCCACTGTACAATGTTCCACCACATGTGTTTGGGTGTGCATGTTTTGTCCATTGTTTTGGCCCAAGTACAGATAAGTTGAGTCCAAAGTCAATCAAATGCATTTTCTTGGGATACTTTCGGGTTCAGAAGGGCTACAGGTGCTATAGTCCTAGCTTACATCGTTTCTTTGTATCTGCCGATGTCACCTTTTTTGAAGACACGTCCTATTTTGAGGAGAATTCTTCAATGACACGAGCAATTATAGAGGAACTTCTACCTCTTCTTGTCATTGTCGAGTATCCTAGAAGTCCTGCTTCTACTGATGGTATTCCATTAAACTCCTCTAGACCACCGATCACTCAGGTCTACGCTCGTCGTACAGGTGGACAATCTGGTTCTGGAATCAATGCAAGTGGTATATGTATAGGTACAGGTGGACTATCTGGTTCTGGAATCAATGCAAGTGGTACAACAATTCCTTCTAGTTGTACTCCTTCTCTAGGTGCTTCCTTGCCAGACTGTTAGGTAGAGCCAACTTCATCTCCACCTCAACAAAATCTTCCTATTGCTTTCATTGAAGGTGTGAGGTCATGCACATTCAATATCTAACTTTGTTTCATATGGCTATGTCTTACCTTCATATTAGGCTTTTCTTTCTTCTCTATCATCTGTCTCAATACCCTCGTTTGTGTTAGTTGCCCTTGATCACCCAGGTTGGCGTCATGCTATGGAGGAGATGTCAGCACTTGCCCAGAACAAGACATGGTCCATGGATGGACAAATCTGTTGTTGGATGTAGTTGGGTCTACACTATAAAAGTAGGTGTAGATGGACGTGTTGACAGGCTCAAGACATGCTTGGTAACCAAGAGTTACACTAAAGTCTATGGTGAGGATTACTCAAAGACCTCTCCTGTGGGCTGTGGCAAAGATGGCATTAATATGCATCTTCCTGTCTCTTGTCGCAGTTCATTCTTAGCCTCTCCACCGGCTTGATATTAAGAGTGCATTTTTGCATGGTGATCGGCATGAGGTTTATATGGAGCAATCTCCTGGGTCTGTTGCTCAGGGGGAGTCTAATTAGTATGTCGTCTTCACAAGTCACTTTATGGGTTGAAGCAGTCACCTCATGCTTGGTTTGGCAGATTCAGCTGGTCTCTTTCTAAGTTTGGTCTTCAGAGGTGCACAATGGATCATTCAGTCTTCTATAGGCAACAAAGCACTGGGAGCATCCTTCTGCTAGTATATGTGGATGGTATTGTGATTACTGGAGATGACAGACATGGCGTTCCGGAGTTGAAATCTTTTCTACATGGCCAATTTCAAACAAAGGACTCGGGTTGTCTAAAATATTTGGGGATTGAAGTTGCCAAGTCCAAGTCTGGGATCCTGATCTCTCAAAGGAAGTATGTCCTAGATATTCTTACTGAGATAGGAATGCTTGGGGCCAAGCCAGTTGATACTCCAATGGATCCAAAAGTTAAACTATCCATGGAGCAAGGGAAATTTCTGGATGATCCATGCAGATATGGATGACTTGTTAGAAATTTGATTTATACGACTGCCACCCTGCCCGACATTGCTTTTACCACTAATATTGTTAGTCAGTTAATGGATAAGCCATGCACTAGTCACATGCAAGTTGTGACACGCATTTTGAGATATCTCAAAATGTCCCCTGGTAGGGGGTCTCTTATATCAAGACCATGGACATCTACAAGTGCAAGGGTTTTCTGATGTCGATTGGGTTGGATCTAGTATTAACAGGAAGTCTGGTTCTGGCTACTGTGTATTTTTAGGTGGAAGCTTGGTGTCCAGGACAAGCAAGAAACAAATTGTAGTTGTGAGATCCAGTGCAAAGTAAGAATATAGAGCTATGGCCTTAGCTACATGTAAATTAGTATGGATTCGTCATTTATTAGAGGAGCTTGGCTTTGTTTAGAAAGATCCTTTGGATCTCAAGTGTGACAATCGGGTCACTAACCATATAGCCCAGAACCCTATTTTTCATGAAAGAACCAAATATATTGAAGTCGACTGACACTTTTTGAGAGAAAAGATTCAGGAAAAGTTGGTCCAGCTGTCACATGTCAAATCTGAAGATCAGTTAGTTGATTTGTTTACGGAGTCTCTAAGTAGTTGTCGGGTTCGATACTTATATAACAAGCTGAGAACATATGATATATATGCTCTAGCTTGAGGGGGAGTGTTAATGGACAGGGACCTACTTGTAATTGTATAAAGTCTCAGGACCTATGAGATAAGTATGCACAAACTTTACGTATATATATGTACACAACCTGAGATACAATTATGTCGAGGGTTTCTCTCAATCCGGTTTCTTTAACAATAATTATATAATATATATTATAGAGAAACTGAGAATGGCTTATTGAGTAAGTAAAAAGGTGTACAATGTAGTCTCTTATATAACAGAAGAGAATAGAGACTAAAGCGGAGGTGAGCAATATAGGACTAAACTACAAATTGAAAAGCATGAGGCACATGCTATGCACATGACACTTAACAAAACATAACAGAATACAACATATCTCTATACTCCCCCTCAAGCTAGAGCGTAGATGTCGAACATGCCCAGCTTGTCAACTAGAGTTTGAAAACGAGCTTTGGGAAGTATCTTCGAGAAGATATTCGCAACTTGCTTGTCAGTGCTGAGATATGGAGTGCAAATCCGGCCAGAAAGAACTGCTTCTCGAATAAAGTGACAATCGACCTCAATATGTTTCGTTCTTTCATGAAAAGTGGGGTTGCTCGCAATAAAAATGGAGGCCTTATTGTCACAAAACATCGGTATAGGGCTGGAATAGGATATATCAAACTCCTGAAGGAGACTCTGAACCTACAGAAGTTCGCATGTAGTATGAGCCATCGCTCGGTATTCCGCCTCTGCACTGGATCTGGCGACAACAATCTACTTTTTGGTTCGCCAAGTGACAAGGTTTCCACCAACAAATGCACAGTATCCTGATGTTGATTTACGATCAAAACGACTTCCTGCATAGTCCGAGTTCGAGAAGCCAGATAGGTTGCAGTGGCCATGCTCCTTATACATCAAGCCTTTTCCTGGAGAAATTTTAAGATATCGCAGAATATGGCATATAGCATCCCAATGACATTGTCGGGGTTTATCAAGATACCGGCTGATGAATCCAACAGCAGCAGTAAGGTCAGCTCGTGTGACAGTCAAATAGATAAGCTTGCCTACCAGCCTCCTGAACTGGTGATGATCAGCATAGGGAGGAGAGTTTGCATCATCCCAGTCCATGTTTGGGTCAAGTGGAGTGTTAGCTGGTTTGCAGCCTAGCATGTCAGTTTCCTGCAAGAGATCAAGTACATATTTTCTCTGAGAGAGACATAGTCCTGCAGATGATCTGGAGACTTCAATGCCTAAGAAATACCGAAGCTTTTTGAGATCTTTAGTGACAAAGTGCTTCTCTAAGTAGGTTTTAGTTTCCTGTATACCCACAGTATCACTGCCAGATAAGATAATATCATCCACATAAACAATAAGAATGACAAGTCCAGCCACTGTCTTGCGAATAAAAGACTGAATGATCAGAATGAGAACGACGAAAGCCAAAGGTGACTAATATCTGGCTGAGCTTGTCAAACCAAGCTTGCGGGCTTTGTTTGAGACATAGATAGCCTTGTTCAGCTTACATACTTTAAAGGCAGACTCCCCCTGAGCAACAAACCCAGGTGGTTGCTCCATGTAGACTTCTTCTTGTAGATCTCCATAAAAAATACATTTTTAACATCTAGTTGGAAGAGAGACCCGTCTTTATTAACAGCAACAGAAATAAGAATTCAAACAAAGTTTAATCGTGCAACATGAGAGGTCCCAAAATAATCGACATTGTATGTCTGTGTGTAGCCCTTTGCAACAAAATGGGCTTTCAGACGTTCAATAGTCTCATCCGATTTATATTTAATAGTAAAGACCCAGCGACAGCCCACCGTAGGGCAAGAAGAAGGGCGATCTACAAGCTCCCACGTCTTGCGATCACATAGTGCCTGCATTTCCTGGTCCATTGCCTTCCTTCCATGCAGGAATAGTAAGAGCCTCTGTAGCAGTTTTAGGAACGGTGACAGCAGAAATTGCAGAAGTAAAGCAGGAAAAGTTGTTATGCAGATTGTCAGAAGTGCAGTAATGACTGATAGGATGTTTAGTACAGGAGCGAACACCTTTCCGCAAGCTGATAGGAAGGTGCAAGTCAGAGGTTACCTCAGTCGTTGTTTGATCATCTGCAGACGCAAGAATTGGTGGAGGGGCCATGAAAGGAGTGCTTGTCTTCGGCCGGCGTTTGTATACTTGCAGTGGACGCTCTTCAGGCAGGTCAGAAAAGACAAATCTTCAACAATGTCTGGTAGAGGTGTTGGTGCCAACACATCATGAGATAGGCTTGCTCCATCCTCAAAAAAGAAGGCATATGCTCAAAAAAGATCACATCCGCACTTGCAAACCACTGTCTGAGTATCGGATCAAAGCAGCGATAACCTTTTTGAGTTCTCGAATAACTCAAAAAATGCATTTAGTAGGCCGAGGGCAAGTTTCGACATTCCTGGGCTTAGATTTTTAACAAAGCAGGTACACCCAAAAATGCCAGGTGGAACAGAAAAGAGAGGTGCATCAGGAAACAAAATCGAGTAAGGTATCTGATTTTATAAAATAGAAGAGAGCATCTGATTTATAAGCAAACATGCCATAGTGATTGCCTCAGGCCAAAAACAGTAAGGAACTTTATAATGGATAAGAAGAGTGTGAGTAACCTCTAATAGATGGCGATTTTTGCGTTCAGCAACACCGTTTTGTTGTGGAGTATAAGGGCAAGTGGTTTGGTGGATGGTGCCATGATCAGAACAAAAGAAAGTGACAGATTTCTGCATAAACTCCAGGGCATTGTCGGTACGGAGAATTTTGATAGTTTTAATGAATTGGGTCTGTATTTCAGAAAAGAAAATGCAGATATTGTCCAAAACAGTACTCCGATCTTTGAGCAAAAATAGCCAGGTAACACGGGAATAATCATCAATAAATGTTAAAAAATATTTAACACCAATTTGACTCGGGACAGAGCATGGACCCCAAATGTCCGCATGAACAATATCAAAAATATCTTTAGACCCAAGTTCTTTCTTAGCAGGAAAGACAAACCTCGTTTATTTTCCCAAAACACAAGTTTCACAAGAGAAATTGTTTTCAGCTAAAGTAGGAAATAAAAGCTTCAATTTAGCAGCAGACGGATGACCCAGCCGGAAGTGCCACTGAAGTCCTGAGATAAATGTAGACAAGAGAGCTGAGGTTGCAGGCGGTCCATCCAAGTAGTAAAGCCCATCTGGTCCTTCATGGCCCGAAAAAATCCCCGTCTCCGTGCGGAGATCCTTCAAAACACAACCAGAGGGATCAAACTTAATAGAGCACTGAAGTTGTTTAACAATCTTACTGACAGATAATAAATTAACAGGAAATTGTGGTATGTAGAAAACAGAGTGAAGATTCAGCTTGCAAGATAGCGGAACTGTGCCCAACGCCATGAACAGGTGTTTTTGAGCCATTAGCAATTGTGACCGATGGAATATTCGAAGTTTTAGACAAAGTAGAAAATAAGCGGATGTCGCCTGCCATGTGGACAGACGTACCAGAATCAATACACCACTTATGGTTACCAGCAGAGGGAGACGCAAGCATTGCAGAAGAACCAGTAGCAGACGTCGAAGGCAGTTGAGTCATGCGCTCTTGGAAGAACTTCTCGAACTCAGAGCGAAGCCAGTCAGTGGTCGGAGGAGCAGCTGCTGGATCGGATGCAGCTTCAGTAGTAGCTTCAGTAGAGGCCTGGTTTGCCCAGGCTGGCTTGCCGTGCTTGATCCAGCACCTATCTTCAGTGTGATTGTCACGACCACACCAGTTGCAGTAGCGAGGTCCAGTGGCTTGACCTCGTCCAGGAGCAGTAGAAGCGCCTCTTCCGCAAGAAGGGAGTGACGTCCTCTACGACGACGTCCACGACTGCGGCCACGTCTAGAATCAGCAGTGCGAGCAACCAAAGCAGGATGCTCAATAGCAGGAGTAGAGGATACATATGGTAGACGTTGAACTCTTTTGAGAACGTCTCAAAGAGTCGACAGAGGGTCACTTGACAGAATTTGATCAACCACGCCTGAAAAAGAAGCAGGTAGGGCAGCCAGGAATTGAACTAGTTGGAGTTCATTGCGCTGTTTTGCGCCTCTTTGATGTCAGCAGTCAGCGGATGGTAGATTTCATACTCATTCCAGAGAGCATAACATTGGTTGTAGAAATCCTCAATAGACGCATCTGAAGAGTACTCCTTGGCCAGGTTTTTGAAAATTTCAAAAACTAGTTTAGGATTTTGTTGATGCGGGTAGACATGAGACAGTTGATCCCACATTGCTTTGGCATCATGAAGACATAGCAGAGACTGACTAATGTGCGGCTCGGTGCTATTAAGAAGCCAGGACATAACACCAGAGTCGTCTTTGGACCATTGAGCATAGGCTTGTTTGGTCTTGTCGTCAGCAGTAGCAGCAGGGGCAGCAGGAGGATCAGTGGTAAGATGTGAGTATCGGCCTTGAGCCTTCACATAGAGCACAAATGATGTCGACCACATATGGTAGTTCGAACCATCAAGCTTGACAGTGGTAACACATAGAGAGTGAGGAGGCTCAACTGAAGCCATATCGAGTAGAAGCAGGCAGTAACGAGGTGGTGGCGTAGCAGCAACAGGCAGTAAATAATTAGCCCACTATAGGGAAGTAGCAGCAATAGGGATCTAACGCATCAGATCAGAGGAACCCGTTTCAGGCAGATAGATGGATAAAGGAACCTACGCCTGCATGAGGAAATCAATATCCCATCATGAGGCGCAGACAGAGAAAGAACCGGAGAGTTAGGAAACTCTCAACGTGGGATAGCTATGGCTGTCGGGAGGAACGTACGAGAAAAAAGGAGAAGAGGGAGGGTGGTGGTTGGGGGAAGCAGAGGAAGGAGAGGAGCAGCCCAGCGGCGGGTAGAGGAGACGAAGGGCGGCGGAGGTGGAGAAGAGGAGGGGTGGCAGCAGGTGGGCGGCGGCAGCAGAGGAGAAGGTAGGGGGGGCGGTGGGTGGTGGAAGGGGAGAAGGGTGGGCGGCGGGTGGAGAAGGGAGGGAGGGGCTGCGGGAGCAGCGGCGGCGGGCAGGGGAGCAGCGGCCGGCGACGCGGCGAGGGGAAGAGGAGAGGGGGTGGCGGCCAGGGGGGGGGCTCAGCGCATAGGGGCAGGGTGGGAAGAAAAAATGGGAGGACCAGACCTGCTCTTGATACCATATAGAGAAACTGAGAATGGTTTATTAAGTAAAAAGGTGTACAATGCAGTCTCTTATATAACAGAAGAGAATAGAGACTAAAGCAGAGGTGAGCAATATGGGACTAAACTACAAAATTGAAAAGCATAAGTGAGGCACATGATATGCACATGACACTTAACAAAACATAACAGAACACAACATATCTCTATATATATGATACAATAACAAGTTTGCATTATATTGCAACAGACTTATCATGGATACCTTACGAACTTGTTGCTACATTTAAATATCATCAATTAATCATACATTATGGCAGTACATTTAATCGAAGTATGCATTTTGAAATCTAAAGTACATATAATTTACTTGGATGTACAGCAGTACCCTATCACTACAATTTGCATACAAAGTATACATTCTAAATTAGAACTAATGCTTATCATAGAACATTTAATGTATATACTTAATATATTATTATCAATGATACTTGTACTTTAAGTTTACTTTATATACAGACTTGCAGCATTATTTTAACAAAAAGGGGTCTAAGCGGTCGATTAAGTGGGTCATTAAGCAGGTGAAGCGGGCAAAAAGCGGCCTTTTTTCTGGGGGGGGGGGCACTTGATTGGTGCTCAGGAGGTTAACTAGACAGCTGGTGGGTCGGGCCTATTAAACTGCCACTCAGGCCTTTTTCATTTCACTGATCCGGACCATTTTAAACGACGTCGAAATCGGACATTTAATTCTATGTTCAGGCTCTGCTAACCTCTTCAACTGATGAAAATCTATTGCGCTCGAAAAGGTAATATGTACTTGCATCATTAAGCATCCAATTCTTCATACATGTTTTTTCCAAGCTTATTGAAAATGCCGAAACCATAACCATGGGTACAGATTTCATCCTGTTATTGGGAAAGAATGAGGAGACAATATGGACAATTGTTTCATGGTGTCTATGATGTCATTGGTACAAGAGAGGAGAGACCCTCTCCTATATATAGGAAGTGTGAACACTATCCCTGACCTAATGGAACCGTAATGGACTGATTGACTACTTGGACTCTGACTTAGATGGGCTTATAAACATAGGTCCATATTACATGATTTAATATCTCCTTTTAATTCTAACACCTCTCGTGAGCTGGGGCACAGGAGAATCACATGACCAGTTTGGACATAGACAAGACAGACTTGTATAAAGAACTAGAGATAAATGCAGACGAGGACGGGCAATAGGTAGATATTGCATGACATGTGCACTCCCCTTGAATTTTGTATCCTCAAACTTTGATATTCTTCGCATCTTTGATGTTCCCCCTTGAAGAGGACAATTACAGGACGCATTAACTTGAAAGGTAGGAGCTTTTACCGTATTGGAACTTGTATCTGGAGTAAAAGACATGTGGAAGAACTATGCAGACTGATCTGAGACTTTGAATCACCAATAAGATGATATGTTGATGAAGTAGACTCTGTGTGAAGACAGCCGTCGGAATGGCACACAGTATTTGAGACAAGATTTGTGTTGCAAGAAGAGGATGCTGCAACAAATGGTCACCATGATTGACAAGGCAAAAACAAACAATTTAGAAACTTTGACGACGAAGCCGGATGAATGAGTCTTCTGCAAAGGATAGATGTGCGGGATCAGCATACAGTACTTCGAGATGCTTCCAATGCTAGATGATTGATGCATCGCTTGATTGGGATGACGAGAAAGTAGTCAAGAGCAATAGATGCACCCGATGTAGCAAAACAGAGAAGTCTGAGACAACACACATGAGAACCACCTTCTCACCTTGATGATGGACAAAGAAGACTTATGGATGACAGCTTGGAAGCTAGACGGCGAAACTTGACACTTGACCTTGAAATTTGAAATTTGGATGCATAAAGATCTTGAAGCTCCAAGATGTAGACAACCTGGATGAGATAGAATTAGAGAAATTTATTCTCTATTGACTCTTTCTTTCATCTTCCTCTTCTCTCTTCTAAAATCTTCATCTCTTCTCTTCTCCTCATACTCATTCTTCTCTTCGCATCTCCTTATATCTTCCCCGCGCAACAACCTCGACAAGACAACGGAAGTGGTTGAGTTGGACAAAGATACAAAGAAATTGCCCTGTGATAAGACTTTGATGGAAGTAGGGGATATGAGTTGGAGAGGAACATGAGTAGATAAGGAAGAGTTGTTTGATATGATTGAAGAGGTTATGTGTTTGTTCGCTTAACATATGTAGAAAGTTGAATCTCACACTACTACACTAGACATCATGCTTGAACCGGTTGACCCTTGCACTAGATATCGTACTTGAAGGGTTCAACCTCGCACTTGTAAAAGATAGATTTCGCACTTGAGACGGCATGATTGCACACTTGAGAGAGGATGACTTCTTACTTAAGAGCAGACGATTGTAAGTTGAATTCATGCCCCAGATCTACGGATCTGACTGTGTAGTGAGTTGGCCAGGGGTTGCAGGGGGTAGCGCCCCTCTGCATAAAGGGGTTCGGGGCGAGAATCCCAAAACATTTTACGAAGAATAAAGATAGCTTGCAGTAGCAAGTACATCGGGACAGCAGTACCTTCTGACCATGGACGCAATGTGACATGGGGGACACGACGCGTTGTGATGCGTCAAAGACTTATTGACATCGGATAGTCATGTGACTCTGGCGACACGCTGTGCTGGTTGCCACCAGCGGCCTCTAAGGTAGGAGAAACCCTAGCAGCAACACGTTGTGCAGCTCAACTAACATGTCATATTTGTCGCCGTCAACAGTCGCCATGGTAGGAGAAACCCTAGCAACAACCCGACATGTGGTTAGACAGACACTTCGTCTCTACTGATTGTTGTGGGATGATGAAGACATTGGAGACTCGACACAACGTGTTGACTGATTAACACATTGTGTCGTCGACTGCTAGAGCGTAACAATGGTTCTGGTTCGCATTTCTAGGCGCAACATGTGTCGACTGATTGACACGTCTCATGGCTAGAGGGTACTAGCGGCTGCAAAGTTGTGATCGTGGTAGCAATATGTCATATGGGTTGAACAAGATGTTGTGTGGGTTGAACGACACTACCTGTCGCCGATCGCTACAATGTGACGGCTGCAAAAATTGCATTTTAGGGGCCACAAAGCGGAGAAGAATCTACGACCTTAACTTTCCAATGTGTTGGAATATCGTGACTGAACTTTATGATGTCGAGGGCAACAAATTAACATGTTGATGATGAGAACAAGGATAAAGGTGATACTTTTAGCCTTGTCGTGACAGAATCTGACCATGGGCGGTAGAGCATGAAGTTTATTATTGTTGAGGAGCAAAACCACGGGAAGACTTGGACCCTTTGGACTAATAGATCGAGATATGAAGGGGACATGTTAGTTGTGGAAGAGCGTCGGAGAAGATGGTTGTGGAAGTGTCGGAGAAGACGATATAACCATGACGACAATGATGGCAGTGATGTTGTTAAGTAAGACGATGGGGGAGATGATGACAGAGAAATCAACGGAGATGGCCCTATGGGCATCCAACTAAGACAGAGAGGCCGCCCGGAGGGAAATACCTTCTTGCCTTCTCTCTAGGGTGACGGTCCCTAAAAAGATTTGCTCTGATAGCATGTTGTTGGGAAAGAATGCAAAGACAATATAGATAATATATCCACAGTGTCTACAATGTGATTGATACAAGAGACCCTCTCCTATATAGAGGAGAAGCGGACACTATTCCTGATCTAACAGGATCTCAATGGACCGACTGACAACTTGGACTCTGACTTATATGGGCTTATAGACATAGGTCCATATTACATGACTTAATATCTCCTCTTAGTTCTAACACATTCAAATGACCAAAAACTATCATGAGGCTCTCCAACACCCTGGTTCAAAAGTTGTGACGCTTGAGGAGATGATGTGTTGTATGCTCATGATTTACCAGGGATCTTGCTCCAACCCCACTGGAGAAGAACGTTGTTGGTTTTTATGGGTCTTCTCAACTAAATTCAATTTTGTATGCATTATGGCCCAACTCAAAGCTGGCTTGGTTGCTAGAGGGTAAAGCAACGTTGTTGAATTTTTAAAACATTCTCACATGCCAGACGTATCGCATCTCATAGAACAAAATTTTGATGAAAATTGAAATAGCTCAAAATTTTATTTTTTTACAATCTGACATCGAAACACACAAATTCGAATGAATAGGACATAATTTCGCAAATATTTCAACCCTATGTGCGAAATTTCGCAAAACAGGGTGAAATTACGTAGCAAAAGCCCAGTTTGGGCCATAATTTCACGAAATGGCACAGTTACACAACTTAAATTTTGAGAAATTTGTTCCTGGGGCTGCTAATACTACATCTTGGGTATTTTGGAAATTTTTTAATCTCTTGCTTGTAGAAGCTATATCTCTTAATTCTAAGGTATGTTTACCCTATCACTAGACCATCTATATATACCCTTCAATTTCTACATCTTCTATAGTGATCTAGAGAAATACTTCAAAAATAACAAAGTTCTTTCTTGGAACTATGCATAAATGTCCCATGTAACCTAGTTATATGCTAACATTAGCCTTATACAAGTTTTAATTCGTAAGTTTGTAACTTGTAATTGTAAGATTTAAATTATAAGATGTTATATTGAAATTTTTAACAGTCTACATGTCTAGCAGACTTGACATTTCTATTCATTTGTGCACTCACTCATCAAGACATGGATCCCATCTTCAACTCTAAATATAAAAATTTATTAGATAGTCTAGTGTGTGTATGTCTAAACATTGTGTTTGCAAAATTTCATAACTTGACTCCTTCATTTTGCTATCAAAATTTTGTCAAAATTGTTTGGCTTCCTTACAAATGTGGGAGACCCCCACATATCCTATATATAATATTATTGCATATATAAGTAGATCTTGGCGTTTAGACAGTCCCGGTAAAAAATTTCGTTGAAATCGTTAGGGTCGTAAATATCGAAGTTTCGACCGAAATGTCAAAAAAAACTATTTCTAAGCCATCGGATACGGCATCAAAATCGAACATTTAATTCTATGTTGCATCTATCGAGATTTGATTTCTCTCGCATCTCATTTGGACTAGCCTTTGTTGCAATTCAACATTATGAACGTTGTCTTCATGTTCATCTTGAGGAAGTAGTTTATATGCAGCAACCTCCAAGATTTTTGTTGAGTATTCCAAGGCCTGTAAACTTAAACCACCCTATATGGCCTAAACTAATAACCTCAATCATGGTTCGACAATCTCAACAATGTTCTTGATAACTTGGGGTTGTCCAGGTCTTCCAATGACCATAGTCTCTTTTTCTCCAACACTACATCTAGAACTACCATCCTAGCAGTATATGAGGATGACATTGCCATTAGTAGTAGTAATACAGTTGAGAATTCTACATTCAAGATGCCCATAAGTCTCACTTCCACCCCAAGGACCTCGGCCAGATTCAACACTTGAGCAAAGAAATTCTTAGATCTAGCAATGGTATTTATCTCTCCCGACGTAGCTATGTCTTTGATTTCATAAATTATACATGCATGGTCTACTTTGACCCTGTGACCTCTAATAGATTACCACACAAAGGTTGTCTCATGTGAGGGGCTTTGAAGATTCTAAGAAATAGTAGTGGTTGGAAAACTCATTTATCTAACAATCACCCAACCTAATATCTCCTTTGTTGTTGGTGGGGTGAGCCAACCATTGGCCAAACCAATAGTCTATCACTGGATCAAAGATCAGAGAATCTTACAATACCTCAAGAGTGCACCAAGAAGAGGACTATTATATAAGAAGCCCCTAAGCAAGTGCATCATCTTGACATGCTACACAAATAATAATTGAGCAAGAGATATCAACGATCAACAGTTTTCCTATGGATTCTATGTTTTCCTAGGAGACCATCAGAAAAGCTAGAGAAGCAAGATATAGTCAATTTTTGCAAAATCAAGCACTAAAGCATAATGCATAGCCATGGCTAATGCCTATTGCAGTATATAATGGTTGATGATTGCTTTTCAAGAACTAGGGTTTCTTGCTACTACAATCAATGTCAAGTATAACAATCAGGCGACAATTCATGTTGCAAATAATCTAATCTTGGATGAGCGCACTAAGCATATCGAAGTAAATTGACGCTTTGTTAGAGATATGATTCCCGCAAAGGAGATTGTCACGATGTATATTTAGATTAGCGAGCATAAAATTGAAACTTCACCAAGCCTCTTTCTCTTTCCTCTTTCAATTATATGTGTACTGAGTTTTAATAACGATATATGTGTACTAAGTTGGGAATAGACAATGTGTATTCTCTGGTTTGAGGGGTGGTAAAGGGTTCAATTTTCGTAACGCTTTGCGGAGTTCATGTGCATTTGATGCGCACCAAAAAAACTGTAATTAGTTGTCAGCATGTCGCATAGGGTCCTCCATCAGCATGCCTACTACTCCCTCTGCACACATGTTTAATCTCTCTGAGGCATCCACCTACTACCTTTTTTCTTTTTTTGGCCTCATGTTGAAGCAGAGAGAAACAATAAAGGAGAGAGGTGAGGAGGGAAGTAATGGGGAAGAGGGAATTGATGAGTTGTGTTCTCATATGCCCTCACACGATCGCATATGTGACTTTTGACACCTATCCCAACCGCATGTCGATGCATCCATTATGTATGTTGACTGCATATGAGGCGCTAACAGCTACGTATACAACGCATGTGTGGCCACTTTTGATATAGAGATCAGTGTTTCAAAAAGCGGCCACATGGACCGCATACGCGGCTGCATATGCAGTTCAGTCCCTTGATCAAACCGCATATGAGAATTCAGTGGCTAAAACGGACCATGGCCGCATATACGGCCGCATAGCTGCATATAAGGACGATTAGTCCCCGATTTTTGAATGGAAAAACTGCTAAGTTGGCAATTTTTTAAGATCACCCCCTATTCTTCAGAGAACTAAAACCATCACCTACATTTAGCCTACCATCTACTCTCATTTCCTCTTTTATGCATTACATTCATCTATGATTGTTATACATTTAGCTCATTATTGCACATTTGTATGTATTTAACAAGTGTTTGATTGCATATTTGCATAATTGCATCTAAACTATGTAGTTCTACGAATTATATTTGTAATTCTATGATAACTGTATAGTTTAATTAAAAAAAATCAAAAAACCGCATATACTCCCACATACCGCATATACTCTATTCAATGACCTCTCTGAACGTACAACGCATACCGTTTTTTAAAACCATGATAGAGATTGTGTGTATTTTTTTCCAATTATCTTGTTTACTAATACAATAAACTACTTATACACACAAACACACCCACATATACATTAATATATATGTGTGTAAAGCTTTATTTTTTAAAATATATAGATTTATTCTCATATGTAATAATTTATTAAAAAAGAAAAATACATACGTCATGCGCCCACATTCCGCATATACTTAGTGCAGTACCCTAACCGAACACATATCACATACCACTTTTCAAAACATTGGTGATCAGGGAAGTAAGGAGAAGAAGAGGTAAGTAATGAGCGGAGAGGAGAGAAGGAGGGAAGCAATGGGAAAGAGAAGGAAAGTGAGGGAAGTAATGGAGGAGAGAGGAGGAAAATAATGAGGGAGATTACGGAAGTGATGAAGGAGGTAGTACGGGGAAACTACAGACCAAGTCAATTACTTGTCTGCGCCTCTTTTTTGCCTCGTTTTAACTCTTACTACCTATTTTTCAACTCTTTGTGCCTCCTTTTAGACCTTTTGTCTCTTTTTCTCACTTAGACTTCTCTTTTCTTTTCTTTGTGCCTCCTTTACTTCTTTGTGCCTGGTTTTTGTGCTTTTTATCTCGTTTTCTTTGCACCTCATTTTTCCTGCATGGCGCCTCATTTTCTACTTTTTGTGCATCCTTTTGTATAATCCTTGTCCTCTTGGTGCCTCTTCTTCTCATTGTGCATCCCTTTCTTCTATCATGCCTCTCTACTTCTTCGTGCTTCCTTTCCTTTTAGTTGTCTCCTTTTCTTCTCTTTGTGCTTGGTTTTGTGTTCTTTGTGCCTTGTTTTTTGGTTCTTGCGCCTGATTTTTTACTCTTAACGCCTAGTTTTACTCTCCTTGTGCCTCCCTTCAATATATTTGCATCTCTTTGTTTACCTTAGCACCTCATTTTCTTCTCTTTGTGCCTAGTTTTTTTTCTTGCACCTCGTGTTTTGCTCTGTGTCTCCTTTTTCACTGTGATGCCCTTTTATATCTCTGCGCCTCTTTTTTCCTTTTGTCGCCTCCTATTTTCTCTTTCTGCCTCCTTTTCTTCTCTTTGTGATTGGTTTTTTTCAGTGCCTCATTTTTTTACTCTTAGTTCCTAGTTTACCTGTCTTTGCGCCTCATTTTCCTCTCTTGGCACCTAGTTTTCATCTCTTTGTGCCTCCTTTTAATACCTTTGTGACTTTTTTCCCTTGACGCCTCTTTTTCTTCTCTTTGAGCCTCCTTTACTTCTCTTTGGACTTTGTTTTCTCCTTTGACGCCTCGTTTCCTTCTCTTTTTCCTCCATTAGCAACTCTTTTTACTAGTTCAATGCCTCATTTTCGTTACTTTACACCTCATCGTTCACTCCTTTATTGGTTTAGTGTCTCGTTTTCACACCTTGTGTCTCCTTTCCTCTATTAGCACCTCCTTTTCATCTTTTAATTGCTCATTTTCTTCCATTGACGACTCATTTTTCCACTCTTAGGGCCTCCTTTTCAACCTCTCAGTGCCTCTTTTTTGTCAATTGGTGCCTCGTTTTCCTCTCATCGCGCCCTATTTTCCTCCATGGCACCTCATTTTTCTCTGTTGGGGCCTCGTTATTTGTTTCTTACATCTACTTCTTTGTTTCTTCAGCCTTCTTTCTTGATTTTTGCATCTTTACCTCCTCACTTCCCTCCTCTACCCCATTACTCCCCTCCTCTTCTCCCATATTTTCCACTTCACTTCCCTCCTCTCCCCCATTACTTCACTCTTTGCTTCCTTTCTTTCCCTTATTACTTTCCTCCTCAACTTCCATTACTTCTCTCCTCTCTCCCATTAATTTCTTCATTACTTCTCTCTTCTTCTCCCATTACTTTCCTCTTCTCCTCCCAATACTTCCATATTCTCCCCCTATTACTTCTCTCATATGCCCTACTACTTCCCTCCTCACTTCCCTCCTCTCCTCCTATTACTTCTCTCCTCAGGTCCCATTACTTCAATCTTTATTTCTCTCCTATCCCCCATTGTTTCCCTCTTTCACTTCACAACCCCATTACTTTCCACCTCACTTCCCTCCTCTCACCCCACCACTTCCCTCCTCTCCTCCTTTACTTCCCTCCTCTTTATTTTTTTCTCTCTAACACAAAATGAGGCATCTACATTCTCTCTCCTCCCATTACTTCTTTTCTCACATCTCTCATCTCTCATCACTTCCCTCGTCTTACATGTTTACTTCCTCCTCCTATATTTTTTCTCTCTCCCAAAAAACGAGGCATCGACTCACTCTTTTTCCGTCTCCTTCTCTCCTCCCAGAAAATGAGGCATCTACTCACTCTCTTTCCATCTCCTTCTCCCTCTCCCACTCTCTCTCTCTAAGCCATCACACCCCTTTGCCAACAACTCTGCCCCCTATTAATTGCCCCTCCCACGTCACTTCCCAAAATCACCTTCCTCTCCCATAGAGCTTCTCCAAGTAAGTACAAGATACATAAATCACGGGGCAAGTTCGAAAGCAGAGGAGATCTTTTTTTACTAAGAACTAGAACTCCTTTTTCCCAGAAACTGGCGTGGCATAAAAAGGTGGTAATCCTATCTGTTTAGTTGGATTCTTTTCACACAAAATGACTCAAAAATTCAATTGCATCCCACAGGTTCGAAAACTGACACTAAATGCCACTCTTCGGAAGTTGGAGGAATCATGTTCTTAGTGGTTAGCAGTGTATAACAACTGCAGTAAAGAACTTATTTGCGACTGCCACTGCATACCAAAGGCTATGCACAGGAACAAATTGACCAAGAGAGATGGATATGGATCTTAAAACTTACCCGAGTATTCGCAGATGAACTCCCCTTTCCTCAGGAACTGGCCAGCGTGCAGCCCCCACCCCTTCTTGCCGTCCTTGACGATAACCAAATCCACAGATACCCCCGTCCTGGTCAGCCGATTGTCGCACCCGGTAACCTCGCAGCGGCAACTCGGCCCGCATTCCGTCATAACCTCCAGCTCCGGCCGGCCAGTGCCAGAGAAGTCGGGCCGCAGCACCGCACACAAGCACCCCGATCCTGCGTCCGAACAACTCCCCTTACATTCGCAGCCTGAGCCTCCCGCAAGGGCAGAGTAGGAGTCAAAGAAAGAGGCAGTTGTCGTCAAGGGACCCCGTCCTCCGGCGGCGAGGCCCCAGGCTTGGGAATGGCTCGGGTCTGAGTCGACGGGACAGAGGGATAGGAGAGGGGAGCGGGTGTACAGAAAGTAGGCGTAGGGGTCGGAGTCGACGGCGTTGATAAAGGGGATGGGTCGGCTCTCCAGACCCCCGGCTGCATCGGAAGTCCTCCGTGCAGTCACTGCTGAAGCCACGCGGCAGAGGAGCTTGCAGGCGAGGGCGGCGGATGCTAGGTCGCGAGGGGGGAGGTAGGGGAGCAACAGCTCCGCCAACTGCAGGAGGTGAGCTTGCGACGGTCCCTCTGTTGCGGTTGAGGCGTTAAGGATGCGCTTCTTCCGGGCCTCCATGAAGGACGGCGGCAAATGAAAGGGTGGCGTTTAAGAGCGGCATTGAAAGGAAGCCTGCGTTCAACCAAATCGGCCATCAAATGCTAACGAGCAAGTATTTGTTTAGGCCCTGTTCGGTAGGGCGTTGTTGGAGGTAGAAGGATGATTTGAAAAACATAGAATTGTAATTGCACCGTCTCTATCTAGTTAGACATTGTTGGAACGGTGTATGTTTCCATTTGCTTGTACTAGACATATCTGCTATATTTAGTCACTAGGCATAAATTCGTGTTGTGCACGGGTAAATCTAGTAAAAAATTTATAGATTTAACTTATAAAAATAAAAAAAAATATCTACGATTCATATATTAATAGGACTTCTCATACACACATGGACCAATACGTAATTTCAAAAAATAATGAAGAAAATTACATTCAGTCCCCTCCACGGGTTTTCCTATATAGTAAAGATGTGTCTCGTAATATAATATATAATTTAAAAAATTACTGACAAAAGTGTGATGTACACACAAGGACCAATACGTAATTTCAAAAATAATGGAAAAAATTGCATCCAGCTCCCTCTACGGGTTTTCCTATCATATAGATGTGTCTCCTAATATAATACATAATTTAAAAAATTAAAGACAAAAGTGTAGAGTACAGGTACCAATACATAATTTCAAAAAATAATAGAAAAATTGCATCTAGCGCCTTCCCGCGTGCTTTCCTGTATAAGTATAGATTGCACAAGAGTAAGGATGGCAGCAAAAAGTGGTATAGCATGGTTATGCTGCGCTGGAGTGTGCAGCTGTTCAGTAGCCCACGCTCGATTTGGACGTGGTACAAAAGCCATGATTTTTGTATGAAGTGTGCAGCCGGATGTGGCCAAATGAAATATAATTGACACGGTATGACAATTGAACACTCTTGTCAGCTTCACCCTATCAAACAGACTCTTAATTAGGATAACTGACTAGTTTAGTTGAACGCAAAATGGATGACATTCTCGGTGAGTTTAAATCTTGTTGATTTAAACTCAGATTGGTTTGACGTAAAAATCTATGAATTATAGTTTCTTAAATAATTTTTCATAATTACTTTTATATAATAGAGTTTGAGTATCATAATTTTAGAATTGCAAACTTAAACGGAAAAGATGGTCGGGTATAGGTCTCAAGAGAGCATCATGGTGCGCTCCCACCAATGGTGTTACACACTACTTAATCGGAGTTTGAATAGATGTAACCCTGCGGATAGGAGCACGCGGTGGATTAAACTTTCAAATTTATAAAGATCTAAACTCGACACACTCACATAAACCAAATACTACACCCGCAACCGCACGGGGTCGTGTCGTAGTATAGGAGGGCGGTAAGTATAGGGTCGATTCACAGGGAGAAAAGGAGGCACTAGAGCTAGGTCGATTTTGTTGGGTTCCTACTGTGGAGACGAGGGTTAAGGATTTGAAGGTGATTTGATTGTTAACTAAGGCGAACAAGAAAGCAATTAAAGGCAAGAATAAATCTAAGTTAACCCTAGACTAGATTAGGATTAATTAAGCAAAAAAAAAGACTAAGCTAGACACTAAGGCAAACAAGAGAAAAGCACAAGCGCAAGTAAAGAGCTAAACTAACAAGAACAAGGCAAAAACAGGGCAAGAAGCTAATTAAGTAAGAAAAGAGCCAACCAAGCTAACACTAGCTAGGCAAGATGAAAACTAGGGTTTGAAAGTAATTAAGAGAGGTGTGGGTTGTTTAGGGGGTGTACTTATCACTTAAGTTGGGGGTGATATATAAACATTATGATTCCATTTAGATTATCCAAATCAAACAACAAGTTAAAGTCTAATGAATTAACATAAGCTACTACCTGGCCATAGATATGCTAGGTTATGTATTCTCTACTACCCTTGCAAGGCTCAATTGGGTTAGGGATTAGTTTCAATTAAATTAGAGTCTAATCAAGTCTAGGTTTCTAGATTAGACATTCCTAGGGCAGTTAGGGGCCGAGGGTAGTAATGAGGAGGTGAAACTAGGATTTTGGACCCCAATTCCCCCACGTTCTAGCCTTGAGAAGGCTTCATGCTAATTGCACTAGAGTCACCTAATCTCACTTAGGCTTAGGGAGATTGATTAGGATGTATGAAGGTGGGAGGCAACCTAGGGATCTAAGAATTGGACCTAAGGGCAGATCTCAAAATTCATATGTAAGCAATTTTCCTAAATTCCTAGGTGATTTCACACACAAACCAACAAGCAATTCATGTAGATTGAGATAGAAATAGAGCATAATCATTAGCAAATAGAATTACAAAGTTTACACATTATTTTTCCCCAATATGGTATCAAAGTAACATTTTACACTCCAAACAACCCACCCAAGGGGGGCTAGCTACTCATGGAAAAGGGAAATACAAAAAGAAAGGAGAAAGAGGTAGAAGAAGCCATGGAGCTCGGTGTAGATGGAGCAATCCTCCTCTCCAGCTACTGCAAGACGTCCTCATCTTTCCTCCAAGGTGCGAGGGTGTGGAATGAAGGGGATTATGGGTAGAAACTAGGATAAACTAGTGTTTTGGTGGTGGAAATGGTGAAATGGAGTGGAATGGAGGTGGAAAAAGAGTGGAATGGCTAAGGGACAAAAATGGGATCTAGGAGGTGGTAGGAGGTAGCTAGGGGTGGCCAATCTTAGCCTCCAGCCGCCACCCATATATATATAGGTGGATAGGAAGCAATAGGTCAAGTAGGGGTAAAGTGGGAAATGCAGTGGAAAAAGTAGTTAGGTTTTGTGACTAGCATGGTCGTGGTGGGTAGGGGTGAGCACGCTTGTGGTGGGGTAAACGGTCATTTGAATTAAAATGTGAAAATCATAGGTTGATGGTCAATTCTTTACTGAAGCTAGCACGGTCGAGGTGGTCACCATGGCCATGGTGGAGTAAGAGTAGCACAGTCGTGGTGGCTCGAAATGCTGAGGTCGTTCTCTACTCCACGGTCGTTCTGCCTCTGCTGTAGCACGGCCGTTCTAGGTCAGTTCACCACAGTCGTTCTATGTGGCACGGCTGGTGATTCTAGCTTCAATTGAGGATGACTTTGTTGATTTGCAAGTGACCTAGCACTGCTGTTCTGTGGTCACCACGGCCGTGCTGGGTTCTGGATCAACACTTTGACTTATTTCTTTAGATTTTCTTAGACATCTTTGCTTTAATGGATCTTTAGCCACTAGGGGTAGGTTGAGGGAGCATCGAGTTTCACTTTGGGTCTCTCTAAGGGTAGATAAACCCTAAGATCATTCCTTCTCTCTTTCTCTTCTATCAAGTGTGGTCTGAATGCTTAAAAACATGCAAATAATGTCCATAAGTGCATTTTACACAAATATGCTATTGAGGAAAATAGCATGTAATCCAAAAGATATAGATGTGATTGAAATACAAAATGACACAAGATGAAGTCCTAAAATAGGGCTGAATCAAACCATCACAGACAAGGTTAAGCCTTCGATTGAGATGGAGATGTGGAATAAATATCGTGCAATTCTTATTATGGCTGTTTTAGTTGCAAGTGGCATGTGGGGGTTGTAGGTCTGGGTATGCACTTTTGCCTCGTATGATGTCATATGATATAAGTGGTTTGGAGATTGATTTCAATGGGAAGAGAAGAAAAAAAAGAATGAAGCATCATTTTATCGGGAATAAAATACAATCCCTGAGTTTCTTCTTAAAATGAGGCTAAGTTTGGTAGGGTGTACTAGGAGTGCAAAGCATGTTTTTAAAACTATTGAAGAATAAAGTGCATCTTTCAGACTGCAAGTATTTTGTTTGGTTAAAGGAAATTAATTCATTACTTTTGTTCTCTTTTATTGGTACGACGATCTGTAACTAAAGTCAGAAGCTACATGACGTCAGAGTTATCCAGGCAAAAGTTGTTCAAATCATGTATGTTATGATGGTATGAGCGAGAACAAAGTCAAAATAGTGTAGGCAGTTCTCGTGACAGCTGCTTCAGAAGCTACATGATGTCAGAGTTATCCAGGCAAAAGTTGTTCAAATCATGTCTGCTATGATGGTATGAGCCAGAACACAGTCAAAATCTTGTATACAGTTCTCGTGACTGCTGTTTTCTAGAAAGCAATATGTTCATGTGTACGGTTGGGTCACAGCTGAAGTAAAGCAGCAGTTTCTACACCCGACCGCATCCTCTTGGGGCGCGGTACATATTATGTGTTTTCCATACCAAGTGAAGCGAGTAGTTGGGTGTATCAGAAAATAATCAAACTGCACCCCAAGGCATCATACCAAATGAAATTTAAAACAAAACTCATTACATTCCAACAACATTCTTTACAACAACATCCTACCAAATAGGGCCTTAGCAGAAATGAGCTTTCAGAGTAACTAGCAATATTTTCTATACAATTATTACTCTTGTTTTTTTATAAATAACACTTATAGAATATTTATGACTAGGGATGTTAGCGGCGTAAATATGATTTATTTTAAAAATTATAATATAATAAATATTATATACTATAGTCACCTATGTAAAATATTTTATATCATAACCACCATTATCAGTGAAGTTTTTTAAAATTAAAAAATAAATGAGCCTTATGAAAAAATAATTGCACCACACCGCGTTAAAATAAATTATTATTTATGTAACTTCAGTTAATCTTTATGTTTAAGTAATATGTATGAAAAATTTGCTAATTTACTATAATGGTGTGCAAAAAATATAACAAAAATAAATATTGTCGTTGTGTTAAACAATGATGAACCAACATTTACATATACGAACCCATAGAGTATAGATATTATTACAATATTTTGTATATACAAAGTAAAATAAAAATATTGTAAGGTAATTTTTAAACATAATATTTAAATTACAATTAAAATTGTATCACATTAAAATATTCAATAAAGGAGCAACATCTGCACAATGACCAAATGATAAGGTTATTAGTCTGCAGAAATAGTTCTTTTTTACATCTAGTTGTCCTTATCATTATATTATTATTGTAAAAATAATTAACATTTTTTATATTTACACTTATAACAAACCAATCACATGGAAGTGTATGAAACTTAACTTTCACAAAATGAACTACAACTCCTAGAAAATGAGTTTCACGACTCTTGTGACTTACACCAAATCAACCGGAGCCTTAATAGAAAATTTACATTGAAAAACAAGGCAACGGGAAATAAGTTGTGCCACAATCCCTTTATGTATAGAAAATTTAATTTTTCATGGCACCATCCATAGACACAGGGGTCATAACATTACTATGCATATCTTTTTTTACCTAGAAGATCCATAGCATATTGTGTTCAGAAGCCAAAGGTATCAACCCCAAAAGGTATAGATATTCATTGTTGATACACTCTTTCTCATGTTTTGCCCATTTTGCCCAAGGCAACTTTGAGGACATCTTATCTCACAGTAAATGCTTTGCCCCTCAAACCCAGTGATGGAGAAACCTTGGTCAAGTCAACATGTGTTGCCTCTCACCAACCCATTTGAAATCGGGACATCAGTTGGTTGAATGTTGATTTTCCCTCATGAGGATGAGTAAAAAAGTCTACATGTGTTTCTTTCTTAGTTGAAACTCCTATGTGTCTGAGCCATTACAGAGAACATTTATAATGAGATCATGTCTACTTCTCCCAAACCTGAGCAGAGGAAAATAGAGCTCCATGTAATGCACTGTGTGTTCTCCAAAAGCATCCAAGCATTCTTTACGGCAAATAGAACATATCTCATCAATTGGAAATAAAGGAATCACAAGGCGGTACTTTAGGACAATACCATACTCTAGTGGTGATACATGTAAGTTAACCCAACAACAAGGATAACAAGAAGAAAATATTGTGCATGATCAGCTTGAGGACAATACCATACCTTTTATGGTACTGTGTGCCTTCTATGGTGCAACATACCTTCTATGGCATGGAAGCCTTTTGGTGACATCAAGATGTCTTTTGTTCTATGGTACCAAGTGTCTTCATGGTGAAATGCACCTTCTGTATCATAAAGCCTTGTGTTCAGTGTACCACAGTACTTCTATTCTGTGAGGACTTACTATACAATATTAAATTATGTTATGGTGTCATTTTCTATACTTTTTTTTGTTCTTATTCTATTTTTTATTATGATTCTATTTCTGATTTTGTTCAGATTTTGCATCTCAAGTAACTGAGATAAATTATGAAGATACATATTCTATTCTAGAATTTCGGATTTGGAAATTCTACTTTGATGTTGTATGGAAAAATTGAGTGTTGGTCCAATAAATATAATGTGAAAAACTAGGGATAAATTCTGAAGTATATATTTTGTTCAGGCAATCTATATTCTATATTTTGTTCTTACTTTTATGAGAGTCTAGATTTGTATCTGAATCTAATATTCTAAAAGTATTTTATATTTTGAGTGATAAAAAGGAACTAACATACTAAAATAAATTTTCATCATTAGAGTCTGAGTTCTAGTAACTGCATGCTAACTTCAAACATTTATGCATAAATAATTCAAACTTATACTTCATAAGATTTGGGCATGAGCTATCTAAGGTAGAAATTCTATTGTCCTAAAAAAAAGTAATCTACAAATGAACATTAGACCATGTGTCTAATGGATTATTCTAAAGAGGATAATTAGATAACATGAATTTAAAGTGCATTGTCCACTTATCTTATTTGAGAAGCTCCTTAACTTAGTTTGGATTCCTTAATTCACAACATATCTTGTCAAAGTAGATTTGGCCATTCAAAATTGATCCGACGGTTGAAAGGGGTCGGCTTGTCTTGCATTGGCCCAGGCGGGTCTGAGCAAGATCTATTCCTTCCCCGCCCGCATGCCGAGTGGAAGTCTCCCCTGTTTCGCCCTATCTTGGCATTGCCGATGGGAGGGCCTCTGACACCCCTTGATCTCGGCTTGGTTGGAGCGTTTGATGCCAGATATCCACTCCTCCAACTCCATTGCTTGCTCGTTTAGCATTCTAAGAATGTTGCAAGTCTACAGAAGGTTGGGGCATCAACATGAAACTGTCGCCGCCCACCTCCCTTTCTTCTTTATCGTTGCTCTGTCCATCTCTCTCTGGTCGACGAGAACCCTAGTGAACCTCCTCCCACAACCCTGATGTCTAAGGATTTTATAGGACCTTCATTTCTGATCTCACAATGAGTCTAGAATATCTTGGACTCCCATTGTGTCCCTGAGTCAGAAGAACAGGGGGACGCGAGACATCCCCCCCCCACTTTTAACAATCGTGCTCTTAGATTTAGTGCAGCTCAATTTAACTATAAGTTTGGCCCTGAACCCATGATTCAACCTTTCCTTCCTTGGTTCATTACTCAAATAGGCCATAAAAATGCTATATTCCTTGAACTTCTTCTAAAATTTCCATAGGCTACTCATTGATCCTGATTGGTCCCAAAATTTGACCAACATTTCATAAAAATAACATCTTCTAGTAAAAAAATCCTCACATCTTAGTTCACTACCTAGAAACTTGTGTGTGATGTCACTTGTCCCATGACTTAGATCAACAAACTAAATCACCAGATTAACTCTAAATTTCACCAAAAATCATACCATGTCCAATACCTATCATAAAGCACACAAAATTACTCCTAATTTCGTCACTACATGCATGTGAGAACCTAGTTTATATCCATCATGTATATAAAACCATCAAACTATCCTTAACTTAGGTGAACATGATTATATAATCCAAATATATATCATCAAAGTGAATGGCCAAATTAACATCAAGCATTACCATACTCAAACCATGATCTTATTGTGTCTTAACAAGCATATGAACACTCCCAAGTTCAGATTCAATGATTATCAAACATCAACATTAACCAATTTGCACAAAAGACCTTTTATACATAATTATTCCCTTATATTAAAATATCATGAAAATATTATAACCAAAAACCAATCCTACATTGACTTCATGAATAAATTCATCATAGATTTACTTGGTTTTAAAAAAAGGTGTGACATTATTATTATAGCGTCCCCCACTTAGGAGTGTCCCTCAATTACGAAAGGACCTTAAAGTTGAGAGCGATTACCTAAATCTCTAGGATCTAGATTTAGCAAATAATTAATAACAGTCAATAATTTCAATTAATGAACTTGAATTGTTTACAAAATGTATAATGATACTCCTCTAGAGTTACATGAATTTCTTGACAAGCTAACTTATACATATATGAGAAGAATAGAGATATTATCTAACTAACCCTCCTTGGCATAGAAATAATATCTTCAATATCTTTCATCTTTATCTTCATATCCTTGTAACACATATATCATCTACCTAAACCATCGAAAAACAAAATGTGGTCAACATATTTCTATATTGGTGTGTGGGTTCATCTAAAAGATCACATGTATGTATATATTCACAATCATTTAATGACACATATGAACTTGTATTTTCATGACATTCTAACCCATTACTAGTAAGTTGTCTCAGGTGTAATCATTATCCTTGGACTTATGTGCACTGCCCCTCGATGCATGTAACCCATGGTTAAGAACATCATAGTTTACTTTATGTGATACTCATAGTGTCTTTATAGTTGAATGGAAGTAAATAAACATCCACATCGAGTCAACACTTTGGAAATCATCCAGTATACCATCAGAAGTCAATAATGTGAGTATTCATAATCATAACCACATACCTTATGTAGAACCATGCAGTATACTTCAAGTATGTTCACACCATCCAATCAATCAATCATTCAATTAACATTATTTTCATGTATGTATACTACATATGTGTCAACATGTGTTGACATTATACCGATTAAACCTAACTTAGGTTCTAATCTAGGTTTAGGGTCGTCTCGAATTTGGAACAAGAATAGGGCACTAACCCCTAATTCCATCATATTGTGTTCTCTAAGGGTTATAACCATAACTGGAATAAGATGAACTATAGTCATTATTGTAGGCTTAATATCACATTATGTATCCATAAAATCAAATCATGAGGGTTAATATCTAAATATCAAGATGTATCATCATCAAACCCTAATTATTTCATTAATGACTTAGGAAGCCTAAAAGTTCATCCTTTCTAACTAAATCTGATTGAGAACCAGATCACCATCATCACTCAATATATTTAGATTACATCTCACACTTGCCAGCTAGCTCAATTGGTCAAGACTACTGGTTGTGAAGTGCATGTTGCGGGATTGAATCTTAGTGAATCCCGTTGGGGCAGCACAGGAGGGACTAAAAGCCCTTTGCGGATGAAATTCATTGTTCTCTCTCCTAATTACCTTAGACAGGGATGAAAGCCCCCACTATCCAAAAATGTTTAAATTTCATCTCAATTTAAGTATATCCATCACGTCTAACATCCCTTTTATCAGATATAGACTTTATATGTAGTAATCACCCTACATTCATGTATTTGCTATAATTTTTTAACATGAAGTATAATTAGACTTTGGAGATATTTTATTCAGATTCTACTCATTTCTCTAACCAAATCCATATATACTTCACCATTGTATGATCTACCAATAATTAACTAAAATGGTTGCAAGATAATCATTACCAATTATAGGCATACACGTCAGAAGTATGTAATTATCCATCCAAGTCACGTGGGAATGGGATCGGGCCGGGGGTTTGGTGGAGAGGGTCCTTAAGGAATTGATCGCGTCAACATTCTAGGGTCTCAAGGAAACTTGGGGTATCTTTATATATGCTGAGGGACCAATGGTTCCATGTCCTAGATCCTTAGATTTTCTCCCAATTTAGGTATTAACCCAAATCTAGATGATAATGCCAGTTCGATAGATGGTTAGGTTCTCTCAATCTCCCTAGGTTGTTGGTGCAAGAATTTGGGACAAGTTTGGGATGAGAGGGAGCAAGGAGTCAGGGTGACCATGGTCTCCTTTTTTTGTGAGATTGTGTAGAGATCGAGTTAGCGTCGTGTTTGTGGATCTACCAAAATATGGGAGTCCAGGTCCGACTGAGCTTCTGTCGAGGGTTCTTCTTATCCTTTTTCTATATACTTTTAAATATATGTCCTATTTAGTGAAGTATATCTCTTGGACATGTTTATATCATAAATTATCCCAAATTTTGGTATAATTCTCTTAAAGCTATATCCGTCATTCGACAAAAGATAAAGCTCTAGATCCTTAACTATTTATTCAAAACCTACTTTTCAATAATTAATTAGATAATTGTTCAATCAATTATCTAGATTAGAATATATATTAGAATATTTTATAATTTCTTCCTGTATCTTATATTACCATTATATATCAAGTAAAAATTATCTTGATCATGTCCTATGAAAGAATTACTTATTTCCCAATTGTGATACTAGGGACCTATTTAAAAACCCTATTTGCCCAATTAGACTTGATTTGGGTTCTAGGGCCCAAGACTCATACCTTAACCTTTCAAAGGGTCCGTCAACCTTATTATAGTATAAATTACGAAATAAAAGCATTTCTCATCAATTAACACCCCATATTCATATATGTGTTTTGTGTTTCATTCTTAAATTAAACTGGAGAATTACTTTAAGTCTAGGGATTAGATCATCATCCCAATTCAACCTAAGTCATGCTATGATCCTATCATTATAATATCACTTTGATTGTCTTAAAGTGAATCTCAATACACTATTATTGAATTCCTACTCATGGAAACCAAATTTGAGGATCTTAAAATTATAACATATGATGCATATAACAATGGATATGTAATGATTAGATACATACAAATACATACATAAATATATATATATATATATATAAATCAATAAAATATTAAGTCTAAGATGTTTTCCATCACACAACACACATGAAAAATTTCATTGAAAAAGTGTGAGCACGCCAAAGCATGGTGCATTGTCTATCTCGTGGAAGTGTAAACTTAGATATGTGGGTCTGCAAAAGCACGATGCATACTCTATTGTTTTGGCCTTTGGGTTAGACTTAACTAGGTGATCGTAATATGATTAAGCACATAGAGACATAAATATGGCACATAATCATATGATTCATTATTAACAATGAGTTGTGGAACTATCTATCCAAGAACTGTATTGGATGTAATTGGTAACTATTACCTGCCTAAATAGTTAAGTTTTGAGCAATCAGCCAAAGTTGACTCATGACTTAGTGTATTATGTAACTTGACCCACTAGAAGATTTCTCATTGTAATATTTTGAATTGAGGGCCATTTATTTGAATAAAATAGTTGGAACACAATTAATTAAAGATCAAATTATTTTTTTCAAACCAGATTTTTGAAATATCTCTTTTACCATAACAAAAATCAATTTTCAAACCAACTATTTGACTCGTTCAAATGTTATCTAGTAGATATATGGAAAACACAAACAATAATACTTTTTCACTATGATCAGTTCATGAGAAAGAAAAACTTCTTTGGAATAACTTCAACGACTTGTTTAGACATTGAGAATTGTTCTCACACATGACTATAAGCTCTATGTTATGGACACACCAATAACAAATGAACCAACTCCAAATTCACCTACGGTGGAAAAGGAAGCTCATAAGAATCATTTTGATGAATTCATGGACATCAAATGCCTTATGACATGCTCCATGAATCATGATCTTCAGAAACACTATGAGAATATGTATGTTATTCAGATGATAACACATCTTAGAAACATGTATCAAGAATAAGTAAGGAAAGAGAGGTATGACATCTCCAAAGAAATGTTCAAGTGTAAGGTGGCAGAAGGTGATTTTGTTGGACCCCATGTACTCAAGTCAATTGGGTATTGGAAAGTCTAGATAGATTCGGTTTCCTTTAGGCCAAGAGTTGGTCATATATGTGATCTCATAGTCATTGTTGGATTCATACAACAAATTGTCATGAATAACAACATGAACTATTTTGTTAATCTACTGACAGAGGTACTTGGCATGTTGACAACCAACTGTGGGGTAAATAAAAGACAATCCCAAGTCCGTGATGATCACTAGCAAAGGAAATGTAAAGTCCAAAGATAAAAGCAGACCCAAGAAAGGTAGTAAGGCTGGCCAAAAGTCTTCTATAGGAAAAAGGAGGAGTGGCTAAGGGAGGCAATTGTCACCATCATCACCAGGATAGAAATGGGAAGAGAAAGTGTCCTCTCTACCTAGAGGAACTGAAGAACAAGAAGCAAGGGATAGAGATCTTCACTTCAGGTATATATGTTATAGAAATAAACTTATCTACTTCTTCAACATGAATATTAGATACTGGATGTATATCTCACATATGCTCTTATGCAGTGTCTGAAAAAAAAATAGAAACTTGAAGAGAGGAGAGGTGGAACCATACATTGCGAATGGAGCAAAAGTTGTTGACACTTCTGTAGGCACCTACTATTTATATATGTTTGGTGGGCTTGTAATAGAGTTATAGAATTGATATTACATATTTGCTATAGATAGGAACATAAAGTCTATCTTACGTTTGGACAATAATGGTTTTGAATTTCATATCAAGAATGGTCAATGTTCCACTTTAAATGATGAGATCTTTTATGGAAGTTCACATATGTTTTATGGTCTTTATTTATTAGATCTTGAGACATAATTCTATAAAAAAATACTAGGAAGCTTAAACTTGATGACTCAAACAAAATTTATCGATAGCACTATCGTCTAGGCCACATAAATGAGAAGCACATTTCTAGACTCCATAAAGATGGATATATAGAGTCATTTGATTTTAAAACAACTGAGACATGTGAATCATGTTTATTAAGCAAAATGACGAAGGTGCCTATTAGTGGAAACAATGAGAGGGCAACCAACTAATTAGGACTCATACATACTCATGTATATGGACCTTTTAGCACAAATGCCACAAGATGTTATTAATAATACTGCATTTACGAATGACCTTGGTACATTTGACAATGTGTATCTAATGAAATACAATTCATAATCCATTTAAAATTTCAAGGAATTAATGAATGAAGTACAAAATCAACTTGACAAAAGAATTAAAATACTTCAATCCTATCAAAGTGGTGAATACTTAAGCCAAGAGTTTGAGGCTCATTTGAGGGATTGTGGTATTGTATCACAATGGACTTTGCTTGGAACACCACAACTTAATGGTGCATCAGAAAGAAGAAATAGCACCTTATTAGACAATCTATGATCTATTCTGAGTTTTTCTCTTCTTACAACTTCCATTTGGGGATATACTATAGAAATCATAGTGTTTACACTTGTCACGTACCTTCTAGTTTGGTTCAAAAGACATTGTTATATCCTTGAAATTTGGAAATTTCAAGTCTAACTCAAGTTATGTTACGATAAATAAAGGGAATAGTGAAGAGAATAATATAACCTCGTTTAAGGTATTTGAACCCTAGTCTTACAATAAGTCTCCAATTCAAGTAATATTGAGCGTATAGGTGAATATGAGGCTTATTTGAGATTATGATGATCAAAGTCGTAATATTGTGATTTAGATTATAATTAATCTCTTGGACCCTTTAAAGGGCCCTTTGTTTTTGTGATTTAGATTATAATTTTTCTCTTGGACCTTTTGAAGGGCCAATGGTATCAATAATGGGTCTGGGGACCCGATTCAAGTACTTTTTGGTAAATCAAGGTTCAATATAGGTCCCTGGAACAGAAAATAAAGGTTTGAATATTTTGTGTCCATATTAAATGACCAAGATAATTTTAGTTGGTCAAGTATCAAGATATCATGCAATGAAAGAAATTTCATAGAAATATGAGTTATCTTGTGAAATAGATAATTAATCAAAGAATTATCTGGATTGGCCTTGCAAACCAATTTTGGTATAGTAAACCAACTATTTTGGGGGTTTTCCTTGTCTGAATGTAGATAATGGTAATGCAAGATTCAACCTAAATTTTGGGACAAATTGGATAAGCCATGTGGCTTTGCAATTATCTTCATATTAGGGGCTTTATGTAAAGAAAATAAAAGGGGAAAAGAGTGGCAGAGTCCTGGTGGACTCAAACTTTGGATCTAGGTTGGGAGTAGGGATTCATGCTTATCTCCCTCACCTGCTTGACCCTACAACCCAGGGAACAAATATCTAATACACCTCTCTGCTCCCCCCCAATCTCTTTCTCACATGACATTTGACAATCAACTAACCTTAAATTGATACCAAGATCGCACGACCCCTTTACAAACCCCAATCAAGATAACACGATTGCATTATTGTGGAAGAGAATGCCATTATCCATCGACAAGAGAAGCTGTTGCAAACGTAAAATATGCTGATCAAATGTCTATATAAGGAACTCAATTCTTAGTGATCATAGAGAAAGTGAGCCATGCACCCAAAAACCCCTCACAAAGACCAACAACTTGTTATTCTTCCCTAACATTTTGCACACTCAACAGACAGATTGAGCAAGCACATCTTGGCTACATGCCATTGGAGGAGTGTTGTTACCTTCTAGAAGATCGGTAATGTCTATCATTCTCTCTAGGGCATGCATGTAACACTTTTCCTCTTTGTTAGAACTCATGTTGATCTTGCTTCAGACCCAGAAGATAGCCTAATTTCCTAGATCTCTGGCTACCACAATCAATGCTAGCAGTTGGTCAAGTCTGGTGATAGCCCACAAAGGTAATTGAGCCCTTTCATGGCTTTTGGAGCCCAAGAATAAAGGTCATCAACCCTGAGGTTGGCTTAGTGGTGGCAGACCCAACAACGTCGGGAGGTAGGAGAAAGCTTGAAGCTTTTTGACCAAAATTCCCTTGAGCACATGGTAATCCAAGCCACAATGCTTGAGGAAGTGGAGTCATTGTCATTGGTCCATGAGTCAGCCCTGATTGTAAAAGGGAAATAAGAGTTACTTGATGATGTGTCATATATTGAAATTAATGAAAATGTGTTTAATTTTCTTTGATTGTTAACATTAGATGCTATTTCGATTATGGCAAACCTATATTTGAAATTCATAAAAAAATCCATAGGTTCTAAATAAAATACTTTCATGGCCTACATATGCTCCTACTTCTAAAAGTGTATCTAATACATGAATTTAATGTGATTATCTTATGGAAAACCTATATCTGAGAGATAATATGCTAAGTACATTGCATATTATTATTTATATATCTAATCTAATATTGTGAAATACAATGATGATATAGATTTTAAGTCATATATATTTAATAATGATGATCTCTTATGTGTGCAAGCCATAGATAACTCTTCTTGGCTCTTGTAACATCCCTGACCTGGGTTATACTCTAACCCTAGGTGTTTTGATTAATAAAGATGATTATATGCTTAATAATATCTTGTGAAAAGTAATTAGGGCTCATGAGGAGCTTATGTTTCAATTTTGGTCCTGTTTGGACAATGTTGAAGCAATGTTTGCTTATTTTGGACTAATGTGCAAATTACCCAAGTTGAGGGGTTTAAGTGCAAATTGTGCATGATAATATGTTCCTCATGTTTTGAATCATCATGAGAGTGAAAATTATGCTGAGGTATGGCTTATGGAAGCCTGAATACCAAGAAAGAGCTGATAAAGCAACATACGTGCATGAAAACCTAGTTTTGGTGTAATATGCAATTTACCCAAAACCTAGGGTGAAATATGTAATTTATCACTTCAATAAGGTCCCTAGTGTTTCTTGGCATCATGTAGAGCAAATAAAATGAGAGGGGCACCTCTTTTGGATTAAGTTGGAGGAGAGAGAATCTTAATATTAAAATAATCAAGATTTAATCCTAATTGAAACCCTAATTCAATTTAGGGCAAAAATGAATATATTAATTAAAGGGCCTTCAACCAAAATGTTATTGGTTGAGTTTGAATAAGGATAGACGTCCTTTTGCATAGATAAGGCACGAAAATATCTAAAGGAGGTGAAACTCCACTCACCTTATTATAAAGGAAAGTAATATCCACTCACATTATGGATATTACTATTATATGATTAAGGTGCTTAATTTGAGGATAATTAAGGAGAATTAAAGGCAAAGGAAGGTGCCTTAGTACACAAGGGAGTGAGGGGGTTTATGTGGCACCAATTTGAGAGTGGAGGGAAATTAAAAATGCTTTCTCTCTCCTCAATTTCCTTTATAAAAACTTCATTTCCAAATTAATTGAAAGGATTTTTCAGCCCTCTCTTCTTCCCTTGCTTTGGATGAGCTCAAGGGGACTTAGGAGCAACAGGAGGACGAGCCCCAACCTGTTGTTAAGCTTATTAACCCTCATTCATCTTGATTCCATGGTGGAAATCGAAAATAAATTATGGATTCCTTCTTATTTCGATCTCCTCTTCAACCCTAGCCAACTTTTTCATCCAAAAGCTTGAGGACGAGCCTAGGGGGAGTTGCAAGAGCTTCATCCACCATTTTTGTCATGTTCTTGGAGCTTTGTAGATCAATTGGAGGCGGGTTTTATAACTTAAACCCATAATCATTGCTATTGCATCAATTCTCTATGCTTTGTTGATTGTTTTCTTCAATTTGATACACTTTTGTTTCTTTGCTGCAATTTCCATCAAGAACGGTTTCTGTTCTTGGTTGTTCGAAGGAAGGTGATGATGACATCATCCTAGATGCTTATCCAAAGAAAATTACCCAGCCAAACGGTTTTGATAGCTACTCCAAATCGTTTTAATTTGATTGGCTATGCGGTTTCAGCAAACCGTTTAAGGGCAAACGGTTTGAAACCGTTTGGGAGCAAACGGTTTCAAGACCGTTTGAGATGGTTGAAAAAGCGTTGAAAGTTTGGGAATCTTGTTCCTAATTATGTATACTAATGACCCTACAAATTTGAGGGGTTAACTCCAAAGGAATCGTTAGTTGAAGCCCAATCAATTAGGCAAATCAAATTGAATTAAATGCTGATTTTCAACCTGATTAACTGGACCTGTTTGGGAAAACGGTTTCAAGGTTGACCAAGCGTTGACCGTTTGCGATTCCTGTTCCTAATGATGTTGGTTAATAACCCTCCAAATTTGAGGGATTAACTCCAAAGTAATCGTGAGTTGAAGCCTAATCAATTAGGGAAACCTAATTGGATTAAGTGCTGATTTTTTTCAACCTGATTAACTTGACCTTTTTGGGCAAACGGTTTCAAGACCGTTTGGTGGAGTTTACCAAGAGTTTACCGTTTGATATTACTGTTCCTAATGATGTTGGTTAATGACCCTCCAAATTTGAGGGGTTAACTCCAAAAGAATCATGAGTTGAAGGCTAATCAATTAGGTAAACCCTAATTGAAAACAGTGCTGAAATTCCAATGAGTTAAGTTGAGATTTTGGGTTGATTAGCCCAAACGGTTTCAAGACCGTTTGGGGATCACCAAAACGGTCTCAAGACAGTTTGGGGATCACCCCAAGACCGTTTGGAGGTCTGGGGTCAAGTATAGTTGACCAATTGAAGGTCCAAAGGTACTAATCATATTGCAATGTAGTGCTGATTTGTTGATCAACTCGATAGACCAATCCATGATGAATTTTCACTAGAGTCCAAAGGTTGGATGGGAAAACGGTCTCAAGACCGTTTGGAGCTCATCCAAACGGTCTCAAGACCGTTTGGTGGTCACCCAAGACCGTTTGGAGGTCTAGGGTTGAGTATGGTTAGGTGTTTGAAGGTCTAAAGGTACCAAGCTGTTAAACAATGTAATGCTGATTTGGTGATCAATCCAATGAACCAAACCCTAATTGGATTGCTTAGATTTGAGTGATATGATGGGCAAACGGTCTCAAGACCGTTTGGAGGTCATCCAAACGACCTCAAGACCGTTTGGGGTCAGGTCATACCCAATTTGGATGATGGTTCAATGGTTTCAAAGCAACTAGTCTTACATTGATTAGTGTTGTTGAATCATCGATTCCAAACCCTAATTCAATTGAATCAAACCCTAATTGATGACCAATTGAGGGTCAATTGAGGGTCAAATCATTTGAAGGTTGACCTATTAAACTCAATTGAAGTATGAGGATAGGTCCAATTGATGATTGATTCCATGAATTCAATGATTGAAGGAATCAACATTGGAAACCCTAATTCAATCGGATACTTATGTAATGGAGGTCCAATGTGATTGAATCTCTTGAGAATCAAGATGGTGAATGATCCATTGATCCAATTCTGATTAGTAATGATAGTCAATGAAGGTACAAAGGTTGAAACCCTATTAGTACCTAAGTGGTTAGTGCCAATTAAGGGATGAACCCTAATTGCTTATAGGATCAATGACTTGATATACTATGTTAATCATAGTTGTATGAACTCGATTGAAGGGTTGATATGACCTAATCAAGTTGAGATGATGATAGCATGAATTCCTATAAGAATATGATTCATGTGGTGTTTAAGGGTATGATCCTTAAGTAGAGAGATCATGAAACCCTAATCATGAACATAAACCCTAATTATGGGCAATGTGATATGAAACCCTAATGAAGGGTGATGCTATATGCAATCCCTATTCTAAAGAAGGGAGATGGTATGTGAAACCCTAATCCCTAATGAGAGAATAGAATTCATACTTGAATATGATTCATGAGGTGAACTCCCTTTGCACGACCATGCAAGGTAGCACGGCCGTGGTAGCTTCCCCTCGCACGGCCGTTCTTGGTTGCACGACCGTGGTGCTCTATGCTTGATTTAGAGGTGATTTGAAAGTGACCTGATATGATCGTATACCTTGATATGATTATAAGTCCAATATAATTGGATGAAGGATACATAAGATATGTGATGAGAAACCCTAGCTGAGGGTGTATCATTGTGATTGTTTATAAGCAACTTTATAATAAAGTCATGCCTTAAACTAAGATAAGTCCATATCATTGTGAGATAGTTGTACAATTATAATGTGTGGCCTTTGCATTATATGCTAAAGGTAAGAGATTAGTTATGGAATGTATTAAGAGGGAAATACCTTAATACAAGATAAGATGGATAACTCAACAGAGTTTAAAATGATGAGAAAGTGATACATAAAGATATGATAGTTATCACATTCAACATTTCAGGGTTTATATGCCTTGATGTACTTCAAATCCAATATAATTGGGTAAGAAACATATGAAGTGTGTTATGCAACTATTACAATGAAATGTAATGAGTTGTTAAACCTTGATGAGTGTTAATTAATGTACCTTGAGAATGGGGTTAAGCCCAAATGATGTGTATGATATAATCATACCATGATAAGGATGAGAAATGAACTCATACCTTGAATTGATGATCATTAATGCTATATGATGAAAGTAGTGTTCTAGAATAATCAAATATGATATCCTTGAATGCCCTATAGGTATGGAATAATGTATTAAGGGTTGGACAGATAATGAGATCATGAACTCTTTATTAATGAGAAATGGGGAACCCTAACCCTAATTTGGGTAAAGGGAATGAAAAGCCCTATTTGATAGTAAACCCTAATTCCTAGTAGAGGAATAATGGTGTTACTATCACATCACATGATGTGATGAATATCTTGTATGACTGTTATCATGCCTAATAACCATACAGATATTATGAGATGATGTATATAACTAGTGTGAGCTGTGACATTTATATTATAAATGTTGATTGGCATTATGTGCCTTAATGTTGTTGTTGCTTAGTAAAAGAAGCAATATGCATGGACTTTTATGAGTCACATGAGTAAGTTGTTACCTAGTGAGAGGTGACAAGATATTTCATGGCCTTGTGATCTAGGTGTGATGTTTGTGTAACAAGTATCATGAATGCCTTGGTCAGATGACTTGAAGGTGATAGTTACCTGAAAAAGGTATAATAATGCTCAATGATGAGTTAAGGGTTTGAATACCCATAACCATATGATTATGGTGATGAGAAAGTGAAGGGATGATAATTCCCAATATTGAAATGAGGGACTGAGTTCCCAGGGTCTTTGAAAGACTGATGAATATATGATAAAAGTAGTACATGTCTCTTTATAGCATTGTTGTAATAAGTTATGTTTGAGAACTTGGCTGATGCTAAAAGAATATGAGAATGTACTTAATAAATCAAGTGAAATCTATTCATGTAGAGCCCTGATCATAGACCCATCATTGTCAGAGACCAAATGATGGTGAAACAGGTTTTCCTAAGGGAACTCCTGGAGCACATACTTTTGAGTATGTGGGGTACATAGATGTGTAGAACCTTACATCCTAGTGTAGGTATTGATGTAGATGTGTAATCCATCATCCCTTCACTATTAATCTGCATCAGTGGAAGGTAAACATGAAATATCCTAATGACGAAGAGAGCATAGATACCGCATCAGTGGAAGGTAAACACGAAATCTCCCGATGACGAAGAGAGTACAGAACGCCACTGTAACTCTAAAACAGCGAAGGACCAGATTACCCTGGTAAGCTATAATAGCAGGGACACAAGATGTCCTGCAAGCAATCCTCTTACTAACTGAGGAAGGTGAAGGTCATGAGAATCCGGCTCTTTCGATGACCTAGTATGATACCGAGGCGACTTAACAGTGGTCGGTTGGAGTATGAGCGGTATACCTCATCTCCGCAGGGCTTAAGTGTGATTGTAAAATGTAATCAACCGTATAGCATGTTTGCTTAAGGATTGAATACGGAGATTCATTGGCTGATGTTGCATTTCTTTGTGCATTCCTTAGTAGATAAATGTTAATTATGTTTCTTTATATTCTCTGCAAAGTAGATAGATGAATTACTTATCTACCATGGGTAGATGCAATGACCTCCTTGAGAATGGAGATTATCTTATTCTGTTCTATGATGAATAATTCTGCCTGATAATGTAAAAGTAACCCCTACTCAGTTTTAATTTGATAAACTACAATAACAATGTTTTTGGCGGAGAGTTATATCTCTCGCTGGGGCAATTTTCAATTGTCTCACCCCTGTGGGAAACATTTTTAGGTATGCATGGAAGGCAGAGCAGAAACCCTAGAACAGGGAAAGAGCAGCAGCAACAGCAGGGACAGCAATAAAATCTCAGGTGGAATTATTGTCTGTCTAGTCATATAGATAGTAGTCTTATGTGTCGTCTCTGTACTCTCAGGTCCTCGGAGTTTTAAATGTATCAATCTGAGTTTTGGCTTGGTGCCTGGAAGTTTTTATACTGCCTGTGTATATTTGTTAACAGGGCAGTCAATGTTGTAATCCTTGAAAAGGAATGGTACAGGTTGTGTACTTGTGAACCAGGATGAATTTGGAATACTTTGATTCATGGTTAAAGAGTTTTTCTGTGAATGGATCTCTTTGCAAAAAGTTTTAAATTTTTAGTGATTTTCAGTAATCCGCTGCAAATAATTCACTTCCGCATTAGTTAATCCTGTTTTCGCGAGACGGTCATTTCGGCTCTGGAGAAAACTTTTTGAGCAAAGGGATACTCTTCTTAGTGAAATCAATATCTGCTTGGGAAACAGTGAGAAGTTCTTATTCTGGAGGGACCCGTGGCTTACTGGTAAACTCAGATTATTTGATTTGGTTGATCATACTCTTTACCACAAATTGGGTAAAGGTTTCAATTGCAAGGCCTCTCAATGCATTGAAGGAAGCAATTGGAAAATCCTGAATTTTAGAGGTGTGCAGCAGCTAAAGGATATTCTGAATCTTCAGAGTAAACCTTCCAGGGAGGAGGATTATGTCCTTTTTAAAGGCAAGTGTAATATGAGTCTTAAATATAGCTGGAATTTGGTTAGAAAGAAAGGCCAATTCGTTATTTGGGGAGTTTGGATTTGTTATGGTGTCCGTAGAAAAAGCTCTCTGCTCCTTTGGAAAGGTTTTCTAGGTAAAATCTCTACCTGCGATTACCTCAAGAGGATGGGTTTTCAGCTTGCTTCGAGATGTGCTCTATGTGAAGACCATGAAGAAATCTCTACACACTTGTTCTTTGGTTGTCGTTATGCTTGTTCTATATCGAATCTATGATCTGAAGATCAGAAGTTCCTCTATGTTCTGAAGTCCTTTAATGATCTATTGTTGTTGAAGGATGGTTTGAAGATCTCATCTATACATGTCATCTACATGCTTTGGGGAGAAAGGAATAATATAATCTTCAGGAATATGCAGTCTAGTCCTGAAGTTTTTTGGTCCCATTATAAAAAAGAAATAGTAGCTTTCTATAGTTAGTTCTTCTCCTTTCTTTGTACATTCTTGTTAGTTTCGTGGCTACACTATGTAACCACCAAAACCTTTCTCTTTATTCAATAAAGAGGCACAACACCCTAAGTTCACTAAAAAAAAGATGATCTCTTATGCTTTTTAAAGTCAATAGTCAGATACATGATGAATCAAGGTTGTTAATTGAATGTTTTTAACTTGCTATGATCATAATGCCCATAATCTGAGTTGGTCATGACAACATGATATCCTGAATCTGATAACCATGGTCACATATTATGTTTAAATAATGTCCCCAAATCATTGGGTCCATGAACTTGGGAATAAGGATTTTGAGGATTAACCCTAATGTCAACCCTAAACCAAGGAAACTCAAACCCTAGACTTAATCTTGTTTGTATACTATGAAAATGTGTGACACTTTTCGGTTGTATGCAATTACAAATCATGATGATAGATTAGATGTATGTTTGCTTTCTTGAATATACCTTGGTTGATTGGATTGCATAAAGTACACTTGAAGTATAACTACATGACATCTACACGACAAAGGTACATGGTTATGATTATGAATACTCCATGTATTGACTTTTAAAGTTTGCTATGGTTTCTAGACGTTTAAATGAATGATAACTATTGGATTTTTATTTAGTTCATGCAAGCTATAAGGCCCATATGAGTATCACATAAAGTAAACTCTGTTGACCTATGGGTTATACATTGTTTATATTTTGATAATGACTCAACCATTCCATTCATATGTATCTAATATGTGTATTCAAGATTGATCTCAGGTGTTAGGTACATGAAAAGAATCAATTAACACAACCCCTAGCTTGTCAAAGTTCAAGTCAAAAGCAATGCAAGTGTGCTAATTAGGAAATCCATGTAAATGGCCTTAGAAGAATTTTATAATCACTTGTATTGATGATATGACTTGTAAATAAGATGACAAAATCATGTGGTACACTTAGTACCAAGTTTTAATCACTTTTTAATGACTTTAGAAAATTGATCACATACTGTTGATCGGTCGAGTTACAATCTCGACCGATCCCTTGGATCAATTTTCTAGAGAGTGCATCAATCGAGTTGTGCATTCACAGATTTCGACCGATCGGGTTACTGACCAAATGTGATTTTAATTTATCGGTCGAGTTTCCCAGGACAAACTCGACCGATAGTTTGAAAATTGGGTTTGTCTTTTAGCCGGTCGGTCGAGTTACCTTTATTGAATCTCGACCGAATGTACTGTACGAAAAATGCAGAAAAATATTCTAACCGTTGATGACTTGTTTGGACGAAAATAGATCCGTTTTCTTGAGTAAAAATGGCTATAATTTGACCCTAAGTGTTCTCCAACTCAAGGGAGCACCCCCATCTATATATAGTACCACTTGGAGTTCACTCCAAGGTTGCTCATTCACTACATACAAGGTCCTTGCTATAGTTGAGTGTGCTACCACCCCTTGAGCCCCTTTATCTCTCTAGTTTACACTTCATTTCATGATTTGTGAGTGAGTTAGGATTATTGTAAGAGAGATCCACCTTTGTGCATGTAAAGTTCTCAATCTTCCACTACTTCCCTATCCCCTTCTTCCATGAAGAAAAGTTGAAGGAAGCAAGCTCCATCGAGTAAACAAGGAGCTATAGATGGTCCTCTTCAAGGTTGATGAAGAGGTGGTGATCTTCTCCAGGTGAAAGAGAAGGCAAAGGTGGAAGATCCAAGCGGAGAAGAAAAGTCCTTAAGGCAGAAGACTTGAGCTTGAATGGGTAAGACCTAGGTGAAGGCTGAAGATTCAAGCTAAGTAGGTAAGTTCCTTGTAAAGGTGGAGATCTCCTTGTGCTTCGATGGGTAAGTCCTTTGGTGGTCTATTGCTATAGTCTCTATGATGATTAATAGAGAAAAGCACTTACAAAGTCCTAGAGGTTGACCTCTCTAGGTAGTGAACTGACTCACTTCTAATTTGAAGTGTGGAACCACTCTACATCCCTTTGTCAAGTGCTTTCTATCAATCTCTCTCATCCTAGCTATGCTTGTTAGTTAGGACTTCAAATTGCTATTAAGTTATTGCTCCTAATTGATATAATTTGAAGGTCTAATCTGTTTAGTGAGAAATTTTGTAGCTCTATTCACCCCCTAGAGCCCTTAGATCCAACAAACTCTTATAATCAGAACCCAGGGTTAGACCTACGAAGGGGTAGTTCACATGATTACAATGATGTATAGAGAAAGGAAATTACACCCAAGGTGGTTTGACAAACATGGGTTAGATTATCTTAAAAAATACTAGTTTATATGTGCATCTATTTGATGGTTGAGAATATATGTTGTTATCATATATGCACATAACTAGTGGGAGGAAAACATAGCTCAAAGGAATTCAAGACCAACACGATTACATGGAACATATGGAGGTTGTTATAGAACAAAAGGAATACAAAATTGTTGTGGAGTCTCAAGATTCTATTCTAATACAAGGACCCCAAAGGTCTAATAGGGAACATCTTGATCCGGATTGATATGGAATTATTTTGACTCAACAAGATGATGTTCTGGTCATTGGTGATGATGAAACAACAATATATAATGAGGCCATTGAGGTACCAAATTCTAATAAATGGATTGAAGCCATGAGATTTAAGGTGGACTGCATGCATGCCAACAAAGGAATGGACCTTGATGGATCCATATGAAGGGGTAAAACCCATAAGGTGCAAATGGGTCTTCAGAAAAATGAATGACATGGATGGTAATTGATAACACCAAATTTTGTGATGTTTTTGACCATTATTTCGTTGTCAAAACTGCCCTTTTAAACTGTTTTCCTCTCCTTTTTGTCATGTTTTTGAATAAACAGGCCACGCTACGCTCTTATCCCATTTTTATCATCTTTTGCAGGGTTTTTCTCATTTTCCCACTCTTTTATCAGCAAAAAGCCCGTCCCGGCCCATGAACGTGTTTTACCTGCATCAGCCTTCCTACCGGTCGGCCGATACACTCACACCTCGCTACAGTAGCCTGATACGAATGTTCCACGACACGGGTGTGCCGCACAAGAAGGCTCTGACGAGCGACACGCCACTTACCCGATAGGGAGTTGTACTTGCCACGACTACCGAAGCGTGTCGCGCAATACAAGCCACCCACCGGCAGGCGCCCACCCGACACGATGCCCAATATGCTTGCTGAACGACACACGTGGTGTCGGGCGACACACACGTCGAGCGTCCCTGGGGCTGCACTGATAGGGCCAATAGAGGACACATGGCACCCGGAGGACTGCAACCTCTTCCAACCGCTGCCTATAAATAGCAGCTACAGGACCTCGATGGGTCGGGTCGGAACCTCGCGAAAGCTAACTTTGGAAAGCACCTGGAGCTAGTGTGTCGCGTCCCAGAGGTGTACCGGGCGATACTAGGTGAGCATTTCCCCGACCAAGAGGGCGGGAATGGTTCACTTAGAATCTGCCCCGGTCACCACAGCAGCCTGATATCGACCAACGAGGACACCCGATATGAGTAACCCGATACCCTAAGCAGTCTCTAGCCCGACATGATACCGAGGCCAATACGAATCACCCGTCACGGTGTGTCGCCCGAGAGGGTGGCATCCCATCACGACCGTATCGGGCAAGAGCGCTTTGGTCGGTACGTCTGCCCGTCATGGCCTATCACCCGAAAGGGAGTGCCGCCCGACACAAGCGTATCGGGTAGAGCTCCAAACCGGTATCAGGCTAGAGGAATCTTAGGGATCTGCTGCTACATGTCGCTCTTCTAAATCAAGGAGACGATACTTATCTTCCCTTTTTCAGTCATTTACTTTTTTTACTTACGCAATGTAACCAACCCTTTTATATAATGATTATGCTAATGGAATTAGAGGAGCTTTAAATATCTGTTGGCTTTATGTTTGGTTCCTTTTTGTTGGATGATTACTTTGTTTAGCATCCGAATTCTAGCTTGTATGCTTGGATCATGTTTTGACTAGCTATCGAATCGTGTTTCCCGCTACAACTCCCTCGAGAGAGGTGTTGTGGCTCTAGTGTTTGGTCTGATCAGGGAGTACGAGAGTACCCAGGATCGGAGTTGCTTCAGTTATCTTTCCACTCTAACCCAAGTCCAGCAACCTTGAGAGAGGGCGTTGGTGCTTAGTTAGAGGTACCCTCTTTGAGAGAAGGGGTACTGGATGTTCCTACTGCCGCTTGTTTTACCGAAGTTTCCTCCTTCATTCCTTACCGAAGCAATAGTTTTATCTCCTCTGGTTCTATTGTGCAAAACCCCTAAAAACCAATAAACGCTTAAAACCTTAATTTCTCCTTGTAACTCCAGTTGGAGATAGTTCTCTTTTATTTTATCGATCTTCGCATGTTGTTCCCCTTGGGAACCTTATCCTCACCTTCTCCTTACCGGAGTGTAAAGTGTCGATTCCGTGTTCTTAACACTACCACCCTTGTCCCTGTGGTTCGACCCCGATCGCTACTTCGAACCCCGTTATCGTTACGGGGGCTTAAGAGTCGGGTAATTTAAAAGTCCGACTACTTCAAATCCGCTCATTTGGACGCACGATTTAGGCCGGTCAACTTTTTGGCACCGTTGCCAGGGACAAAGGCAAAATGGTATTGTTAACGAACCCGAATCCACTAACTACACTCCTGTGCCTCAAGCTTAGAAATGAGCTTGACAACACTTTTTCCTTTTTGATCTTCTAACCTGAAATGAGTATAGAGTAGTTCATTTTATTAATACAAGTTTTCTAACTTGATTATACGTGCTATTCAGGTACTCAGGAAAGAATAATTTTTCTCAATTGAGCACCGACACTGCTAGTCATGCCACCTCGCGTCGAACCACCTCTTTCAGAGGGTGAGCAAAACGCTAGAGTTGGACCCCACTCACCTCCGCGTGGGAACAATGACCGTTATAATGGAGACCAGCAACAGGAAGAACCTGAAACAGAACAATTTGAGGATGATCACCATCATGAGAGACGTCGTCATCACCGCAGACACCAAAGAAATCAACATAATCAAGAGCAGAACCATGGAAACAACGAAAACGAAGATTCTAATGAAGAAGAAAAGACCCTCAGGGATTTGGCTGCCACAAAGGCCAATAACTCAAGATGTCCTATTGTTATCCCAAGGTTCAATGCAACTAACTTTGAGCTGAAACCGTCTGTAATATCTATGATCTAGAACAGGAGCTTCAGAGGGAATTCGAAGAACGACAACCCTTACCATCATCTTGATGCCTTCAAGAATATTTGTGATACCATTAAAATGCGGGGAGTTCCACAAGAGGTCATTTATTGCAAGGGTTTCATATTTTATTTAGAGGACAAGGCCCTATCTTGGTACCTCGGGCTGCCGCATCAAGCTCTGAATGGATGGAATGCGCTGGCGGACGCTTTTGTGAACAAGTTTTACCCTACGGAGAAAACTGTCAAGAATAGACAGAGGGATCACGTCTTTCATGCAAAAGCCGAATGAGAATCTACACGAAGCCTGGGAAAGATATCAAGAATATCAGAGGGACTGCCCTCATCACAACTACAAAAGAGTTTCCTGATAACCACCTTTTACAATGGTCTGACCCCTGAAGAAAGGGTTTCGCTGAATGCAGCTGCAGGAAGCGACTTTCTGGGGAAGAAACCCAGCAGATCTAAAAAGAACATCGAGAACATGGCCAAACTACAAGTCGGCACCGACTACGACAGATCTGATAGACGATATGCTAAGAAGGCTGCTAGTGAAGGACCTTCGATTGAATCCAAGGCTCTTGAAGCTATCACCACTCAAATCCAGAAGATTGCCACTGATGTCAGACAATTGAAAGAATCAGGTGGAAAAGGGAAGAAACAGGTTGAGAAAGTTATGAAGTGTGTCACTTGCGGAGAAGGTGGACACCGGTTTGATAACTGCGTTTACACCTGACCTGACGAGTCAAGTGAAAGTGAATCCGAAGTAGAGGAAGCTGAGAACATCTCTTTTGTCAACTTCAAGAGACCGGATCATCCTGGTTTTAACTATGGCAACAAGGATGCGGCCAAAAACTCGCATCAGCTGAATAACCCAACCACGAAACCACAAGGTTTTGAGAAAAGGGACGTACAAGGTCAGTTCACCAGAACTACCAATTTCCAATTGAACAAGGCAAACTTCCAAGGGCAAGGAAAGTACCAAAGTCGCCAAGCAGCTTACCCTAGTCAAGGCCAGGGTCAAGCTAAGGAGAAAAGTCAGGACAAGAGCTCGAACCAACCAGATTTGGTGGGCCAATTGTTCGATTTTGTCAAAAGATAAGATACTATCAACAACCAGCTGGCACAAAGCGCACTGTCCAATTCAGGAGTTCTAAATACAATGCAGGTTCAGATGGCAGATATGCAGACGCACCAATGCCAAACAGATCAGCAGTTGGCCCAGATGGCCGAGTTAATAAAGAATCTCTCGGGTAAGATACCTTCCAACACTGAATCTGCTAAAATGGCAGTGCTGAGATCAGGGAAGACAATAGAACGTCCTGAAGCAGCCAGACCTGAGGAACCTGAATCAAGGACTGCTGCAGAAAATCCCGTAGAGGAAGACAACCAACAAGCTCATGTCAGGGAACCAGAACCAAGATCTATGGAGGAACTGTTTGGTAAAATAAGTCCTTACTCTCCTAAGTTGCCTTTCCCTTACAAACTGATAAAGGCACATCTTAAAAGGCATTACGAGAGGTTTATGGAGTCCAGTAAAGAAGCTTCACCTCGAAGTACCTTTTCTGGATGCTTTGGAGGAAATGCCGACCTACGCCAAGTTTTTCAAGGATCTGATAACCAAGAAGAAAAGAGGCGGAAGGGTTGAGACCATGCATCTAGCTAGTATGTCTTCTGCTTTTGTCAAAGCGGATTTACCAAACAAGAAAAAGGATCCAGGGGCTTTCACCATTCCTTTTGCCATTGGAGATAATATCGAGCGGAAAGGTCTTGCTGATTTAGGGGCTAGCATTAGCCTTATGCCCCTAAGCCTCGTGTAGCGTTTGGGTTTGACTGATATGGTCAAGACCAACATGAGGATTGAATTGGTAGGCCATACCTTCAAGAGACCTGTAGGTATTGTTGAGGATGTACCGATCCGTGTGGGAAGTTTCTTCATTCCTTGCGACATTGTGGTCATTGACACTGTGGAGGACCCTAGCTGTCCTATCATCTTTGGACGCCCTTTCTTGGCTACAGGAAGAGCGTTGATTGACGTTGCTGAGGGAATAATCACTCTAAGGGTCGGAAACGATCACTTAGATTTCAAAGTAAAGGATGCTATGAAAGGCCCATCCCTGCTAGAATCCGCTTACTTTGTAGAAAGCTACAACCAGTTTTGTGAAGAGGTGGAAGAAGATATCCTAATGGTAGACCCTCTTGTAAGAGCGATAAGCAATCCAGACTCTGATTATGAAAATCCAGAGGTTGTAGAGTTTCTCAACTATCTAAATCGGTTTGATGAAGATCTGAGCGACGAGGAAGAGGTAATAGAAACAGTTAAGTTTGCTTCTCAAGAGGAAACACCAGAAGAGAAGGCACCCAAGGCTAAGCCAGAACTGAAGTAGCTACCTGAAGGATTAAGGTATGAATTTCTAGATCAAGAAGAGAGAAATATTGTCATCGTTAATGCCTATCTTACGAAGGATCAATTGGAAAAGCTTCTCGAGGCGTTGAGGCTCCACAGGCAAGCTATAGGATATTCGATGGAGGATATCAAAGGCCTTGGCCCTGCGCTATGCATGCATCACATTAATTTGGAAGAATATGCTAAACCTCTGGCTCAACCCTAGAGAAAATTGAATGAGATGCTAAAAGAAGTTGTGAAGAAAGAAGTAATCAAACTAAGGGATGTAGGGATCATTTACCTAATCAGTGATAGTAACTGGGTGAGTCCGATCCATGTGATACCAAAGAAAGGAGGCATAACAGTAGTAAAAGGAGACAAAGGCAATGAGGTGGTGGTCCGTACCGTCACCGGATGGAGGATGTGTATAGACTACCGAAAACTGAACTAAGCCACGAAAAAAGATCATTATCCGCTTCCTTTCATTGATCATGTTCTGGAAAGATTGGCGCATCATGACTATTTATGCTTTTTGGATGGTTTTTCTGGGTTGTATCAAGTCCCTATCTTACCAGATGATCAAGAAAAAAACCACTTTTACCTGTCTCTATGGGACTTACGCCTTCCGAAGAATGCCTTTCACTTGTGCAATGCTCCCACAACGTTTCAGCGTTGCATGATATCGATGTTTTCGGATTTTCTGGAAGACATCGTGGAAGTTTTCATGGACGACTTTTCCGCCTGTGGAAAGGACTTCGATGCCTATCTGAAAAACCTATCTATGGTCTTGCAACGCTGTGAAGAAAAGAGTCTGGTCCTGAACTGGGAGAAGTGCCACTTTATGGTACAAGAAGGCATCGTGCTAGGACATAAAGTCTCGAGGCGTGGCATCGAGGTAGACGTTAGCAAGGTTGAAGCCATATCTAAGTTACCTCCACCGAAGTCTGTAATAGGAGTGCGGAGTTTTCTCGGGCACGCAGGGTATTACCGAAGATTCATAAAAGACTTCTCAAGGATCTCGAAACCGTTGTCCAACCTTCTGGTAAAGGATGTTGAATTCAATTTCTCTGACGATTGTCTAATTGCTTTTCAGGCCTTAAAAGATGCCCTTGTCTCACCGCCTATCCTTCAAGCTCCGGAGTGGGAGCTACCTTTTGAGCTTATGTGTGACGCCAGTGACTATGCTGTAGGAGCAGTCCTGGGACAGAAAAAGGACAAAAGGCACCATGTAATTTGCTATGCCAGTTGTACTCTGGATGAAGCTCAGGTGAATTACATGACTACAGAGAAAGAGATGCTCGCGATTGTCTTTGCTTTCGACAAGTTCAGATCCTATCTTATCGGAGCAAAGGTGAAGGTTTACACAGACCATGGGGCAATAAGATATCTTATGCAGAAAAAGGATACCAAGCCCAGGTTGTTAAGGTGGGCTTTGTTACTCCAGAAGTTTGACCACGAGATCATTGATAAGAAGGGTGCAGAAAATGTAGTCGCAGACCACTTATCAAGGATCGTACTCGAAGACCAGAAGGAGCCACCTATTAACGACAACTATGCTGATGAAGCCTTGCTGATGGTTGAAACCAAAGATGAGAATTTGCCTTGGTTTGTAGATATTTGTAATTATATTGCCTGCGGGGAGTTGCCTCCTAACATAACTTTCAATCAAAAGAAGAAGCTCTTTTCGGATGTAAAGAACTACTATTGGGATGATCCTCTTCTCTTTAGAAGATGCACTGACAATGTTACACCCCGATCTCACAATTTCCTCAAATCATGAGATTAGGGCATAAGATAGGATTTATATGTAACACAAAGAACACCCTTAACTTTTTCTTTTCTTAAAAACTCTTGTTTCTTCGCATTGAACCACATAAAACATCTTAACAAGGGAATCTGAACATTTCCTTTACTAATCAAACTTTAATAGTAAAGATACATGTATAAACATTCATGATGTCTCTCACACATTATGCACATGAAACTTGCTAATTAGCATACATATCAAGAGGAACAATATTACACATTGTAATTTCAACTCTCTCTCTTAACTCTTACTGAGGACCTAGAGTGACAAGGACCGACTGACTCAACTAATCTCATACTTGACTCCTGTGGTAGATCTACACTGATGCTCTGACCATCTTCAAGTCCACGCGGTTAACCCTAAAAATGTTTGAGTAGAGGGGTGAGCCTACTCGCTCAGTGAATGAGTACTTCATGGAAACAGACTAATGCACTAATGTGATTACATATATAATTTGAATAAACGATATGAAATTTAACAACAATAAATACTACACTGAGCAGTTATAAAACAATATAATTGAAATAACAAAGAATGTAAATATTGCATCCAAGAATAGTTACTAGAAGACTATGCTCTAGTCTTCCTTAACTCTTTCATTTATAAGGGACTCTGTGAACCTATATAATCATATTTTAGCTTATGCCCCAAACATATGCAGCGCACTCTACATATGAGACTCGCAGTGCACTACGAATCCACCGTACAAGACTTAGCGACACACCCGGGAAATGCTAAGTCTGACTGTCCGTCCTGGTCTGCACAGGACTCTCGGGCGCACAAGGGCCCCAGGCACACAAGGGCCTGTCTGCACTAACTCTGAGTGCTCTGGACTCCTCCCACCCTGTAGTGCACAGTCGGAGGGTCTGGGTTACCACCGTGACACAAGCACAGATTAATGTTGAATAACCCCCATTTTTCTCCAGTGCCACCGTGACACAAGCACGCGTTATTGTTGGACACTGTCTGTCTGCCCTCGTGCCACCGTGACACACACACGGATTATTGTTGAACACGAGCCCGACCATCTAGGCACAAGGCTAGATCGATCGTTTCACCCCAAAGGTACATACCGCGCAATGGGGTTCTACGGTGTTGGGGCACCTAAGTCTATTAACTTTATAGATACATTTAAAATAGAAATCGTAACTCATTTTACATTTATCACAAGGCTCACACGGCCTGCTATATCATATCATATAAAACATCATAGCTCATGTATTCAACATATATCATGTCTCATTAACATCCCTTTCTAGGGCATATCATATCTCATCACCTGCAATTTACGAGATATATATTGAAATATAAGAAGCCCTGCAGTATGTAGATATCAACTCAGAGAGAACAAGCATATAAAGTTAAATGCACTAGAAACATACAATTCAACAATTAAGCATCACCATATCTCATATCGATATCTTTCATATTACCATAGCATGATTCATTGAACACCCTATTCTTAGGGTTTCATTTGCCTTAATCATTTATCACATGCCAACACCCTACTCTTAGGGTTGCATTTGCCTCATTCACCTTTTCATATGGCTCTCATAAGGATTTCATAGGATATAAGCATTCACGAAATAAAGATTGTTTCCAACAAATCATATGCAATCAATATAGACATGAAACCATGGAAATTTAACTAAATTTAGAGTTTCCATACCATTCACTGAGATATCATGTATCAAGAATAAAATTCAATAAGATAATCCATGAGGTACATCCTAACCACTTATAGGATTACCAGTCTTCTTTATTTAACTTTGACTCTTAAGTATTCATTTAGGGTTTGCTTCAACACGGTCGTGGTATCACCCCACGGCCGTGGCACATTCACCTCACCACGGTCGTGGCTCTTCCCCCACGGTCGTGGTGTATTGAGATCAGGGTTTCAAAAGCATTTAGTACGGCCGTGCTACTTAGCACGCCCGTGGCATAGACCCTTCACCACGGTCGTGGTCACCCACCACGGCCGTATGACAGCTCGATTGAGCTTCAACTTAGTGAAATCAAAGTCATGGACTTAGTGACAAATCCCAAAGGGTTTAGATATTGAAATATGATAGCCTTAAGCTTGATTAAGAGCATTTAGACCTAGGTTTGGTTTAAGTTTAGATATCTCTTCAATTGGATTAAAACTCTAGTGAGATCTCAATTAGGTTAAACCCTAATTACATCATACGGTATAAATCTGAAAAGCATTATTACTAGGATGTGTTGTACACGTTTCTGATATGAATTTACCATCTAAGAGTCATTCAAACAGAGAAAGAAATCCATATCATATCAATTTGCAACAACTTAAATCAAACAGACATTTCAGGTTTTAGAATCACATACTAAGCAATTAGGGATTTGGATGCTATAATCAAATTTCTTGCATTATACTATTTAAAGGAAGAACCCACTCACCCCAAGGTGTGAAAACACCTCAAAACTGCAGCTCAACTCAGGGAATCTCGAATTCCTATCAAATCCCTAGCAAATCTCCCAATTCTTCTTCCATTCAACTCGGAAACCTTGAAAATGAGGGATTATGAAGAAAGGGTGAGAAAAGAGGGAATTTCGACATCATCTTGGATCAAATCAGAGAATGGACGGAATCTTGACATGAGAGAGAAGATCCACCATAAAAGTCTATGCAAAGAATCCAAACTTACTTGATTTCACCACTCTTGGGACCGCAGAACCCTAATTCAGCAATTCCCCCACTTTCTCCACTCAAGCCCTAATTCTCCCTCTCTCTCTAGGAGCTCGTTTCTCTGGAGTGAATGACGAAGAATGAGAGCTGCTTGTGTGTGTGGTCGTTCATATAAGTCAATTGAGCTGCTTGGGTCAATTGCATATTGACCCAACACTTAACTTTTATTATATTGGCTGGATATTCAGTTATACAAAAGTTACTGTAATTCGTTTATTTCAGAGATCAAACCTTCTCCAAAAATTATGGGAATTTAGAACGTTGTTTATAATTGATCTATAAAGCTTCAGTTAAAATTTGAGATCATTTGGAGTTACCAATAAATAATTAAAAATAGAACAGTGCACTGCTATCCAGAAATCTGCAGAAATGTCATTTGAAGCAAAAATGCCTCAGAACGGCCGTGCAAGATGGACCCAGCACGGCCGTGCTGCCTACCACGGCCGTGGTGCATTGATTTTAGCAGATTTGAGTAGAAAAGTTGGTTAATAGTTTAATTCTTTCAAAACGACCGTGTGGCCTTGCATGCCCGTGCCACCAAAGACCTAGCACGGCCGTGCTACCCACCATGGCCGTGCTACCCAAGCATACAACTATCATTTCTATTTTTCTATGCCTAACTCTATCATTCCTTCCCAAATGAGCTTATTTGTTGAAAACCCTAATTCAACCGACTAGAGTTTATATATCTCAAACCCTAATTATACAAAGAGATAGCATGCTTGGGGTTCTCATTAGGTTTAACATATTATAATTGAGATATCATCATTAATTAGATTTAAGCAATGATCAATCCAATCAAATATGCAATCATCCAGGTAAACCCTAGTTTACCAATTAAGCTCAGATGGGGTCGTAACAACTCTCCCCCCCTTAGAATGTTTCGTCCTCGAAACATAAACCTGCAAGAAAGATACATTCAAGATTATTCTAAACTTCTAAAGCCTTCCATGTCATTATATTCTTGTATTACATACCTGAATGTAATTTTCAACATTAGATCTTTTAATTATTTACTAAATCACAACATATCTCAAATAGTTCTCAATGATATCAAGCAAATTCTTTATGCCACAGTCCAACATAGAATGTAAAGATAAACCACCACGCTTTCACTGCGCAACTCTGATACTCTGATACAACTATCTCAACTTATGCGGCTCAGAAAGTTCTATTGTTCTGTATCACCTTTAAGTGAAAAAAGCAAGTTCACCATGTTGTTTTAAACTTTAATAAAGTGCTATTCAAATAGCAAAACAGTCTTGAATTAAAAGGCTAGATTCAACAATCAATTGCACAATACTACTCTTGGCATCCCCATTGGGTCATGGATGCATGAGGTGAAGCATTACCACCTCATTCCATACTGTCCTGTTTCGATCCTGGGACCTGTGGGTTATGGGCCCACACACAATTCAAAGTATAACCATCGCATTATATCATTTTAGGGTTTCAACAACAGTAATAAGGTAATCCACAATTGTATCAGTCATTCAAGCATTAATCATACTCAATTACCATCACTCAGTTATATTAGAGCTAGGTATAACAAGCTACACCTCATTAGGGTTACTTTTCCAAACAATCTAATTATCATCCCTTCTATTAATATGAGTGAATAAGTATGACTACCTTGTTCAGGGTATCTCTCCATATGTTTCAACATCTTACTGTATGTACATTCTTACTCTGATGTGGGTCTAATTATTCAAATTCTATTCTTATTATACTATTGATAGGAGTCATTAGATACTAGCAACGCATCCTACCAACCGGACCAGGCCAAACCTGAAGTCCCAAAGCCAAGAACTACAAAGGATTACTCAACTCCTATTCATCTCAGAAGTGTGGAAGAAAACTTATCCACTAACAAAAGCTCATTCAAAGGTCAATTCTGGTCTACTTGTTACAAAGAATGAAATCAATAAATGCTACAACTGCATAGTGTACAACAGATATTAAAGACCCATATTTCAAAGTATTGAATATTTCAATTCAAACATATAAGAGCATTTCTATACATTTCCAACAAAAACAACATTATGAAATGTAAGTTCTATCTCCTTTTACATTTATGCTCTTAATTCTTGTTACTTTTCTCGTTTTCTAACCCTAACATTTCTAGGGTTCCTCTCTAGCCCATTCTTCCACTGTATACCTGGCCAGGGTATACGTGAGAGAATATACAGAGTAGCTTGTACTGGTTGATCCAAGTATCTGAGAAATTCTCATACCATGCATTCAGACAAATTAGAAATGCATAAATAACCCAACTGATTTCAATCTGGCACATACATAGCGACTTTAAGCAATTGAATATCTTATTGCACAAATTAAATAAATTTGCTTCACATACGAGAAGCATACTCAACATTTGTCAATTCTCTAAAATTCTCGAAAAACGTGCACATTAACCCTAATCCTGATTTGTGCATCACTTAACTCAACTAAGAGTTACTTACATATAATAACACAAATTATTATTAATAATTAGGAATTTCTACTTATATCCTTGGGAAGCGTGTCAATTTGAGAAATTATTAATCTATTCGCATTAGACATAACCTAGAGCGTGCATCTAGGATTCCTTTGGTATTTTTCACCTCGTCGTCATTTCTTTGAAATCGTGTTTAATTAATTTATTAAAAATCATACAACCCGAGTTTATGCCCAAACTGTCCAGTTTCTGGTCGTGTGCTACTATTTCACCATTTAATCGAGTAATTTGGTTTCGAATGATCGTGTGGTTATATTATTCTAATTCACACACGGCAATTGCTAAATATCGATGTACAAGCGTTAATAATTGAAACGCGTGATTTGGTAATTTAACGGTGCCGGCATTGCCCGGCACCCGAGTATACGCTGAAAACTGCGTCACACCGGATTGAACTAAAATCACCCATTTTATCGAGTTAAATGGTGATAGATGAATGAAACGCTACTCACCTAATTCGAAAATGTCCGAATTTGTCCGGATTCGTCTAGAAACGCGTCCAGGGCCAGTTTCTGGGCACACACAAGTCATCTTCAACCTTGGATTTTGCTCTATATACGGCCCAGTCGATTCACGCACAGCTTCAGGTTGGAAACGATCTCGGTTGAGGTTGTTGCTCAAGGACATCATCGCCATGTTATTTCCTACACCAATCAGCCCTGGATCAGACTAGCTGCTTACAGCTATTTTACACTCACGAACAGGTTGAAGGAGAGGGTTGTACCTGGTGCTAGACACAGCTACAACTGCGGATCTGAGCTTCAACCCTAAGGATGATTCAGGGGCATTGATTTGAGCTGCTAGCTGCGCCCAAGAGGGCCCCTGTTCGGCGCCCTGCTGCAGTTGCAGCTACTGGCCGTTGGTCGTCCAAGATGCTAGGGCCGCAGGTGGTTGTAGATTCGCGATGTGGACCTCAAGCTGAGCTCAGGGGCGACATCTCGTGTTGCTGGCCGCGCCCAAGGCGGCTCCTGGGCGGCCGCTGCGGCTGCCGTACGACGCTGCAGCTAGGGTGCCGACCTACTGCTGGTCGTGGCTGCAGTTGGGCGAGAAGAGGAGGAAGGAAGGTAGAGGAAGAAGAAGGGTGGAGCAAGTAGCCGAACAGGGGCATTAACAGGTATTGCGGTTCCAGGAATGGTGAAATCAAGTAAGTTTGGATTCTTTGCATAGACTTTTATGGTGAATCTTCTCTCTCATGTCAAGATTCCGTCCATGCTCTGATTTGATCCAAGATGATGTCAAAATTCCCTCTTTTCTCACCCTTTCTTCATAATCCTTCATTTTCAAGGTTTCCGAGTTGAATGGAAGAAGAATTGGGAGTTTTGCTAGGGATTTGATATGAGTTCGAGATCCCCTGAGTTGAGCTGCAGTTTTGAGGTGTTTTCACACCTTGGGGTGAGTGGGTTCTTCCTTTAAATAGTATAATGCAAGAAATTTGATTATAGCATCCAAATCCCTAATTGCTTAGTATGTGATTCTAAAACCTGAAATGTCCGTTTGATTTAAGTTGTTGCAAATTGATATGATATGGATTTCTTTCTCTGTTTGAATGACTCTTAGATGGTAAATTCATATCAGAAACGTGTACAACACATCCTAGTAATAATGCTTTTCAGATTTATACCGTATGATGTAATTAGGGTTTAACCTAATTGAGATCTCACTAGAGTTTTAATCCAATTGAAGAGATATCTAAACTTAAACCAAACCTAGGTCTAAATGCTCTTAATCAAGCTTAAGGCTATCATATTTCAATATCTAAACCCTTTGGGATTCGTCACTAAGTCCATGACTTTGATTTCACTAAGTTGAAGCTCAATCGAGCTGTCATACGGCCGTGGTGGGTGACCACGACCGTGGTGAAGGGTCTATGCCACGGGCGTGCTAAGTAGCACGGCCGTACTAAATGCTTTTGAAACCCTGATCTCAATACACCACGACCGTGGGGGAAGAGCCACGACCGTGGTGAGGTGAATGTGCCACGGCCGTGGGGTGATACCACGACCGTGTTGAAGCAAACCCTAAATGAATACTTAAGAGTCAAAGTTAAATAAAGAAGACTGGTAATCCTATAAGTGGTTAGGATGTACCTCATGGATTATCTTATTGAATTTTATTCTTGATACATGATATCTAGTGAATGTAATAGTGACATAATATTACGTATATATATATATATATATATATATATATATATATATATATATATATATATATCTATATCTATATATATACGTATATATATATCTATATATATATATATGTATATATATATACGTATATATATATCTATATATATATATATATATATATATATATATATATATATATATATATATATACGTATATATATATGATATCTCAATTATAATATGTTAAACCTAATGAGAACCCCAAGCATGCTATCTCTTTGTATAATTAGGGTTTGAGATATATAAACTCTAGTCGGTTGAATTAGGGTTTTCAACAAATAAGCTCATTTGGGAAGGAATGATAGAGTTAGGCATAGAAAAATAGAAATGATAGTTGTATGCTTGGGTAGCACGGCCATGGTGGGTAGCACGGCCGTGCTAGGTCTTTGGTGGCACGGGCATGCAAGGCCACACGGTCGTTTTGAAAGAATTAAACTATTAACCAACTTTTCTACTCAAATCTGCTGAAATCAATGCACCACGGCCGTGGTAGGCAGCACGGCCGTGCTGGGTCCATCTTGCACGGCCGTTCTGAGGCATTTTTGCTTCAAATGACATTTCTGCAGATTTCTGGATAGCAGTGCACTGTTCTATTTTTAATTATTTATTGGTAACTCCAAATGATCTCAAATTTTAACTGAAGCTTTATAGATCAATTATAAACAACGTGCTAAATTTCCATAATTTTTGGAGAAGGTTTGATCTCTGAAATAAACGAATTACAGTAACTTTTGTATAACTGAATATCCAGCCAATATAATAAAAGTTAAGTGTTGGGTCAATATGCAATTGACCCAAGCAGCTCAATTGACTTATATGAACGACCACACACACAAGCAGCTCTCATTCTTCGTCATTCACTCCAGAGAAACGAGCTCCTAGAGAGAGAGGGAGAATTAGGGCTTGAGTGGAGAAAGTGGGGGAATTGCTGAATTAGGGTTCTGCGGTCCCAAGAGTGGTGAAATCAAGTAAGTTTGGATTCTTTGCATAGACTTTTATGGTGGATCTTCTCTCTCATGTCAAGATTCCGTCCATTCTCTGATTTGATCCAAGATGATGTCGAAATTCCCTCTATACATTCTCGTATGTAGATTTACTTAGTTATCAACAGAGATATTTGATTAATTAGCACTTGCTTGAATCTCACAACCTCTTTATTTTATAACTTCTCCATCATATTTCAAACCCTTTCTTACGTTTCATAGTCCTCTTATCATATACTACTCTTTAACCCGTCATCTTTAATTCTAAATTTTTCTCTTATGACCATGTTGCTTATTCATATGTATGGTCATGTATACCATGTTGCACATATTTCCTCCTTTATCTTTATACTATTGTGAAGTTAACGTTCTAAATTAATAGTCCTTCTATTATTTTTTACTCATGTTGAATACATTACATATTCTTCATTTTTACATCAAGTGGATCATGCATGGGTCAAACATAGTTTCTCTTTCAATCAAGTTTTTCTCTCCTGAATACAGTCTACCTTTGTATGACTTATTCATTTGTTAAACTACACCTATGTTCTTTTCTTAGAAACTAGTTTGTTGTTCTAGTCTTATGAATTACATGTTCATACGATTCTCTTTACTTTTACTCTTTTGAAGACTCTTTACTTCTATGGACCTATTGAATGCTCAACCCTATTCTCTACTTAGCCTTTGCTTTAGAGTTCATAAAAGCATTATACTCTATTATATGATTCATTCTTCATGATTAATTCTTGCTATCTTGAACCATACATACATTTCACATATCTTTTCTATATTTCATATGTATAGTTCATATAATATTAATCAATAAACTGATTATGAACTTCATATTATGTTCTATTATTCCCAATTAAGGGTTTCACATTTGAGACCCCAAAGTTGAACCTCAGATACCGGTTTCAACAAATTCTTAGTTGTTCTGATCTTGCCCATATATATTTCAAATACTGATTATACAAAGAGATAGCATGCTTGGGGTTCTCATTAGGTTTAACATATTATAATTGAGATATCATCATTAATTAGATTTAAGCAATGATCAATCCAATCAAATATGCAATCATCCAGGTAAACCCTAGTTTACCAATTAAGCTCAGATGGGGTCGTAACAGACAACCTATATGGAAGGTGTATCCCTGAAGAAGAAGTCCCAAACATTCTAAAAGAATGTCATGCCTCTCCATATGGAGGACACCTGGGGAGCAAAAGAACCGCCGCCAAGGTGCTGCAATCAGGGTTTTACTGGCCCTCCTTGTTCAAGGATGCTGCAAATTATGTAAAAGTTTATAAAGAATGCCAATCGACAGGAAACATTGGAAGAAGAAATGAGATGCCTATGGCCAATTGGATCGAAGTCGAGATCTTCGATGTATGGGGAATTGACTACATGGGTCCATTTCCCCCATCAAAAGGGCATCAATACATTCTAGTCGCAGTGGATTATGTGTCTAAATGGGTGGAAGTTGTTGCCACCCAGACTTGCAACTCCAAATCAGTGATCAAGTTGTTTGAGAAGACTATCTTCCCTTGCTTCGGAGTACCTCGTACTGTGATAAGCGATGGTGGATCGCATTTCGGAGAAAAATAGTTTGAAGCACTCCTGCGGAAGTATGGGGTTAAACACAAGGTCGCTACGCCCTACCACCCTCAAACTTCAGGGCAGGTGGAGGTTTCAAATAGACAATTTAAGCAGATTTTAGAGAAGACTGTCAGCCGCATGAGGAAAGATTGGTCGATGAAGCTTGATGACGCCCTTTGGGCCTACAGAACTGCATATAAAGCACCCATTGGAACTACCCCTTACAAATTGATTTATGGGAAATCCTGTCATCTACCTTTAGAGCTTGAACACAAGGCTCTTTGGGCAATTAAGTTCCTGAATATGGATCTAGAAAAGGCAGGGGAGAAGAGATATTTGCAGTTACAGGAACTCGAAGAGCTGAGAATACATGTCTACAAGAATGAAAGGATCTATAAGTAGAGGACCAAGGTGTGGCATGATGCCCACCTGAGGAAGAAGGATGTGAGTGAAGGTGACAAAGTTTTACTATTTAAATCTTCCATTTGTCTTTTTCCAGGTAAGCTGCAAACAAGGTGGTCTGGACCCTTCATCGTAGCAAAGATATATTCATCAGGGATGATGGAGCTGTATGATAAAGAAGATCCATCAAATTTTTTTCCAGTAAATGGGCACAGAGTAAAAAGGTTTTATGAAGATGAAGCATTCGTGAGAAGGACAGAGATAAGTTTGCAGGATGTGGAAACAGCTGAAGGCGCAAAGTGAAGGATCTGAAGCTGTCGAGCTGACGACGCTAACTACAATGCTCCTCGGGAGGCAACCCGAGTTTTACTTTTCTTAGAATAGGACGTTATTTTCTTTCTAGCAAGAAAAACATTATGAACATTATGATTGTAATAAGGCCCGATTCAGTGCTTGCGTCACATGCCCTGACTCTTCTATTTTATGGGCCACCACTCGATTTTATGAGCATTGATGAGTAATACTATCTGAGGCTGGGAACTTCACTTTAGGCCAATGATGTTTTACCCATCCATTGCTTTTTCCTTCGCTTTGATTTTGGTTTTCATTCAATATCTTGTTCTGAAGCCTTGTATCGGGCAAGGATACCTTGTTCCCTGACCGTATCGGGCAAAAGGCTCAGGAAGAACGCAAGACACGCCCCTATCGGCCTAGGCGTATCGGGCGACACACCTTAGCAATAAGCCATGTCGGACGATACGCCGAGCAACAAGCAACCGTGTCAGGCGGCAGGCATAATAACCCTTGATTTGATGGATGGGACTGCTCGTCTCGGGAATGATTTGTCTCATTGCCCGACACGTGCCCCTGTTTTACCCATTTTACCCCCGATCTGGATTGCTATATATAGTAACGGAAGTTTAACTGTGTCGGGCACTAGCATTTACTCCTCACCTACTCCCGTATCGTGCGGTAATTTATCTCGTTGCTCCCGTGTCACACAACCAAGCTTTTGCTCTCGTGTCACGCAAGATAACTTCAGATAGCAAAGGTATAACCCGACAGCCGTATCATTTTGCTTGCCCGACACGACCCTCATGTCGCGCACTTTCGTATCGGACTCACGACTTTAGTTGATTTCCTTGTATCTCCCAACACACATTTGTGTCGGCTGTGTTACTTTTGACCGTGTCGCGCGACACATCTATAACGCGCGCTTGCCCGATACCTTATATCGGGCTAGACCCATGTCGCCCGACACACCTTGACTTTAGACGTATCGGGCAATGTACATGACTTACGGTTTTTCCCGTGTTGCCCAGTCTTGTATCGCCTCGCGTATTTCTCCTGACGGGCAACATCCTCTTTTTCGTATCGGGCATGAAATCCATTCGCGATGACGCCCGATATCTCACGATGAACCTATGCGATTTTCAGCCGAACTTTGTATCGCCCGACACGACCGTATTGGGCAAACATCATACCGCTCAGTTTTGAAGCCCGATACGGTGGTGTCGGGTAGCTTTTGTATCGGGCCGAACTTTTCTTATCATGCAATCAGTTTTCTTTTAGACACCGATATCGGGTAAGGTTGAACATTTAAATGCTTAATAAACTTGTCTTATGATAACATAAATGGCCCGTACAAAGCAAACTGTCGTTCAAGTTGACGAACACGGTCGAAGGATCGGCACCGAGACCACAGCTAAAACTACAATCGTTGGGCAGAAACGCCCGAACCCTGAGGCAGCTGGGCCATCCACGGCCGAAAAGAGACCAAGGACGGAAGAAGTAACAGCCCCAACAACAGTTTCAACTACAGCGGCAGAACCTCTGGATCATACACCAGGAAGGTTCGTGCCCAGAGATAACGAGCACGGGCGTCGATACTCAGAATTGACAACAAAAATCTACAGACCGAGCAGATTCTGCCACCAGTCGTCCTTCCTTCAACTAGGCATTTTCAACAGGCTTGAAAATGTCCTAGCTACAGCAGGGCTGAGAAAGATTTGCTTTAGCCACTCCGCCTCCTACACTGAACTCACCAGGGAGTTCATGTCATCTCTCCGCCGGGTGCAGAATAAACCCGAGGAAATCGAAGAATATGGCGGAGCAGACAGACTGCAGGGGCGGCTATACAATGCCGAGCATGCCATCTCCGAGAAGCTGCTCAACGAGATCTTCTCTTCCAGTGAGGAGGAGAAGGAACTGCTTAACAACGGTGCAAGGATCACCAAAGGAGACGAGTTCAACCCCGTGGAGCTCTGGAGGAAGCTGACCGGTGAGTCATCGTTCAAGCCAGGAAGCAAGGTGGCGGCGGTGCACTCCTACTTCTGAAGAATAGTGCACAAGCTTGTGGTGTGCCTGCTCTTCAACAAGAACGAATCAAGCAACATCTACACCAAAGAACTTCATCTCATGTGGCACATGATGGAGGGCAATATGATCAACCTGGGACGTTTCTTGCTGAATAGGCTGCACCCAATAAAGGATGCCACCAAGGAGTACTGCATGGGTGGCATCGTCAATCTGATTGCGGTCGGGTTAGGGTACCCACGGGAACCGCACAGTCTCTCAAGGACAAGGGGCGACAAGAAGATCGACCTCAAGTTCCTCATGAGGTCCAGCATCATCAAGAAGGAGGGGCGAAGCTACTTCTACAAATTCGTGAGAACAAGCACCCTCCTTCCGCTTCCTAGCTGTGCCAACTACGACGCAGAAAAGCTGGTCTTCACTAGTGCAGAGATTGAAGTGGTGGAAGTCGAAGCCACTTATGCTGCCACCACCAGTATACAAGAGAGGGTGGCTGTGAGAGGAGAACCAATTCCTTTCGACGCATGGTAGGACAAATCTTCAACAACTCCTGCCGAGCTGCCCACCGCTCCAGAGCCACCGATGACAGCAATTGATAGAGCTGTCGTCGCTCCTACCATCCCAGCCACAATCACGACAATATCTGCCGTGGCTGAAGAAGTACCGGCGATCGTGGAGGTTGCCGAGACAACCGGGGTAGAGACAACCATACTAGCCCCGACGGAAGCTTCCGCGGAAGAGACAACCGCAACTCATGAAACTTCTGTGGTTCCCTTAGTGGCAGAAGAAGAAATGCAGTCGGACGCCAGCAATGAGGCGTTCACCAAGATCCTCGAGATGGAGCTCAAGGCTGCGCAGCCTACGCCAACACTGCCGCCGGTGTCTCCCGTAGCAGCTGCAGAGGAGGTCGCCGACAACAGAGAGGTGGAGCAGCATCCACCCACACCGCAAACTTCTCCATCACAACAAGGGGGCAAGGTAGAGACAGCCGAGAAAGCACTTACGCCTCGCCCAGAAGAAACTACCTCACGAACAATCGAGATAGATTCTACCTCATCGGGTAGACCCTCGCGCGAGAGGAGTGTCACAAGGATAAGAGGGAGATCTGCAGAAGCCCCTCCGTTGCTCAAGAAGATGCTGGGGCACGAACTCGATCACTTGCGGGAGGTAACAGAAAGCCACTCTACTACATTTACTTCACTAACCCGCAAGTTTTTTATTTTCCAATAGAGGTTGAATAGCTAGGAGCGGCAACTGCTTACTCTAGTTGGCCTCCCCGACCAACTAGAGGCACTCAACGCCACGCTGCAGTAGGCCCTCCAACGCCTTGACGTGATCGAGGAGAGGATGAACAGGAGGGACGATCACCCGTGTCTAAGGTAGCCGAGGAGATCTCCGTCACCTCCTGGCTCAGGCTCTCAACCCTCCTCGTTAGCATCCTCGCCAAGATCGTCATCCACTTCCTCCTCCTGTGGGCCATCCCCAACGCCCGAGGAAGGGATGCCGCAAAGGTCATCCAACGGAGCTCCAGTAGGATAGGCAAGCTCCCGCGGTTTGGAAGAAGCAGATCCCTCAGTCCCCCTAGATGAAGCTGAGGATAACAACGAATCAATCAGCGTCGGGGAGGACTCTTGTGGCGAATTTGAGGGAGAGGGTGGGGGACATCTGTTCCGCCAATGAAAGACGCCCCCCCAGAGGAAGAAGCTCAACGACAGATGAATTCTCTACACCGTCGGAGATACCTTCCTTCGAGATGGCTGACTTCGATAGAAGGGTATCAGATACCTGACGATCAGGGACCAAAAACTGCTAAACAAGGTCATGAGGTCGTAGGCTGATGAAGAAGACGTCGTCTGGAGTGACAGCTACTTCTCTGTACGACGGGGAGCACTCAAAAGCATGTTCCGCTCGCCATCCGTCGTCGGAAAGAAGTTGTTCAGGGTCCTAGAGGGTGCAATAATAGAGAATATCAACACCATGACAGGTCGGCAAACAATATACAACGCCACCCCGACCTTGGTAAGAAGATTGATTATGAGAGTACCAGACTCCATCGCGGTGGCCAACATGCTGCGACACATCGAAGAGCACAACATGAACATCATGTTGGCCCTGTACAAGCACCACAACATGTGGTTCCTGTGTGTGGCAGACCTCTGGAACCATGATGTCCAGCTCCTCAGCTGCTGCAGCAAGGAGGTGCCACGCTCAAGACTTATTTTCAGTCGCCCGGAGGATAAACATCTCAGGCTTCTACCGCTGCGTCTTCTCTGAGCCATCAAGCAAAGAGTCCAACATCATAGCAGCGTTTGGAACTTCTTCTCTATCGGAGACTTCCCCGTCCAAGCAGAAGAGGGAAGTGGAAACATCGCCTTTACCGTCTTGCGAGCCATGGAGCTGCTCAACATATTCGGATACATAAGGCATCTCCAAGGCCAAGCTCAGAATCATATATGCACTATTGCTGATCAAGGACAGGCGCTACTTCCAAGACACAGGGGTACCAGAGAGGCTGCTGGACAGTGATCAAGTAGACAAATCTTCGCAACCCAGCAACACTCCAGAGAAAGAAGCTGAGATAGAAGCAGACATCTATGGGGCAAGCAAGCGGTTAGAAATCCTGCGGGAAGTAAACAGAATCGAAGACCCCGCTTTGCTTGAAACATCAGAAGAAATGATCAACAACTTCGACCGTTTCTCGTGCTCTACACTCACACAGGAGCAGGTAAATGAAGTTCTTCTGAAGTTAGCTGACTCTACCCCAACATACGTCATCTACGAGGCAGACAGTGTCATAGTCCCGATTGACGACTTGAGGGACATGGTAAAAGAAGGAGGATGTTTGGCGATATCTGTGGCGGCCACCTACATCCAGACACTACAGAAGAAGTTTGAACACACATACATAGCTCATCCAATGTTGTTCAACGACATCTGTGTTGCCGACGAGACATGAGTGAAGCAATCCTTTCTGGAAGAGTTGCAGCATAGGGTTCCACGCACAATCTTCCCACCCATCCTGCACTACAACCACTGGAAGCTCCTGACAATGTACACTCACCAATGAGCAGGAATCTTCTACAACAGCTCGGACATCAACAAAGATCATCCACTGCAGTGTACATCAACGTCGTTGACATCCCTCGAGCGCTTAGTACGAAAATACTACGACGAGGTGGCAGCACTGATACAACCATTCCTGGAGATGGAAGTGAGCAAATGGCACAAGCTCCAGTTCTGCCACTGCAGTCCACAAAAATTCCTTTATCCAACGACTGTGACATCTTTGTGCTAGAATGGATATCAAATGAAGAGACGCCTGACCAGCTCCACCACATAGACTATCACAGCAAACACGGAGAATATGTGTGGGAGCTTCTATCTGGAAAAGGCACGCTCACCAGCTAACCCTCACTGAGTTAACATTACCCTACCTTATCTACTTCACAACTCTGGGACAGAGTGTGGAGTAAATTTGGGGGGATTCTATGTACCAGTGAGGGAGGTACTAAAAGCCCTTTGAACTTCACCCCTTTTGTTCTTTCTGTTCTTTTTCTATAACATGTGTACATATACATATACATGCCCCATACAAAATTACAAAATTTTTGCTTATTTTGTCTCCATATATATGTACAAAGACATTGTATAGTAAAAACCTGATACGACTTCTTGCCAGTTTGTTTTCTCTGTGTCCAAAGAGATGCATGTTTTGTTATGTCTTTTTGAAAATGCAACCTCAAACAACGAAAGACCATGACTTTCCACGCCAAAATTTTCGAAAAATAATCTCGCAACAGCTAAGAGACGTGTATGCAGAAGGAAAAAGCTGCCCAAACAACAGAAATTTCTCTTGTTTTCCCTTACCCAAAAAAAATCCCAAAAAGAGAGAATAGCCTTATGAGAGTGAATAAAATCATGAGAGTTGTGCCAAATGGGAATATATATATATATATATATATATATATATATATATATATATATACACTTGTGCTCCAAAAGTACCCATCTTTAGGCATGGTAGATCTGGGGCACTGGTACGTAGGATGTGAAATCACTACTCTAAAGCCAACTGGCTTGGACTGCAGGGACCACTCGCCCGCTAACGGACCCGTACCTGGATGGACTGATGGGAAGCAAGAAAAACCCAAAAAATCCTTAAGCCTACCCAAACACACAACTTTCTGTTCCCAAAAGCTGTTTGGTGTGAAAGCTAACTTCGAAATCATGCACCCAAGTCTCGCCAAAGCTGTGGAGAAATATTTTGCTTAATAAGGCGGGAAAAGTAAAGTCTGTTGTTCGTGGTCGGGCATTGTTCTCTGTAAGACATCTCAATACCCCCTCAAGCTCATGGTCTGAAAACCATACCGGTTAAGAAGAAGCATCACAAAACAAAGTTTTAAAAGATTGATTGAGGACAATCAAAATGTTAAGTTTGGGGGAGTTGATAACACCAAATTTTGTAATGTTTTTGACCATTATTTCGTTGTAAAAACTGCCCTTTTAAATTGTTTTCCTCTCCTTTTTGTCATATTTTTGAATAAACATGCCACGCTACGCTCTTATCCCATTTTTATCATCTTTTGCAGGGTTTTCCTCGTTTTCCACTCTTTTATCAGCAAAAATCCCGTCCTGGCCCATGAATGCGTTTTACCTGCATCGGCCTTCCTACCAGTCAGCCGATACACTCACACCTCGCCACAACAGTCTGATACAGATGCTGCATGACACGGTTGTGCCACGCAAGAAGGCTCTGACGAGCGACACACCACTTACTCGACAGGGAGCTGTACTTGCCACGACTACCGAAGTGTGTCACGCGATACAAGCCACCCACCGGCAGGCGCCCACCCGACACGATGCCCGATATGCTTGCTGAATGACACCCGTGGTACCGGGTGACACGCACGTCGAGCGTCCCTGGGGCTGCGCTGATAGGGCCAATAGAGGACACGTGGCACCCAGAGGACTGCAACCTCTTCCAACCACTGCCTATAAATAGCAGCTACAGGACCTCGATGGGTCGGGTCGGAACATCACGAAAGCTAACTTTGGAAAGCACCTGGAGCTAGTGTGTCGCGTCCCAGAGGTGTACCGGGTGATACTAGGTGAGCACTTCCCCGACCCGAGAGGGCGGAAATGGTTCACTTAGAATCTGCCCCGGTCACCGCAGCAGCCCCATATCGACCAACGAGGACACCCGATATGAGTAACCTGATACCCTAAGCAGTCTCTAGCCCGACACGATACCGAGCCCGATACGAATCACCCGTCACGGTGTGTTGCCCGAGAGGGTGGCATCTCGTCACGACCGTATCGGGCAAGAGTGCTTTGGTCAGTACGTCTGCCCGTCATGGCCTATCGCCCGACACAGGCGTATAGGGCAGAGCTCCAAAACCGGTATCGGGCTAGAGGAATCTTAGGGATCTGCTGCTGCATGTCGCTCTTCTAAATCAAGGAGACGATACTTATCTTCCCTTTTTCAGTCATTTACTTTTTTTACTTACGCAATGTAACCAAACCCTTTTATATAATGATTATGCTAATGGAATTAGAGGAGCTTTAAATATCTGTTGGCTTTATGTTTGGTTCCTTTTTGTTGGATGATTACTTTGTTTAGCATCCAAATTCTAGCTTGTATGCTTGGATCATGTTTTGACTAGCTATCGAATCGTGTTTGCTGCTGCAACTCCCTCGAGAGAGGTGTTGTGGCTCTAGTGTTTGGTCCGATCAGGGAGTATGAGAGTACCCAGGATCGGAGTTGCTTCAGTTATCTTTCCACTCTAACCCAAGTCTAGCAACCTTGAGAGAGGGCGTTGGTGCTTAGTTAGAGGTACCCTCTTTGAGAGAAGGGGTACTGGATGTTCCTGCTGCCGCTTGTTTTACTGAAGTTTCCTCCTTCGTTCCTTACCGAAGCAATAGTTTTATCTCCTATGGTTCTGTTGCAAAAAACCCCTAAAAACTGATAAACGCTTAAAACCTTAATTTCTCCTTGTAACTCTAGTTGGAGATAGTTCTCTTTTATTTTATCGATCTTCGCCTGTTGTTCCCCTTGGGAACCTTATCCTCACCTTCACCTTACCGGAGTGTAAAGTGTCTATTCTTTGTTCTTAATACTACCACCCTTGTCCCTGTTGTTCGACCCCGATCTCTACTTCGGACCCCGTTATCGTTGCGGGGGCCTAATAGTCGGGTAATTTAAAAGTCTGACTACTTCAAATCCGCTCCTTTTGGACGCGCGATTTAGGCCGGTCAGTAATGTGCAAACCTAGAATAGATGATTGGCTACAAAAGATTTCAAACTAGTTTACGGTGTTGATTATGATGAAACATTTTCACTAGTTTCCATTGTTAAATCCATCACAATCATACTTGTCATTGCATCTTATCATGACTATAAGATATGGAAAATGGATGTAAAAACTACTTTCTTGAGTTAGAATCTTCTAGATAATGGTTTTATCATTCCAAATGAAGTCACAAAAGCCTGTAAAACATGAATGGTCAATCTATGAAATGAAGCAAGTATCTGAGATCTGAAATCTTCATTTTGATGAAACAATAAAACTATTTGACTTGATTCAAAATGAAGCTGAATCTTGTGGTACAAGAAGGTTAGTGGGATCACAATTGTATTTCTCATATTGTATGATGATGACATACTATTAATGACATCCCTACTCAACATTTGGTTAAAACATGGTTGGGGAATACCTTCTCCATGAAGGACTTAGGAGAAACATCCTATATATGAGGAATCAATATCTATAGATATAGATCTAGAAGGCTTCTTTTACTAAGCCAAAGTACATAAATTGACAAAGTGTTAGAGAGGTTTAGCATGTAAGATTATAAGAGAAGAAACTTAACCATGTTGCATGGACTAAGTTTCTCTAGATCCCAATGTCCTAGCTCTTTGGAAAATAGGGAATACATAAGTAATGCTTCATATGCCTCAACAATCAGATCTTTCACGTATGCAATGTTATGTACATGCCCATATGTCTCATATGATTTGAGCATGATGTGCATGTACCAATCAGATCCTAGTAATGGTTTGGATCACCGTTAAGAATACCCCAAAGTACTTGAGAAGAACTAATGATCAATTCTTGAAATATGTAGGTGAGGGAGAGTTAGTGGTAAAGGGTTACACTGATGCAACCTTCCAAATTGACAAGGATGACTATTGATCACAATCAAGATTTGTGTTTTTTTTCTAAAGGACAGATTTGTAACTAGAAGAGTTCCAATTAAAACAATGGCTGATTCTATCAACAAGTCCTAGTACATTTTTGCCTCCAGGGTAACAAAGGAAACTGTATGGATCAAGAAGTTCACCGGCGAGGAATGATTCCATCCATTTATGATACCATACGCTATACTATAAAAATAATGGAGCCATTACACAAGCTAAGAAACCCAAATTGCATCAACATTTCTAGCACATACTCAGGCATTGCCATCTCATACGAGAGATCATAGAATAAGGAGATGTTAAAATTTGAAGAGTAACAACTAAAAGTGATGTTGTTGATCCCTTGATGAAAGCACTATCATAGTAGAAGCATGATGGTCATGTTAGAGCATTTAAGATTATATTAAGTGATTGGCTATAATGCAAGTGAGAGATTGTTGTTTGTATGCGATGAGAGCCATCATGTAATGATTGTAAAAAAGATACATTGTATATATGATTGGATCACTAATAAAAGGCAATCAATTATTATAATTCTTTCGTATTGAGAAAATGTTTAAACCTAATAGTGTCCTAAGAATTTTGACTCGATGAGCTACGGTTTGGGTTGAGTACCTTTCCATGAGATCATATGTATACTTTTAGTATTCATTCTGGTTATATTCCTAGTCAGTTAATATTGTGGATATTATAGGACAACAATAAAACACACGTCTATCATGTATGGTGAGTGATGACTATGTCTCTTTAGTCATGATATAGGTATCAACTCAGATACATGGGTACTTGTTAGCGAACAAATTTTACTAGAAAGACCCACCTCTATAATGACATGTGGAAGTCATGTAATGAAATGTCAGGGTCATATCTCAATGTGACAGTGGTGACTACAATCCTTAGACCTGAAGTCACTACAATAATCGTATGTTATTTTGTGTAGTTTGACACTATCCCAACATGACTTTAGATAATGTTTTCTAAAAAGGTGGTGATTGTGTGCATTGTAATACTTGTAGATTACTATGAGTAATATAGATAGAATTTGTCCCTTCCTTGGAGTGATATCACTGTCACTTGATATGTGAGCTATGGAAATGCACGACCATACTCGTGTGAGTTAATATATGATATTGAGATCATAATATCTTGAATATCCTACTCTGGTTCAAGGAACATGGATTGAATGATGAAAGGATGAAGATTCCATTCCTTAGGTTCAATCTAGGCATCTGTGCCATATACAATCATGGTAACTCACTTTATATGTTGAGCTTGTTCTCCAAATTACTTCTATTACTTGGGTGGCAATCATGCGTTTCTAGACACCAACATTTTATTGTGAGGTTTTGAACATCACTACCAATATAATCAGGAACCTATTGGGTCACACACACAAGGTTCATAAGGGAATTGAAGTTCACAACCAAACATATTATTAGAATGATTCTGAAACATACAAAGGATGACTTCATGTCCAGTAGGGTGATTGGAATGACACATTAGGCGAATGGATTGGATGGACAAGTGGATCAATTGATCGTCAATTGACTAACTTTTACTTTGAAAGTGACTAGTTGGGCAATTCATTTAGTGATTTGGATGATTGGAACCCAACATGAAAAGTTTCCATTTTCATTTGGAAACAAATTGGAAAAAATTGGACCTTGAGCTATGAGTTGGGTGACTATCTTGGTTGGTTGGGCGATGCACAACCCATCTTAATCCCAGAGGGACCCAGTGGGGAGATTGGGAGTCTTAATAGAGTGACAAGGATGGCATTCTAAGTATTCTATTTTAGGAATGTATTGAGCTTGTGATTAGGAAAGGGATGGCAATTGGGAAATTCTACGCTCATGACTCTCCTATATAAAGGGGTTTCATCCAAAAGGACATGCACACTTGACAACACTTGTGAGATAAGTTGGCCATGAAATTTCTCTCCTAAAGAGAGAGAAAGTTGCCCCTTATATGGCAATCCAAAATAAGAGAAGAAAAAGAGTTTTGGGATGACTAGAACATCAACAACTCCTATTCTGCTTCAACTTAGTGAACAAGGTGGTGCACCATGTTCTCCCTCATCCTACTGGATGAAGTAGAGGCTGAGTTGCTTGTGTGAATACTTCGAGAAATATTTCTACAAGACAATACGAAGGTTCTACAGAGAAGATAACCATGTGAAGATTTGGTGGCTAATCCAGTTTGGATCTGAAAGTTTGAGTTCTTCACCAATAAAACACACATATAGTTGTTGAAAAACTAGTATGCACAAAGGTATACTCTTTATCCTTCTTATTATGTGACTTAAAGATTCTGTTGATACTATTGTACATCTAGTATAGAAATAAATGGGTTTTTTGCTAACCCGATCAATGGGTCCTTGGGTGCGGGGGGAGAAGTCCCCATGATATGGCACGGTTTGTTTTCTAGATCTATGGAAGGATCTGATTATAGTTCTACATGTATAAATATACATACCCTTTCTAGGGTTGATATCATCATGTGTTCTGTATTGAGATGGATGACACCCTTCTCCAGTGTGTATTCCACCTCTTTTGAGAGCACTCCTTTTGTACCCTCTTCTCCGAAATAGCAAAATTCTCATCTCCTCCCGTAGAGTAGGTCTTTTGGACCGAACCACGTAAATCTTGTGTTCTCTAATTGTGTGACTATTCTTTTTTTCTCAAATTTGTTATGCTACATGCACTCGACGTATAATCTCTTTCAAATCATTAACAAATTGGCATCAAAACCTTATAAAAGTATCGAACAATGTCGAGTTTATACAAGATCAAAAAGTTTGATTGGTCAATTAACTTCGGGATATGGCATATCACGATGCTTGGTGTGCTTGTGCATCAAGGAGTCGCTATGGTTATTAAGGGACAAAGAAGATGCCAACTACTATGAAGGATGAAGATAATAAGGAGATGGACCAAAAATATCTTACCGCCATCCAGTTATACTTGTCCTACAAAGTCTTGGTAGAAGTCACCTAGGAGACTACTAAAGTAGGAATTTGGAAGAAACTCAAAGATCTCTACATGATAAAGTCTCTCCAAACAAAACTCTATGATAATTAGTATCTATACTACTATGCATAGCAAAAGATAATTATGTTTGTGATCATATCGTGAGTTTAATTCTATTATCATTGTTACACCCCGATCTCACAATTTCCTCAAATCATGAGATTAGGGCATAAGATAGGATTTATATGTAATACAAAGAACACCCTTAACTATTTTTTTTCTTTTCTTTAAAACTCTTGTTTCTTCGCATTGAACCACATAAATTATCTTAACAAGGGAATCTGAACATTTCTTTTACTAATCAGACTTTAATAGCAAAGATACATGTATAAACATTCATGATGTCTCTTACACCTTATGCACATACGACCTACTAATTAGCATACAATTTCAAAAGAGGAATAATATTACACATTGTAATTACAACTCTCTCTCTTATCTCTTACTGAGGACCTAGAGTGACAAGGACCGACTGACCCAACTAATATCGTACTTGACTCCTGTGGAAGATCTACACTGATGCTCTAACCATCTTCAAGTCCACGCGGTCAACCCTAAAATGTTTGAGTAGAGGGGTGAGCCTACTCGCTCAGTGAATGAGTACTTCAAAGAAACAGTATAAGGCACTAATGTGATTACAGATATAACTTTGAGTAAACGATATGAAATTTAACAACAATAAATACTACACTGAGTAGTTCTAAACAATATAATTGAAATAACAAAGAATGTAAATATTGCATCCAAAGAATAACTACTAGAAGACTATACTCTAGTCTTCCTTAACTCTTTCATTTACAAGGAACTCTGTGAACCTATATGATCATATTTTAGCTTATGCCCTGATCTATGCAGTGTACTCTGCATAGAGACTCGCAGTGCACTACGACCACACCGTACAAGACTTAGCGACACACCCGGGAAATGCTAAGTCTGACTGCCAGTCCTGTTTTGCTACAGGACCCACAGGCTCTCCGGCCTCATTGCACTAACTCCGAGTGCTCTAGACTCCTCCTCTAACTTGAGCACACAGGCAGAGAGTCTGGGTTACCACCGTGACACACGCACGGATTATTGTTGAATAACCCCTATTTACTCCAGTGCCACCGTGACACCGTACGGATTAATGTTGAACACTGCCTAACAATCCTCGTGCCACCAGAATTACTCAACCGGTTAATGTTAGACACGAGTTTCACCCCTAAGGTGCAGACCTCCCAAAGGGGTTCTACGGTGTTCAGGGCACCTAAGTCTAACATTAACATTATAGGTACATTTTAAACAGAAATCATAACTAATTTAATATTTCTCACAAGGATCACACGGCCTGCCATATCATATCATAAGAAACATCATAAATTATGTATTCAACATATATCATGTCTCAGTAACATCCCTTTCTAGGGCATGTCATATCTCATCACCTGCAATTTACGAGATATGTATTGAAAATAAGAAGCCCTGCAGTATGTAGATATCAACTTAGAGAGAACAAGCATATAAAGATAAATGCACTAGAAACATAAAATTCAACAATTAAGTATCACCACATCTCATATCGAGACCTTTCATATCACCATAACATGATTCATTGAACACCCTATCCTTAGGGTTTCATTTGCCTTATTCATTTATCACATGCCAACACCCTACTCTTAGGGTTTCAATCGCCTCATTCACCTTTTCATTTACCTCATTCACTTTTCACATGGCTCTCATAAGGATTTCATAGAATATAAGCATTCACTAAATAAAGATTATTTTCATCAAATCATATACAATCAAAATAGATATGAAACCATGGAAATTTAACTAAATTTAAGTTTTCCATACCATGCACTGAGATATCATGTATCAAGAATAAAATTCAATTAAAATTACCCATGAGGTACATCCTAACCACTTATAGGATTACTAGTCCTCTTTATTTAACTTTGATCTTTAAGTGTTCAATTAGGGTTTGCTCCAACACGGTCGTGGTGTCACCCCACAGAATTACATCATACAATATGAATCCGAAAGGCGTTCTTTCTAGAATGTGTTGTATACATTTCTAATATGATTCTATCATCAGAGAGTCATTCAAACAGAGAAGGAGCCCATTTCATATCAAATTGCAACTACACAGAACAAATGGACATTTAGGGTTTAGAATCACATACTAAGCAATTAGGGATTTGGATGCTATAATCAAATTTCGTGCATTACACTGTTTGAAGGAAGAACCCACTCACCCTAAGGTGTGAAAACACCTCAAAACTGCAGCTCAACTCAGGGGATCTCGAACTCATATCAAATCCCTAGCAAATCTCCCAATTCTTCTTCCATTCAACTCGGAAACCTTGAAAATGAGGGATTATGAAGAAATGATGAGAAAAGAGGGAATTTCGACATCATCTTGGATCAAATCAGAGCATGGACGGAATCTTTACATGAGAGAGAAGATTAACCATAAAAGTCTATGCAAAGAATCCAAACTTACTTGATTTCACCATTCCTCGGACTGCAAAACCCTAGGTCAACAATTCCTCCTCTTTCTCCACTCAAGCCCTAACTCTCCCTCTCTCTCTAGATTTTCATTTCTCTGGGGTGGATGACGAAGAATGAGATCTATGTGTGTGTGTGGTCGATCATATAAGTCAATTTGAGCTGCTTGGGTCAATTGCATATTGACCCAACACTCAACTTTAATTATATTGGCTGAATATTCAGTTTCACAATAGTTTCTGTAATTCGCCTACTGAATAGCTAAAAGAAGCTCCAAAAATTCTGGAAATTTTATATGTTATAACTAATGAAGTTTTAGACCTCCAGTAAAAATTTCAGATAATTTCAAGTTACCAATAAATAAATAAAAATCGAAAAGTTCACTGCTATATTGCAGTGTGCAGCATATTCGGTCGAGTTTGTCCTGCACAGAACTCGACCGACACCCTCACTGTAGAGATCAAAAGTCATCCAAAAATTACGCCAATTTAACAGGATGTCTAAAATTGTTTTTTTCAAGCACAGTTAAAATTTGAGATCAATTTCATATTCCAATAAAAAGATAAAATTCAATTATCACACTGCTATATCAATCTGAAAATATGATCGGTCGAGTTTGAAACTCGACCGATAAACAGGTCAGAACATTCTTCAAAAATTCTGATATTTTCCAATATTGTTCACATTTTATATATCCAAATCATATCCAAATTTGAGATAAATCAGCGTTACACATAAAATACTAAAAATCATTTACTGAGACAATATACTTATCAAATTTTGTGTTCATGTATCATCAAAACCCTATTTTGGGCCGATTAGGGTCTATGCTTCTCAAACCCTAATTCTCAAGACAAAAGAACATTTAGACTTATTATCATAGTTAAAACATCCTAATTGTGTTATCGTCATTAATTAGATTTCAAGAATGATTATTCCAATTAATCTTTGCAATTGTCTAGGTAAACCCTAGTTTACCAATTAAGCTCAGATGGGGTCGTAACAGCTCTCCCCTCTTAGAATGTTTCGTCCTCGAAACATAAACCTACAAGAAAGATACATTCAAGGTTATTCTAAGCTTCTAAAGCCTTACATGTCATTATATTCTTGTATTTCATACCTGAATGTAGTTTTCAACATTAGATCTTTTTAATTCTTTACTAAATCACAACATATTTCAAATAGTTCTCAATGATATCAAGCAAATTCTTTATGCCACAGTCAAACATAGAATGCAAAGATAAACCACCACGCTTTCGCTGCGCAACTCTGATGCTCTGATACAACTATCTCAACTTATGCGGCTCAGAAAGTTCTATTGTTCTGTATCACCTTTAAGTGACAAAAGCGAGTTCACCATGCTGTTTTAAACTTTAATAAAGTGCTATTCAAATAGCAAAACAGTCTAGAATTAAAAGACTAGATTCAACAATCAATTGCACAATACTACTCTTGGCATCCCAATTGGGTCATGGATGCATGAGGTGAAGTATTACCACCTCATTCCATACTATCCTGGGACCTGTGGGTTATGGGCCCACACACAATTCAAAGTGTAACCATCGTATTATATCATTTTAGGGTTTCAACAATAGTAATAAGGTAATCCACAATTGTATCAGTCATTCAAGCATTAATCTTACTCAATTACCATCACTCAGTTATATTAGAGCTAGGTATAACAAGCTACACCTCATTAGGGTTACTTGTCCAGACAATCTGATTATCATCCCTTTCTATTAATATGAGTGAATAAGTATGACTACCTTGTTCAGGGTATCTCTCCATGTGTTCTGACATCATCCAAACCATATCACCATATCACAAATACACAATAGTAAGATGCATATTAGGTATGAATTACTAAAACTATCATACGCCTTTAATTTAACATATAGCTTGCACAAATACACTGAGATCATATGTAGAACCAACTTTCATACCTTAATATGCCTTCAACAAATCATACATGTAAAAACAAATTCACATATTACACAAAGCTAGTGTTTTCCCTTATCTCTCTCCTGATTCTTTACTACTTATGTTTTGCTACCTCTCCTTCTCATTTTGATCATATACAATAAACATCCCTAACATTAAAACATTCAAGGTAAGAATAGATTATTCATCATTCTTGCTATCACACAAGAATTTATTTCTTATCGCACTTCATTGTAATGTATGTCACCATTACATTCACTAGATGACCCTACCAAGGTAGTTATGCATCATATATGATTCATTTTCTTATCATTTCATTCCCACCTTGCTATTGTTAAGGAATATATGAGAGAGAAGATGATTTTGAGACTTAGAATTCTTGTATTCAAACATTCCCTTAATACCTTAAATATTCTTCATTTTTAAATCAAAGGGATCATGCATGGATCAAACACAGTTTCTCTTTCAATCAAGTTTTCCCTCCTGAATATAGTCTACCCTTGTATGACTTATTCATTCGTTAAACTACACCTATGTTCTTCACTTAGTAACTAGTTTGTTGTTCTAGTCTTATGAATTATATGATCATATGATTCTCTTCACTTTTACTCTTTTGAAGACTCTTCACTTCTATGGACCTATTGAATGCTCAACTCTATTATTCTACTTAGCCTTTGCTTTAGAGTTCATAAAAGCATTATACTCAATTATATGATCCATTCTTCATGATTGATTCTTGCTATCTAGAACCATACATACATTTCACATATCTTTTCTATATTTCATATGTATAGTTCATATAATATTAATCAATAAACTGATTATGAACTTCATATCATGTTCTATTATTCCCTATTAAGGGTTTCACATTTGAGACCCCAAAGTTGAACCTCAGATATCAGTTTCAACTAATTCTTAGTTGTTCTAATCTTGCCCATATGTTTCAACATCTTACTGTATGTACATTCTTACTCTGATGTGGGTCTAATTATTCAAATTCTATTCTTATTATACTATTGATAGAATTCATTAGATCCTAGTAACGCATCCTGCCAACCGGACCAAGACAAACCTGAAGTCCTAAAGCCAAGAACTACAAAGGATTACTCAACTCCTATTCATCTCAGAAGTGTGGAAGAAAACTTATCCACTAACAAAAGCTCATTCAAAGGTCAATTCTAGTCTACTTGTTACAAAGAATGAAATCAATAAATGCTACAACTGCATAGTGTACAACAGATATTAAAGACCCATATTTCAAAGTATTGAATATTTCAATTCAAACATATAAGAGCATTTCTATACATTTCCAACAAAAACAACATTATGAAATGTAAGTTCTATCTCCTTTTACATTTATGCTCTTAATTCTTGTTTCTTCTCTCGTTTTCTAACCCTAACATTTCTAGGTTCCTCTCTAGCCCATTCTTCCACTGTATACCTGGCCATGGTATACGTGAGAGAATAGACAGAGTAGCTTGTATTGGTTGATCCAAGTACTCAGATATCGGGCTAGGATATCCAAATACTCAAATCCCCAAAGCTAACATCAAAAAATCTCCTATCTGCCACACTTATGACGCTAACTTACTAACTTAATGGTCCTTGACAACTCACCCTAAGCTCTGATACCAAGCTGTTACACCCCGATCTCACAATTTCCTCAAATCATGAGATTAGGGCATAAGATAGGATTTATATGTAATACAAAGAACACCCTTAACTTTTTTCTTTTTTCTTTAAAACTCTTGTTTCTTCGCATTGAACCACATAAATTATCTTAACAAGGGAATCTGAACATTTCTTTTACTAATCTGACTTTAATAGCAAAGATACATGTATAAACATTCATGATGTCTCTTACACCTTATGAACATACGACCTACTAATTAGCATACAATTTCAAAAGAGGAATAATATTACACATCGTAATTACAACTCTCTCTCTTATCTCTTACTGAGGACCTAGAGTGACAAGGACCGACTGACCCAACTAATCTCGTACTTGACTCCTGTGGAAGATCTACACTGATGCTCTGACCATCTTCAAGTCCACGCGGTCAACCCTAAAATGTTTGAGTAGAGGGGTGAGCCTACTCGCTCAGTGAATGAGTACTTCAAAGAAACAGTCTAAGGCACTAATGTGATTACAGATATAACTTTGAGTAAATGATATGAAATTTAACAATAATAAATACTACACTGAGTAGTTCTAAACAATATAATTGAAATAACAAAGAATGTAAATATTGCATCCAAAGAATAACCACTAGAAGACTATACTCTAGTCTTCCTTAACTCTTTCATTTATAAGGAACTCTGTGAACCTATATGATCATATTTTAGCTTATGCCCTGATCTATGCAGTGTACTCTGCATAGAGACTCGCAGTGCACTACGGCCACACCGTACAAGACTTAGCGACACACCCGGGAAATGCTAAGTCTGACTGCCAGTCCTGTTCTGCTACAGGACCCACAGGCTCTCCGGCCTCATTGCACTAACTCCGAGTGCTCTAGACTCCTCCTCTAACTTGAGCACACAGGCAGAGAGTCTGGGTTACCACCGTGACACATGCACGGATTATTGTTGAATAACCCCTATTTACTCCAGTGCCACCGTGACACCGTACGGATTAATGTTGAACACTGCCTAACAATCCTCGTGCCACCAGAATTACTCAACCGGTTAATGTTAGACACGAGTTTCACCCCTAAGGTGCAGACCTCCCAAAGGGGTTCTACGGTGTTCAGGGCACCTAAGTCTAACATTAACATTATAGGTACATTTTAAACAGAAATCATAACTCATTTGATATTTCTCACAAGGCTCACACGGCCTGCCATATCATATCATAAGAAACATCATAAATTATGTATTCAACATATATCATGTCTCAGTAACATCCCTTTCTAGGGCATGTCATATCTCATCACCTGCAATTTACGAGATATGTATTGAAAATAATAAGCCCTGCAGTATGTAGATATCAACTTAGAGAGAACAAGCATATAAAGTTAAATGCACTAGAAACATACAATTCAACAATTAAGTATCACCACATCTCATATCGAGACCTTTCATATCACCATAACATGATTCATTGAACACCCTATCCTTAGGGTTTCATTTGCCTTATTCATTTATCACATGCCAACACCCTACTCTTAGGGTTTCAATCACCTCATTCACCTTTTCATTTACCTCATTCACTTTTCACATGGCTCTCATAAGGATTTCATAGAATATAAGCATTCACTAAATAAAGATTGTTTTCATCAAATCATATACAATCAAAATAGATATGAAACCATGGAAATTTAACTAAATTTAAGTTTTCCATACCATGCACTGAGATATCATGTATCAAGAATAAAATTCAATTAAAATTACCCATGAGGTACATCCTAACCACTTATAGGATTACTAGTCCTCTTTATTTAACTTTGATCTTTAAGTGTTCAATTAGGGTTTGCTCCAACACGGTCGTGGTGTCACCCCACGGAATTACATCATACAATATGAATCTGAAAGGCGTTCTTTCTAGAATGTGTTGTATACATTTCTAATATGATTCTATCATCAGAGAGTCATTCAAACAGAGAAGGAGCCCATTTCATATCAAATTGCAACTACACAGAACAAATGGACATTTAGGGTTTAGAATCACATACTAAGCAATTAGGGATTTGGATGCTATAATCAAATTTCGTGCATTACACTGTTTGAAGGAAGAACCCACTCACCCTAAGGTGTGAAAACACCTCAAAACTGTAGCTCAACTCAGGGGATCTCGAACTCATATCAAATCCCTAGCAAATCTCCCAATTCTTCTTCCATTCAACTCGGAAACCTTGAAAATGAGGGATTATGAAGAAATGATGAGAAAAGAGGGAATTTCGACATCATCTTGGATCAAATCAGAGCATGGATGGAATCTTTACATGAGAGAGAAGATTCACCATAAAAGTCTATGCAAAGAATCCAAACTTACTTGATTTCACCATTCCTCGGACTGCAAAACCCTAGGTCAACAATTCCTCCTCTTTCTCCACTCAAGCCCTAACTCTCCCTCTCTCTCTAGATTTTCGTTTCTCTGGGGTGGATGACGAAGAATGAGAGCTGTGTGTGTGTGTGGTCGATCATATAAGTCAATTTGAGCTGCTTGGGTCAATTGCATATTGACCCAACACTCAACTTTAATTATATTGGCTGAATATTCAGTTTCACAATAGTTTCTGTAATTCGCCTACTGAATAGCTAACAGAAGCTCCAAAAATTCTGGAAATTTTATATGTTATAACTAATGAAGTTTCAGACCTCCAGTAAAAATTTCAGATAATTTCAAGTTACCAATAAATAATTAAAAATCGAACAGTTCACTGCTATATTGCAGTCTGCAGCATATTCGGTCGAGTTTGTCCTGCACAGAACTCGACCGACACCCTCACTGTAGAGATCAAAAGTCATCAAAAAATTACGCCAATTTAACAGGATGTCTAAAATTGTTTTTTTCAACCACAGTTAAAATTTGAGATCAATTGGATATTCCAATAAAAAGATAAAATTCAATTATCACACTGCTATATCAATCTGAAAATATGATCGGTTGAGTTTGAAACTCGACCGATAAACAGGTCAGAACATTCTTCAAAAATTCTGATATTTTCCAATGTTGTTCACATTTTATATATACAAATCATATCAAAATTTGAGATAAATAAGAGTTACACATAAAATACTAAAAATCATTTACTGAGACAATATACTTATCAAATTTTGTGTTCATGTATCATCAAAACCCTATTTTGGGCCGATTAGGGTCTATGCTTCTCAAACCCTAATTCTCAAGAAAAAAGAACATTTAGACTTCTTATCATAGTTAAAACATCCTAATTGTGTTATCGTCATTAATTAGATTTCAAGAATGATTATTCCAATTAATCTTTGCAATTGTCTAGGTAAACCCTAGTTTACCAATTAAGCTCAGATGGGGTCGTAACAACTCTCCCCCCTAGAATGTTTCGTCCTCGAAACATAAACCTACAAGAAAGATACATTCAAGGTTATTCTAAGCTTCTAAAGCCTTACATGTCATTATATTCTTGTATTTCATACCTGAATGTAGTTTTCAACATTAGATCTTTTTAATTCTTTACTAAATCACAACATATTTCAAATAGTTCTCAATGATATCAAGCAAATTCTTTATGCCACAGTCAAACATAGAATGCAAAGATAAACCACCACGCTTTCGCTGCGCAACTCTGATGCTCTGATACAACTATCTCAACTTATGCGGCTCAGAAAGTTCTATTGTTCTGTATCACCTTTAAGTGACAAAAGCAAGTTCACCATGCTGTTTTAAACTTTAATAAAGTGCTATTCAAATAGCAAAACAGTCTTGAATTAAAAGACTAGATTCAACAATCAATTACACAATACTACTCTTGGCATCCCCATTGGGTCATGGATGCATGAGGTGAAGTATTACCACCTCATTCCATACTATCCTGGGACCTGTGGGTTATGGGCCCACACACAATTCAAAGTGTAACCATCGTATTATATCATTTTAGGGTTTCAACAATAGTAATAAGGTAATCCACAATTGTATCAGTCATTCAAGCATTAATCTTACTCAATTACCATCACTCAGTTATATTAGAGCTAGGTATAACAAGCTACACCTCATTAGGGTTACTTGTCCAGACAATCTGATTATCATCCCTTTCTATTAATATGAGTGAATAAGTATGACTACCTTGTTCAGGGTATCTCTCCATGTGTTCTGACATCATCCAAACCATATTACCATATCACAAATACACAATAGTAAGATGCATATTAGGTATGAATTACTACAACTATCATACACCTTTAATTTAACATATAGCTTGCACAAATACACTGAGATCATATGTAGAACCAACTTTCATACCTTAATATGCCTTCAACAAATCATACATGTAAAAACAAATTCACATATTACACAAAGCTAGTGTTTTCCCTTATCTCTCTCCTCATTCTTTACTACTTATGTTTTGCTACCTCTCCTTCTCATTTTGATCATATACAATAAACATCCCTAACATTAAAACATTCAAGGTAAGAATAGATTATTCATCATTCTTGCTATCACACAAGAATTTATTTCTTATCGCACTTCATTGTAATGTATGTCACTATTACATTCACTAGATGACCCTACCAAGGTAGTTATGCATCATATATGATTCATTTTCTTATCATTTCATTCCCACCTTGCTATTGTTAAGGAATATATGAGAGAGAAGATGATTTTGAGACTTAGAATTCTTGTATTCAAACATTCCCTTAATACCTTAAATATTCTTCATTTTTAAATCAAAGGGATCATGCATGGATCAAACACAGTTTCCCTTTCAATCAAGTTTTCCCTCCTGAATATAGTCTACCCTTGTATGACTTATTCATTCGTTAAACTACACCTATGTTCTTCACTTAGTAACTAGTTTGTTGTTCTAGTCTTATGAATTATATGATCATATGATTCTCTTCACTTTTACTCTTTTGAAGACTCTTCACTTCTATGGACCTATTGAATGCTCAACTCTATTATTCTACTTAGCCTTTGCTTTAGAGTTCATAAAAGCATTATACTCAATTATATGATCCATTCTTCATGATTGATTCTTGCTATCTAGAACCATACATACATTTCACATATCTTTTCTATATTTCATATGTATAGTTCATATAATATTAATCAATAAACTGATTATGAACTTCATATCATGTTCTATTATTCCCTATTAAGGGTTTCACATTTGAGACCCCAAAGTTGAACCTCAGATATCAGTTTCAACTAATTCTTAGTTGTTCTAATCTTGCCCATATGTTTCAACATCTTACTGTATGTACATTCTTACTCTGATGTGGGTCTAATTATTCAAATTCTATTCTTATTATACTATTGATAGAATTCATTAGATCCTAGTAACGCATCCTGCCAACCGGACCAGGACAAACCTGAAGTCCTGAAGCCAAGAACTACAAAGGATTACTCAACTCCTATTCATCTCAGAAGTGTGGAAGAAAACTTATCCACTAACAAAAGCTCATTCAAAGGTCAATTCTAGTCTACTTGTTACAAAGAATGAAATCAATAAATGCTACAACTGCATAGTGTACAACAGATATTAAAGACCCATATTTCAAAGTATTGAATATTTCAATTCAAACATATAAGAGCATTTCTATACATTTCCAACAAAAACAACATTATGAAATGTAAGTTCTATCTCCTTTTACATTTATGCTCTTAATTCTTGTTTCTTCTCTCGTTTTCTAACCCTAACATTTCTAGGTTCCTCTCTAGCCCATTCTTCCACTGTATACCTGGCCATGGTATACGTGAGAGAATAGACAGAGTAGCTTGTACTGGTTGATCCAAGTACTCAGATATCGGGCTAGGATATCCAAATACTCAAATCCCCAAAGCTAACATCAAAAAATCTCCTATCTGCCACACTTATGATGCTAACTTACTAACTTAATGGTCCTTGACAACTCACCCTAAGCTCTGATACCAAGCTATTACACCCCGATCTCACAATTTCCTCAAATCATGAGATTAGGGCATAAGATAGGATTTATATGTAATACAAAGAACACCCTTAACTTTTTTCTTTTTTCTTTAAAACTCTTGTTTCTTCGCATTGAACCACATAAATTATCTTAACAAGGGAATCTGAACATTTCTTTTACTAATCAGACTTTAATAGCAAAGATACATGTATAAACATTCATGATGTCTCTTACACCTTATGCACATACGACCTACTAATTAGCATACAATTTCAAAAGAGGAATAATATTACACATCGTAATTACAACTCTCTCTCTTATCTCTTACTGAGGACCTAGAGTGACAAGGACCGACTGACCCAACTAATCTCGTACTTGACTCCTGTGGAAGATCTACACTGATGCTCTAACCATCTTCAAGTCCACGCGGTCAACCCTAAAATGTTTGAGTAGAGGGGTGAGCCTACTCGCTCAGTGAATGAGTACTTCAAAGAAACAGTCTAAGGCACTAATGTGATTACAGATATAACTTTGAGTAAACGATATGAAATTTAACAACAATAAATACTACACTGAGTAGTTCTAAACAATATAATTGAAATAACAAAGAATGTAAATATTGCATCCAAAGAATAACCACTAGAAGACTATACTCTAGTCTTCCTTAACTCTTTCATTTATAAGGAACTCTGTGAACCTATATGATCATATTTTAGCTTATGCCCTGATCTATGCAGTGTACTCTGCATAGAGACTCGCAGTGCACTACGGCCACACCGTACAAGACTTAGCGACACACCCGGGAAATGCTAAGTCTGACTGCCAGTCCTGTTCTGCTACAGGACCCACAGGCTCTCCGGCCTCATTGCTTGTTCTCTGAACAAACTCCCATGCGTCTCTGAAGATGCCATCCGCATTAGATTGTTCAAGTATTCCCTCTCTGGTCAAGCTAGTAGTTGGTACAATACCATGGAGAGTGAAGAACATGTCACAACTTGGGAAGTTCTACAAAGTAAGTTTCTTGAGATATTTTACCCCCCTTCTCTCACCTATGAACTCGGGGGACAAATCACTCACTTTTCCATATCCCTAGGAGAATCTTTAGGAGAAGCCTGGAAAAGGTTCAATGACTTACTTAAGAAGTTCCCACACCATGATATCTTTCAAGCCGAGCTCATAGAGATCTTCTATCATGGTGTTGTTGATGATATCAAAATTTTTTTAGATTCCTCATATGGAGGAAATTTCATGCACCAAAGTCTGACTAGTGCATGGGAGGTGGTCAAACGGGCGTTTGAAATAAGGGATAGAAGGGGAATTGGTGGAATCCTTAAGGTAGCCAAGGCGGAAATAATCCTAACATCCAAAGTATAGCAGAAAGCCTCAAATTAATTGCCCAAAAACATGACCGGTTAGAGTCATCCCTAGGCACCCTTAGGGAGTCACCCCAACAAATAAAGGTTGTTAACTCTCTTTCTGGCATTTGCCAAGGATACTATCACACCACCCTGCACTGTCAACACCTCTACAACACCCCCATGCAGCCAGAAATGGGACAATGACTAGAAGACCTCAATTCAATCCATACCATACCAGGCCAAGGTTACTACAAACCCAACCTGACTAGAAACCACCCTGAATTCCAGTATGGGAACCTTGCAGGTGCTGAAAACTCTAGCCAACTCCAATCCCAACAAATGCCTCCCTACCCTTAAGGAAACAATTGACCACCACTTGGATTCCCATACAACAACCAAAGGAACTTTGGAACCCAAGGAAACTACCAAGGAAATCACCCAAACCAACCACCATATCAAGGACAAAAATTCTAAAACTTAAACCTTCCCCCTCAAAATCTTAATCAGCCACCTCCTCAGCCACCACCAAGTGTTCCTACCCCCACCCCTTAGCTGACGAAAGGATAGATACCTTGGAAAAAATCATCATTGCCCAACAAGCTCATCAAAAAGCGACTGACACCCAGCTAGCTCATTTGTTCGCCCAACGGAAAACCCCTGCTGAAACTTTCATAGGGCAGCCTGAAAACAACCCCAAGCATCCCGAAGAGTTCAAGGTTGTCTCCACTCATTCGGGAAAGGTGCACTCCCCTCTCCTTCCAGAAAAACCTTCAGAACCACCTCTAGAATTTGAGGATGAGGACATGGTAGTTTTTGAACCTAAAGCTACACCTGAACCAACCGTCCCAGAAACCCCGACATACAGAAGACGAAGAACCAATCTACAAGCCTCGACCTCCCTACCAAGCCCATCTCAAACAAACAAGACTTGACGCCCGCTTCATGACATTTAGGGATGCTATGAAAAAACTACATGTCGACATTCCTTTCCTTGATGCTTTGGCAGACATGCCCACCTGGTCCAAGTACATGAAACCCCTCTTGACTAGGAAGTGTGCCACTAGAGAATACAAGTCTGTTAAACTTTCTAGGACCACTTTGGACATAATCCTAAGTAAGATGCCTAAAACACAGAAGGACCCATGTTCTTTTGGAATAGGATGCTACTTGGGTGACAATGCTTGTAGAAAGGGCCTAGCTGATTTAGGAGCCAGTATATCCATCATGCCCTACAACCTTTGCAAAAGACTATGATTCCATGACATGTTACCCACAACCATGACTATCCAACTGGAAGACTCATCCATGACCAAACCCATGGGAATCAAAGAAGACATTCCAGTTAAGGTTGGATAAGACGCCTATGTTCCTTGTGATTTTGGGATCATAGACATAAAGTAAGATCTACGCTACCCTCTCATTTTTCGAACGACATCCTTTCTTAACCACCACCCGTCCTTTGATTGATGTTGAGGCTGGTACCATTCTATTACGATTAGGGAAGTAAACCCAAGATTTAAGGGTGTTTGAAAGCATGAAGGGGCCTAGCTCGAGGAAGAGGTCTACCTCCTTGATTGCATTGATAAATTATCCCAACTAAGGTAGGAATGGGAGTTAGTTGATGACCCCCTACACACAACCCTCACGACCCCCTCTGAATGTGATTTTGACAATGAACAATTAGATCAATGTAAGGCTCATTTAGATAACTTTGAGGAGATCCATGATGCTAAAATTGAGGACCTTAAGATGATTTCCACCATAGAAGAAAAGCTTAAACCACCAAAGGCCCCAGAAATGAAGACTCTTCCCATAGGCCTGAAATATGACTTTATTGATGAGCTAGAACTGTGCCCTGTCATCATAAATTTTTCCCTTCCCCTCAAACAAGAAAACAAACTTATGGGGGAACTTAGGAAAAAAGGAGCTGCCTTGGGGTACAAAATGACAGATCTAGTTGGAATAGATCAATCCATCTGCATCCACACAATCCCAATGATAGAAGACCACAAGCCTTCTCGAGATTCGCAATGAAAACTCAACCCAAACATGAAGGAAGTAGTCCGTCTAGAGGTGATTAAACTTTTGACTATAGGAATCATTTATCCCATCTCCGACTCCCCATGGGCCAGTCCAGTTCAAGTTGTTCCCAAAAAGGGAGGAACTACTGTCATTTGAAATGAGAAGAATGAGCTCATTCCCACTCATATAGCCACAGGGAGGAGAATGTGCATTGACGATAGGAAACTCAACAAAGCAACTAGGAAAGACCACTTCCCACTTCCCTTCCTAGACCAAGTTCTTAAACGCTTAGCCCATCAATAATACTTCTGTTATCTAGATGGCTACTCAAGATTTTATCAGATTCCTATCCATCTTGAATATCAAGAGAAAACCACCTTCATATGTCCCTTTGGTACCTATGCTTTTAGACGAATGCTCTTTGGCTTGTGCAATGCACCAACCACTTTCCAAAGATGTATGTCTACCATTTTTTCAGGATTAATCGAAACAGTCATGGAAGTGTTCATGGATGATTTCTCCGTCTATGGAGATAGTTTTGATTCTTGCCTTAAAAACCTCTCCCTTTCCCTTAATAGATGTATTGAGTCACACTTAGTCCTTAATTGGGAGAAGTGTCACTTCATGGTTAAGGAGGGTATTGTTCTAGGCCATAAGGTGAACAACCAAGGCATTGAAGTGGACAAAGCTAAGATTGAGGTCATCACCAAGCTTCCTCCCCCAACCTTAGTTAAAGACATTTGAGCTTTTCTAGGACACGTGGGTTTCTATCGGCGTTTCATTCGTGACTTCTCTAAAATCACCAAACCTTTCACCAACCTTATTCAAAAGGAAGTCCCCTTCAAATTTGACAAAGCTTGCATGGATAGATTTTTGTGCTTGAAAGATGCTCTTACCACTACTCCTATCATTCATGAACCCGACTAGGCCTTACCCTTTGAAGTCATGTGCGATGCTAGTGATTTTGTCATAGGTGCCATTTTAGGACAAAGAATTGACAAGAAACACCATGTCATTTATTATGCATCCAAGACCTTAGATGAGGCTCAGATAAATTACACCATCACTGAAAAAGAAATGCTAGCCATTGTCTATGCATTCGATAAATTTCACTCATACCTTGTTGGTTCAAAAGTTATTGTTTACACTGATCATGCAGCCATTCGCTATCTCAAGACCAAGAAGGATGCCAAGCCTAGACTCGTAAGATGGATTTTGTTATTGCAGGAGTTTGATCTAGAAATTCTAGACAAAAAGGGGTCTAAAAATGTGGTGGCTAACCACCTAAGTAGACTTAGCTATAGCCCCATTGATGAAAATGCCATAAATGAATCTTTACCCGATGACCGATTATAGACTCCCAATTCCCTTGTTTTGCTGATTTTATGAAATATTTAGCTGCAGGTGTATTGCACCCCAAATATATGGGGACACTAAAGCTAAATTTTTACATGACATCAAAAATTATTATTGGGATGAGCCTTATCTTTTCAGACTTTTTGCCGATGGTCTGTATCATCTTTGTGTATCCCAAGAAGAAAGCATTGACATTCTGGAACAATGTCACTCTAGCCCCTATGGTGGACATATGAGTTCCCAAAAAATAGCTAGAAAGGTCCTGCAATGGGGATTCCTTTGGCCCACCATCTTCAAAGACTCATATGATTATGTGCTCTCATGTGACCAATGTCAAAGGACCGGTAACATTTCCAAGCGTGACCAAATGCCCCTAACCTTTTGGCAGGAATTAGAGATTTTTGACGTCTGGGGGATCAACTACATGGGCCCATTTCCTTCTTCTTATGGGTTTTCTTACATTTTAGTCACTGTCGATTATGTGTCAAAATGGGTTGAAGTCATACCCACTAAAACCCGTGACTCCAAACCTGTTAAGAAACTTTTTAAAGACATCATTTTCCCTAGATTTGGAGTCCCTCACACTTTCATTTCTGACGGGGGATCCCATTTTTTAGAGAAACGTTTTGAGGCTCTATTGAAAAGATATGGGGTTTACCACAAATTTGCCACTCCTTACCATCCTCAGACCAGTGGGCAGGTTGAAGTATCCAATAGACAAATCAAATCCATTCCATAAAAATAGTGGGTCGTACTAGGAAAGATTGGGCATTAAAGATCAATGACACTCTATGGGCATACATAATAGCTTATAAAACACCCATTGGTACTACCCCTTCAGACTAATCTACAGAAAGTCATGTCACTTGCCAATAGAATTCGAGCACAAGGCCAACTGGGCCATCGAAAGCTTAAATTTTGACCTTTCTACTGCAGGAGAAAAATGTCTTCTCCAAATGAATGAGCTTGATGAACTTAGAATGAGTGCCTATGAAAATGCTAGAATCTACAAAGACCGAACCAAAATGTGACATGATGGTCACATCAAGCGTAAAGACATTAGAGAAGGGGACCAGGTTCTTAGTTTTTAATTCAAGATTAAGATTTTTTCCTTAGAAAACTCAAGTCAAGATGGTATGGGCCCTATATTGTCAAATGTACCTATCCATATGGTACGTTTCTTCTTTGGGATAAAGTTCTAGGAGAATTTAAAGTTAATGGGCACCGACTTAAAAGATATATCACCACTTAAGACCTTGTCACTTCAGATTCAACTAATTGTTCATCTTTGAAAGACCTGAACCTATATGACCCCACAACTTCCCCAAAATCCCAATAGACTGATCCATCTCTTGTCGGGCCACGACGTAAAACTAGGCACTTTTTGGGAGGCAACGCAAATAATTTTTGCATATTTATGTTTTTTTTCTAACATCATCACCCTTGTTATTTTTTATTGTTCTTCTCTTTTGGGGAGTTGTTTTCATCATCCTTCATCCTTCACCACAACGATTCTTTTCCCCCATCTTGGATTTTGATTTTACTCAGGACGAGCAAAGTCTTAAGTTCTGGATGGAGATGGGTGGTACGTTTCCATCCCTTTTTCTTTCCCTTTAGTATCTTTTCTTTATTTTACATGTTGCATGTAGTTAATTTTTTTTATTTCATAGTACAATTGGCCCATATCTAGTCGGCCTTGATATGATCATTTTTCAAAATACTACCCTTTATTATGCGACTACCTTACAACCAAAATTTTGAAACTTTCATGACTAGAAATCCTCCTATCACTTAGGACCTCAAATAATAATCACTCCTTGGAAAAGATGGCAAGCCATATAGGACTGATAGGATTCAAAAGTGATGCTTTCTTATCATGTACAACTTGTATAAATTTTCTTGATTTTTTGCATGATTCGGTAATAGTTGAACCAATGCATGGTACTCTAAAAAAAGATGAAAATAAAAAAAGGGTTGCACAAGAACAGCCTCTTCTACTCTTCTTCCACCACTTCCAAATCTTTTCATTTGTCAAAAAGAAAATAAAAAGCCAATAGTGCTTAAAATGCTAAGTTTGGAGAGGCACCCTTTCCCCCTCTTCCGCTTCTTTCATACCCATGCAATTGGGTGTATCACCAAAAATCAAAGAAAAAAATGTGATCAATGTAACTACATGTCCACTAAATAAAAAGGTCTTGAGTCGAATACAGGAGAGACCGTTCTTCTTCAATCCCTCCTTCACTCCAATTTTCTACCCAGGGGAAAACTACAAAAACCCCAACCATCCAAAATTAGCCATGTTCTTGTGTAAAAATTTTAAAAAAATTTGGAGTACCAAATAAAAAGGTGAAATAAAAATCTATTTTATTGCAGGTCTTGAATAAATGCAAGTTTTGAAGTAGAAATATAAAAGTCACTTTTCGTGAATTCAGGAAGTCAAGGTCGCTTGGCCATATTTTGATATAAGAAATCAAGTGGTTGTTAGGAGAGTGGGGATGATAGGTTGAGAGTGTGTCTTGGAATTATTTCTTGATTTTAATGTTGCTCGGGACGAGCAAAGTTTAAGTTTAGGGTATTTTGATGAATACATATTCATCTCTTATTTTTGCTTCATTTAGAATAATTAATTAGGACTTTTTTGTTAATTTTAGCTTAATTTAGAAATAAATAGTACTTTTAACTTCTCGATATTCTCTTCCTGAATTCTTATGAGATTTCTCTTAATTTTCACGAATTATTTAAGTATTTAAATTGAGATAATAAAAGATGAAGATATGAGGCTTTTCAAATATTATCGCAGTGCCTGAGATACCCGTCACCAAAATAGCCATATCTTTTGCGTCTAAAGACGGAATTTCAAGATTAAGCATGGAATGAAAAAAGAATTTTATTGTCTATAGAAAAGGTATATTTTGCAGTGATTTTGGCATTTAATTGACTGCACAATTAACCAGTAAACATAGCCTCACGTTTTCCCACAGAGTCTGATATACCTCTCACCGAAAAAGTCATAACTTCCACATATAAATTCTAAATTTAGAATATAAGTATGTTTTGGAAAGATAATTGAAAGTGATACAGGAAAAATATATTTTTATACATATTATAAGCGTGTTACAAAGGAGAAATACATTTTAAATTCCAATTACAGAAATCTGCATAACATACTAGAGAGAGCAATCAAGGATTGACAGTCATTATTCTTTTAATTAAGTCTTTCCAATAGCCTCAAACATTTTGTATTCTCTTAGGGATTGCTCCCCTCCTTCTCTTATAAAAGGAAGGGCACTTCCTCCTCATTTCATCATCACTTTTTGTACGAAGGATTTCTGGATCAGTTTATTTCTGTAATCTTGTTCTTTAAGCAATAAAGTAGTGTTTCATCTCGGTTAAGTGCTATTTCAACTCTGTTATTTTTGTTTTGTTTAGATCTAGTTCTTCATCATCTTACCCTCCCCTCTCTTGACCAATCGAGTAAGGTAGGAAGAGAAAACCATTTTCATTGTCTCTAACTAAGGATCAGTAGTCGTAAGACTCGAATATGGCTAGATCACTTCCTTCCTCCATCTCTCTTTGCTCCTTCTCCATGAGTGAGTAGTCCTTTGTCGAGGCCAGGGGAATAACCCCTTAGCCATAGTTTTCGGCTTTTCCTTAATGATTCTAGATGGCCTTTGAGATTGATAAATAATTGATATATCAAAGTAATTAATTGATAATATCAAAAGTTAATCCGAATGGATATGACCTTAGAGAATCAGGTTTAGAACAATAATCTCAATTGCATAAGAGTTTTGAAACAATCATGGATTTTCTCTTTTTAGGATGATGAATTAAGAAACATGAGCACCAGGACCAATGGGCTCATGTGGAGATCATCTTTAGTGGATTTTTAATTCACTTTCCTTCTTTGAAACTGTTGTTTAAGGATATGTCGTTTGCCTAGGATAAGGTGGTGAAAACCCCTAAAGCCTCGATTATCTCCCCTTGATTTCAATCACTGACTATTTTTGTTTGCTTTAATTCTTAGTATTTCAATTCACAATAGCTTCTTGTGCTAACAACAATCTTTGTTTACCTTTTGCAGGGCAAATAAAATTCTTGTTTAGTGCATTTTAAATTTTGCATTTTTCTTTCTTAGAGTAATCAACAATCACCCCCAACCAACTTTTAAATTCTTGTTCCAAATCTGAAAATACCAAAAATAAACAATAAAGTTATTCAAGAATTGGGTTTAGATTAAACAATCTTAAAAAGTTGTCCTTTAGGATTCGACCCTTTCTATACTAGCCTTAACCGGAAAGTTAAAAAAGGTTTAAACTCTAGGATTAACAATCTTAGTGACTGGTGTGCTAAGTGATGCATATCAGAAATCCTTAAGATATATGGCATAATTATCAACCTCCAAGAATAATCATTCATCAAGAATTGACCTCGACAAATTCCCACTACTCATTTATGTATTAGTTCGACATTCAACCTTCTTTCAGAGATCAATGGATTCACTCATCGAGCTACTGACCATCGATAAGGAAGAAAGATGGGCATGAAGTTGATAGAAGAAAAACCAAATATTGACAAAGTCTAATCAACCTCAAATACATCAAACCCAATCATTGACCTTCATGTTGATAGATCACCCTATCTATGTCTTTTGAGATTGGTGACCCTCTAAGACCGATCGAGAACCACCAGTTGATCCAAGACCCATTACTCAATCGAAGACATGTCAGTCATTCGAGGCTCATTGACAATCAAGGTCGATAGCAATAGGACAAAGAGTCCACCAATTGATGATCGACAACACACAAGTCAAATCCTATAAATAGTCTCCCAAGGTATCATTTCAAGTCATCTTGGATTTTAAAGTCGACAAGCCGAAAGGTTGCTACCAAGTTCAGAGTCCAAGCCTAGATACTATCGACCTACATAGTATCATCAACCTAGTTAGACCACCAACCTACAGACTTGGCATTCAACTACTTCCATTGATAGTTTGATGGATTTTCTTGCTTCAAGTCTTGATTGTACAGAAGGGTATAAAACCCTCGACCATTGGCCATCGACCTTCGATCACCGACCTCCTTGTGAGATCCAAACTGAAAGAGGATAGATTGATCATTTGATCTACCTTTGTATCGACTTCTTCCCTCTCTTTTCCTTATCATGACCTAGTCAAGTTGTAATCTATTTCTTTTATGTGACATGAGTGTGTAAACTCCATAACATGGGTTTAAATTAGCCGTCAGGGCCTCCCAACCATGTAATCTTTCCTTCTTCTATTTACTACAAATGTTCTTATAGTTTTGTTTGTATATTCTTATTTAAATGCATCACATCTTGATTAACTATCTTCTTGTGACATTTAATATGGATTTATTCAATAGAATGATTTTAGTTAGATATAGAGTATAGTTTAGTAATGAGACACACTAGTGAGAGTAACTCTGCCTATGTTTTCATATTTTGTGCAAATGTAGCCAATCCCAAATCTGAGTAAAGGAGGAGGGTTGGTGGTAGGTTGACATCCAGCCATAAAAACTTTGTCACTCTTTCTATGACATGGATGCTTATAAAAATTCATTGGAGCGTCCCTACCTAGTGACGCGCTGCATCAGCACCCGGGTGTAGTGATAACTATGCAAGGGATTTCAACACAGTGATGTCCGGTTGTGTTGAAGGACAAGCAAGGGTTTCTACATCTTGGACGGGTGTAGGTAAAGAAGATAGTCCTGCTACATCATCGCCCAGATGTAGTGAAAAATGTGCAAGGGTTTCCACATCTTGGACGTGTGTGGGTAAAGAATCTAGTCCCACCACATCATTGCCCAGATGTAGTGAAAAATGTGCAAGGGCAACATTTTCGACAAAGGCAGGTAAAAAAGCAAGTCCAAGAAAAAAAGATTAGAGTTGGGTCTTGGAATATTGGTTCTTTGACAAGAAAATCTTTGGAGATAATAGATAACATAATGAGAAGAATAGTCAATATAGCTTGCTTGCAGGAAACTAAGTGGATAGGGGAATGATGTAGAGAGATTGGAGACCTATGATATAAAATATGGTATACAAGCATTAATAAATATAGAAATGGTGTAGGCATTATTGTTGATAATATGTTAAAGTAGGATGTTTTCAATATCACTAGTATGGGTGATATATCATAGCTATCAAGGTCATTCTTGGGGGAAAGAGTTTTAACATTATTAGCGCTTATGCCCCCCAAGTTGGCCTTAGCGAGTAGTCTAAGAAGGATTTTTGGGATAACATGGATGAATTGATGCAAGGAATACCAATAGAGGAGAATACCATTATCAGAAGTGATTTAAATGACCATTGTTGACCTAGAGATTATACATTGTCCATATTTTGATAATGACTTAACCATTCCATTCATATGTATCTAATATGTGTGTTGAAGATTGATTTTAGGTATTAGGTATATGAAAAGGATCTCAAATCAAAAGCCCTAGATTGGGTCAAGTTCAAGTCAAAATAGCTACAAGTGTGCAAATTTTTGGAATTCTATGTAAATGACCTTAGAAAAATTTTGTAATCACTTGTAATGATGAATTGACTTGTAACTTAGTTGAGAAAATTGATAGGGACACTAAACACCAAGTTTTGATCACTTTAGATGCACTTTAGAAAATTGACCATAGGTAGTCAATCGGTCAAGTTGCAAACTTGACCGATCCTCCTGGATCAAGTTTCTGAAGATAGCATCGGTCGAGTTGTGTTTTCACAGGACTCGACCGATCGAGTACCTGACCAAATTGATCTTCATTGGTCAGTCGAGTTTTGCTAGGACAAACTCAACCGATGATTTGAATATCGACTTTGTCTTTTACTCTATTAGTCGAGTTACCTTTATTGAAACTCGATCGATTGCACTGTACGGAATGTGCAGAAAAAGTGATTGTGACCGTTGGTGTGCGTTTTGAGCAAAAATAGAGTCGTTTCTTTGAGAAAAAAATATCTATTTTTGTATCTAAGTGTCCCACAACTTAAAGGGGCACCCTCAACTATAAATAGGACCTCTTGGAGTTCATTCCAAGGTTGCTCATTCACTACATGCTTGGTCCTAGCCTAGTTGAGAGTGTTCTAACCCTTTGAGCCCCTTTCTCTCTCTACCTTCAATTCAAATTTGTGAATATGAGTGAGATAGGTTCCTTTGTAAGAGAGTTTCTCCATGTATCGATGTAAAGCTCTCCTCCACCATCTTCCTACCCTCTTTCCTATCAAAGAAAAGGTTGAAGATCTTCTCCGAGTAAGGGAGAAGGAGTTGTTGTTCTTCAAGGTTGAAGAAGGCAAGGTGATCCAGATCTCCAAGTGAAGGAGATAGTCAAGGCAAGCGCTCAAGAAAGATAGGTAATCCCTTGAAGGATGAAGACTTGAAGAAGGAGTGGGTAAGTCCATGTTGATGGTTGAAGACTCCATGGTTCAAGTGGGTAAGCTCCTTCTATAGGTTGAAGATCTTTGCTTGAGGTACTAATCCCTTGGATGTGTGGTTGTTGTGTCTTGTAATGTTATGATGGAATATAAGAGTACCAAGATTGCAAATCCTAGAGATTAACCTCCTCTAGGTAGTGGACTGACATTGCTCCTAGTTAGGACGTGGAACCACTCTAAACCACCTGTCCAAGTGCTTGCTCTTCCTTGTCTCTCATGCTTGCTGTTCTTGCTAGCTAAAACATCAAATTTGCTATTTGATTAAGTTTCTGCACTTTATATAAATTGGTGGTCTAATTTGTTTTGTGAGAATTGTGAAGCTCTATTCACCCCCCCTCTAGAGCCCTTGATCCAACAAGTGGAATCAGAGCAGGTCTTCTCCAAGCTACTTCAACAAGTAGGAGAAGATGGGTGATTTGTCCCTTGGCTCCCTCAACCTAGAAGGGAGATTCTCCATGAGACCTCTGGTCTTCGACGACACCAACTTCCTATATGGGAAGAGAAGAATGCAGTTCTACCTTCAAGGTGTGAGCTATGAGATGTAGAAGGTGGTGCACCTCAAGTATGAAGACCCAAAGGGGGAAATATCCATGTGGATTGAAGCACAAATGAAGCAAGCTCAACTCAATGCCAAAGATGTGAGCATCATCTACATCCCTCACTCCATCCGAGTTCAACCGAATATCTTCTTGGGACACCGCACATGAAATTTGGAACAAGTTATGTGTCACCTATGAAGGAACGGAGCAAGTGAAGGAAGCCAAGATCTACATGCTTGGTGGTTTACTTGAGAACTTCAAGATGGGTAAGAATGAGAGAGTGGCTGATATGTACACTAGGCTCAATGTCATCATAAATGGATTGGCAGCCCTTGGTAGTGTGATGGACAAAGGCACTATCAACCTCAAGATCTTGAGATCTCTTCCTATGAGATGGGAACCCAAGGTTACATCCATTGAAGAATTGTATAAGCTAAGTGAATTGTTGATGTGCACAAATCATATCATCTTTTGAATCATGTTTGGTTGCATATCAATGTTATTTTGACTCAATTATCACTCTCATTCATGCTAGATTCTATATTTTAGCTATTCTTACTTGTCTCATGGTTTGGATTGTAGGTACTATATTTTGCAATGAAATGATGAGGAATATATCATATTATCTCTTATTGGATCACTCCTCAAGTATCTACATGTTTTGGGGTTCGAAATTGTGCAAATACCACTTTTTACGACATGTAAATCTGACCTACACGTCGAAAGTTATGAGCAGAATACACAACAGCCCAGAACAACCATTTGCACGTCGTGTATTAAAAAACACGACGTCCAACTTTCCAAAAATTGAATGCAGAACTTCAGATTTGCAACCACACGTCGTGTCTTTTTAAACACACGCCGTGTCTTTTTGAAGACACGCCGTGCAACTTTCTAGAAAAGTGTAGAAAAGCAAATGCACGGCGTGCACCTGGAGCGTCAGGCAAACCAAAAATATTCTAGAAAGTTGCACGGCGTGCATTTCTTCTGTGCACGCCGTGCACAGTGCATTCTGGGCAACTGTCAAAGCTTTTGCATGGCGTGCACTTTGGGTGCACGACGTGCACCTGGCAGTTTTAGCATTTTGAAAAATATGAGTTTTTGTTTAAAATAAAGTGGGAACTTAATGGGCGGTTATGCTGGTCATTTGTGAAAGTTCCCTCGTCCTAGAGCAAGAGGAGAACAGAGGATAGCAATTTTGGGTGGAAGAAGGTGGTTTCTTTGCCAAAGAATCCCCATTCTTCTTCTCTTCTTCTCCATTTTCTTCTCCGGAGGTGCAACAGAGCTTCTTCACTCCACAAAGATTTTCGGGAGGAAAGTTTGTCCAGTTTGGAGCAGCTGTAGGAGTGAGATTTCATCCTCATGCCAGAATTCTACCTTTCTTGGGTTACACCTTGGGATTACTTAGCTTTTCCTTCTCTAAACCATGTTGAATTCTGAAAATTCTGCACATTTTCTGATGTACACTATCATGGATGAGTAGTTTCCTTTCCTTGGACATGGGAGAGTAACTCCCATGTCATATCTTGTATGAACAAATGAATTTCATACTAAATGTTAGTTTCTTGCATGTTCCAAGAGTTATTTCATATCTGAAATGCTTGTTTGTGTGATTGGCCATCATACTTGCATGTTTTATGCTTTCTTTCATAATCTGAGAAGATGTGTTTGAGAGTATGGTGTTACTCTTTTGGCAACTTGTCCTTGACCGCGAGAGTGGTTGGGATTAAGTTGAGGAGCAGGGTTTGTGATTCAAAATGAAATACATGCATGAGAGTGATGTATGGAGTTAGAATTGTCATCACTTCACCGCGAGGTGAGTGATGACTACAAACCTCCTTTTCAAGTTAATTAACATGTTTAAATTCATATTTTAATATAAGCTATGATGTGATAGTGAAATCTCAAGTCTAAGATCCTCCTAAGTCTAAATCTTGATCTTTCTTAAGTGATAATTTACTATTTTGTTTTAAATATGTAATTTAGTTGTTCTAATCCAATCATCTTGTGTACAACGATCTAAATTATTGAAAATCATAACTCTTGGCCTAGCTAACCAACGTTGCTTGTGTTCGACCTCGACTACAACTACTCTTGTATGCTTGCGGGAAATAGCTAGTTGAGTAAAAGATCATTATATGACTGAAACTCGTTAGTGTAAACAAACCAACAAGTTTTTGGCACTTTATCAGGGAGCATCAGTATTCCTATTAGAGTAAGAGTTGTTGATAAGTAAATGAGACTAGATCACAACCTTCATATCCACCATAATATCCATAAATCATATTTCATCATGATCATCATAATTTGTTGTGTCTTCCATGTTTGTTTTTGTATCTCACTCACCTTGTTTATTTGTAGGAGCATATGGGGCGTTCATAAAAAGATCCTTGAACCGTGCATATCTCTACATTCAAAAAATGAACACATTGTTTGTAGCCCTCATGGAGCAAGAAGGAGCAAAACCCAAACATGTATGGAGGAATCACAACCCACACAACCATCATCCATGTCACCAGCATCCAAACGACATTCACCCATGCCGCCTTCATCCACATCACCTTCATATGTACCACCCTCATCCACATATCCTTCAACCACGCCACCATCATTCACACCTAATTCACCACCAACACCCATACCACATACATCACCACCATCTACGCCACTCCCACCTAATCCTTTGGATCCACATGAAGAACTAGTCAAGGAGGATGACCTTCCTCTTAAGGACTACTTTGGTACAACTGCAATGCACATGAGTCAGCCTATTAATATTTTAGAATTTGAGGCAGAGGAGTTTTCTATCAGCCCATCCATCATACAATTGCTACAACTCAATGCATTTAGAGGGACACCAATGCAGGATCCAAACCTCCACATTGCTGAATTTCTACAGTTGCTAAGCACCATAAAGATATATAACATTCCTACTGATGGGATACGCCTAATCCTTTTTTTATTCTCTCTTAAAAATAGAGACAAGGCATGGCACTATACTTTTCCAAAGAAGTCAATCGGCACTTGGGAGGAGCTTCTAAAGGTCTTTTTGGCAAGAGATTTTCTACCTAGCAAAAAACTTTACGCTGAGGATTCAACTCATCAATTATTCTCAAAGGGATGGAGAGACCTGGTATGATACATGGGAGAGGTTCAAAGATATTCAACATATTTGTCCACATCACGATCTAAGCAATTGGCTTCTATTGCAATCTTTCTATAATGGTTTGTACAACAATACAAGGATGTCTATTGATGCAGCTACAAATGGAGCTCTAATGAACATATCTTATGGAGAAGCATATGCTATTATTGAAGATATGGCAGCAAATTATTTCCAATAGAGTCCGTCTACAAGCCACCACCCATCCTTTTCACATATTACTTCCGGAAAGCAAATGGAAGATCACACGATTGGTGCTATAGACATGATTGCAGCAAAGCTAGACATTTTATCACAAAGGTTTGAGAAGCTAAGCACACAGCCATTTCAAGCAGCCAATATTATTTGTGATGCATGTGGGTTGCTTGGAGACTCATCTTCTACATGTTATGCTTCTTCTATTAATTCCCCAATGGGCTATACTCCACCAGACTTCTACAATAATGCAAACCCAAATTTCATTCAGCCACAACAACCACAAGTAACTTATGGATTAGAGTCCATGCTTGCAACATTTATTTCAACTCAAATGTAGCAAAATGAGGAGTTCCATCAACAAAGACAATCAATGAACGATGCCATTTGCCAACTCTCTTCTAGGGTGGACGATATTGCCACTCATGCACACATCTTGGAGAAACAAATTGCCCAACAAGCTCTTTCTAGCAAAGAAGCATTTCCACCTTTCTTGCCTAGTCCATTGGAGATGAATCATACATATTTTAGGCTGGTGATATTGAAGAATGGTTTTGTCATAGAAGTATATCCTTCAAGGTATGATGATGTTGATACCTATGAGGATTATGAAGTTACAAATCAAGGGGAGAAAGCTACAACACATGATTGACTTTTAGATTCTTTAAGCAAGCCACATGTCCTTCCTCCTCACACTCTAGATGACACATTGCTTTATAATGAGAACACTCTTCCCAACTCAGATTTTGATGATGCTTCAAAGGAGAATGAAAAGACAAATAGTATTGGTGTATAAAAGACTATTCTTGCTGCAGCTCATATGTGCTTTCGCTTGCCCCAAATGAAGGACATATTTGCAAGGAGGCATCAATCTTTAGCACAATAATTTCTAGCTTCAAATCAAAGTAATGGACCTCCATCTTCATCATTCACCATGACAGGTAACCGATTGCAATCCTCTTGAGTTTGTTATATGTAGTGAGGACACTGCAAATTTCAAGCTTAGGGGGAGAGAAACCGGCCGGTAGTCTAGTTTTATTTCCCTTTTACCATCTTTTCTTAGTTGTTGTTTTCAGTTATGCTCTTCTAGTGGCAAATCTAGTATGATATAAAGTTTATCTTTTATATGTGGATAGAAATTCTATGCTTAACTGATTGTTCTATTTTTATGAGAAATATCATTTGGAGAAATTGTAAAAGGCATGCATTAATCAAATGAAACATTTTGGCCATAAACATGTGCTTAACTCTGATTTATGCTTCTAGCCTGAACATTCATCTTTCACATCTTTGATTTCTTAAAACATGTAATGGTTTCAATTTTTGTGAGTAAATCAACTTTACAACATCATTTGGAATACGGGATGCCCTTGCCCAGCTCTTAGTGCATTTTCAACCACTCTTTCAATGAAAAAAATTTCAAAACAAATAAATGAAATCTAGCTAATGTTACAATTTAGTTGACTCTCCTATGTTTTGAAAAAAAAATTAAAATTTCTTTGAACTTATCTCATCTTTATATCCCATAAAATATGACTAAACTGCCCACATATCATGCTAGCCTAATTTAAGTCTGATATGGCTACGATGGTTAGGTGGTATGTCTTAAAAGACGGTAAAATACCCCAACCGACACTCCACGTGTGCATAAGCCTACATTAGCAGCCGAGTGTCGGAACCCATAATCCATTATCATATCACTTTTGGGAAAGAAGGAGAGTACAACAAAAATTGTTTATTTTAACTAAGATTTCATCAGTTGTATCCTTAATAGTTGAGAGTTTGAGTTGTACATCCACTAATTGTTTGGCTTGGTCATCCAAATTCTACTTAGTGTTGTTTAATTGATTGATTCATTTAATTGTGACCACCCATGTTGAACTAAAAATCTCTATCTTGGGTGTTTAAGTTAAGTTGATGGCTATGAGTATAAACATGTTGATCATGGTTGGTTTGGTCTTATACACATCTTTCATTTCATTTGATCTATGCATGAACTTGAAAATTCCTTCATTTGTGTTTCTATGCTCTTTTTGCTTGAGGACAAGAAATAGTTTAAGCTTAGGGGGATTTAATGTGCACAAATCATATCATCTTTTGAATCATGTTTGGTTGCATATCCATGTTATTTTGACTCAATTATCACTCTCATTCATGCTAGATTCTATATTTTTAGCTATTCTTACTTGTCTCATGATTTGGATTGTAGGTATTATATTTTACAATGAAATGATGAGGAATATATCATATTATCTCTTATTGGATCACTCCTCAAGTACAATATGTTTTGGGGTTCGAAATTGTGCAAATACCACTTTTTACGACATGTAAATCTGACCTACACGTTGAAAGTTATGAGCAGAATACACAACAGCCCAGAACAACCCAAAATAGCCATTTGCACGTTGTGTCTTAAAAAGACACACCGTGCAACGTTATAGAAATTGAATGTAGCACTTTCTAGAAAAGTGCAGAAAAGCAAATGCACGACGTGCACAACATGCACAACGTGTACTTGGAGCGTCAGGCAAACCAAAAATCTTCTGGAAAGTTGCACAGCATGTATTTCTTCTGTGCACGCCATGCACAGTGCATTCTGGGCAACCGTCAAAGCTTTTGCACGGCGTGCACCTGGCGGTTTCAGCATTTTGAAAAATATGAGTTTTTGTTTAAAATGAAGTGGGAACTTAATGGGTGATTATGCCTAGTCATTTGTGAAAGTTCCCTCTTCCCAGAGCAAGAGGAGAGTAGAGGAAGGTAATTTTGGGTGGAAGAATGTGGTTTCTTTGCCAAAGAACCCCCATTTTTCTTCTCTTCTTCTCCATTTTCTTCTCCAGAGGTACAACAGAGCTTCTTCACTCCACAAAGCTTCTCGGGAGGGAAGTTTGTCCATCTTGGAGCAGTTGTAGGAGTGCGATTTCATCCTCAAGCTAGAATTCTACCTTTCTTGGGTTACACCTTGGGATTACTTGGCTTTTCCTTCTCTAAACCATGTTGAATTCTAAAAATTCTACACATTTTCTGTTGTACACTATCATGGATGAGTAGTTTCCTTTCCTTGGACATGGGAGAGTAACTCCCATGTCATATCTTGTATGAACATATGAATTTCATACTAAATGTTAGTTTCTTGCATGTTCCAAGAGTTGTTTCAGATTTGAAATGCTTGTTTGTGTGATTGGCCATCATACTTGCATGTTTTATGCTTTCTTTCATAATCTGAGAAGATGTGTTTGAGAGTATGGTGTTACTCTTTTGGCAACTTGTCCTTGACCGCAAGAGTGGCCGGGATTAAGTTGAGGAGAAAGGTTTGTGATTCAAAATGAAATACATGCACGAGAGTGATATATGGAGTTAGAATCGTCATCACTTCACTGGGAGGTGAGTGATGACTACAAACCTCCTTTGTAAGTTAATTAACATGTTTAAATTCATATTTTAATATAAGCTATAATGTGATAGTGAAATCTCAAGTCTAAGATCCTTCTAAATCTGAATCTTAACCTTTCTTAAGTGATAATTTAATGTTTTGTTTTAAATATGTAATTTAGTTGTTCTAATCCAATCATCTTGTGTACAACGATCTAGATTATTGAAAATCATAACTCTTGCACCTAGCTAACCAACGATCCTTGTGTTCGACCTCAAGTACAACTACTCTCATAAGCTTGCAGGAAATAGCTAGTTGAGTAAAGGATCATTATATGATTGAAACTTGTTAGTGTAAACAAACCAACAATTGTCAACTGAGGAGCTGGTTGGTAATCTTCAAGCCCATGAACTAAGGCTTGACAAGCAAGAGGAAGAAGAGAAAAGAGAAGAGAAGGAGTCCAAGAAGATCAAGGATACAACCTTCAAAGCTCAAATTGAAGAAATGGTTCGGCAGCAACAACTTGCACTCAAGTCTCCTTCTCTCTCCTCAAGTGAAGATGAAGGCCCAACTGAGCATGAAGCAAACTACTCCAAGGGCAAGCACTTCAAGGGGAAGCCTTCTTCATCAACTCCTAGATGTTATGAATGTGGCCAAAAAGGCCATTATAAGAGTGACTGCCCCAAGGCCAAGAAGAGTCATCACAAGAGCAGCCACAAGAAGGACAAGGAGTACAAGAGAGAAGGCAAGTACAAGAGAAAGGAGAAGAAAGAAAGAAGAAGCAAAGATGCAGCTCATGTAGCTTGGGAGGAGTCTTCCTCAAGTTCTTCAAGCTCTGAAGATGGAGAATGCTACCTTGATCTCATGGCCTCTACAAGTGAAGATGTAGGTGAGGTAAGTGAGGTAAGTCAGGTAAGTGAAGTCAATTTGCATGAGTTGTCTAAGGAAACTCTTATTGATATGCTTAATGCTTGTCGGTCATCTTTTACTCGATGCAAATAAAAAAAGAAAAGACAAGGTATGATTATTGATGATCTTTATGCTAAAATTGAAATTCTTGATCAAAATGAAAAGTTGCATCCTGATAGCATATATTCCTTGCAAGGGCAATTTCTTAACCTCGAGCTTCAATACAATGGAGTAGAGGTTGAGAATGGTGTATATCTTAAAATCATTGAAAATCTTAAGATAAAAAACCAAAAGTGCCTAGATGAGCTTGATGTTCTTAAAACTGAAAATGTAGAACTTAAACTCATTGATGATGCTAGGGGGGGATGAAGTTCATGCTTATCAAAGATAAATTGTTTTTCTTAAATCTGAAAATGCAAAGTTGCTTGCTCAAGTTAATGATTTATCTTCTAGACCTATCTTTCCAAGTAATGAGGTAGCTAGTACTACTCTAGAGTGTGATTCTTATCTTACTAAAGCCCTCTATATAGAGGCTGACCTTTTGCATGCTAGAGATGATCTTGCTAGTCTATCTTCTATTGTTATTAACCTTAGTGATGATAATGCTAAGTTAAGAGCTTCTTTGCAAAAGTTTCTTACGGGAAAGAAATCCCTTAATGTTGTCCTAGAACACTATATCAAACAAATTGGTACTAGTGGTTTGGGATATGATGGGACTGCTCCCAAAGGTAAGAGTAAGAACAAAAGTAAGGGTAAAAAGAAGAGTGTGGAACCTCCTATCTTACATGGAGAGACGTCTGGCTCTAAGAACCCTATGGTATGTGTTTATTGCAAATGTGATGATCATCACTCTACCTAATGTCCTTACAAGCCAAAGGGGACTAACCCAAAGATGAAATGGGTCCCCAAGATAACCCCGGACCCCAAAGTTTGAGTTGGGATCCGACATCCTTCTTTCTTGCAGGTCAAGAAGAGGTGGATTGTTGATAGTGGTTGTTCTAAGCACATGACGGGTGAAATCAGCCATTTCAACAAAGTCATGAAAAAGAAAGGAGGATCGGTGACCTTTGAGGACAACAAGAAGGGTAAGGTCATAGGTGAGGGTGATGTGGGCAATGAGCTATGTATTAAAAATATGTTGCTTATTGATGGCCTACATCACAACTTGATTTGTGTAAGCCAACTATGTGATAATGGATATCTTGTGTTGTTTACATCTTTAGAATGTTTTCTTCTAGTTTCCCTCACTTACAATGTCATATATAAGGGAACTAGAAATAGTAATCTTTATGTTGTTGTTCTTGATGCTCTTAAGCCTGTACTTGATAGATGCTTGGTTGTAGGTAAAAATGATATTTTTCTTTGACATCGTTGTTTGGGTCATGTGAATATGTATCAAATGAAGAAGTTGAGAAAAAAGGATTTCGTTTGAGGAATTCCTAAATTGGATTTTGAAAAGGATGAGGAATTCCAACATTGTACACAAGGCAAACAAACCAAATCCTCCTTCAAATCCAAAGGAGTCATGAGTACCAAGATAACTCTTAAGCTTCTTCATATTGATCTATTCGTACCAATGAGAATGCAAACGCTTTGTGGTTCCAAGTATTGTCTTGTTATTGTTGATGATTTCTCTCAATATACTTGTACCTTCTTTCTCATTTCGAAAAGTGATACTCTTGATGTTTTCTCGAGCTTTTGCAAATGGGTTGAAAATGAAGCTTCTTTCCGGATTGTTTCTATCTGCAGTGACCATGGGGGAGAATTTGAAAATGATCTTTTTGAACATTTTCGTGAAATCAGGTTACTCGCACAATTTCTCTTCTCCTCGTACGCCTCAACAAAATGGGGTATTAGAGAGCAAGAACATGTCACTTCAAGAGATGGTGAGGACAATGTTTCTTGAATATGACACTAAGAAGTTTTGGGCCGAAGTCGTTAGCACCGCCTCTTTGTGCAGAACCAGGTTTTTACACACCCTTCTTTGAAGAAAACCCCCTATGAGTTGTGACGTGGTAGAATGCCATCCATTGATTTCTTTCATGTTTTCAGATGTCCTTGTTTTGTTTTAAACATGAAGGATTCTCTCGACAAGTCTGATCTGAAATTTTATAAGGCTTTCTTCCTAGGCTATAGGACTACAAGCAGGGCTTATAGAGTATTCAATATTGAACTGTCTGAAATTGAAGAATCTATCAATGTTAAGTTTATTGAGACTAACCCTGTTGTTGGCAAGCATGTTGTTGATAATGATGTTGCATATAACTTGACTCCTATCTTGAAAGACCTCAACATCGACAACAAAGGTAAGAAGATGATAGAAGTTAACAAGAAAAGAAGGATCCCACTCCCTGCTTTGCAAAGAATCATCCCAAAGAGTTGATCATTGGCAACCCATTTGAGAGAGTGAAGACACGAGTTGCCTACAACAAAGAACAAACAGACAGTGCCTTCATCTCATAGCTGGAGCCAAATAACATCAAAGAATCTCTTGGTGATGACGAGTGGATCCTAGCCATGCAAGAAGAATTGGAGCGATTTGAGAAGAATTGTGTGTGGACTCTCTAGTGCTAACTCCAAGTGATAGAAAAATCATTGGCACCAAGTAGGTCTACCGCAACAAGCTAGATGAGCAAGGCAAAGTGGTAAGGAATAAGGTAAGGTTAGTAGCACAAGGTTACAATCAACAGGAAGCTATTGACTTTGATGAAACTTATGCTCCGGTTGCTAGATTAGAATCTATTAGAATGCTACTTGCTTTTGCTAGTTACAAAAATTTCTTGTTATATCAAATGGATGTTAAAAGTACATTTTTGAATGGTACAATCAAGGAGGAAGTATTTGTTTCTCAACCTCCGGGCTTTGAAAATGATAAGCTACCTAATCATGTTTATCTATTGCAAAAAGCTCTCTATGGACTCAAGCAAGCAACTCGAGCTTGGTATGAGAAATTAAAGAATTTTTTGTTAGACAATGGCTATGTCATGGGCAAAGTCGATTCTACTTTATTTCTAAAACACACTTCTAGCAACTTTCTTATCATTCAAATTTATGTTGATGATATCATTTTTGGTGGGACTGATCTTGATCTTTGCAACGAGTTTAGTTCTCTTATCCAGAGTGAGTTTAAGATGAGCATGATGGGTGAGTTGACTTTCTTCCTTAGCTTTCAAATCAAGCAAACAAAAGAAGAAAACTTCATCAACCAAGGCAAGTATACACATGAACTACTCAAATGCTTTGGGATGGAGAACATGAAGCCGATGGATACTCCCATGTCCAATACCACCAAACTTGATAGAGATGAAGAAGGTGAGAAGATAGATGAGAAGCTCTATAGAGGTATGATTGGAAGTTTACTTTATTAACTACCTCTAGACCTGATATTATGTTTAGTGTTGGCTTGTGTGCTCGCTTTCAATCTAGCCCTAGGAAATTGTATCTTATTATCGTTAAGAGGATTTTGAAGTACTTAGCCAAAATTCAAAATTTTGGACTATGGTATCCTAAGTCAAGGGACTTTACTCTTGTGTCATATAGTGATGCGGATTACAAGGGTTGTTTGGTTGATAGAAAGTGCACAAGTGGCACTTGTTTCCTTCTAGGACCATGCTTGGTGTCTTGATTTTCCAAGAATAATAGCATCGTGGCATTATCAACTACTGAGGCTGAATACATTGCATCCGGGAGTTGTTGTGCCCAGATCCTATGGATGAAGCAAATGCTCCAAGACTTTAACATACATTTTGATGCTTCTCCTATCTATTGTGATAATACTAGTGCAATTAATCTTTCTTATAATCCTATATTGCATAGTAGAGATAAACATAGAGGTTCCCCACCACTTTCTTCATGATCACATTGCCAAGAAGGATATTTATATCACGCATGTGGAAACGGAAAATTAGTTGGCGGACATTTTCACTAAACCTCTAGCTAGAGAGCAATTTAAATTTATTCGATCTAAACTGCTCATTGTTTCTTTGGATGATATTGATATATGATCTAGCTAGTTGTTTCTATCCTATATGTTTTTCTCATGTTTTCCTCACCTTGCTTGCCTATATATGCTAAAAATGTGCTTAACTTGCTTGATGACATGCTTAGTTTTTTACTTGTTTTTGGGTTTTTCTCTATTTCTTGGTTTTATCACAAAATAGTACCCAATGATGAGTAATATGTGCCTAAGTATGTTCAATGTATATAATAGACTTGAAAAATGAATTTAATTAGCATGTATATGGCTAGAAATTAAGATTGATGGTTTTAGGTTAGGTTGACCATCAGTCGAGTTTCCCGTAGGACAAACTCGACCGACCAAGAGCCGAGAGTTGTTCTTCATAGAACCAATCGGTCAAGTTTCTGACTCTGAGAACTCGACCGATCTGTGGGCTTGAGCCAACTTAAAGTTAGGTTCGACCGACTATTCTCCCTCTCAACTAGAGAATAGTCGAACGATTCCTCTTCTCCTAGCCCTAAGATCTCACCCCCAGCCCTAATCCTCCCTCTCCAAGCCCTAGTTCGACCTAGATAGCTCAACCTAGACCTCCCCGGGTGCTCCTTGGTGATTTTTGAACGGCATTTGAGGTTTGTTTTGCTTGTTTGCTCGTTTTCTTCCTCTATTTTGCCTCCATGGCATCCCAAAGGAGAAAATGACCTGCTCCAAGCAATGCACCTTCATCTTCGTCTTCTAATCACTTGATTCCCTTTGACGATAACTCGTTTATCTCGATTGAGTCTTTTAATAGGTACAAAGAACTTCTTCCTAGGAGTCCTTTTCCTTTTCGTGCCTTGATTGATCCATCTCCTAGGCATCAAGTAGTTATAGATCAAGTCGCTAGGTTGCTTTCCGTTCACCACCTCTCCGCCTTGGCCGTCGAATATGATTGCTTTAATAATTCCATGTCTAGCACTAAAGTAATTCACGAGTTCTATGATAATTTGTGTTGGAACTACGACTCCCTCGTTCCCCCGCCTAATACTCAAGTAATCCTCACGTCGATGATTGCGGGAAAGCATTTCCAAATATCCAAGGATAGATTAAATGTCTTCTTTTCCATAGCTGAGGAAAACGACACCTGGCATAAGGATTATGGCGAGTATGTTGACCTTTTGGATCTGGAAGGTTTCTACAAGCAACATGAATTGACTCTCCCTGATATTCATCATTACTTGAAGAAACCTGAAGTTCCTTTCAAGAAGAAGAGCACCCTTCCTTTATCCTCCCTTGACCTTAGGAAGTGCATTCTGGTGTTAGTGATCAACTACAATATTCATCTGAAGATATTTTAATGGATATTGCAGAGAACATTGTCTTCATTAGTATTGCCTTTCAGAGAACATCAGTGTCAAGTGGCCCAGATACATTCTACACCACATGACCTACTTTGACACTGGTAAGAACACCAAAGGCACCCACCCTCCCTACCCAGCTTTGATTTGTGGTTTATTCTAGTTCACCATTGATAAATCCCTCTTCTCTGAATTCCATTACAAAGTATCCAGAAAGGGTGTTTGTATCAGTGAAACTACAACTCAAAAGTCTGTGCATATGTTTGCCTCCTCTACCCTTGGTGCTTCTCCCTCCACCTCAGCTTCTACAGCCCATGCCTCCTCTGCCTGTGTTCCACCACCTCAGCCACCTCCTAGACCTAGTTGTGATTCGTTCCGTGTATAAAATGAAACCCTTATGGGCTATATGATGCACCAACAAGCATTCAACCAATAGATTCAGGACCATCTGCATCAGGATTTGTGTTCTATCATGTCTACCATGAACCTTTCTTGTTCTTCACCCTACCCCACCTACCATCCATACCCAAGTAGTGATTATGCTTCATATGCGTATAATCATTACTATCCTGCTCCCAATCCTTCTGTTGTTGCTCCTCCATCTCCACCCTTTGTTGTTGGTAGCTCTTCTCCTGCCTACCTCCCATTGCCTGTTGGCCCCCTAGCCACCTTGCTTGTCAGCCTTGGCAACTCTACTCTATCTTATCTACAGGCCAGTGAGCATCACACTCTTAGTATGTCGTGGGCTGAGCAGAATGCCCGTTGGCCTGGTCGCGTGTTCGGTCCTCCAGGTGATGAGGAGATGCCAGACCAGGGTGATGATGTTGATGATGATGATGACGATGGTGATGGAAAGGATGCTTTAGATGATGGTGATGGTGATGGTGTTGGATCTGGTGATGAAGGCACTACTACTGCACCTTATGATGGAGACGAGGACTACAAGCCCAGAGCCGATGAGGATGTCATTGATATAGATAGTTTAGATGTTTAGCTTGTTTCTTAGTTTTTATTCTAGCATGTTGATCATATACATATTTCTAGGCTATTTTCTATAAGAAACATCTAGGCACATTTATCTGAGTTGTACTATTTTATCTTCTATTTTCATCGCTTCTTGGTTGTAGTTGTTTTCTTGAGAACATGCATCTGAGTTGTAACATATGTGATGTGCAATCTTGCTATTTACTCTGATATATCTTATGCGTTGGTGTCATCTTCTACCATATTTTGATTATGACTAAGATTGTATGTTGCTTTCGTCTCTGTGTTATATGGTTTCTTGCATGTACGTCTGTTTGATTGTGTTTTGGAGAAGACCTGGATATATGCTCTTGTACCCCCCTACTTTTTGATAATGTCAAAAAGGGGAGAGATATTTTGATGGTTTGAAACTCAATCATATTGTTATTTGTTGTACTATTGCTTATTTGCTTATGAGATCCTTTTCTTGGTCTTTTATTGTTTTACCATGTGACTTGTAAAGGATCACATAGTGCATATATGCTATGATTACTATGTGTAGATAGAATAACCATGCAGGTTAGAGGAAGCATAGATTGAGGGGGAGCAATTCACATTGTTCACATCTTGAATCTCTTTAATTCACAAGGTAAAGGTATAACTTCCCAATATGTTTGAGGAATGGTTTGTCATTGTCAAAAAGGGGGAGAATGTTGACCTAGAGGTTATACATTGTCCATATTTTGATAATGACTTTCCATTCATATGTATCTAATATGTGTATTAAAATTGATTTTAGGTATTAGGTACATGAAAAGGATCTCAAATCAAAAGCCCTAGATTGGGTCAAGTTCAAGTCAAAATAGCTACAAGTGTGCAAATTTTTTGAATTCTATGTAAATGACCTTAGAACAATTTTGTAATCACTTATAATGATGAATTGACTTGTAACTTAGTTGAGAAAATTGATTGGGACACTAAACACCAAGTTTTGATTACTTTAGATGCACTTTAGAAAATCGACCACAGGCAGTCAATCGGTCGAGTTGCAAACTCGACCGATCCTCCTGGATCAAGTTTCTGGAGATAGCATCAGTCGAGTTGTGTTTTCATAGAACTCGACCGATCGAGTACCTAACCAAATTGATCTTCATTGGTCGGCCGAGTTTTTCCAGGACAAACTCGACCGATGATTTGAATATTGGCTTTGTCTTTTACTCTATCGGTCAAGTTACCTTTATTGAAACTCGATCGATTGCACTGTACAGAATGTGCAAAAAAAGTGATTGTGACCGTTGGTGTGTGTTTTGAGTGAAAATAGAGTCGTTGCTTTGAGAAAAAAATGTCTATTTTCATACCTATGTGTCCCACAACTTAAAGGGGCACCCTCAACTATAAATAGGACCTCTTAGAGTTCATTCCAAGGTTGCTCATTTACTACATGCTTGGTCCTAGCCTAGTTGAGAGTGTTCTAACCCTTTGAGCCCCTTTCTCTCTCTACCTTCAAGTCAAATTTGTGAGTATGAGTGAGATAGGTTCCTTTGTAAGAGAGCTGCTCCATGTATTGATGTAAAGCTCTCCTCCACCATCTTCCTACCCTCTTTCCTATCAAAGAAAAGGTTGAAGATCTTCTCCAAGTGAAGGAGAAGGAGTTGTTGTTCTTCAAGGTTGAAGACGTCAAGGTGATCCAGATCTCCAAGTGGAGGAGATAGTCAAGGCAAGAACTCAAGAAAGATAGGTAATCCCTTGAAGGATGAAGACTTGAAGAAGGAGTGGGTAAGTCCATGTTGATGGCTGAAGACTCCATGGTTCAAGTAGGTAAGCTCCTTCTATAGGTTGAAGATCTTTGCTTGGGGTACTAAGCCCTTAGATGTGTGGTTGTTGTGTCTTGTAATCTTATGATGGAATATAAGAGTACGAAGATTGCAAATCCTAGAGATTAACCACCTCTAGGTAGTGGACTGACATTGCTCCTAGTTAGGATATGGAACCACTCTAAACCACCTATCCAAATACTTGCTCTTCCTTGTCTCTCATCCTTGTTGTGCTTGCTAGCTAAAACATCAAATTTGTTGTTTGATTAAGTTTCTGCACTTTATATAAATTGGTGGTCTAATTTGTTTGTGAGAATTGTGAAGCTCTATTCACCCCCCCTCTAGAGCCCTTGATCCAATAACCATGTGGGGAGTAGCAATGATGGATATTAGAGAGTTCATTGTGGTTTTGGATATGGCAACAGAAATGGAGAAGGAGAGAAGATATTAGATTTTTTTAGTTGCATATGATTTGATTTTGGCAAACACCCATTTTAAGAAAAGAGAATCTCATACGATTACTTTCAAGAGTGGGCACAATTGTAGCCAAATTGGTTACCTCATTACAAGGTGAGAGGATAGTAAAGTATGCAAGGACTGTAAAGTTATTCCTGGCTAAGAACTCACGACCCAACATAGGTTGGTGGTTTTGGAAATTAACATGAAGATCAATAAAGGCAAGCATAACAAAAATCAAGATAGCAAGATCAAGTGGTGGAATCTAAAAGGAGAAAGATATTGACCTTTCATGATAAACTCATCAAGGAGGGAACTTGGAACTTAGAGTTTTATGTCAACACTATGTGGCATAACACGAGCTCCTGCATAACAAAAATTTCTGGAGAGGTTTTGGGGAAGTCCAAAGGATGTGGGCCACCACAAAAAGAGACTTGGTGGTGTAATGATGAAGTACATAAGGCTATTAAACTGAAAAGGGAGATCTATAGGAGCTTGCCCAAATCTCGAGATGATGCAACGTTCTAGAGATACAAGCAAGCAAAGAAATAAGTGAAAAAGGTTGTTTAGGAGGCATGGTCTAGATACTTTGAAGATATTTATAAGAAGTTGGACACTAGAGAAGGGGGAAAAGATATATATAAAATGGCTCGTATAAGAGAAAGGAAAAGAAGAGATTTGAGTCAAGTAAAATGCATCAAGAATGAAGATGGTAGAGTGTTGGTAAAGGATGATGATATCAAGAACCAATGGAGAAATTACTTCCATAATCTTTTCAATGGAGATATTGTAAATAATGTTAGAGACTCATGTTATAGGGATACAAGAGATATCATTTACACACGAGGAGTTTCACATTTTGAGGTCAAGAATGCCTTGAAAAAGATGAAAATGAAGAAGGCATGCGGAATGGACGATATTCCCATTGATGTATGAAGAGTATGGGTGATGAAGGAGTTATGTGATAAAAAAATTATTTAATAAGATCATGAAGACCAAGAAGATGTTGGATGAGTGGAGAAATAGTACTATAGTCCCCATCTACAAGGATAAAGGTGATGTTCAGAGCTGCACAAACTATAGAGGTATCAAGTTGATGAGTCACACAATGAAGCTTTGGGAGAGGATTATTGAGCAGAGGCTAAGATCTATAATGCAGATATCAAACAACCAATTTGGTTTCATGCCTAGTAGATCAACAACAGATGCCATTTTTTATCAGAAGGATTATGGATAAGTATAGGGAAAGAAAAAGAGATCTTCACATGGTCTTTATTGATTTGGAGAAGGCTTATGATTGAGTACCCATAGAAGTGTTGTGGATGGTTTTGAGGAAAAAGGGTGTGCCAGTCCAATACATTGACTTGATTAAAGACATGTATGGTAGCTCTACTACAAGTGCGAATACTCCTGGAGGAGAGACACCAACATTTCCTATCATAGTTGGGGTACACTAAGGATCCACACTCATCCCATATATGTTCATTCTTGTTATGGATGAGTTGACAAAGAATGTTCTTTGCTGATGATATTGTATTGATTGACGAAACTAAAGATGGTTTGAATGATAAAGGTGAACTTTGGAAAAAGGCACTGGAATCAAATGGATTGATGATTAGTAGGAGCAAAACTGAACATATGCATTGTAATTTCAGCCAATCTCACAGTGTGAATGGTGGCGCCAAGTTGGACGGAGTAGATATACTAAAATGTGATAAACTTTGTTACTTGGGCTCTATCATTCAAACAGATGGGGATGTCCAAAATGACATTTGTCATAGGATCACTATAGGATGGTTGAAATGGAGGAGTGAAACTGGAGTATTATGTGATCGGAAGATCCATCTCAGACTAAAAAATAAGTTTTATAAAACTACTATACGGCCAGCCATGCTCTATGGGAGTGAATATTGGGCAGTGAAGAAATAAGGACTCAACAAGATGAATGTGGCTAGATTGTGTATGTTGAGATGGATGTGTGGGAAGAATAGAAAAGATCTCTTGAGAAATGACTATATCAGGAATAAAGTGGGGATGGTGAGCATTGGGGACAAGTTGTGGGAGGGCCAACTCAGATGGTATGGACATGTGCAACGCAGACTGACTAATGCTCCTATACAAAGCAATAATATTGAGGCAAGAACAATTAATAGAAGAAGAGGAAGGCCTCAATTAACATGGGAAGAGCTTATAAAGAGAGATTTTAAATCTCTACATCTCAACCAAAATATGACCCATGATAAAGCTGAATGAAAAAGAAGGATCCATCTAGCCAACCCCAACATAGTTGGGATTGAGGCTTAGTTGTTGTTGATGATGTTGATGATGATGATGATGATGACATGAGAGTTAGAGTTACTATAACAAAAGTCATACAGTTATACTTGAACTTTTGGTTATCATCTTGAGAGAGAGTTACCTTTGGATAGAAATATACCAAGATCTTGAGAGAAGGAAGGAGTGGATGTCTTTTATAATTGTTTGAAAAATATGTCACAAATATATATATATATATACATATACATACATACATATATATATATATATATATATATATATATATATATATATTAGAAGAGAAGTTTTTGTATGTTTGAGGCTGGTCTGATTGGTGAAATCCAATCAAAGTTTCTTTTTTTATCATTTGACAATTATCTTTATATCTTTTAGATCTTTGATAACTTATATTTATTGCTCTGTTAGATTAATTTGTTCCTGAACTAGAATATCAAATTCACTTCGTTGATTTGACTAAACTAAGCCAAGATCTTCAATTCTTGTTCTATTGTTCTCCTTGTCCCTGTATTCGGCCCTGTATTACTACAACAGACTCCATATAGAGTTGTGTACGTCTCTTGAAGTTGGGTATAAATTTAAAGTATGATATCTTTGACTAGAGAATCATGCTTCCACTTTTGGCCCACAAAAAACAACGATCAATTTGTCAAAGAGTCCACAATACCTTGTAGAATTTCTCCCAATTCTGGTGGCACAAGCACCAACCACGAGGACATGGGCACCAATTGAGTTGAACCCAATTTTGGTGCATGCTAGCTTGGTGAGAGGAAGAAGACACGCAACAACTATAAGAATAAGATATGATGACCCATAAACTATGAGAAGGTAGTTCATTAAAAATAATAACTTCATTCACATGTTCATATATGACACATAGTATACCTATTTGCATGTAATTTGAATAAAATTCTTTATAATTTACTTCCATGTGATGACATTATATAGAATCATTCATATCTAACTTATACATATATATAGAAATAAATGCATGTCCAAAAATTACTGGAAATATAAATAGATTAAATTTTTATCATCGAACTTGATATAGGGCATGATCTTTCTTATTTAGTTGAAGAACTAATTTATAGAAAAAAAACTAGTAGATATACTTTGGTTATTTAAGTGATTTAACAAATCACTTCAGTAATACTATTTCGTTATGTGTAATATGATATCTAATGACTTTATGATGAAAATCCATGATATAATATATGGATGATCAATAATAAATGAAATAAATTGAAAAATAATTGGATTTGGAATTTGGTGTTGCTAATAATATTATAAAATCATTCTAACCAATACATATTGTCATGTATGTGTATAACAATAGTAAGCTAATGTGTATGGGTTATGTTTATGATAGGTGATAACACTCTATTTTACGTACTTTTTGTATATATTTTATACCTCTTTTAGTATATCTTATGTTAGCTTTTCACATAATTTTACTATCTTTCTGACTAACTTACATGGTTTCAAGTACATTCACAATCCAGGTCACGGTCCTTACCTCGAAAGTGGCCCACTTTTACCTCAACCGCGATCGTGCATCTAGAGCCCCCTTGAGATCGAGTTCGTCAGACATCAAGGATAGAGTGCGGCCACAACAAAGCCACGATCACAGCCTAACCGCGACCACTACACTGGTCACAATTGGAACAAGGGCCCCAAACCAGACCAAGGGGTCGCGGTGAATTCAGAGACTGCGATCAACATAGACCGCAATCAAGAAGGACCGTGACCAGTTTGAAGATCGCGGTTGCTGATGAATCCTTACAAATTGTGACCGAACGAGAAGACCTTGACCTCGACCTTCCCAACCGCAACGCGTAAGACGACCTCGATCACGATCATCACCAAACCGTGGCTAAGTTCAACTACAGTGAAAGGAGGAATAAAGAGCAAACTGCGATTGCAGTCTAACCTCTCACCCATCCAAGATCGCGACTGTGGTCTAGGCTTAAGTCGGTGGAATGTGCCTATAAATAGTGCACCTGCCTGTCTTGTCAAATCATCAGATCATAGATCAGATCCCGAGGACCACGAAGTGCTACTGCGTTCCAAATTCGTTCCATACCATCCCATACATTAGTCTTGGATATCTAAAGGCAGAAGCTGAGGAGAGAGAAGACTGAAGACTCCTTCTTCTAGAGAGGAAGACCGCCCACGCCATCGACGTGTTAGATCCATATCTGAAGAAGTATTGTGTAGTATCATGTCTCTTCTCTCTAGATCTATCTCTCCATCTTGTTGTACTTACCTCCTCTCTTTGTGGGACTTCATGTATCCATATTTCTATAACGTCGTCATGTTGTCTGGAAGAATGAGCGGCTAAACACCTTAACTTGGGTTGGGATTAGCCACTAAGGCTCTCCCAAGATGTATATTGCCTCTTTCTGTTGAATATACATATTTTTATCAAGATTATCTCCATGCACCTATTTTAATGCTTCACTTGTATGATTAGCTACCATCTTGTGATGTTTGATTTTTGATATCTCGAGAGAGTAATATCACATTTATCATGTGTTATGGAGTAGTATGAATGCACGAGAGTGTTGGAATGCTAAGGCTTAAAAACTATATGTTCTGTTGCGAAGTTTACGTGTGGTCGTCTCGAGAGAGAGGCTACCCTTAGACTTAGATCTTTCCTCATCTTGAGAGAGAGTGGAATAGATTCTTTTGATGGTTGCTTGTAATCTTGGTAAGAGTATACAAGAGAGAGAGAGATGATGTTGCATGTTGGTGAGATGCTTTAGTAGGTGAGCCCCAACCCGGGTTTCCTCCATATACTTGTTTCATCTTGTTTCTATTGTTTTCTTTTGTTCTCCTTATTCTTGTTTTCCATGACCTTCTCTAGTTTTACACCTTCATTCCTCAAGGAACACTTTTTGTATACCCTCTTAGGTTGGAGTATATGAGTGTTACATTTCGTGTGCTTAACACTGCCAACCTTGTCCCTGTGTTCGACCCCGATAGCTACATTGGACCACTTTTATCGTTGTGGGGGCCTAAGAGTCATGTTATCTTTTTAAAATTCCGACTACTTTGAATCCACTCCTTTTGGACGTACAATTTGGGTCGTTCAATAGGACATATCTTAATGTAACTCACTAAGTGATATCAATGTATATATAATATTATATTATATTATTGGGAATCCTGAACCACACTCCTTATTAATCACATTAGATATTGGTAACTCCAATAAGAAAAGTGGTTAGAGTTGATGAATAATATGGGATATGAACATATGGGTTTGGTGGAATAAATCCAAGAATTTTATTTCTTTAACAAAAAAACTAAACCTAAAACCTAGCGAGGTAGTTAAGTCATGAGAATGTTTATAATGAGAAATTGAATATGATAAATGAGTCTCCTTTGGACCAAAATATAGTCGGATTTTTTAGTTGAGTAATGTAGGGGTCTATGGTTATAATTCAATAATGCATGTATGCAGATCATGTAGAAGTATGCGTACCTAAGTCTCTTATATTCTAATTCAAGTAACAATCATGAACATTTATAAGAATTTATGTATGCATACAATATCTATGTTTTCAACAGAAGATTTTATCATGACTCATGTAAAAGCTAAGTTATGTATGTGTGTATGTGTGTGTATATATATATATATATATATATATATATATATATATATATATATATATATATTAGTTTAATGATGAATGGTTGACCCTCCCTAAGATTTCATCCATTATGAGCTTTCTGGAGAATTATGGACACTTTGGAGCGTTATTGGCTTCTTGGGAGAACAATGGTTAATGTTTTTGGTACTATGAGAAATTATGAGAACTTTCATGCATTATGAGCTCTAAGGAGAACTTATGGATGAAAAATCATCTCAATTAACCAATATAATGGAATTCTAATAGAGATTTGTATAATATAGTTATTAATTATCATGTTATTGTAAATTTTCAATATATTGTATTTTAAATATAAAAATCAAGGCCACTTTTTATATTGTTGTAGATGGCTATGGAAATAGTACCCATAGGTAAGGAGTCGAAGGAGAAAGATATGAAGAATTTGAGCTCCAAGTAAGGAGCAAGTGTGCTCTAGTGGGCTATCTTACAATATTAGGATAAGTTTCACATTTAAATTTTCATTTATGTTTTAGTTAATTCATAACGGACAAATCCTACTCGCATACCCTAAAAAATGAAACAGGTTCCAACTCCATGAATAGGGAGGCAAGTATTGTCTCCTTCCACTGCATTATTAATCAAAGGACATTCAACATCATGCAGAACATCCCTCATATAGCCAATAATGCCCCCTAATGTGCTTTCCACCATCATGGCAAGCGTCATCGTCAATCTCTATTCTCCAAAAATTCTCATCTCTCTATGCATTCATCCAACTAAGCATTAGTTGTTATGAAAATAAAAGTATGTCTTTTTAGACTTTCTTGCTTGATGTTGTTGTATTTGGATTTTCAAACTCTTTCAAATCATTACATGGAAGCACACATGTGATCAGAGTATGAGTTCTACATATTGATTACCTCAAAAAGGGGCAGAGCGCTCGTCTTGAAGTCAACTGTGATAGTGTGAAAGGAGGTCCAAAAGAAAGATTACGTGTACGATTAAGGGTGAATTTGTTATATGGTGAATCATGGGGAGGGGAATGTTTGTGAAACAAAAAATGTTGTTTGATTACAATGGTGATAGGGAATCATGGTGAATCCATGGTGAAATGTGGTCTATTTTTGTCACCATATAAAAGCATGGTGAATCATGGTGAAAGGAGTTTCTTTCAAGACTCAACTACTTATTTAAACACATATGCAAAAAAAGTGTTCCAATGTGATTATTACTTGTATAGGGTATTTTTTATAAATAATTTTCCCCTCACCATTCTTATAACTACGTAACAAACAACACTTTTTAAGTTTTTCCCATCCCTATCACTACCACCATGCACATGTTACCAAACAACACATTTTGATAAATTTTCCTATCACTATCATCTTCCCCTTCCCCATCCCCATCACCATCAACTTTTCACCATGTACCAAACACTACGTAAGGGACTTAATTGGGACCATCGATTAGGCATCGCTCACTAAATTTTGTGGTTAATAAGATTTGTAATCGGTGGTTCCTATTTGGAGATTATCTCTTCTTTTCTTTTGGTACTAAACCAATGAATGGAGATCCAGAAATCCCCCCTTGTAAAAACATGAAAGAGCTCATGAGTGTTGACATAGATTTGATTCAAGCCCATGCAGATTCAAGTCATCTCATTGTTTTTCAACAATGATTTTAATGTAGCTCATTTTAGGATTGTGTTTATCCTAGATCGAAGCTAGTTTGGACTTTTTAATTTCAGTACAATTTTAACAATTACTCATGCTTACTATCATTTGGAATTTATAATAGTTCTGAGTTATCATTTTAAGATTGATTTACATGGATTTTAGGAATGTTTTTGATAACCTCCAATTTTGGATGATTATCTTAGTCTTTTCTTTAGTTTTCCACACTCTTTCTAAATTAAAATTTGACAAAATCCCTAAATATCCCCTCTTATTGTAAATATACTATTAGACTAACTTTTCCCTTTTATATTTGCAGAAAAAGACATAAAAAATCATAAAAGACTCAACCAGCCTCAAGACTGCATGGGCTCACACGGTCCCAAGACCGCATGAAGCCAATAGGTCCCGAGACCGCATGGAGTCACACGGTCCCAAGACTGCATGAAGCCAATCGGTCCCAAGACCACATGGAGTCACACGGTCCCAAGACCGCATCAAGCCAATCGGTCCCGAGACCGCATGGAATCACACGGTCCCAAGACCGCATGAAGCCAATCGGTCCCGAGACCGCATGGAGTCACACGGTCCCGAGACCGCATGAAGCCAATCGGTCCCGAGACCGCATGGAGTCACACGGTCCCGAGACCGCATGAAGCCAATCGGTCCCGAGACCGCATGGAGTCACACGGTCCCAAGACCGCATGAAGCCAACCGGTCCCGAGACTGCATGGAGTCACACGGTCCCAACACTGCATCAAGCAAACCGGTCCCGAGACCGCATGGAGTCACACGGTCCCGAGACCGCATAAAGCCAATTGGTCCCGAGACCGCATGGAGTCACACGGTCCTGAGACCGCATGAAGCCAATCGGTCCCGAGACCGCATGGAGTCACACGGTCCCGAGACCGCATGAAGCCAAACGGTCTTGAGGTCCAAACGGTCTTGAGGCCCAAACGGTCTTAAGGTCCAAACGGTCTCCAAACTGTTTGGATTTCACTTAAGGCCTATAAATAAGACCCCAAGGGTCCTCAAAAAGACATCAAGTTTCAGACGTCCATAGGCTGCCTCAATCACTCCAGAGCAAATCCGACTTCCATCCTCCGCCCAGGGGCTGCCGGTCTGAGACCCACACTCCATCTCAAAGCTTCTTTCTCTCTCTCTGCCAAAGAAGGTGGGAAGAGGGGATCTCGTCATCACGCAACCTGTGAAGTTGGTGGATCATCTCTCTCTCTCTCCAAGGGATTGACTTTCCTCTCTCCTTTGTGGGGATGATGCTCTCTCTCTCTCTCTCTCTTCTTGCCTCCTTCTTCGTCCTAGTTATGAGCGAGTAGTCTCTCTCACTGGGGTGCGGGGAGTAGCCCCTCTACCCATGTTTTCATATCATGTAAATGTAATTCATAGTTTGTAATGTAGAGTTATTATCTTTTCAGTTCAACATCAAACATTTAACGAATGCTTGTTGCTTGATCACCAACTTGTGTTATCTTTTATCTTTTAGTATGAATTGTCTACGTTTGTACTATTAGATTCGAAACTCATTTGTATGTTGGTTCTTGGTGCATGTATCCACCATGCATCTGTTTCGGTATCTAGGAGTGTCTTTCAAGGAGTGGAGTATACTCACTCCCATCGTTGTACTTTCATGCTATGAAATGGAATCAGTTGACGTGTGAAAGTACAACCCTGATGAGTCAAGGAACACACTTTGCGAAGGGAATGATGCAAAGTAGTTGACCATTCATTCAGGGATGGCTGACTTTGCAACATTCCCACACTTCTCGTAGTTAGTTCTCTGAAAGGAAACTAAGTCTACAAAGATACTAACTGACTAAACTCTTGTTGCATGTTATGTTTTACTTTGCATGTCTTGATCCATGTGTAGTGGCGGTGAAAAACCGATCACACCCTAGTGACTTTTATCATTGTTTAACTTCTTAAATTTTACTTGCTTTCTTTACTTTACATGTTCTTAGTTTAAAAAACAACAAAACCAACCTTTCAATTTAAGTGCCTACTATTGAGTGACTAAGTGAAGTTCTAACGTTTTTCATCTTGTTTCTTGCAACAAGACTGTTGTCCTGAGGATTCGACCCTTAACTATACTACGATAAGACTTCCACGTATCTTAGCATACGATGGGTGGAGTTCTCTATCTAGTATAAGAAAGGCTAAACCTAAAGACTTATCATCTTTAGGATTTTTAGTTGGTGCACGCAATTCCACGTAAGTGGAAGCTCCATCAAAAATTGGCGCCGTTGTCGGGGACAACGGAACATTTTAATTTCATTAGTATCTTGCTAGTTGGTTAGGGTTTTACACTTTCTTTTAATCATTAGTCTATATCTTCTTGAAATCATTATATCTCTACCATCATCTAAAGGTGTTTTCTTTTCTCTACTCAGGTAGAAAATGTGTATGTGATCATCGCATAACCGTGGATTCTCCCCTGATCTAGAGTTTGACTCTGAGGTAGAGAGAAGCTTCCATCGCCGCATCAGACTCAATCGCCAAAGAGCTAGGCAAATGGCTGAAGATCAACGCCAGGCTACATTGGTGATGGAGAGGGTCAACGCCGCCATCGCCGCTCAAAGAGCACAACTCATCGCCGATACTCGTGCTCAGATTCAAGCGGAGATTCATGCAGAAGAACAGGCCCGCATTAGAGCTAAAAATGAGGCAGCAAACCAAGCTGCTCAGTTGGAACTAAGGAACAAGCAGCTGAGGGATTATGTTGTCCCAAAGAACTACGAAGACAACCATTCGGTCCGACCTATGATCATCAACATTCCTAACTTTGAGATCCGGACCCAGTGGATTCAGATCATGCAGGGCATCACATTCTCTGGGGGTTCTGGAGATGACTGCATGGATCATCTGAAGAGGTTTAAGGCACTGTGCCGACTGGTCCCACAGGCCGGAGTTGCCTTCAATGCAATTATGCTTCATCTGTTTCACTTCACTCTATCTGGGAGAGCTCTGAGATGGTATAACTCACTTGACAGGGAGCCTATAATTACCACATGGGCTCCCCTGGAAGAAAAGTTCTTGAAAAAGTTCTTTCCCCCTTCACTGACTTACGAGATCAGGGGGCAGATTAATCACTTCTCTCAAATTCCCAGAGAATCCCTTGCTGAAGCATGGGAAAGGTTCAAAGAGCTTCTACGAAAGTTCCCTCATCACGGCATCTCCCAAAACCAACTAATAGAAACATTCTATAGGGGAGTAAGTGATGATATCAAGCAATTTCTGGATTCCTCATCTGGAGGAAACTTTATGAGAAAGAATTATGAGGACGCCTGGAAAATAGTTACACTCGGAGCTGAGAATCAGTCCAACTGGGGACGATCAGCTGGCAAAGGAGTCCTCAAGGTCTATAAAGCCGAAGAATCAATAGAGATGAAGGCTATTGCTGAAGCCTTGAAAACCATAGCTCATAAGCAACAAGCTCTCGAAACTTCTCTTGGAGAGTTTGACAAGAAGAAAAATCCTCTGGTTCAACAAGTCAAGGCTGCCACAGGAACGTGTGAAGCCTATCATGCATCTGATCATCCAACACTTTCATGTGGTATGCTTTACAATGTGATGATGGATATGCATCCACCACCACAACAGTATGAAACAATCACTGACCAGTCTGAAGAACAACTGCCAGAACAAGTCAATTCTATTCATTCTATTCCTGGACAAGTTTATTATAATCCTAATCAGCCAAGGAACCACACAGGATTTCAGTACAGGAACCCTACTGGGACCGCAAATCCGCAGCACCAGACGCATGGGGGATCTTCCAGTAGGTTACCACCTGGATTCCCAAGCAATTTCAATCAAAATCAAGGGAACCCCAGGAATAACATCCCGAGAGCCAACTACCCCAGAAACCAATCTGCCTACTATCAGTATACTCATCCTCCTCTACACCCACAGCTGCATCCTCAGTTGCAGCAACCTCAGTTAGCACTTCCACCGCAACAACCTCAACAAGGACAACAACAACTTCCTCAGAAAATACTCCTTCTCAGCCGGAAGATGAAATGACTTTGATAAGGCAGATGCTGCAATCCCAACAGACCATGCTCGCTAATCAACAGGCTCAGCAAAAGGCAGTAGAAGCTCAACTTGCCCAAATTGATGCACAACTGAAACCTCCAGCAGGCACATTTGCAGGGAAGCCTGAATCGAACCCTAGATATGGACAGAATAGGCATGAACAGTTGAATGTTGTTACTACGAGATATGGACGCACCCTTCATGAAACTACAAGGATCTCTCTTGATAATGATGATACACCTGCCTTTATGACGAATGAGAGCCCGCAGCAAGGAACGGAGAAGTCCATAGAGGGCGTAAAGGGCAAAGATAACGAACAAGTGTCCATAGAGCCGGAAATCTTGTAGTATAAACCAAGGATCCCATATCCGGGATGACTGCGAGAAACGAAAATGGATACCAGGTTCCAAAAATTCAAGGAGGTGATGAAAAAACTTTACATCGATATCCCACTCCTTGATGCCCTCTCTAAGGTACCGGCTTGGGCAAAATACCTCAAAACTCTATTATCAAGGAAGTACATCACTGAGGAACAAGAAACTGTCAAGCTTGCCCAGACCACCTCTGATATCATCCTCAATAAAATGCCAAAGAAGAAGAAGGACCCAGGTTCCTTCGGAATTCAATGCTGCATTGGAAATGCATCAACCAAAAAGGGATTAGCTGACCTAGGGGTCAGCATATCCATTATGCCTTATTCTATGTGCAAACGATTAGGTTTCACCGAATTGCTACCTACAACAATGACAATCCAGTTAGCTGACTCTACCATCACCGCACCTCTGGGGATTATTGAAGATATTCCTGTTAGGATAGGCAAAGATGCCTATGTCCCGTGCGACTTTGTCATCATGGATATTAAGGAAGATCTGAGATACCCGATAATTTTTGGCAGACCTTTCCTCGCTACTGCCAGGGTGCTTATCGATGTTGAAGCTGGTACCATCATTCTAAGGCTCGAAAAAGAAGCAATTCAATTCCGAGTCCTCAATAGCATGAAAGGCCCCATCATCCAAGAGGAGGGTTTTCTTCTAGACGCAATACAACAAATGTCTAAATTAGAAATATTTGAGCCAGCAGACGAGTTAGAGAATGTCCTAACCAACCCAGAAGTCGAATTCTCTGTGAACGAACTGGTTCAACAGTGTATGCAACATCTAGAGAAGGCCGAAGAAGCACTGACGGCCACCTTTGAAGAACTCAAAGTTGTCACCATTATAGAAGCAACTGAGCAACCTAAGGCTCCTGAAATGAAGACCCTGCCCATGGGACTCAAACATGTCTTCTTGGATGAGGAAAAATTATGCCTGGTTATCATCATCTCTACCTTAACAGAAAACCAGGAAGCAAGACTTCTGGATGAGCTGAAGAAACACAAAAAGGCCATTGGATATAAGATAACTGACCTGACGGGCATAAATCCAGCCCTATGCATGCACAGGCTACCCATGGTCGAAGAATTTAAGCCATCTCACGAACATCAAAGGAAGTTGAACCCTAATCTCAAAGAGGTGGTTCACCTGGAGGTCCTCAAATTACTTAAAGCTGGCATAATCTACCCTATCTCTGACTCCCAATGGGTCAGCCCCGTCCAAGTAGTTCCTAAAAAGGGAGGCACTACTGTCGTGCTTAACGACAAAAATGAGTTAGTACCCACTAGGACGGTGACAGGGTGGAGGATGTGTATCGATTATAGAAAATTGAACAAAGCCACGCGGAAAGATCACTTCCCTCTGCCCTTTCTCGATGAAGTCCTAGAGCGTTTAGCTCATCAGAAATATTTCTGCTATCTTGATGGTTATTCCGGGTTCTACCAAATACCCATACACCCAGAAGACCAAGAGAAAACTACCTTCATCTGTCCTTTTGGAACATATGCTTTTAGAAGAATGCCTTTCGGGTTGTGTAACGCACCCGCTACATTCCAAAGATGTATGTCCACCATTTTCGCAGGATTAACAAAATCCATAATGGAAGTGTTCATGGATGATTTCTCAGTTTAAGGAGATTCTTTCGATAACTATCTAATCAACCTTGGGCAAGTTTTACAACGTTGCGAGGAAATGAACCTTATACTGAATTGGGAAAAATGCCATTTCATGGTAACTGAAGGTGTCGTCCTCAGGCACAGAGTGAGTGACAGAGGAATCGAGGTTGATAAAGCAAAAATTGATGTTATCTTGAAGCTGTCGCCGCCGAAAGATATAAAGGGAGTAAGGGCTTTCTTGGGTCATGCGGGGTTCTACAAAAGATTTATCAAAGATTTTTCAAAGATAGCAAAACCCATGACCCAACTCCTGACTAAAGATACTGAGTTCATCTTTAACCAAGAATGCATGCAAAGTTTCTCTACTCTAAAAAATGCTTTAATTTCTGCACCTATTCTGAGAGCCCCAGATTGGTCGCTACCATTTGAAATTATGTGCGACGCAAGTGATTACGCCATAGGGGTTGTATTAAGACAGCAGATCGACAAGAAACCTTACGTAATTTACTACGCTTCTAAAACTCTAGATGAAGCACAAAAGAACTGTACTACTAAAGAGAAGGAGTTCCTGGCTGTCATCTACGCGTTTGAGAAATTCCGCTCCTATTTGATCGGATCCAAGGTCATCGTCTACAGTGACCACTCTTCCATTCGATACCTTATTCAGAAGCAAGATGCCAAACCCAGACTTATCCGTTGGGTGTTGATGTTTCAGGAATTCAATTTGGAAATTAAAGATAAAAGTGGAGTGGAAAACGTCGTAGCCGACCATCTCAGTCGTATCGAAGTTGAAGATGAAGATAAAATCCCTATCCGAGATTCTCTTCCGGACGACCAACTAATGAAGGCTGCTCATGGATTCCCTTGGTATGCGGATATTGTCAATTATCTAGCTACAAGAATCATTCACCCATCTGCTTCCTACCATGACAAAAGGAAATTCCTCCACGACATAAAACAATATTATTGGGATGAACCTTACCTATTTCACCTTTGTGCTGATAGACTTTTCTGTCGCTGCCTGCCAGAAGAAGAGATTACCCCCGTCCTAGAGCATTTCCATTCAGGACCCACGGGGGGCACATGAGTGCAAAGAAAACTGCTATAAAAGTTCTACAATCAGGCTTCTTCTGGCCAACCATAGCAAAGGACTCCTATGATTTTGTAAAATCTTGCAACAAATGTCAATTTTCTGGCAACATATCCAAAAGGAACGAAATGCCCCTCACAATGTGGCAAGAAATTGAGCTTTTCGATGTGTGGGGGTAGAATATATGGGCCCTTTTCCTTCTTCTTATGGTTTCGTTTACATCCTGTTTGCGGTGGACTATGTCTCAAAATGGGTCGAGGTTATACCCACTATGTCCAGCGATTCCAAACAAGTTATTAAATTGTTCAAAGACATCATTTTCCCCAGATTTGGAGTCCCCAGAACTGTCATATCAGATGGCGGGACCCATTTCCAGGAACAAAGTTTTGAAGCCCTATTGAAAAAGTACGGAGTCAACCACAAAGTAGCAACGCCTTACCGTCCACAGACCAGTGGTCAGGTTGAGGTATCAAATAGACAACTAAAGGCGATTCTAGAAAAAACAGTCAACAGAAACCACACTGACTGGTCCAGCAAGCTTCCCGATGCCCTTTGGGCATACCGAACTGCTTATAAAACACCAATCGGGACAACCCCGTTCCATTTGGTATACGGGAAGTCATGTCATCTTCCAGTGGAGCTGGAACACAAAGCTTGGTGGGCCATCAAACAGCTAAATTTCGATCTTAAAAGTGCCAGAGAAAATAAACAACTCCAGCTGCAGGAGCTAGAGGAGCTCCGAATGACTGCTTATCAAAGTGCCAGGATTTATAAGGAGCAAACCAAAATGTGGCACGATGGTCATCTTAAGAGGAAAGACATCGCCATCGGCGACAAAGTACTCCTTTTCAACTCCAAGCTCAAGTTGTTCCCCGGAAAACTTTGAACAAAATGGTCAGGGCCCTTCACCATAAAGCATATATACCCAACTGGAGCTGTCATAATTGTCGACAACAACGGAGGAGAAAGGACGGTCAACGGTCATCGTTTAAAGAAATACGACACTCCAGCAGATAAAATGCCAAGACAGACCATTGAAATCAAAGATGCCACGCCATCAGCATAACAACATCAAAGCTTCGTCGGGCCAGCGACGTAAAACCCAGGCGCTACTTGGGAGCCAACCCAAGATTTCAGCTTCTTCCTTTATTTTCCGTTCTTTTAATTACCTTAGGTTTATCTTATGAAAATATAAAAAAATCCATATAACCAAAACAAACATAAAAATAAAAAAATGAAAATATAAAAAAAAATCACATAACCAAAACAAGCATAAAAATATAAAAATCCTTTCGACCATTACCCTTCCAAACGGTCCTGAAACCGTTTGGAGCCAAACGGTCCTCAAACCGTTTGGAGTCTAAACGGTCGCTAAACCGTTTGACCTAGGGTCGACCCCCGTTTCCTATAAATATAAACCCTCCCCCCTTCTTCTCTCTTCGATTCTCGAGCTTCCTCACACTCTTGCGCAAGAGCTGTTCCTGTGCCTTCGTCTTCCTGCTCCTGTGCGGCTTAGTTTCTCTCCGCCTCCGATGGCCCGGTTCTCGTGTTTATTCATGGCAACCTCACCTCAGTGTCGCCACCCTCCGCTTCGCCGTCGTCTTCTCTGCCAACAGCAACAAGGTTGGCACACCACCTTCACCGACGTCGGTTGCGCCGCCGCAAACCCTGTTCTATCAAACCATCTGCCATTATCTTCACCTTTCCTGCCACCATCGCCGACGCCTGAACCTACCACAAGACAACCTTTTTGATCTTTTCGCCTCCGCCACCATCATCTTCACCTTTGCTGCCATCTACGGCACCAACGCGGTCCTCTTTTCCATCGCCTTTATCGCCATCGGCTCCGCCTTTTCCATCGCCACCTTCGTCACTTTCGCCGACCGCTTCACCCGACGTTTCTCCTTCCAAACGGTCTCCAAACCGTTTGGAACCAAACAGTCTCCAAACCATTTGGAACCAAATGGTCATGAAACCATTTGGGACCAAACGGTCTCCAAACCGTTTAGAACCAAACGGTCCTGAAACCGTTTGGAACCAAACGGTCCTAAAACCGTTTGGGACCAAACAGTCTTCAAACTGTTTGGGACCAAACGGTCCTGAAACCGTTTGGAACCAAACGGTCCCAAAACCATTTGGAACCAAACGGTCCTGAAACAGTTTGGGACCAAACAGTCTTCAAACCGTTTGGCCTTCCACAATCGTTTAAGATTTATAAAAATAAAAAACCACATAAATACAAATAAAAATCCAATTCTTTTCTAAGCATCTCTTCTTACTCATGATTTTCCACTTTTCAGAAATGGCATCACCAGCTAAGAATGCCACAGGATCTGACGACGCTCCTTTCTGGACAAAGGAGCAAATGATGGCAGACCGGGACAAACTCCACAAAATCATAGATGACTACAACAAGATTGGAAAGGCCCCACTAATGGTCAAAATCATGGATGTCTTGTGTGACATTGACCGCCTCAACAAATGTCTAACTAAGGCGCCTGAAGAAGAAATCAAAATATCCTCTAGTGATGAAGGCTCGGAATACTCGCCAAACCTCGAGGACGAGTCCCCACCTGAAAAATCAAAGGGGAAATGAAAGGTCCAGGAAACCGCAACCGGACAACCCTCCAAGAAAAGAGCAAGAAAGCAGGTCCGACCTGTCACTGCAAGGGAGAAAACCCTGGTAGGAAACACTCCACCAATCACCACCTCCGCTGCCGCTCCCGCAACCATCACTGTCCCTTCTTTCCCTCCTGTCACCACCGTAGCACCACCACCTAAAAACCTCTACATACACACCGCCCTCTCCACCGACAAAATCCTAAAACCTACTAAGTACTTCTACTCCAGCGTACTACTTAAGATGGGGATCCACAACCGAATTTAACATGCTAGACAAAGCCAACCTTGCAAGGTTGTGTTTGGTACCTGAGATCTCATATTCTGAACCCACAACTGAATTCTTCACCTTTCTTAACAAAGAGCCCATCGACATTATGGATCGATCACGGGATGGAGGAGACTGTAGGCTGGTCACCAAGCTTTTCGGCAGCAAGGTTGTCATAACAGAACATATGCTGAATGAAATGTTTATTGACAACCAGGAGCAGCTAAAGAAAGCCAAGGTTGTGGGAACTGAGAAACCTAATTTCAACAGGCACAACTTTTGGAAATCTCTGACTGGGCTCCCCACCTACGATGCGAAGACATGCAAAGCATCGAATATACAATCTGGACTAGTGCACACCTTACACAAAATCCTCGTAGGCACACTCTTCCCCAGGACAGAAGGTGGGAATGTTATAATCTCAGATCTCTTTGTTCTCTGGTCCATTCTAAACGGAATGTCAGTCAACATTGGACAACATATGATCCAGAAATTATCCGCTTACTCCCTGGGGAAGGAAATCTGCATGGGGGGTCATGTCACATCCATCATCAAATATCTCAAGATGGACAGACCGCTACCCAGATGCACACAAATAAAGGGCGACATCCTCACTAACGAATAAACCTTGAAGAACTCCTTCATTATCAAGGAAAAGGATGTGAAGCTATATTACGTTTTTTCCCCTACAGTCAAATCATCCATAACCCTGCTACCGCTGCCGGAGCTTGCCGATTACGACAAGGAAAAGCTCCTTTTCACTGACGAGGAGCTTACCAAACTCTTAGCTACGGTCACAGCACCAGCAAAGAAAATAAAGGCAGGGCAGACTGAACATAGCATCAACGCCCCGACAGCTAGAATAACAAAAATCCCTGTGAAACGACCATCCACAAGACTTTCGCAGAATCAACAGTTGTTGGGGACACCAACTTCAAAGCCACATCCAAAAGACAACCCCCTTCCTGACGATCACATCACCACCTCATCTTTAGACTCTTTCATCATGAGTCTAAATGTTGAGCTAACTGCCACCACCTCACCACCCTCAACCTTTCCAACATCCACCACCCTTCCTTTTTTCTCCACAACCACGCTACCACCTACATCCTTTTCTTCACCTCTTTTCCCTTCGGGCTCCCCCTTCTCCACTCCTATGCCCGACTTTACCACTTCCCCTCCACCTCCACAGTCTCTACCCCATCACTATCACTCCCACCACTTTCACCAGAGATACCACCACCTTTCACATCCACCACCACCCCGACTCCGTTGGTGACCCCATCCATAGTCACCACGCAGTTCGTGGCACCATCGGTTTCTCTTCCGCAAGACACTACCACCCTCCCACGCAGACCCCAGCCACCCCACCCTTCCGCTTCTGGGGTCCCCTTTTCCAACATCGGTGAGGAATTCGGACGTCAATTCGACGTCATCCGAAACCTCCTCACCGATCCTTCTAACATTTTACATTCTATTTTTTCTTGTGTGCATGGATTATCCAAACAGGTGGTCACGATCGACGAACAGAACTGCGCCTTGCCCAACATCCTCCAAGGTTTTCAGCAATGACAAGATGAGGTGGCTAAGCAAGTTGACCACATCAACAGCCACTACAACAACTTGCCCGAGCTGGTCCTTGGAGCGAAGCGCCAGTAAGAAGCGATGGCTAAGCAACTCGATGAGATCTCTATGCAGACTCAACCTCTGCCCGAGACTCTCTGCGAGCTCAAGCAGCAACAAGCAGCTCTTAGCACGTGCGTGGACACCATCAGCAGCACCCTCACACACCTAAACAATCGCCAAGAGGAGTCAACAAATAATGAAATCCAGCAACTATGTGCTCAAGTAACAGATCTTACAGCACGACTCCTCTCCGTCGAGGGCCGATATAAAGACCTCAAAGAAACACATGATGCACTGCTCGAAACACATGAACATGTGCAAGTGGCGTTCGATGAGTTACAAGCCGTTCATCGGCGGTGCAAAAAGACCGCACACAAGAAGCCAGCAGAAAAGGCAGTGGCTGACAAAGATGGCGATAACGACGACGACGAAGACTCCGACTCCTCTGCTGATTCGAACAATGATACCACCTCCTCAGGTGATAAATCTGATGATGGAGAGGACCCAGGCCAAGCAGTAGAACCTTCTCAGAAAGGTTTCAACAAAGGTCACCAAGAAGGTGGACATCACCCCAAGTCACCCCACAACGAAAATGTAAACATGTCATATGGGGACCCATTCCTTGATTATTTTGCTTTGGGATCCATTGGGGAGTCTGCTAAAAATGCAGCTTTCACTGAGTTCCAGCAATGTATATTAGGAACCAGCGCAAGCCCACCTGCAACAACCGCTCAACCTTTCTCCGCACTTGATAAATCAATGCCTTTCCCCCATGACCAGGACGAGTTAGAATGAGTGTGATTAGATACAGATGAAGAACTCGATTTTGCTTCTGACTCAGATGACGATCTGCAAGGCTATGCAGAAGTCCTGGAACAACCTTCTTCCCCCACTCCGTAGGAGCTTCCCCCACCACCACCTCTACCGCACAAAATGCACGATCTAGATATGGTGGCCATCTCCACACTAGATGCTCAGGACATTTTTATACTGAACACTATTGTCGACGATGCAAAAGCGGGGGAAGACATCATCTATCATAACACAAAAACTAAGCACAAGTTGACACGAGAAGACTTCCGCAACATCCTGCGACCACGATCCACGATGCCAATGGCAATCTTTCGTGTCCTACTCGCCAACTGTATAGAAGTGTACAAAATCTCTAAGAGGCAGCAGCCAGTTTTTAATGCCTCACCTGCTCTATCTATCGGCCTTTTATACAAAGATATACGAGCAAAGTCCATAGAGCGGCTGTGTGTTGGTTTAGCACGGCGGGCACGTTATCTTACCGTGCCCTTCCAAGTTTCGGACCACTGGCTATTTATGATTGTAGACACCGAGGCTCGGAACGCCAAGGTTTATAATTTTTGTGGCACTGAGCTACCTGCCGGTACAATAAATTTTGTTGGTGAAGCAGCAGGCGAAGCGAGATGTATACCCTTCCGGCTGCTTAAGTTAATTTGGGTTGCATGCCCATCCCTCCATCAAGACTGGAGCCAACCTTGGTTCCAAATAATTAATCCACAAGTTCAAGCTGCTCCGAGATCTGGGGACTGCGCTTTTTGCACCATCTGTCACATCTAAGCGCTGAACCAAGAAATCTCTTTTGCTGATATAGTCGCTGAAGATTTTCACTCTTTGCGAGGGCGTTACGCCATGGAGCTCATTTGTGATAGAAGGTTCTTCAAGGACCCGACTATGGCACCAGATGACGTCCCTCGCTACCTTTTTTCAGCGATACAACGTCCGCAGAGGCGACCTTTCCGACAAACTTTGAAAGAGCTGGAGAAATCCAAGAAGCCAGCCACCGCTCCCGAGCAAATAAAAAGTGACATAGATCTTTTGTATGCCATAGAACCAACCTTCCCAGACTTTGACCTCAGTGCTTGCAGCGGTCTCTCCGACATTGAACTACGCCTCATCATGTCAAGGCTTTCCGCCGAGAAGGATTAACTTGTATGCATGTTTGGTGACATTCTAATAATGGCAGACACGCTGCGAGAGACTATACAGTTTAAAGGATCTCTCTCTGTAAGCTTAATGGCCGCTTATCAATTTCTCCTTGGCCAAAATAACCCCACAACATATACGGCGTCCCCATACATGAAGGATGATCTTTTAAAGCTAAAGAACTTAGGAACAACTGAAGCGCTAATCTCCTTTCTCCAACACACAACGCCGAAGTTCATCATGCTACCCTTCCTTTATCATGAGCACTGGATGCTCCTGGCAACAAACCTACCAGAAGGAACAACTACAATCTATAACAGTTCTGACATCCAGTACAATCCACAGTAGAAGAATTATGTCGTGACACCAAAGACGCCCACGGAGGTAATGGCGAAGGAATGCGCCGACAAATTAATCACCTTTTTAATTCAGCATACAAGGGCTTACGACACCGAACATTTTCATCGCCCTTCCTTCAGCCACAAATGCCCACAACAAATCTGGGAATCAAATGACTGCGGCTTCCACGTCCTCTACTGGATGTACACCATCATGGTCCTCCAAAGACCAGTAGAGGATATGACTGACGTGGATTATCACACTCTATGTGTACAGTTTGTAGCTAATCTACTTCGAACACCAGGGGCAAACTCCGGATTAACTTAGCCTGCAGCCCTTGTCATCGTACTTCTCAACCTATCACTTTGACACTCTGAGGACAGAGTGAGTGATAAGTTAGGGGGGGTACATTAGACAAGGGTGAGGTATCATTTCAAACCCCTCTTTTTCCATCTTCTCCTTCCTTTTTATCTGTACATATTTTATTATTTTCCTTTACACATTCTTTTTAATTTAATTCTTTTGGAATAAAGTTACCCTCAGCTAACTTTAGAATCATGTTAGTCCTCAAAATTAAATAGCACTTAGACATATAATGGCGACTTAATAATGTCTCTCCACTATCGATTTTCATGCTTTTGTTTCACTTCTATATCTGACTCTCCACAGGTCAATATCAAGGAAGAAATAAGCCAAGCTCTCAAGGATGAGAGGGGCATCAGGCGACTTCCAAATCAAGAAGTCTTGCAAGAGGATCACAAAAAGAAACCAAATAAGTGCATGTTGAAAAACTCTAAGAACAGCTTTCGTCTCTTCAAATAAAAGAGGCTTGGCCGCCCAAAACAATTTTCCGAAAAAAAACCCCCAAAACCCAAGCCTGTGAGTCTTCAAATAAAATCCAGAGAGTTGAATAAAATTATGAGAGTTGTTCCACAAATAAGGATCTATATAAAGAACCAATGAAGGTCTCACCCGACCGGCACATTCAGCTTCCCTCACGAAGGCAGATGTGTCGTGCCTGGTAGTGAAACCCTAAGGTAACTAAATATATGAAAGGCTTATAAAGGACTCACCCGGCCGGTACATTCATCTGCCCTCATAAAGACAGATGTGTCGTGCTCGGTAGTGAGATTCTAAAAGCATAGACAACCCCTCCCCCACTTGAAGGGGGAGTTACACTTCAAGCCTTTAGCCAACCCTCATACCCACTCTAGCTTCCAGTAGGTTCTTCAGAGAGGTATAAAGCTGATTAGAGTCAACAACATGCACAGAATAAAAGTGGTCTCGATGCAAGCTACGAGATACGTGAAGGAACCTGAGACCCAAGTGACTCTCAAAACCTGAAAGAATCAAGGCAAGCAATAAGACCTGATATGACCTTAGGAGAACTCAGGTTGAGAATTGAAGCAAGAGTATGGAAATCCTAACTAAATAAAATCACTTCGCCATTACATGCCTCAGCTCTATCTAACTTGAGGACAAGCTAGACTCTAAGTTAGGGGGGGTGATAACCTCCAATTTTGGATGATTATCTTAGTCTTTTCTTTAGTTTTCCACACTCTTTCTAAATTAAAATTAGACATAATCCCTAAATATTCCCTCTTATTGTAAATATACTATTAGACTAACTTTTCCCTTTTATATTTGTAGAAAAAGACACAAAAATCATAAAAGACTCAACCAGCCTCAAGACCGCATGGGCTCACACGGTCCCAAGACCGCATGGAGCCAATCGGTCCCGAGACCGCATGGAGTCACACGGTCCCAAGACCGCATCAAGCCAATCGGTCCCGAGACTGCATGGAATCACACGGTCCCAAGACTGCATGAAGCCAATCGGTCCCGAGACCGCATGGAGTGACACAGTCCCGAGACCGCATGAAGCCAATCGGTCCCGAGACCGCATGGAGTCACACGGTCCCGAGACCGCATGAAGCCAACCGGTCCCGAGACCGCATGGAGTCACACGGTCCCAAGACCGCATGAAGCCAACCAGTCCCGAGACAGCATGGAGTCACACGGTCCCAAGACAGCATGAAGCCAACCGGTCCCGAGACCGCATGGAGTCACACGGTCCCGAGACCGCATGAAGCCAATCGGTCCCGAGACCACATGGAGTCACACGGTCCCGAGACCGCATGAAGCCAATCGGTCCCGAGACTGTATGGAGTCACACGGTCCCGAGACTGCATGAAGCCAAATGGTCTTGAGGTCCAAACAGTCTTGAGGCCCAAATGGTCTTAAGGTCCAAACGGTCTTGAGGTCCAAACGGTCTCCAAACCGTTTGGACTTCACTTAAGGCCTTTAAATAAGACCCCAAGGGTCCTCAAAAAGACATCAAGTTTCAGACGTCCAGAGGCTGCCTCAATCACTCCAGAGCAAATCCAACTTCCATCCTCCGCCCAGGGGCTGCCGGTCTGAGACCCACACTCCATATCGAAGCTGCTTTCTCTCTCTCTCTCTGCCAAAGAAGGTGGGAAGATGGGATCTCGTCATCACACAACCTGTGAAGCTGGTGGATCGTCTCTCTCTCTCTCTCCAAGGGGTTGACTTTCCTCTCTCCTTTGTGGGGATGCCGCTCTCTCTCTCTCTCTTATTGCCTCCTTCTTTGTCCTAGTTATGAGCGAGTAGTCTCTCTCACTGGGGTGCGGGGAGTAGCCCCGCTACCCATGTTTTCATATCATGTAAATGTAATCCATAGTTTGTAATATAGAGTTATTATCTTTTCAGTTCAACACTAAACGTTTAACGAATGCTTGTTGCTTGATCATCAACTTGTGTTATCTTTTATCTTTTAGTATGAATTGTCTACATTTGTACTATTAGATTCAAAACTCATTTGTATGTTGGTTCTTGGTGCATGTATCCACCATGCATCTATTTTGGTATCTAGGAGTGTCTTTCGAGGAGTGGAGTATACTCACTCCCATCATTGTACTTTCATGCTATGAAATGGAATCAGTTGACGTGTGAAAGTACAACCTTGATGAGTCGAGGAACACACTTTGCGAAGGGAATGATGCAAAGTAGTTGACCATTCGCTCGGGGATGGCTGACTTTGCAACATTCCCGCACTTCTCGTAGTTAGCTCTCTGAAAGGAAACTAATCTCCAAAAGGAAACTAAGTCTACAAAGATACTAACTGACTAAACTCTTGTTGCAGGTTATGTTTTACTTTGCATGTCTTGATCCATGTGTAGTGGCGGTGAAAAACCGATCACACCCTAGTAACTTTTATGATTGTTTAACTTCTTAAATTTTACTTGCTTTCTTTACTTTACATGTTCTTAGTTTAAAAAACAACAAAACCAACCTTTCGATTTAAGTGCCTACTATTGAGTGACTAAGTGAAGTTCTAACGTTTTTCATCTTGTTGCTTGCAACAAGACCGTTGTCTTGAGGATTTGACCCTTAACTATACTACGATAAGACTTCCACATATCTTAGCATATGTGGGTGGAGTTCTCTATCTAGTATAAGCAAGGCTAAACCTAAAGACTTATCATCTTTAGGATTTTTAGTTGGTGCACACAATTCCACGTAAGTGGAAGCTCCATCAGTTTTATGTCAAATTATTAACCAAATGAATTGCTAATCAGATATTGGATAGGGTAATATTTTTGTCAAGTTAATCCTATTCTCAAGGCTATACAACATCTTGCTTGACCATATTATGTGTTACAATTTTCTAATGTTCTTGATATGTAATTATTTTCTCAAAATGTGATGCATGGAATAAATATAATACAATCATTATGTTCTAACAACACTATGTTCTAATTTTGTAATAATCAAATAATTATTTTAAAATGACACTATCATCATCTATTAACTGGTTAGCATGTAAAGATGTAGATCCATCCATGACATCTTTGAAGGATCTTGACATGGCAGTTGTAATTGCCAGCATCATTTCTCAAAATATGTCTTCAATAGGTTTTAGGGGAGGAAAAAACAAAATCCTAGAAGATGGTAGAAACATATATATCTAACAACGTAGAACTTGAGATGTGTTCATAATTGTTAGAACATTCTCACATACCCTCTTAGATGAATCACTACCAACTCCATGAACACGGAGGCAAGTATTTTCTTCTTCCACCACCTTGTCCATCAATAGATGTTCATCATCATGTTGAACATCCCCCATACAACAAATGCTCCTTATCGTGCTTTCCTCCTCCATGACTAGAATCATCATCAACCCCTCATTCCCTAGAAACACTCATCTCACCATGCATTTTTATCCAGCAAAGCATTAGGTTTTACAAAAATAAAATCCAAGTTGTTAACTTTCTTTCTTTTGGTCATAAACTAGTGAGTGGAGACCATGAAATCACCCTCCCAAAAAAATGAAAGGGCTCACTACTGTTAACTTAGCTTTGATTCAATCCCACGAAGATTTAAAGCCATTTCATTGTGTTTCATAGATTATTTTATGTTAGGACATATTAGGATAGTAATCCCTCTTGCTTATTTACTCATTTAATAAGTAAGTATTAGATAGCTTTATGAGTCGAAATGAAGGATCACTCATCATTTTAACCTTCTCATAAGTAGTTCTAAGGGGTTATGGACATTCATCATGAGTAAAAGTTTGCAGTTGTCTAAGGAGAAACTTAGCTAAGGCATCCACTAGCGTATTGAATCTCCTTGGGGTATATGTGATTGTGGTATCTAAGAATTTTTGCAACAGTTGTGTGATTCTGAAATAGAACAGACCATATAGTCCCCATTTTCCTTTGTCTTCCTTTAACAAGTTGCAGGCTACCTATGAATCTGAAAGGATTATACAGTTGTGCAACCTGTTGCTTTCAGCCAGAGATACTCCTTGCAAGATGGCATAAAGTTCAGCTTCTAATAAATTTGTTCCGGTTAGGATTGAGTGTGAAGAAGAAATCCACTACCCCCGATAACTTCTCACAATAGCACATGTAGATTGCATGTTGATGTGTTTGTACTTGTTGCATCCACATTGATAAAGACCATTGAATGGTTTACATGGTTCCACATTGTAATTGAATTTTTTGGAGTAATATTGGTTTTCATCTCATTACGTGTCAAAAGGTTGTCATTTAGATATTGTGTTATGGCATTAATTACTTGGGTGTAATATAGTGATTTCTCTTGAAAGGTGAACTTATTTCTTCTCTTCTAGATATGCAGTCAAGTAATGGCCCAGGATTTAGTTTCTATCAGCGTCTACTGTGGGAGTTTGTGATCTATTTGAACCAGGTGTTGAAATCATTTGCAGTGTAGAACCCTACAAGAATGGAGGGGTACATGTTGCTCCATATATCAGTATCTTTTGGACAATCCTGTAGGGTATGCATAATAGTTTTAGGTGTGTTCATTACAAAGATTGCAAGTATCATTGTCAACCATCTTCATAATCTTCTATCTACAGTTGGTTTTGAGGTTGTTGTGCATGCATAACAGAGGAAGACTTTTGTAACGGCCCCGCCTCCCGGTAACCCCCAATTAAGGGAGACCAAGAGGTCAGAGTCGTTATCCCAATTAATAGGATCAACGGTTTGACAAATAATCAATAATAATTACAAAATTCTACCAAACTATACTGAAAGCTGGTATAAGATAAAACTTTGCATGCCTTTTTCAAAAACTTGGATATCTACTTCTATCCACATCTGGAGTCTATTCTAACTAATCCTCCTTTGTACTTTAATTCTTATTTAATTCCACATATGCCATTTTAATGTTTGTCCTTTTTAAACTTGTACCTAAAACACCGACAAACAAAATGTTGGTCAGCATAAATGAATATGTCGGTATGTGGGGACCATCAAAATTTCACAAATATGGCTAACAATCTAAATATCACAATCAAGTTAATTAACAAGTCAAATTACGCTTTCAGTGTGACATTCTCCACCACTTTTTCCCTAACCCTGGCATACCCCCTTTCGGGTTTCTCTTTTGCCATTGACTTAAGGCCACCTTCTCAATCCCGAGCTTGGTGCCTGGAGTCACCCTTCATGGTGCCCTTTAGTCATGCAATATCATAGGCCACCTTCTCCATCCTGAGCTTGGTGCCTGGGGTCACCACTCATGGTGCCCATGGGTCTTCCCTCCTGGGCTTCACCTTTTTGCATCATCCATCAGGGTGGCATGTAGGTGCGAGAATACACAGTTCTAATATAATTGTGATAATCAAAGTGATTTTATGATTTGCAATCATGAACATCCAAACTTATAGGTTGCATTCAATGTGATCAAATCATCCAGAAAACCTTTGGGAAACTAATGTGATCAACCATAATTAACCACATACCTGTCAGGCTGACTTGAGTGCAGAAATAATCCAATTAAGCAAGAAATCAAGCAAGCACACAAGATGATCTGGAAATATGCATCCAATTTTCCTATAATTGATCAGGCCATCAAGGTCTATTAAACCTAGCTCGCTTCCTAGGGTTTCTAGTCCACTTTTGGGGTTTCCATTGCAATTAGGGTTTTAGCCTCCATAATACCTTTATCACACTTAATAATCTCTTAGATCACAAACCCCAATTCCACATCATAAGCCCCAATTAAAATCTATTATTTCTCTTTTATACGAAAGCTACCATCTTTATCCTTTTAAGTCATTCACGATCATTAGACCCAATTATCACCTTTAGTTTTTTTTTAATTGACGACTCATATTTCACCATGATCTAATTCATATTTGGATTCCATTTATTACTAATTCCACATTTATCCATTAGAAAAACCCTAATTACCAAATTAAGGGTATTCATCCACAATTAGGAACTTTTATACTCAAAATAGCTTAGAGCCATCAAATATCAGCTTTATACACGAATTTGACCAATTGAAACCATTAAGAAACATAATTACTAACATTAGGGTTTCAAGGCCCATTAAAGCTTATGTATGCACATGGAACCCTAAATTAATCAAATTACGCATAAGGTTCATCCTTTTATATCTAATGCATCTTTTTATAATCAACAAGTTAATATCAACTTTAAACATCCATATAACCCTTCCTAATTCATTAATCATCAAATATTAAGGGTTGTTCATCAATTAAACCATTAAAGATAGCATCTTTACATTCTTTATGAATTGCTAGTAGAATTGATTTTCAAATATAATTTATTTCTGTTCCTCTCGTTCTTAGGACCAGTTTTCATATTTTGACTTTATTCATCGGAGCTTCCTATCAAAAGTTGTGATTTTTGCAAAGAAAACTATTTTCTTGAATTATCTATTACTTTTAGAAAATGTGGGTCGTTTGATTGATGATCCGCTGGACCCGGCAGAATCCAGTGATCCATGATCACACACCCCACCCACGATTGAAAAGAATGAAAAGATAGCTATGTCCTTACCTGGTAAACGCAACCGTGAGAGCAAAAGGGGTCTTTTCCCCTTCCTCTTCTTCTTCCTCACGATCTTCCCCTATTCGCGAACCAGGCTTGTCGTGGTCAACCTCAGAGTTGACTCTGAGCATCTTGTTCCCCCAGCCGCCGGTGGAGATCGCCGCACTTCCGCCGAGCCCCACCAAACTTGAGGGTGCCTTCGGCTTCGCCAGTTCTGGCTGGAGTTGACGGGACAGAGAAGCTCTTCTCCGAAGAGAAGCAGCTTCAAGCTGAAGGTGTTTCTCGCAATTGAACCTACGCACTGACTTACCCCCCTTCGTCCAAACACAATGGGGCATTCTGGGCTTTTTCAGAGGGTGTGCGACCTTCTATATATATAGGGGAGACGAGTATGGAGTCTGACCCTATCCGCCAATTAGGGAAAACTGACCCACACAGGGAAAGTAGGGGAAACAAAGGATGGTTTGGTCCAACTCTGTCTCTCGATTCTAATGGGCATCTCAGCTTTCCAAATTGTGGCTTGAGGAGAGAGAGAGGTGTGATAAGATCACATGTCATGCTAATCTTTCCTTTTCTAACTTTAGCTGGAAGACGATCTTAAGATCGTGCAATCGCCATCCAACGGCCGTCATTGGGAGTGACACATGCATGGGTTGGGCCTAAGGTTTCCTATTCTCAAGATAATTCCTCATTATTTAGGAATCTTGGAAAAATCATAACTCCTAATTCATGGCTCTGTTTTTTTCCCAAATTTTGAGGGAATCTTATTAATGACTTAATCTATCATCATGCCAAATTTGGGTTCATTATCTAAAAGAAAATGGGAATTTTATTTAGGTGCAAGATATCACTCAATTATATACATTTCTCACATATTTTCTCTTTCCCTTGCTTTTAAATTATTATTCTGAGTTCCTTGAACCTCAAGGAACCTTAATGGCTCGAAATCCCATCTTGGGAATATACATTAGCCTTTTACTTATCTTTTATCCATTATTTCTCATTTCCCTTTTTATTTTTTTTATTAAAATATCTCTTTTTGAGGATTTCTCTTTATCTTTCTTTATATTTTACTTATTGGAATTCCTTTTAATATTAAAAACCTTATGGATATGAAAATACATCAAGGATGACTCAATATTACCTCTTTCCACTTATTTCCCATATTTTATCATTGTCTCCAATTTCTTTCTTAATAAGGAAATATTTGATTGATCTTTTCTTTTCTTGTTGCATTATCTTTGCAACTTTGGACTGCTTGGAACCCAAGGAACCCAAGAGGCACGAAATCCAACTTTGGATAACATTTTTTGCCTTCTAGAGGTTTCTACATCTTTCTTTTCTCCATTTTTTTATTTACTCATTTAATAATGGAGTTTCCTTTGTCTTTTCCTATTGGGCCCAATAGCCAATAAAACCCATAAAACAACCAACAAGGCTATTGTAAACGAAATCCTTTTATTCAAAACAAATTATATCATTATTTGTTCAAATATCTTTAATAGGAGAAATTATATTTCTCACCAAAAGAACCCAAAAATTGGGGTTGTAACATCCTTCCCCTCTATAGGAATTTTGCCCTAAAAATTCCACTAGGCACACAAACAAATAGGATAAGCCTTTCTTATGTCCATCATGGCTCCCATGTAACCTCACCCTATCCATGGTTCTTCCCAAGAACCTTCATCATCTCATATTCTTTCATCTGAGTTCTCTCTCACCTTGGTAATCGTACCCTCATAGGTGACTCAGGACATTTCAGCCTCTCATAAAGCTGAATAGGTTCATGGCTCAGCACATGGGTACCTCACATAGTGCTCTAGATTGGACTCATGGAACACATTATACATCATGTTATCCCGAGGGGTAGTGCTAAACACAACCATCTCCACCAATCCATCTCAAATGGACCCATATACCGGGGACTCAGCTTTCTCAACTGTAGCTTAGAGGGGTCGGATTTTCACATCCCATACTCTCCAATAGTGAACTGCATGTCAGTCTGCTTTGCATCATCTCACAACTCATGTCTCCCCTGGGCTCTCTCTCTTAGCCATTGCACGATCAAAGCGACTTCATCTGCACACACTGTGGTTCTTTCTTGACCTTCGCGAGGTCCTTTCACCAACATCATCTTAATGAAGTGGTGACCGACACAACCTCCCTTACAGAGCTTCTTTTCATCCCGATACATGGCCATGGTGATTATCATCACATCTTACAGAGGACAAGAACTATCTCCATGTATCGCCCTAAACAAGCACACATGCTATCATCAGACCCTCTAGTTTGGATCATACTAACCACTAGTTAGGGTTGATAAACTGTACTAGCATCGAGTTTGTCTACTCCCACCTCATGGAAGTGAATCTTTAGGTTATAAAGAACTTTTAAACTCGCATCATGGTGTAATTTGAACCATCTCTCTCATATGTAGTTCAACCGGGTACGTCCCTTAACAATATTCTTTCTTTCTCATGTCATCTAGGTAAGGCAATCTACCATAACCCATATTGCATCTTGACCTTCCTTGGTCTAGGAGAGACTTACCACAACATCCATAGTGATCAACTCCCAATCCCCCTCGGGGACTCTTCATCCTTTATACCAACTCAGTGGGTTACTGGTGTTCGTCCTTCACCTCCTGACATGCATGGCGACAAGCTACATGCATCTTTGTACACTTTTCATTTTAGGCATCAAAGTATTGCTACCACTTATTATTTAGCAGTACCATGGTGTATGGTGATCTTAAAATCATGATCTCCTGTATGTCATGATTCCTGAAGATTGATTCCTTGGAAACCCTAAACCAATCTAGTCGGGGTTTCATCACCTTCTTTTCCAAAGAAGTGCATCTGGGGTTCTACAACCCTCATTTTATTGCATCAAGGCCTAGGATGGCTAACCAAACAACTACTAACTTGTTCAACAAACTTCGTTAGTATTAGCCAAACATATCTTACAAACTTAGGGTTGACCTAACAACCTCTTCTAGCCTCCAGCTAAACTAGGCAGTTGCACCTCAACCAGAGCATCCATTACCACCTCACATCCTTCTGTGTAAGGTAATGCTAAAGACATACACCTCCATCTATTTCACTTATCATCTCATCTCGGACTCTAAGTCTATCTTTATGACGAAAACTCTGAGCTCATCCCCTTGGCTATCAAACTCAACCTTGTATAACTTGCAAATTCCACATAGCTCATGATTAAACATCCTCACAAGATAACTACATTATTTCTCTTAGTGTTTGTAAACCATCCATGTATCGTTCACTCCACAAGGGTATGTTATCATCTCTGCCCTCATAGCAACGTTCCAACTCACATCATCTTTTATCCTTGGTGTATAACATGTGTACTATCCTATCTCTCGCTCCCATAACAAGAGGAAGTAAGCATTTGGCTGTAGTCCAAATACAAAGTTCTTCCCATTCCAAGAGTAGAGATGGTACATCCCACCTTGCCAGTACACCTTCAAATCTAAGTTGAAACGTGCAACATATGTCTCTACATCACAATCATCTCGATGTCAAAGTTACTTCCATGGAAAATTGATCTCGAACCTACTTGGGTCCACACACAATCCTTGGTCATCTCCTCTAGGTCTATAGGGTGTCGGCACTTTTGGGGTTATCCATCTTCCCTTATGCATCCAGAGAGTGCCCTCCTCATCTTCCCTTTGGATCCCATGAGTTTATGAAGGTGATCAATCCTCTAACCCATGACCCTCATACAATGATAGTTGTTACCTCCCGACCCTATGGTCATTTGCAACTAGGGAATTAGGCAACTCCTACTTCCATCGGGCTTATCCCTACCTGACCCTAGGATATACTTAGGATTCTAATATAGTACATGTCCAACTTAGAACCTTACCCAAGTCTTCATCATCTCTCTCTGCATTCATGGGCTGACTTTCGTCCTTTCATAGGGGTCATGGCGACATGCCTACCTTGGTCATGCCCCATATTGATTACCTTCACGGTAACACATCCTCATGCACTTAGAGATGGTTCTATATGGGTCTTACAGGTTCATTATCATATCATGTACTTTTCACTTAGCTTCAAAAGATCCTATGAGACCTCCTTAGGTTACTTCGAAACCTACAGAAACTGGTATACACCCTACAAAAGGGTCCCTCTCCCAGGAAGGGAAGAAACTATCTCTTGATAGCAACAAAGGTCACAAACGTCCTTATGTCTAAGGTTTACATCCACCTGAGCATGCTTAACCCTAGCATGCTACTAAGGCACAAGAAGACCACCTACTAAACCATGCTAGGTCATACTTGTTCTCATTCCTCAACATTGGATCAAGATCATACCTTCCCAAGTCACCAACTTAGCTGTGAGAGGTTCATCAAACATACCTTAGACTTAAGGGGTTTCCCTTTCCTCTCAACATGAGGAGTGCCATGCTCGAATCTACAGAAACTCAAATCTCATCATGAGCATCAGGTACACCACTTCCCCTCTTAGGTTTAAGAACCCTAGGTTCACTTTTTGGATGTCCAACTACATGCTCAACCTTTTAACCACGAACCAAACATGTACAAGGTATGACATGCACTTCCCATGATCCTTCTATTTGAACAACACTTCAGAGTATAGTCCTCCTCAATAACAACCAACTAAGTGCAAGGCCTCACAACTTGTTACTAAACCTCTTCAGGGTCTAAGGAACTCTTTTTACCATCTCAAAAGGTAAACACATATACCAGAGGCACATAGGTACCAGAAGCCTCATCCTCTCTCTAGGGTTTGGTTCCTCTAAAGGTAATCAATATATCATAAGCTTCCAGGGATCAAGCATGAGGCAACCACTATCATCCACTTATGTCGCATCATCCTCAACTCCACACTGTTCCTCATATCTCAGAGTCTAAGCTTCCAACCTTCTTGCTTGGGTCCTTCTCTCTCTCTCTAGATCCAACCCTACAAACAACCTTACTACTAGAGGTCCTCTCTCCATGAAGGATCAAGCTCACAAGCGTACCCCTACATGGGTGAAACCTATGTTCAACTTATGTTTGCTTAAGATTATCCATTGCTCTTTATTCTTATCTCTTAAGCTATTCATCACACTCTCCTGGCCAGGGTTTGATCCTACTGTCAGCACTACTGACGTACTTCGGGTGCAACATTTCCATGCTCATATAAGCTCATAGGGTTTCTATATGTTCATCACTAACCTCATCAATGAATGAGTTATCCTTCACTCGACCATGCACGACCCTTCCCAGGGTTGGGTCGCCAAAGGTACTAGGTCAACCAACCTCACATGGCTCATATCGTCATGGGTATCCAAACCAAAAGCATGTCCACCCACACACATGGTCTACCCTGACATCTAACTCATCGTGTCATCCCTCTCTAACCACCACTTAGGGTTAGGGTTAGCATCATCCTCAGAGGATGTGCCAGGTCTCTACTTCCAAGACTAACTTCCTCTACTCATCCTCTTAATAAGAAGGTCTAGCCTTAGGTCTCTCCTGAGGGAATGACATCATATGTCATACAACCTAAGCATATATCTATTCTTTAGTTTATGCTTAAACTATTAAGATTATTTCCATGACATCTTATTTACATGTTTTTCATTAATTTGGTAGAGGATTCCTTAAACCTTATCAACTTTACCCATACCTCAAGAGGGTGAGGAAAAGAGAGAGAAAACCCTAATCCTTAAAGTCCTTAACAGCATTTGAGTTAAGAAGGGATGAACAAGATGAGAGAGTCCTAAAAGGTATCTTATTTTGAGTCAAATCCTGAGACATTGGCCAGGCAGTCACACCAATCCGGGAGTCCTCGTATTCCGACTACCGGTGCGGAGGAAAATATTACCAACCCCCGGATGTGATCCTTTTCTAGACACCTCTGTCTTTTGGATAATCCTCTAATAACTCCCTTGGGTTCTACAGAGTTTGTAAAATTTAATAATTACTAAAGATTAAATGAGGAACCAGTGCTCTGATACCAAATGTAATGAACCCGCCTCCCGGTAACCCCCAATTAAGGGAGACCAAGAGGTCAAAGTCATTATCCCAATTAACAGGATCAACAGTTCGACAAATAATCAATAATAATTATAAAATTCTACCAAAATATACTGAAAGTTGGTATAAAATAAAACTTTGCATACCTTTTTCAAAAACTTGGATATCTACTTCTATCTACATCTGGAGTCTATTCTAACTAATCCTCCTTTGTACTTTAATTCTTATTTAATTCTACATATGCCACTTTAATGTTTGTCCTTTTTAAACTTGTACTTAAAACACCGACAAACAAAACGTCAGTCGGCATAAATGAATATGTCGATATGTGGGGACAACCAAAATTTCATAAATATGGCTAACAATCTAAACATCACAATAAAGTTAATTAACAAGCCAAATTACGCTTTCAGTGTGACATTGTCCACCGCTTTTGCCCTAACTCTGGCATACCCCCTTTTGGGTTTCTCTTTTGCCATTTACTTAACGCCACCTTCTCAATCCTGAGCTTGGTGCCTGGGGTCACCCTTCATGGTTCCCTTTAGTCATGCAATATCATAGGCCACCTTCTCCATCCTGAGCTTGGTGCCTGGGGTCACCACTCATGGTGCCCATGGGTCTTCCCCCCTGGGCTTGACCTTTTTGCATCCTCCATCAGGGTGGCATGTAGGTGCGAGAATACACACTTATAATATAATTGTGATAATCATAGTGACTTTATGATTTGCAATTATGAACATCCAAACTGATAGGTTGCATTCAATACGATAAAATCATCTAGAAAACCTTCAAGAAACTAATGTGATTAACCATAATTAACCACATACCTGTCAGGCTGACTTGAGTGCAAAAATAATGCAATTAAGCAAGAAATCAAGCAAGCACACAAGATGATCCTAAAATATGCATCCAATTTTCCTATCATTGATCAGGCCATCAAGGTCTATTAAACCTAGCTCGCTTCCTAGGGTTTCTAGTCCACTTTTAGGGTTTCTATTGCAATTAGGGTTTTAGTCTCCAAAATACCTTTATCACGCTTAATACTCTCTTAGTTCACAAACCCCAATTCCACATCGTAAGCCCCAATTAAAATCTATTATTTCTCTTTTATACTAAAGCTACCATCTTTATCCTTTTAAGTCATTTCAAGATCATTAGACCCAATTATCACCTTTAGTTTTTTTTCGAATTGATGACTCATATTTCACCATGATTTAATTCATATTTGGATTCTATTTATTACTAATTCCACATTTATCCATTAGAAAACCCTAATTACCAAATTAAGGCTATTCAGCCACAATTAGGAACTTTTATACTCAAAATAGCTTAGAGCCATCAAATCTCAGCTTTATGCATGAATTTGACCAATTGAAACCATTAAGAAACATAATTACTAACATTAGGGTTTCAAGGCCCATTAAAGCTTATTTATGCACATGGAACCTTAAATTAATCAAATTACACATAAGGTTCATCCTTTTAGATCTAATGTGTCTTATTATAATCAACAGGTTAATATCAACTTTAGACATCCATATAACCCTTCCTAATTCATTAATCATCAAAGATTAGGGTTGTTCATCAATTAAACAATTAAAGATAGCACTTTACATTATTTATTAATTGCAAGTAGAATTAAGATTCAAATAGAATTTATTTGTGTTCCTCTCATTCTGAGGATCAATTTTCATATTTGGACTTTATTCATCGGAGCTTCCTATCAAAAGTTATGATTTTTGCAAAGAAAACTATTTTCTTGAATTATCTGTTACTTTTAGAAAAATGTGGGTCGTTTGATTGATGATCCGTTGGACTCGGCTGGATCCAACGATCTGTGATCGTGCTCCCCACCCGCGATTGAAAACAAGGAAAAAGGCATTTATGCCCTTACCTGATAAACGCAACCGCGAGGGCAAAAGGGGTCTTTTCCCCCTTCCTCTTCTTCTTCCTCGTGAGCCCCCCCTGTTCGTAAACCAGGCTTGCCGCGGTCAACCTCAGATTTGACTCTGAGCATCTTGTTCCCCCAGCCGTCGATGGAGACCGCCACACTTCCACCGAGCCCTACCAAACTTGAGGGTGACTTCGGCTTTGCCAGTTCTTGCTAGAGTTGACGTGACGGAGAAGCTCTTCTCCGAAGAGAAGCAGCTTCAAGCTGAAGATGAAGGTCAGGATATTTCTTGCAATTGAACCCGCACACTGACTTGCCCCCTTTGTCCGAACACAATGGGGGTATTCTAGGCTTTCACAGAGGGTGTGCGACCCTCTATATATATAGGGGAGACGAGTATGGAGTTTGACCTTATCCGCCAATTAGGGAAAACTGACCCACACATGGAAAGTAGGGGAAACTAGGGATGGTTTGGTCCAACTCTGTCTCCTGATTCTAATGGGCATCTCATCTTTCCAAATCGTGGCCTGAGGGGACATAGAGAGAGGTGCGAGAAGATCACATGTCCTGCTATCTTTCCTTTTCTAACTTGAGCTGGAAGACGATCTTTTGATCGTGCAATCGCCATCCAACGGTCGTCATTGGGTGTGACACATGCCTGGGCTGGGCCTAAGGTTTCCATTCTCAAGATAATTCCTCATTATTTAGGAATCTTGGAAAAATCATAACTCCTAATTCATGGATCTGTTTTTCCCAAATTTTGAGGGAATCTTACTAATGACTTAATCTATCATCATGCCAAATTTGGGTTCATTATCTAAAAGAAAACGTGCCTTTTATTTAGGTGCAAGATATCACTCAATTATATATATTTCTCACATATTTTCTCTTTCCCTTGCTTTTAAATTATTATTCTAAGTTCCTTGAACCTCAAGGAACCTTAATGGCTCGAAATCCCATCTTGGGAATATACATTAGCCTTTTACTTATCTTTTATTCATTATTTCTCATTATCCTTTTTATTTATTTATTAAATTATCTCTTTTTGAGGATTTCTCTTTATCTTTCATTTTATTTTCCTTATTGTAATTCCTTTTAATATTAAAAACCTTATGGATATGAAAATCCATCAAGGATGACTCAATCTTACCTCTTTCCACTTATTTCCCATATTTTATCATTGTCTCCAATTTCTTTCTTAATAAGGAAATATTTGATTGATCTTTTCTTTTCTTGTTGCATTATCTTTGCAGCTTTGGACTCCTTGGAACCCTAGAGGCACGAAATCCAACTTTGGGTAACATTCCTTTTCCTTCTAGAGGTTTCTACATCTTTCTTTTCTCCATTTTCTTATATACTCATTTAATAATGGAGTTTCCTTTGTCTTTTCCTTGTTATTGGGCCCAATAGCCAATAAAACCCATAAAACAACCAACAAGGCTATTGTAAACGAAATCCTTTTATTCAAAACAAATTATATCATTATTTGTTCAAATATCTTTAATAGGAGAAATTATATTTCTCACTAAAAGAACCCAAAAATTGGGGTTGTAACAACTTTAATTGTCTCTGCAACATGAAGCTTCCACAGTGTATACCATTTTCTTGGTAAGGTTTTCTTCTTACCTTTGATGAGGTGCATATATGCTTGATTTGAGTTGAGAATATCATTCTTCCCTCGTTCCCAAAGCTAGTAGTCTGGCCCAGCTGATGTCTGCGGTACGTGAGTGTTCTTTCGCGTGGGTGGTTTGTTGGATCCGAGGATGGGTTATTTGATCTAGAGGGGGTGAATAGATTTGAATGCACTTAAATAAAAAATTTATATCACAAGTTAAGATTGATAAATAGAAAATGTTGAGTGCAACTAAAACATACATAGTAAGGGAGAGAGAGATTGAACAAGCACCAAGTGACAAGCTATGTAGAGTGGTTCTGTAATCCAAACTAGGAGTATGTCGGTGTACTACCTAGAGAGGTCAAGCTCCAAGTTTTGTAAGTGTGTCTTCCTCTATATATTCACTTATAAAAGTTATAACGCATGAGCCACTAAAGGACTTACCTATCCAATACGAAGAGTATTCAACCTCACCAAGGACTTACACTTTGCAATGAGTCTTCGTCCTTCTCCAAGGACTTACCCACTCTTACATAAGTCTTCCGCCTTCTAGGAATTACCCACTCTTCTTGGATCTTCAGCCTTTGACTTCACCTTCACTCGGAGAAGCTTTCACCAAGGACTTACCCACTTGAGCAAGGAGTCTTCTGCCTTCACCAAGGGCTTACCCACTCTTGCCCCAAGTCTTTCGCCTTGATCTTCGACAAGGTTGTTCTTCTTCACCTCCCTTAACCAAGAGAGAGAACCTTTATCTTCATGGTTGAAATGAGATATTGGGAGGTGGTGGAAGTGAGAGCCTTACAAGATATACATGTAGAACTATCTCTCTTACAAATCTCCTACTCACTCTAATGGATGTAGCAAGTTATTAAGCTTAGAGAGAGAGATAGTAGGTTGTAGGATGCACTCTACTATAGACTAGGAACCTCATATAGGGTTTTGCATTGAATGCTCAACCTTGGAATGAATCCAAGGGGTCCGATTTATAGTTGGGGATGCCTCTTAGCCTTTGGGAACACTTAAGAAGAAAAACTAGCCATTTTGTGGCTTGCAATGAATATATTTTTTATTGTTGCAACTCCACAATGGCTAGAAATACTTTTCTGCACTTTTCTGTACAGTGCTATCGGTCGAGTTTCTATAATGATAACTCGACCGAATGCACTATGCGACAAAGCTAATTTGATCAATTGGTCGAGTTTAACCTAGTAGGAACTCGCTCGATAGATTAAATCAATTTTTTTCTAGTGCATTGGTCGGTCGAGTTCTGAGTATAGGAAACTCGACCAATCAACAACATTCTCAAAATCCATCAAGGATTGATCAAGATTGTAACTCGGCCGATAAAGTTCTTGTAATGAATTTTGGAAAATGTCACCAAAGTGCTTAAATATTTGATTTTAGTGATCCTGGTTTTTTTTAAGCTTAATTACATGTCATACAAGCATTACAAGTGATTTACAACATGATTCTAATGGATTTCCATCATATTCCACAAAAGTGTACTTGCATTGATTTTGACTTGTCTTTTCTCCAAGTTGAGATGTGCAAGTTAGGGCATTTGGAGGTGTCTATATCCAATCTGAAATCACTCAAGTAGAAGCATTAGAACAAGTAAGTGGAATGGTTTAGTCATCGTTAAAACAAGGGTTTGGTCAATTTAGACCTAGAGTCAACATACACATCAAACTAGGTGTTCATGAAGTCAAGATCCCACGAGTTGTCATCTTTCTTGGCGCTTTCCACTTTTAGGTCAAGGATGTCCTCGGGTATAGGCTTTGTTGTCTGGTAAGCTACATCAACTCTGATACGGATCCATTTCTCCCACATCGATGTGTTCTCACCATTCATAACACGTTGTGTGCAATTCTCCTTGATTATTGGAATTAGCCTATAGATTGATTTCCTCATAACTGAGCCTGATCTAGATTTTAGAGGTTTGAGTTGCTATGTTTTAGGATTTGACACCAAGGAGCGGTGGTATCTTGCATGAAGTCCCATGATACTTTCATTAGGAAGGCTTCATTTAGTTTCGATGAACTTCTAATTGCCACCCCCCTCATGCTTACCTGAGATGAGCTTCGTCCATGCCACCATGTAGGATGCTCCTGCTGCCTGGCCTCCCCATTTGAATTGTCTTACAACCTGGTCAATCTCCTTACATGTACTTTCTGGTAATCTTGTGGATTGCATTGTATAAGCATGTATTGTCAATAAAGTAGATTTGGCCAGAGAGACTCTACCCTCCAGGTTAAGCTGCTTCCCATTCCAATCTGACAGTTTCCCCTTCACTCGTGAGATAATGGATTCATAGATACATTTGTTATTCTAGCCACGAACTATTGGCGCCCCAAGATACCTCCCCAGATTGTTTGTGTATCCAATGCCAATTCTTATGTTGATGCTCCTTTTCTGCCTTGGTTTTATGTTTCTTGAGAAGAATAGAATTGATTTTTCCTTAGCAAGTTGCAATATGGAAGTTTTACTGAATTCATCAAGGCAACCAATCATCATTTTGGTTTGCATTGTAGATGCCTCCCCAAACAGTAGCATATCATTTGCAAAGCATAAGTGAGATAAAGGAATTCTTCCTCTAGCTACTGATGCGGGTTGCCACAATCCATCATTCACCAACTCTGTGATGTGTTGGCATAACCTATCAAGACATAATACAAAACAATATGGTGATATTGTATCACCTTGTCAAACTCCCTAGTTTGGTTTGATCAGATGTACTAGTTCTCCATTTACAAGAATCCTATTCTCCCCCATTTGAAGCAGTTGGAGAATGACATTCACTAAGTTTGTAGGAATGCACTGTCGGTTTAGAGTGTCATGTATAAATGCCCAACCCAAGCGGTCATAGGCCTTTGAAAAATTTATATTCATTCGCATCATTTTTTCTCTTTCTTAATTTTCATGGAGTGGATAAGTTCTTGTGCTATGATGATATTATCTGTAATCTTGCGCCCTGGGACAAATCCTGACTAGAAGGGGGATATCCATAGTGGCATGAATTGCTTCAATCATTCCACTAGGATTTTTTAGATGAGTTTTGCATTGATGTTGTTTAGTGAGATTGGCTGGAGATGGCTACATCATGTTGGCTGATTCTTTTTCAAAATAAGAACAACAGTGGAGTGAGCAAGACTTAGTGGTAATTGGCCCCCACAAAAGACCTCCATGATCATTAGGTTAATGGTAGGTTTAACAACCCCCCAATTCTTTTGAAGGAAACCAACTTCCAGCCTTGTCATGGGCCATCTTAAACAGAGCAAATGTGATTTCCTCTTCTAAGGCATGTCGTCATAATTGAGTTAGATTGTCCTCTTATAGTGGAGTAAAATTTCCAATATATCTTTTAGCCCATCTCCTCTTTCTATCCGGCCCAACATCTGCAAACATGATAAAGAAAGTTCTGTTCAATTTTATTCTGTAAACAATTAGTCATGCATTAATGTCAATTGGGTTTAGATTGATTTTAAGTTATTGTTTTAAGATTTGATTTACATGGATTTCATAATTGCTTTGAGTCAAATTAACCAAATGAATAGCTAATTAGGTGTTGGATAAAGTAATAGTGTGGTCAAATTAACCAGGCTTTGGTAATCATAATCATTGATATCCTAGTCTTAAGGCTATATAACATCTTGTTTGATCCTATTATGTGTTGCAATGTACTATTGGTTCTTGATATGTTATTGCTTTCTCAAGATGGGTTTTATGGAATAGAGATAAAATTATCAATACATTCTACCTACACTACGTTCTAATTTTACTACAATCTAATTATCTTTTTTTAAATAGTTAGTGTTTATAATGTCTACTACGTGTTTGCTCATATAATTATACATATGTAAATTTGATTGTAGTAAGAAAATGTATGCGACAATATCAGTCAATTTAGTTTTGAGTCAAGTGGAAAATTAACCGAGCTAAACTTATTCTTTTTGTTTGGCCTTAGATCAACTTCTAATGAGGTGAGGCACGGTAGCATGTGTCACATAATCAAGTCATAATATATTTCTAGGAAGCATCATACATTATGTTTATAATTGTATTGATTTAAGTAGTTAGGCCAAGATCCAAGTGGGTAATTTTTTTTCCTAGTCTAGCATGGTGCAATCAAATACCATTTCAAATTGTGTTGACAAAGTTCTTTTATATTTGGCAATTTTTGTAGGATTTTTCACACATTTACTACTTCCAACTCTGAGGGCATTAGATAACCTATACGGTCTTTACCAGAAGTTTGAGAACCAAAGAAAACAAGCCTTAAGTTGCACTTGGTATCAACTGAGTTGGTTGATATATTTGAAAGAGGTCGTAAGGTCATCTTCACCATCATCATAAATTCAATTTTGTCATTCATCCATCACCATGGCACTCGTTAGCCTTTCTCTCTTTGGCATATACTTCATGATCTACAACAACAATTAAGTTCGTATTATCATGGGTTAGAATGGAGCTGAAATTTTTATACTCAAATTTTAATTGAACTTTCACTTATCTTGGATGCGATGCATACCATGCACACTTTATATATCTGAATTTTACTAATGTTTCTCCCGTTACCATATAGAAAAAGAACCTTGGCATGCATAATATTAACACCAAATTTAGTAGTTTGAGAAAATGGTACTTTTAAACAAGATGCGTACAATTTGTAATTTTTTTAGTGTGGCAATTATATTCTTGCTTGATCCTGAAGCTTCTTGGCAAACCCAGGATTTTATAATGTGTATTGCCATTTGAAAGATTATAGAAGAAATCGGCAAATATATCGTTGTCTGAGTTTATATGGTTTCAACTTAGGTATACTAAACTGTAGTGGTTCAATCTCTTTAAATTATCTTCAAAACGTCACAGCAAGGCCCTCGAAAGAACTAAGCCTTGATAGATTGAACTGACCCCCTCCCCTCTGCACTTCTTGATTGTTTGCTGCTAAGGTGTAGTAATCTGGACTTGATTTCAACTTGTTCCATTTCCCCTTTAATCTTTTCATCAATTCAATCTACTCACACGAAAGCGGTTCTTTAATTATATACTAGGTTGAAACAACTACCCCTTACAACCCTTGTGTGCTTATGAGAATCGTACCCTAAAAACAAGCCAAGATTGTTAGAGTTCCAAGTTTTACATTTATGGGGTTTTGAAGTTTAGCGAGTGACAACATAAGTTTAAGTGTGGTTTTGAGCAAACCCTTACCCATCATGGGACAGAGGGTTAAGTTGATTATTAGGTACAGTAATGCTAGCAGACTGTGCCCTTCAAATTGGCATCCCTAACAACACACACTAAAACTTTAACAAAGAGATTGCTCCACCGCTGAGTGCTTTTGGAGCCCCCCCCCCCCCCCCCCCCACACACACACACACACACACGTATCTAATGTTCTCAAAATAACCAGATGTGCATCAAAGTTGGAAGCATATACACCTATTCTTCATTTTTGTAACAGAAATTTGCACAGCAATGGAACATGTTACAGATTCAAGCTCTTAACATTTTACTTGAGGAGGCCACAGCAATTACATTGTATAATGGAAATAGCCTCTAAAGCTGTAGGCAATGAGATAGGTGAGGTTCAAAAAAAGGAACAAGTATCAGGACTTGAAGCTAGAGAAGGATCTGAATGTACAAAATTTGAAACTTTCTGTAGATGCTCTATCTATACAAGTTCATCTTCCAAGAAATCATACTCGAACCTGAAATCATTCTTAATTCTTTGGCACCTGTAGTAGCAAAAAGAAATGGATTCAGGAAAGAGAACCAACTTTCATGATAAGGTACTGAAGTACTTATTCAAATCAGAAAATGTAATGACAAATCCATAGATAAAATTTTGACTCAATTGTTCATTTGTAGCAGCACACAGCTCGATAGAGATGACAAATGTTCAAACTAGAGCTTCGGAATTGGTCAAAACCATAAAAATTTAGAGCACCACAGTTCTTTTTGGGTGGTTTTCTACTATTTTAAACAGAACACTACCATAATCCTGGAACTGAAAACGAGCTGACAAAGATTCAGTGACAAGAACCTAGCCACATTCATCATCCTAAACATTAACAAAGGCATGGCCCCAAGTTATCATTCTGCAAGCAGTTACGGTAATAACTCATTGATAGAGAGTTTACTACTTACCAGCCCTGTGGTGAGTGACCATCAATGCGAAAATCAAAGTAGACATAAGACCCTTGCTCATAATCTGCTGTAGATATTTTTGGCTCCTCATGACGTAGAAACCATGTGTGGTACTTTTTATGGTATCGCCAAGCTCGTTTCTTCAGTTCTTTTGCTGCTAAATATTGTTGTTTGGTATTCTGCCCAAAAAAGTTAATAAGAATAACTTGCAAAGCCAGAAGGAATACTGAAACATCTTGGCCACAAGAGGAACGAAGCATGCCTGCTGGTAATAAAATGCAAAGAACAATGTGTCGAGTTCACCATTGTTCTCCCAGAAGGCAGAATTTCTGAAAAGAGCTAGTGGCATTTGGGGATAACTTAAAGGAGTGACAGCTGGTTGTGCCTGACATTTTTTTCTCAAGTGAGATCACAAAATTCTTTAATCCAAACTTAACTGTTCCTAAGAACAGTATCTAATAAAATGAGATTACTTACAGGAATGTACTTTGCTGTTCTTTCAGAGTCCCGAGGCTGAGGAAGTTTGCTATAAGCTGCCTCTAGCATCCGCAGATTATAGTCGAAGGAATCATGCGAACTTGTTAAATTCTCACAAGAATTTCTCTTACCATTAACACCAAGAGCAGATGATGTTTGGCTAAATTGCAAGGACTGACTGGACAAGATAGAAGGATTTCTAGGACATGGACTAACTTCAGCCAATGCCGGAGAAGGATTTCTAGGACATGGACTAACTTCAGCCAATGCCGGTTTTGGTGCCTGTTAAACAAAAAATTCACAAGCAATGAGATCAAATAATCTGGAGTCATTGCTGTCTGTGAACCATTGAGTTTATAATTATAATAACTATATATTCAAAAATATAAATAATTAGGTCGAACGGCCATCAAAACTTTTCTTTGGTCAGTAGAATGACAAAAAGGTGCACTATTTCACAGTGGAAGTGTGATCGCTTTTTCCTAGGCCTATTCAGCAGCAGATCATACTCTGCTTTTTAATAGACCACCTACTAACGATCATACATACATATAAACACAGACACACACACAACATATATACACACTTTTATACTAAAATATAAAGTCGTATTTTTGTATGTATAGATTTTAATATATATAACAAATTACAATACACATATTATACATTTATATGTATACCTTTTATTATATTCATACAAATACTCGCATATACAATATACTGACATATACACACAATTTAAACATATGTTTGTTTATTTATGTATATATTTGATTCATTGACATATATATACACACTATGCGTATATTTATTAACCCTCACTTAAGAAAATAGGTTTTTCTGAAACAACTAAGTGTCTCAATTAGTTGAGTCAGACCTTTCAAAATGACCCGACTTTTCGAAGATGACAATCCCAGCAAACGGAAACATGCTCATTGTTGTAAATTGAGGTCTAATCATTGCTATCTATCTTGCAACAGGTGCACATAATGCCTAAATGAAAGATTCCTTACATGTAGCACACACACATGTACATAATACACACATATATGTATATAGTACATATACATTGACATGCTTACATTTATAAACGTATATACTATTATAAACTCACTATATGATTTTATGATTACATATAACTACTTTATTGAAACAAATACTCCCCCACACCGCATACTCTATGTGATAACCCTCTCTGCTCACACCACAGATAGTTACAATCATAGGGTGGTTATTAAAAAAAACATATCATATTTTGAAAGCCACTTAACCTTTGAGATGGAGCATGTCATTTAATGATGCTGGAAAAACATCAAAAATATTTCAACTTTCATCCAGATAAGCTTCAAGCGGGAGAAAATATCCAGAATATTTCAAGCTTCCATCTAGATGAGCGTCAAACAGGAGCAGGACATCATGAGAAGGGATCATTCATGCATCTAAATGAAGCAGGAAAAATTCAAAACAGCCCTCGTGCCAGCACTGGACATGTATTGCTAAATCAGAAGGGGGTTGTAGAGACGAACTAATGGCCCTTGTCCCTCTATTATGTAGTTCATGGATGTTGCCCCTAATGCATGTAGAGAAAACAGTTATTCTCTACCTCTCTCATTGTAGTTTGTTCCTCCATTGGTGAGAGAAGACTTTGATGGCATTGAGGGGAGATGTAACTTGAAGCGATGTTTGGTCTGATTTATAACAAAGAAAATGTAGGCGTGTGAGATTTCTTAAAGGTTGGTGCCATTTCAACTCTCTGGAACTTATTATTTTTCTGTCAACATGTGACAATGAATACCATTGGGATGAACTTATAAGTAGATGAAGCTGCATACATATTTGGTAATGCTTTTAAAAAAATATATGTTATGGTGCATCCACTTTCATATTGATGCCTTATATCTTGAGAAATTGTCATATGCCTCGCCCATATTTCTGACCTTATCCATTTCTAAAAACGTGTTTGTGCTTCCTAGTCCTGCACAATGTGAGAGGATGACCATCCCTCTTTGCTGTTTATAACAGTTAGGGCAGGAAATATTCCCACACTAGCAGCCATAGAATTAAATGTCACATTTCAACTCTATTTACGATGGCTCAGAAACATAAATTTACAGAAATTTCAGCCAAAATCTACTAAACTATTGACTGAAAATTTGATATTTACATTCCTGAAGATTTTGAGGCCAAAAAAGCAAATGAAAACATGAAAATTTACCAGGATAATCCAAGTGCCAAGGTACATTTGTAAATATGCAATAATATTTTAGACTAGATATGTGGGGGTGGGCCCTTTGTAACAAAAGACTCCAATTTTCACAAACAACCCAGCGATCATTCACGATGTAACAGGAGTGCCCGCCAATGGCTCCCACGCCCCGGGGTGATCATCACCACCTACACCTCAAGTCAATTTCCTGGGAGAACGGGAGACAGAAGGGGAAGCAAGGCAAGGGACAACCCAGCCATACAGAAATGATCAACATGATGAATACGTTGGTCTCTAAGTTTTCACGGATTCTTACGATTTTCCCGCTTTTCACAATTTATATGGAATTTCACAATCCTTCTTGATTTTTCACGATTTTTCTTTTTGAAGTCACTTGCTCACTTTTTTACGTGTGCACAAAAACTTTGGATATACACTAAACCCTCAACCCCACTCTGTTGCTAGTCCATGTTGTTGCATCGTTTGTCCCTCTTCCTCTCCTCTAGATGTTGTGTTTGCATCTTCGGCGGAAGATTCTTCTCTTCAATCAGCCAAAACATGCAATCCTCCTCTTAATTTCAAATTATTTTCTCATTGAACATCTATCTGTCATTACCAATACAATGCATGCTCAACGTGTCACTAATAATTACTATTGTTTCACATGTTTCTCCAAAATTGACCTTTAGATCGTCATTTTTCAACTTTTCTTTAATTCATTTCCCACTTCTTTCCCCTCAATAATATTGTATGTCTAGTGACCTAAAAAGTTGCATGTATGCGACACACACACACACACACATATATACACACATATATATGCATATATACAGCCGACCTATACCCCGTTATTTTCGAATAGTGAACACACTTTGACCGAAAGTTTCGATTTTCCCAATTTTTTTATTTTTTCAAATTCTCATTTTTTTTTCTGGCCATCCAAAAAGTTGATGTATCCAAATTTGTTATATTTCAATGACAACTTCGATGGTAAAATGAAGTTATTAAGTTATGAAATTTTGCAAGCACAAAATTTAGACATAAAGCCACTAGATATATAAAAATTATAAATTCAAAGGTTTGGGGTATGCTCCATGTCTCGACGAGTGAGTACACAATTGAACAGAATTGTCAAGTCTATTTGACTAATATGAACTTGCAAACCCACAAGTTACAACTTAGAACTTAGAACTTATAGTTGCAAGTTACAACCTTACATATTAAAACTTACAACCTATGTTACTAAGTAGTAAAAAGTAACAACTAATTTGATTAAGTAGCAATTAGTAGGTACCAGATAGTACTAACTAGTAACCACTAGGTAATAAGTAATAACTAACAACTATTAAGTATTTAAGTTTTAAATACTAATGCCAATCTTGTAAGAGTAAAGTAGTAACCATGGAACGCGACGTCAACTTCAACAAGTGGAAGTGGAAGTTTGTGGAAACGTCGAGGAAACTGAGGATTTTTACAACTAAACTTCAACACAAATTTGACAAAGAAGCTAAAAATAGTTGTTTTCTGATGAAAATCTATAGATTTCATCACGTCTAGCTAAAAAACACAATATATGTTTATATATACCCATCCATATAGTTTACATAAAGAGATATGTTATATTTATTAATTACATGTGCTCTAATCTACTTGTTACTTGTGTTATTTATTCCATATTGCTTAGCTGTGTTATTGTTTCATTCTCTTATCCTATAAAGGAGAAGGCATTGTACTCTATTTTACTCACTTAATACAAAACAACTTCATTCTCAATATGGTATCAGAGCAGCCTGATCCTCTCAGCCTTTCCCCACGCAACCCTAATCTCCTCATGCCCTAACCGCCCCTCCCTTCTTCTCTCCTTGCTGCCCCCTCCTCCCTCCTCTGCTTCTGCTCCTTATCGTCTCCGGGCATATCTTTGAATAGCACGTTGACTTCCTAAAGCATCTCCGTTTGCTATCTGCATGCGCCTCATGGTGGAGTAGCTCTCTCCCTATAATGGCGTAGGTCTACCTACAATCTGTACTGCCCCTTTTGTGGATATCTAAGATCTGGTGCGTCAGATCTACTGCTGCCCTCTTCTGCCCCGCTACGGGTTTTGTCGAATCTACTGATTCTGGTTGTCTTCCGTCTACTCTAGCTCTCTCCTGACTTCTGGCTTCTACTATCTTCTGAAATCTGTTGTTGCATTCTGCCCTGCCTACCGATCTGTGCATTATGACATCTATTGAGCCTCCATGTTCTTTGTGTGTCACCACGGTAAAACTTGATGGCTCAAATTACCACTTCTAGTCGGCATCTTTTAGAAAGTATGTGCTTGAATTTTAGCCAAAATTTCAATTTTAATGCGGTCAATACAAAATCAGGGGTGAATTTTGTTAGACTTGTGAATTTTGGTATATTGGTGAATATAATGCCAATTCACCAAATTATGGGGGTTCGGTGCACAATGCACCACTCGAACATGAGAAAGGAAAAACTAGGCAGTAAACTGACCACTATATTGTTTTTTGTGAGTGGAACATTTGTTACTACTTTGAAATAGGAAAAAAAGATTGGGGAATTTTAAGCGATTAGAGCTCAAATCAACTAAGATTAAGAGAAGTTTATGAGTAAAACATATGTTGTGTATGAAAATCCATCATCATCATCATCATGTTAGGGTTGGCTACATGGATTCTTTTTTCCAAATAACTCTATTACGGGTCACATTCTGATCAAGATGCATAGATCCAAAATGTATCTTTACAAGCTCTTCTCAAGTTTATTTAAGCCATCCTCTTCTTCTTTTCATTGTGCTTGACTCAATAGCATTGCTTCATATAGGGGCCTTAGTTGGTCTGTGTTGCACATGTCCATACCATCTTACACGACCCTTGTGCAACTTCACCTCAAAACTCACCACCCCCATTTTGTTCATGAAATATTAATCATTTCTGGAGTGATCTCTTCTTGTCTTCCACACATCCATCTCATCATACGCATTTCAGCCACATTCATCTTGTTGCCTGCCCAAATTTTCACTTAATCTGTGTTAATATACTTGTTTTATATTCCTAATATTTCATTATGTTATTTATCTTTACTGTTGGACTCTTACGTAAATTTCCCAGTTGTGTTATTATAAAAGGAGAGGTAGCAAATTGCTCCTCTCACACGCGCTGCACATAGCAACACCCTAATTCTCTGTTCACATGGTATCAGAACTTTCCAATCCAAGAAAAGCGTAGCAGCTGGCCCTAACCCTAACCAGGATAGCCGCCGAGCAGTCCTCCTTCAGGCAGGTCACCGCCAGGGGGTGCCAAAGGCCAGATCTTCGGCCAGGAGGAGCGGGCGGCTTCAGATGTCTCTGGCGGAATCTAAAAGTCCAGGTCGAGCAATCTGCATCTACATAGAGATTTCCTAATCACATATCCTCCATGTGTGATTAGGAAATATTCACTTGGAGGTTGTTGATGCGTCACAAACGTATCATCTCGTCTTTCATAGGGTGACATGTATCTCTCTATCACTCCCTTACTCGATGGGATGTGTATCTCTTTTTCACTCCTTTTTCTCATTGTGACGCATATCTTTTGTCACATCATTCGTCTACTGGACGTCCATCTCTCTGTCACTGTCCCCTTATCACAGCTAAGTTATGGAGGACAATAAAGCTTATGTTGTCTACGAGGTGTCACCAATTCCTTCTATCAAGCTGAATGGGAAGAATTTTCTATTGTAGATGAATGTTGTCTACACCGTGCCAGAGTCTAGAGATAAGACAAAGCACGTCGATTCTAATCCTCCAGCCGCCACTGACAAGGGATATGCAGAGTAGAAGTGTAATAACAGCCTGGTGAAGACATGGTTGTAGGGGAGTACAGAGTCTGGTATTGCTGCTAGGTTCATGTTCCACTCCACTGCGAAGGAAATCTGAGATGTTGTTAAGAAGCACTACTCTCAAGAGAAGAATGCCCTGCGTCAATTCATGATATATGATCGTCTGTTTGCATAGCGACAGGGAGACAGATCATTGGAGGAATTCTTTGGGACAATTCAGTCTATTGCTCAAGAGTTGAGCTTTTATCATCTTGTTACTATTCAAGAGCAAATCAAAGTTAGAGATGACATGGTTACAACCAAGTTCTTATCTGGGCTGAGCCCTTCTTTCAGTTCTGGACGGGAGTGTTATTGTGGTTGTTGATAAACTTCCTAGCTTGAAGGTCTATTCAAGGATTCTACAATCCAACTTTGAACATGTACAAACCACTACGACTACTTCCTTTGGTGAGTTTCAGGCATCTATTGTTGTTGCAGTTAGAGGACGTACACGTGTTGGACGAGGAGGGTCACGGGGCCCAAATGTACCTCATGTGGTCGTCCAGGACATATGTTTGAGGAGTGTTAGAAGAAACATGGAAGACCTACTACGCCACCAGTTGGGACTGCCCATATTACTCGAGGCAATGAGTCGTCTGAACCTAATGCTACTACTACTACTACTTCTGCATCTACTTATGAAGCTCCTGGTATCACTCTCACCAAGGAAGAATATGATAGATTTATTCTGGCCACTCGACATCTGAACATGGGAGCATCGTTTTCAGCTCCCTTAGCTTCTTCAACTGGTAATATAGCTAGCTTTTTTCCTAGCTTCTAGTTCTTCTCCTTCCCGGGTGGTTGATTCTGGAGCTTCGCAGCATATGACTGGTACGAGGAAACTGCTTCACTCCATTGACTCATATATCCCACATCAGTATGTGACATTAGCCGATGTATCTGTGCGGAAAATATTAGCTAGTGGATCTGCTTCTCTTACCCCTAAGATTGATCTTAGATCTGTACATTATGTGCCTGAATTTTCATTCAAACTTCTATCTGTTACAAAATTGATTGATATTGTGAAATGTACAGTGACATTGGGTCCTTGTTTTGTATTACAAGATCTCAAGAGTATGAGGACCATTGGTGAGGGGGGTCTAGGAAAGGTAATCTCTACCTTTCATGGTGCAAGTCTGCATCGTCAAGTCTCTGCCACTTGGGCTCCTGCTATCCTGTTGAGCGGTTCTCCTTTACTGTGGCACTACAGATATGGTCACCCTTCTCTGGAGAGTTTGCGAAAGTTAGAGCCAAATTTATCTCATGTGTCCTCTTTAGAGTGTCTGTCCTATCAGTTTGGGAAATATCTAAGGATGTCTTACCCTAGTCGTGTCAATAAGCGGGCTCTTTGTCCCTTTGATTTAGTTCGAAGTGATGTCTGCGGTCCAGTAAAAGAAAGTAGTTATAATGGTTTCGATATTTTATTTCTTTCGTCGATGATTTTTCTCGTATGACATGGATCTATCTGTTGAAGAAATGAAGGTTCAATTTAATTGCAGTACTAAAATTCTCTAGTCTGATAATGCTTTGGAACATGTTTAACATGTTGTGGTTAATTTTTGTAGTTCAGATAGAATGGTACATGTACGCCTTGTCCTCATACCCCTCAACAGAATGGGGTAGTAGAGAGGAATAATCATCATCTTCTTGATATTAGCAGGATGATCATGTTCCAATCCAATGTTCCAAAGATATTTTGGTTGGATGCTTTATTGACTGCTAGTTTTCTTATTAATAGGCAACCTTCTTCTGTTCTTCAAAGAAGTACTCCTTTTTCAGTTTTACATCCTAATGATCAACCCTTTCCTGTTCGCCTTAGGGCGTTTGGTTGTGTACCTCATTTGTTCACAATTTTGATCCTAAAGCTGACAAATTGTCTCCCATGTATATTAGCACTCTCTTTCTTGGATATTCCAACACCAGTAAGGGTTACAAGTGTTAATGTAGTCCCAGTCTTCGTCGCATGTTTGTGTCTAGGGATGTCACTTTCCATGAGTCCACACCATATTTCTCTAGTGTTCCCAGTAAGGGGGAGCAATTGTGTGAAAGTGAGGAAGTGACACCATCACCAATCAGTGAGGGAGTGTTTCCACCACAATATAGTGAGAGAGTGCCACCTACCATTTTTGACGAAGAGCCATTTGGAGATGTTCCTTTCATTCAGGTGTATCACAGACGAAGCAGACCAGATCATGATGAGGTAACGACTCCAGTCGATGAGCCTCTCCCATCTTCCTCTGCTCAAGAGAATCTTGAAGATCCATCCGATCTCAATATTCCCATTGTGGTTCGCAAAGGTATTCACACTTGTACTATTCGAAATCCTATTGCGGGTGTTTGTTGTTTGTCCAATTTATCTAATGCAGCTCGTTCTTTTGTCCTTGGAATTAAATTTGTGACATTTCAAAAGATCCATATTGATGCTATGAAGGATGTTGGACAGTTGCGGGCTATAAATTCTTAAATGTCTGCACTTATTCAGAATGGAACATGGGAGCTTACTGATTTGCCTACATATAAGAATGTGGTGGGCTGTAGATGGGTATTCACTGTCAAACATAATCCAGATGGTTCCATGGAGAGATTGAAAGCTAGATTGGTGACGAAAGGATATACTCAAACATATGGTGTTGATTTCTTTGAAACATTCTCACTTGTGGCTCATCTTAATTTTGTGAGGACTCTTATCTCTTTGGCTACCACCGTTGACTGCCACTTTTTCACCTCAATGTCAAAAATGCCTTCCTACATGTTGATCTATAGGAAAAGTATACATGGAGCAACCTCCTGGATTCGTTGCTCATGGGGAGTGCCAGAAGGTGTGTAGGTGAAAGCCATTTAAGGATTGAAGCAGTCTCCCCCAACTTGGTTTAACAAGTTCAATGCTATTGTTTTATAAATGGGCTTCTCACGTTCTGTGACTGATCATTCCTTATTCTATTCTACTTCTTCTGTTGGAATCGTTATTATTACAGTTTTATGTTACAGATTATTGTTATCATTGGTAGTGATTCTGTAGGCATATCCAATGTGAAAGACGGATAGCAGAAGCACTTTCATACGAAGGATCTGGGAAAGTTGAGATATTTTTCTAGGCATTGAAGTACTTCGCTCTTCTAGAATATGTTGACTGAATACCAGTAAGATCACTCCCGGAAAGAATAATGTCGTCGTCATAAACAATAAGGACAACAATACCCGCAGTAGTATTTTTCACAAAAACAGAATGATCAGACTGGGAGCGCCGGAAAGAGAATTTCTGAAGAATAGTGCTGAGCTTGTCAAACCAAGCTCTGGGGCTCTGTTTCAAGCCATAAATAGCCTTTTTCAGCCTGCAGACTTTAGAGGACTCCCCCTGACAGACAAAATCGGGGGGTTGTGACATGTATACTTCTTCATGAAGATCACCATACAGGAAAGCATTCTTGACATCAAGCTGATACAGAGGCCAGTCAGAATTTATAGCAATAGAAATCAGAATTCTCACAGAGTTCAAGCGTGCCACTGGAGAGAAAGTCTCGAAGTAGTCGACCCCATTGGTCTGTGTATACCCCTTTGCCACAAGTCTCGCCTTCAGCCGTTCAACAATACCGTTCGGCTGGTATTTGACTGTGAAGACCCATCGGCAACCAACGGGAGAGCAATCAGCAGGTGGATCAACAAGGATCCATGTATTACGTTCTGTAAGGGCCTTCATTTCTTCTTCCATAGCCTGACGCCATGCAGGATGTCTAAGAGCCTGAGCAGCACTTTTAGGAACAGATATAGCAGAAAGAGCCGCAGTGAAGTTAGAAAAATTAGCACCCAGATGAGCAGTAGAACAAAAATTCCCAATCGGATGCATAGTGCACGTTCGTGTCCCTTTTCTCAGACTAATAGGAATATCAAGATCAGAAAATACCTGCGGAGGTGGTTGATCTGGCACGGAGGATGAGGACGATGGAGAGGCCATAGAGGGAGCTGTCGGCTTCGGTCTTCTGTGATAAACTTTCAGAGGTGGCTTATCAATCGGAACATCCGAATTATCAGGAAAATCATCCACCACAGGTAAAGGCGTGTCCACTAGTAAATCCGAAGTGAGCGCAGAACCAGCCGAAGAATAGAAAGGCATATGCTCAAAAAATACCACATCCGCAGAGACAAACCACTTTTTAGAAGTAGGGTCATAGCATCGGTACCCCTTTTGAGTGCGAGAGTACCCTAGGAAAACACACTTAGTTGCTCTAGGATCCAATTTAGTAAGACCTGGCCGAAGGTTCTTAACAAAACATGTGCTCCCAAATATGCGAGGCGGGACAGAAAAAAGAGATGCATCGGGAAACAGAACCTGAAAAGGAATCTGATTTCCGAGCACAGAGGATGGCATGCGGTTAATAAGATAACAAGCAGTGGCTATCGCCTCGGGCCAAAAAGATTGGGGAACATGGTAGTGAAAAAGAAGGGTACGAGCAACTTCGAGAAGATGACGATTCTTGCGTTCAGCGACACCGTTTTGTTGTGGGGTATAAGCACAGGAAGTTTGGTGGATGGTGCCCTGACGTCGACAAAAGGAGTTAACAGAGGCTAGCATGAATTCCAGCGCATTATCAGTGCGAAAAATTTTGATAGGCTTAGCAAATTGAGTGCGGATCTCAGCAAAAAAGTCAGTGATTTTTTCAAGAATAGTAGATCGATCTTTAAGCAAAAATAGCCATGTTGTTCTAGAAAAATCATCAATGAAGCTCAGAAAATATTTAAAACCAGAAGTGCTCGCCACAGAACATGGACCCCAAACATCAGCATGTATAATATCAAAAGGTGCTTTAGAACTGATATAAATTTTTTTGGAAAAAGTAGCACGAGTCTGCTTGCCAAGCTGACATGTCTCACAATGAAAATCAGAACTAACTATATCTGGTAACATGACTTTTAATTTAGCAACAGAAGGGTGTCCCAATCTATAATGCCACTGGATATCTGCTACAGATGATGTCAAATATGCAGCTGTCTTTGGCTCGTCCAAGTAGTAGAGTCCATCCGGTCCCTCATGGCCTGAACCAATCGTCATCCTCGTGCGCAGATCCTGAAACAAAACACCATCCGGATCAAACTTAATTGAGCACTGAAGGCTCTTCACAATTTTACTGACAGAGAGTAAATTAATAGGAAATTTCGGGACATAAAGAGTGGAACGCAGAGGCAGACGACCAGTAGAGCAAACATCACCAATGCCAGTAACAGGTGATTTAGAACCATCAGCTAAAGTAACAGGAGGTATAAAGGAAGTCTTATGCAGTTTAGAGAATAAATCAGGATTGCCAGATATATGAGAAGTCGCACCAGAGTCAATCACCCAGGAGTTTTTACCAGTCGAAGTCAGAAGAGCGGCACTACCAGCATTGGAATCCTCAGTAGAATTCGCCAGACGAGCTTGTAGCAGCTTTTCAAATTCGGAGTGGATCCAGTCAGCCGTCGGCGGAGCAGGTTCAGGTTGATCAGACGTCACTTTATTGGCCCAGTCAGGTTTGCCATATTTGATCCAGCAACGATCTTCAATATGGTTGGTGCGCTTGCAATGAGTACAGTAACGAGACTCAGTGGGCTCAGCTCCAGATCCACGACCAGGTGCAGTACTACGGCCTCCACGGCCACGACCGTGGCCACGACCACGGTCGTGAAAGGAATCACCAGAACGAACAGCGAGAGCTGCTTCATCAGAAGAATCAGGCGCAGACTGGGTGACAGAAGGCAGACGCTGGACCCTTTTGAGCACATCTCGAAGGGTAGGTAGAGGATCGCTGGATAGAATCTGATCCACAACACTAGCAAAAGACACAGGTAGGCCGGCGAGGAATTGAACTAACATAAGTTCATTCCGCTGTCGGTTCACTTCTTCAATATCAGCAGTCCGGGGATGATACACCTGAAACTCATCCCAGAGAGCACAGCAAGAGTTGTAGTATTCTTCAATGGAGACAGTAGCCGAATACTCTTGTTTGGCAAGTTGTTTGAATATCTCAAAGACCTTCGGATTTTGCTGGTGAGAGTAGACATGGGAAAGTTGGTCCCACATTGCTTTGGCAGTCTGAAGACGAAGCAAGGACTGGATGATCTTGGCTTCAACATTGTTGACCATCCATGTCATGACCCCATAGTCCTCTTTGGACCAGAGATCATAGGCTTGCTTCGTTTTCTCGTCAGCGTCTGCAGCAGGTAGAGCAGGGCCCGTGGTAGTCAGGTGAGAGTAGCGACCTTGGGATTTGACATATAGCGCAAAGGATGCAGCCCATAGATGATAGTTGGAATGATCCAACTTCACTGTAGTGACACATAGAGTACGCGGAAGATCTGGAGTCGCCATAGAAGCAGAAGAGAAGAACACGGGCACAGATCCAGGTAGAAGTCAGCAGCAGTAGTAAACAGCAGTAGAAGTCCAACACATGGACTAGTAGCAGTAGACAGGAGATCCGAGCATGGACCTCAGAAAAACCCTCATAGGGCAGAGAGAAAGAACTAGAACCTACGCCAACATGGAGAAGAGATTACTCCACCATGAGGCGCAGGCAGTCAGAACCGGAAAAAAAGATTTACGCCCTCAACGTGCCAGAACTGGAAAGTGCTCCGGCTGTACGTAAGACTGTCGGAAGAAGAACGGAGACGGAAGAGAGAGCCTTTGGGTGTCTAAGCCACAAGTATAGATGGGCTTAAGATACGGAGGGAAGGGAGAGGGATAGGGGTGGTGGGATTAGGGGGTGGAGATGGCTGTTGGTGGTGGTGGTGATGAGAGGGTGGCGGCGGCAGCAGGTTCTGCCGGCGGCAGAACAGGGGGAAGAAGAAGGGGTTGGCGGCGGGTAGGGGCAGGGAGGCTAGAGAAAGGGAGGGAGAGTGGAGAAGGAAGAGAAGAGGGAGGAAGGGACGGCGGCAGCAGTGGCTGTGGTGGGCGGCGGCGGCAGCAGGGCCTGGGGTGGCCGGCGGCGGTGTGAAGGTGGGTGGGTGGCGGCTGGGCTGGGATGGGTGGCGGCTGGGGTAGGGTTAAGAAAAAAAAGGTTAGGGTGGATCGGCCCGCTCTGATACCATCTAGAATATGAGACTAATTGTCTTATTATTGAGATGATCTAAAACAGAGTACAGCAGTTCTCTTTTATAAGACAAGAGAAAGACACATGGTTTAGATATAACCAATGTGGGATAAAACAAGACATAGAAATAACAAGTAAAGGAGAAAAAATAAAACTAAGTAAAAACGCAGGAAAGTCTATATACTAATAGCTCTCATACAGGTACTAATTTGTCTCAAAGGAAATATGTATTGGATCTACTTCATGAGATTGGAATGAGTACATCGAAGCATGTGTCTACTCCTATGGACTATCATGTTAAAGAAAGTGTTGATGATATTGATTATTCAGATCCAAGGTAATATAGGAAGATTGTTGGTAAGCTGATATATCTGACAGTGACTCTCCTGACATTTCTTTTGCAGTAGGAGTGGTGAGTCAGCATATGAGCTCACTAAAGCACTCACATTAGACAGCAGTTTGTCGTATTCTGAAGTATCTAAAAGGAGCTACTGGAAAAGGGATCACATATTATATACCTAAATCTCCTCCATCTACTCTGGTTCTTACTGGCTATGCAGACAGATTGGGCTAGGAATTTGAATGACAAGAGATCTACATCTGGGTATTGTACTTTTCTAGGAAATCATCTTATCACCTATAAAAGCAAGAAGCAAACTGTTGTGGATCATTCTAGCACAGAAGTTGAGTACAGAGCAATGGCTCATGCTTGTTGTGAGTTACAGTGGGCCCAATCCGTTCTTTCTAAATTACAAATTCCTGTGATATCTCCTGTAAAGCTCAGATGAGATAATCAAGCTGCTATCTATATTGCCAAAAATCCAAATTTCCATGAACGCACTAAACATATAGAAGTTGATTTTCATTTTATCAGAGATCAAATCAAGGGAAAGTGGTGACTCCTCATGTTAGATCTGAAGACCAACTTGTTAATGTTCTTACAAAGCCAATGGGTTCAACAATGTTTCAGAGTCTTAGTTGCAAGTTGGGCATACATGATGTGTAGGCTCCAGCTTGAGGGGGAGTGTTCATATAGCTGTTTTATATTCCTAGTATTTCATTATGTTATTTATCTTTACTACTGGACTCTTGTGTAAATTTCCCAGTTGTGTTATTATAAAAGGAGAGGTAGCATATTGCTCCTCTCACAAACGCTGCACATAGCAACACCCTAATTCTCTGTTCACAATCTGAAAGTGATCTTCTATTCACATGCTACTCCAGTTGTACTCCTTTCAGCCATCCTATTGTGACCCCGTGAAAAACATCATCTTGAACATCATCATCCATTAGGATAAGAGAACCCAAGTAACGAGATGTATCACATTTTGGTATGTCTACTACTACGTGGCCTCACCATTCACAGTTCTAGATTGCCTGAAATTGCAATGTATATACTCAATTTTGCTTCTAATGATCATAAATCCATTACATTCCAAGCAGTCCACCAAAGTTCAACTTTGTCATTCAATCTTTCTTTGTTTTCATCCATCCTGAACATGCATTGTAATCACATCCATAACAAGAATAAATAGATATGGACAGAGTGTTGATCCTTGATGTACCCTACTCAAACAACTTTGTGTGCAAATATAGGTACTGCTACAGTAACCCAAGTCAACCTTAGGAGGAAGAGGAGATCAATGACTGCCAAGGCTGTTGTCAATGGGGTTGACAACCCCAAAGGAAGACAATAAGGTCAAGGGAACCCTATAGGACCTGTTTCTAAAATAGAAACCCGCCCTATCTATCCCCTTTTGTGGCCGCAAAAGGAGCAGCAGGTGGTGGTGCAGCTGCAGTGTTGCACGATAGCACTGCGCCGACAACAGCAATCAGGGGACATCCCTAGACTGATTAGGGTTTCAACCCCCCTTCTTTCTTACCATGTTACTTGAGAAGAAACCCTCCATTTAACTGAATAGTCGGGTCTGTGTGTTTACGTGTACTTCAGAGATTTTACAAACTTTAAACATATCGTCCATGACCTTTCACACTATTGCAAGCAGGTCCTATATAGTAACATTTTCCATCTCTCAATTACAAATGATATTACAAAAAATAATCTATAACCACGAACCTTGTTACTTGACATTATATGTCTTAAATAAAAAAATGGCATAATAAGAGAAATATGAGAAGAAAAAAACTACGTATATATATCACAATACAAAATGGGCGCCATCAATATGAATTCAAGGTAGAAGTACAACATTTAAGGATAGATTTAAAGAAGCGAACATGCCAAAAAAAGCACAATCACCTACCTCATAAGATTGCAAAGAATCATCTCCACTGCTATAACTTGACTTCATAAGGGGAGTTGCATTCCAATTGGATTTTCCATACAAATCTTCAATACTCACCTCCTCGGGCTCTAAATAACTCTCAATCAGTATATGACTGACAAGAAAATACCGAAGCAGATAAACAAACTAAGAATTGAAGTTCAGCTTCACACCATTTTTAATGTAAGATGCTTGAGATAGGTGCTGGTTCATATGGTTAGGTTGAGATAATTGCTGAGTGATATAGTTATGTCGCTGCAGCAATTGGCTTCCAAATCCAACTTCGGGATTAGAGCTTTGACTAAACTGCATATAAAGAACTTGTCAGGGAATTGCAAGCTGGAGAAAAAAACCATAACTGTTAGAGAGTAGAGCTATATGATAAATCATTTGAGTCTTTATTTCCCTGATATGTTATATTTGTATTGCCAGTTGCCCTATATTTAGTTCAAAAAGGCCAGCAACAGGGCTGACATGAATTCCTTGTTCAAAGTTTGGTCACAAGACTCATAGTTTCAAGAAGCGGTACGCGTTATACGTGCGGAGAGGTCACCTTATAGAGTATATGTGGTATGCGGGAGTATATGCGGTTTCGAATTTTTTTAAATTAATTAGTATACATAATTTAATCACACAATTGCATATTTAATTTGTACACTACATATTTAGACCCTAAAATTTGAGATAGATTCAAATATAAAGTTTCAATGAAAAGTAAAGGACCATTTAGAATGCATTCTAGAATCATTTGAACATAAACTCCAAAGAAGCATGCACAAAATGGTTTAACACAAGCACATAACAATCAATACTAACCAATCAAATATAAAGTTTCAATGAAAAGTAAAGCACCATTTAGAATGCATTCTAGAATCATTTGAACATAAACTCCAAAGAAGCATGCACAAAATGGTTTAACACAAGCACATAACAATCAATACTAACCAAATCATACAAAAAATGTGAGCATGTCCTAGAGGTCCAAGATAACAAACATTAAATAAGCATGTGTCTCATGTACAAGACATACAACAAAATAGTACATTAAGATAATGTTATCAAAAAATATAGAATTCAATTTGGGCCAAGATAACTCATGTCTATCCAAAAGTCGTCGACTAATCGGCCTTATAAGTTGGTAAGTATATGCGGGTCGTGCGGCCTTTTTTTGAAACACTGATAAGACTCATAACATGCTTTTAGAGCATGAGGCAGATGATGTTTGCATCACTGACTGTTCCTCTTCCCTTTCACATATGTTGGATCATTTGGCCACATCTCCACCTTCGGCTGTCCCAGCTGCCAGTTAGAGCAGCAACAGTGAAGCCCCTCTCACCAACGTCCATGAGGAAAGAGGAGATGCTTTCTCTCCTGACCTTTACCTGTTTGTGTCGATGAGGCCACCTGCATTCAAGTCATCTGGCCTCATTATGGCAGTGACCTCTGTCAAACAATAAAAGACGGCTAGTTTTTGTATTAGATAAGAGAAACCCTGCTCCTATATATAGGAGGGCAGGGAAGCGTACAAACATAAGACCAACCCTAATGGGCCAAAACACTTAGGCCCATATTACAAACTAATAATAAAAACAATAACGATATAACTCTCAACAACCTCCATCTAAAGGCGTGGTCTCACGCCTAGGCATGGTAATAAAAAACCCGCCTTGAGGCTCTCGAGGCTTACGCCTCTTGGTGAGGCTATCCTAAATGTGCCTCGAGGCTTACGCCTCAGTGTCCTGGACTGAGGCTTATGCCTCACAATGTCTGAGGCCCGCCTCAAAGCACTAAGGCTCTGAGGCTTAGCTGAGGCGCACGCCTCAATTCTGGATGATAATGTCTTATGTTAACCACCAAATTGTCTACTTTTAAGATTATTTCAAACACTCCTTCAAAAAAAATTAAAGTTCTTATAGTTAATTGTTATTTTTCATTAATAAGCATTTAATTATCATTTCTCGAGTGACAAATTCAATCTTCATTGTTAAATTTCTCTTTGTTTTCTACCTTCTTATTCACTATGCCGGTGAATTTCATATCGTTGTTAACTAGTTTTGGTTCCTCGTTCCTATTACTTTGAAATTCTATCTCTAGTTTTTCTATCGAAATCTTTTATTCTAATAGTATAAATAATTGATATCTTATTATTTTTTACATAGATATTTTTGTATTGTGGTGGGTCTTTATTCTCTATTATCATTATTAAGATTCCGAATTAATTTTTATTTCATATTTTTCTGCTTGTATATACCTTTTTTGTTATACACACATTCATATACATAACACATGAAAATATATGTGTAAATACATGTATAAATTAATTTTTTATTACCGCCTCACACATATTTTGAGGCTTACGCCTCAAACGCCTTGAAGCTTACGCCTCGCCTCACTGAGACAAAAACGCCTCGTTACGCCTCACGCATTTTACAACCTTGCGCCTAGGTGAATTGAGAAGGATTTCGAAGTCAAACAAGTGATGAGTTTATGCAAATATAGCCTGTTTGGCACCAACTCGAACAAAATATCAGTTGTCAATCAGAGCCCAACCGGTTTATGGTAGGTAACTCAGGACCAACTCGAACAAAATATCAGTTGTCAGTCAAAGCCCAACCGATTTATGGTAGGGAACTCAGGACCAAGCATGCATATCAAAATCTCCTATACCTTTATAAATTGCCACTACACAATAACATAGTTACAACTATATTTATTGCTTATTATATTATGATGATTTAAAGTATGGATAAATTAATAATATAGTATAAACCTTTGGTCTTCTTAAACATCATATGAATAGCTTGCCTACCAACTTTGAACACATTTTGATACATATTTATATTTTAAAAAGCAAGAAGTGGGGGGACAGCACCTTGTAACTGCGTAAGCGCCAGGCGGGTGCTTAAGTGGGTGCTTTCTGAAAAAGTGGGTGCCTAAATTATTATATATTTTATACAAAATTACACATATTTGCGTACAGAAAACATATTTTTAAGGAACTTTTCTACATATCTAATCAGCAAAGCAATACGTTATTACTAATCAATATTTCTAATCACTGAAATCAGCAATTAGATCAGCAATTCTAAAAACCAACTATGAATAATTAAAAAACTCTTTCCTACTGATCAATAATATAATTGGTAAAATAAGCAAGCGTCAGCAAATTAGTATTTGACTAAGCATTTATCAATACTCACTACCAATCAATATTTCTAATCACTTAATTCAGCAAGCACATCAGCAATCGTAAATAACCAAGGCTATGAATCTGTAATATTAATCAAATAATCAGTATTTAATACTTTACTACTAATCTGATATATTAATCAAGTAACCAGTATTCAATACTTACTACCAATGAATATTTAATACTTACTACTAATCATTAATCAAGTAATCAGTATTGTCCCAAAAAAGTAATACCAATCAGTAATCAGTGGAAGCAGCAAGGAAATCAGTAAAACTAATCATTAACTATAAGTATAATAGAGTATTATTCATACAAGTATAAAACCATCAAAGAAATCCAAAAAAAAATCCAATATCCACGGCCTCTAAGAGCCGACTTTTACTTAGGCGGGTCAAAGTGGCCGCCCAAAACAGTTTTGAAGCTGGCACTTAGGCGGGCAGAGCGGCCCAAAAGCGGGCGCTTGATGGCCCAAGCGCCAGGCGGGTGCCTAAGGCTGGGACTAGACGGCCAGCGCCTGTCAATGCTTAAGCGGCCGCCTAGGCCGTTTCTGAATACAGTGATACATATAGGTCAGACATCTAAACGTTACATAAATGATGCACCTGCAAAAAAATCGAGGCATCTAAGTTTCATCAATGTTTCTACAAACTTCCGTTTCCATGCCTATTGAAGTTGGCTCGAAGTCGACATCTTGTTCCATGCTTACATCTATACTATTAAAGAAACCCTATGGAGGGTTTTCTATGCAATTTTTAATCTAATTTTCTAGATTACAATGTAGTCTTTGTATTCTAATCGAAGCTACATAGGAAAGAATGTGGGAGCATTGTAGGCAAAAAAATATTTTTAGTTACAATTTAGTTCTTTATATTAATAAAATAGCCGTGTGAGGGCATAAAAGGATTTTGATGTAGTTTTCCTATTTATTTTTTAAAATTTCATATTGGTCTTTATGTATTCTAATAAGGCTATATGAAAGGTTGTATGAGGGGTCGCATGTAATTTTTCCTTTGCTTTTCTCAAACTTACAGGTCGACTCTAGCCTAACTAAGTACAACAGATTGTGAGAGGGGTTGTATGCATTTTTTACCTTCAGTTTTGGAATACTAATTGGGCATTGTGTATTCTAATAAGGTTTTATCTATCACCGCAATGGGAGCTGACTCCTACCCGTCTCTGTACTTATGCCACCTTTTTGCGCTTTCTAGTTTTGGAATTGTGGTACAACCGAGATCAAAGGAGGTGAAGGACATAGTCACTCCGACTTGACATCAAGAAGGATTTGTACAATGACATTGTATGAAGCAATTATTATGACTTTTATCCCTTGTCTCTCCTTAAAGTGATCTTTTTTTCCACAACATTGTGGCTGGTACAACATTAGTCGAAACAAGTTCAACAGATGCAATTTTCTTCTAGCATGTCTTACTCACAGTGTAATTGTCCATTAACTCTAATCTTATCGCTTTTTTCTTGAATAGATAAGACAATGCAACACAATGTTTACAGTATTCAGAGTAGTCTACACGGGATATACCAAGTACATATATAGTGGGGGCAAGGATGGTCGGGTGGTTCGGCTGAAGGGCCACAATTGAAGTGGCACAAGTTCAACAGATGCAATTTTCTTCTAGCATGTCTTACTCACAGTGTAATTGTCCATTAACTCTAATCTTATCTCTTTCTTTCTTGAATAGATAAGTCAATGCAACACAATGTTTACAGTATTCAGAGTAGTCTAACGGGAAATACCAAGTACATATATATAGTGGGGCAAGGATGGTCGGGTGGTTCAGCTGAAAGGCCACAATTGAAGTGGCACAAGTTCGTACCGCAGGAACGATTTATCACACATCCTAAGGTTTAATATATAATCGGGAAAGGATGGTCCGTTGGTTCAGCTGAAGGGCCACAATTGAAGTGGCCCAGTTTGTACCTCAAGAAAAAATCATCGATTTATCTCACATCCCAGGGTTTGTGGTTATTGCACAGTTAGGGGTACCCATAGTTGTTGAGGCGGCCGCCTAGTCAACCAATCGTTAAAGAGGGATCCGCCCAGCCAGCCGCTTACCAGCAAACTCTTTTTTGGCGTCCGCCTGGGCCGACTGGGCGGCTAGGTGGCCGCATAGTCCGCCCGGGCGACACGAAACCTAGATGGGCGGCCGCTTTTTGGAGGCCAGGTCCAGTGGGCCATTTAATATTGTTTTTAATTTACTTAACCCAAAAAGAAGTACTTCTAAAACCAGTCTTCTATTTTGATTCACTATTATCATAGTATTTCATTGGAGGTTGGAACTATGTCTTGCACCTTTTCTTATTAATTTGATCATCTCATAGTTTTTCTATTATATAATTTTCCATATTCAGTATTACAACCCTGCTACTGATATTGCACTTAAAAGATTGACGAACCACGAAGTATGTCTTTCAACATTTTATTAATTCCACTCTAGAAACTCTAGTATATTATACTTAATTACTTATTGATGTCTCTTTTTCGTATTGAATATGTCTCATTTTCTTTACTATTTATAGACTTAATGACTTATAAAAAGTGCTACTTCATAAATTTGGAAGGGATGGATAAGTAATACATACATGCATAGGTATGGACATAACATAGTACATAAATAATATATATATATATATATATATATATATATATATATATATGTGTGTGTGTGTGTGTGTGTGTGTGTGTGTGTGTAATTTTGTGTGTAAAAAAACACCGCACGGGCGTCCGCCTACTCGACCTGGGCGGGCTGGGCATCCATCTAGAGACAACCACCGTCCGGCCGCCTCAAAAACTATGGGGGTACCCCCGCTACAATAATACAAGGGTTATTTATCTTGTCACATGGAGTTTTTGTTTTAGGCTGTCACACTTTACATAAGTCTATACCATATTTTAGGGACATATCATCAATGAGGAGAGACTTTTGTCCACCACAACACCATTGTCAACTATGAGCGAAGGGAAACCATAAATTTAAAAGAGGGTTCATGAATCTCCACAAATTCTACGAATCAACTTCGCTCAGCGTTTGCTAGAAGTGAGCTTAAAAAACCAGAGGAACACGAACTAGCACCTGGCATTCGACATCTTCATCTATGTTAAATTTACCTAGTGCATCAGTAAATGCATTGTTAATGATGTTGACCTTCATATTGCTTCATGGAAGGTTGGGTGTTCTTAAACTATTTGCTATCATGTTCTAGTGTTTGTTGAATATCACATCTCTAATTTTGCTCTTTTCATAGCTTTAGTTCATGATTGTGGTGTGGCTATTAAATTCTATACTAGAGTATTAAGTGATAGAGATTAAACCGGAGCTATGGACGCTGAGATAGATGCTCTAGTCAAGGAATGAGGTTGTCGAAATCATTGAAATTTCAGAAGAAAAAAAATGATTTCGATGGAATCTACTACAAAATAATGCGGCTATGTCGGTTTCCATGGGGTGCTTCCAAGATTGCATTTATAAATTTTATCAATCATTTTCATGATTTCGGTGCATTTTGCCAATTTAGATGGACTTCCAAGGTTTTTTGTATGCAACTCAGAAATTTTGATGGAAATTTCAGTAATTGTAATCCTTGGTGTTATTGTTGTTGTTTGAAGAGGCAAATTGGGGGATTGGGGCGATTTTGCCATTTAGTACTCATACATAGTGTAGATACCTATAATTTATCGTAATTGCATTACATTCCTTAATATTTGATTTTCAATGTCTTAAATACTAATGCAATGCATACTTTATGTTTTTTTATTTTCTTTAGACCGCATGTATTCCAGTGGTGGTGTAATAGAAAATCAGGGTGCTAGGAAGCCAACTATACCAAAAAATAATGATTTTTCTTGGAAACATTGCATGATTGTTCCTAGGGCCAATAAAATGGTTGATTGTTGAATCAATATCAATAACGAACTATTAACCCAAGTAAAATATGCGGGGGTGCCCTACATATCCAATATGTGATATTTTAGCAAAAATACGGACATGCATATGTATAGCTCATGCTTGAAAAATCAACTAACTTAATTCCTAAATTTTTTCATTGAAATCCTTCACTAAACCCTAGGAAACATGAAAATTTCCTTGCCTCCCACATGAAGAACCTCCCCCACCTACCCCCATATAATATTTTATTGCATAAAATGATGCATTTAGGTGCAAATTTTCACGACTTAATTTAATCATTTAGGCGTCAAAATTGGCACAATTGCATTTATCGAAAATTTTATAAAAAATTATAAATTTCCAATTCCACACTGACGAACCGGCATCAAAATCAGATACCTCAGTCCTTGGCTCTATTGCAATGATTCCTAGAAAAATATCATCGAAACTAGTGAACCTATATTGTGAAATAAAAGCCTAACAATTTTGCCAAAAGGCATAAAGTTTATCTAGTTCAACCTTACAAGTATTTCAACAATTTGTCATGGTGTTGTGTTAAATTATGTAAGAACGTCATTTTAGAATACCATTTCCCAATATTTCTCAATTTGAAAAAGGGCAATTTTCATCTTGATAAAAAAATGCATGAAATTTATTTGAGGAAGTCCATCTGAGGCAACCTCCTAGGTAATTTTCACGGAGAGTGTCACAAGATGTGCATATTGTAAGGAACAAATCATGGTCTAACATAGTCACCATATGCTAGGTTTGTGAAGTTTATCGTTGTTCTATATTTTATTTTAGTCATCCTCTTGTTGAATTCGAACGCTAGATGTTTTGCTTTTTATTTTCCTATGGCATCATTGTATTAGTTGATTGTGTGATGATAGTGTTACATTTGATAATATCAAGGAAGGACATTTCCACCAGTAAAAATAGTTCTAATTAAAGTTCTAAGCACATATTCACAGTAAGTTGTGGTATTCCCTTGCAATTCAAGTACTACATCGCATGGACAACCTTGATTTTTTTTAGGAACTATATATTGGATTCATTGGAGGAGACAACAAGTGTGTGTGCTTGTGGTCATGGGTTATTACATAAAGGTGAGTTGTTATTATCGAAATTGAGGACTTTGCAGGAGAGTTACATAGAAACTCAATTATTCAACCATTACTTGTTTGATCGTATCACACATTTCATGTGAATTGACATTTTTTTATCTTAAGAAACCTCTCTCACGTTAGGCCAAATTAAACACACCCTAGCAGAGTAAGCCCCAAGGCCACACGCATGGTGGTCGGTCATCCTAGCACCACATCCAAAATCATGGGTTGTTACCGGAATGCTAGACCTTGTCGGCAAGGAATTAAATGACCGATACCGACGCCGTTTCGACAGCTTGGGTATAGATATTTACAGGTATACCGACGGAAATATCGACAGATGCAATCCTGGCCATACCGACGCCAAAATGAACGAATTAAATCATGAAATTTTACAGGCATGGTCTCAACACCTAGATGCAACGTTTTATGCAATAAAATTCTATATTGGGTATGTGGGGGGGGGGTCAATCATGTGTGAGTTAAGGAATATGTCCTGTTTTTTGGAGATTTCGATGAAAGATATTGATGGCAAAATGCAAGAATTAAGATCTAAAATTTTACTAGCACAATCTATAAACTCATGTTAACACACTTATGCAATAATATTCAATTTACAACAAACATATAACAACGTAATAAATTACTAACTCACACCAGTTGTATGTTGAGTGGCGCGTTAGTTCTCTATACAATATGTTGTTTATATGCTCCACATATTGCTCCCATGTCATGTAACTTCTGTAAGACTTGTTGTATGAAACAACATGTTCCTCATACACTTCAGGATTGGCAAACTGCATCATCCCAAACTTCGGAAAATGTTCTTCCAAATCTTTTAGATATTTTTCCTTTGTTGCTGAAATGGAGGGAGGTTGAGTAGAAGCAGGTGGAGGTGCCCTTGCTCGAGGAGCTTGAGGTTGAGTAGTTGTAGAAGCAGGAGGAGCCCATGTTTGAGCAGCTTGAGGTTGTAATGGATAACCGGCAATAGGATAAATTGTAGTATGCCCACCACTCCATGTTTGACCTCCATCACCAGAGTATGATTCGGTGTTCACCCGAAAGCATCCATAAGGGCTACGGACAGAGTATGCTTCGTGATATCCCATACCAGGTCCAAGTTCTAATTGTAATCTTGGTGGTGGTTCAGCATGATATCCAGGATACCCATGTTGGGGCTGAGATGGGTATGGAAGTGTCTGCCCAAATAACATATCTCTGAATGATTGTTGAGATTAAGAGTCAGATATGCTCATGTTATCCATTGAATCAGCAAGATCAGAATGATGATCACTTTGGCTATGATATGCACCGTTGTAATCTTTCCCAGTTCGAGTTTTTCTTCTTTGAAATCTTTTTTCAGCCATGGGATTTCCATGTTCTTGTGGAGGTGCAGCCCTAGTAACATCATGACTAACATAAGGCCGGTCATCATTTTGAGGATCAACAGCTGGAGGATATTCTGGAGAGCGTTGGCTGCGATTATCACCATCATTGCCGCCATCATCAGACTTAGATTTAGAACCAGATGTAGAAGAAGAATCTGAGCTACCTAATTGTTCTTCCACTTCTCTATTGATTTCCATATCAGTATCAACATGTGCAGCTTCAGGATCAAGTCTTTCAGGCGGGGCATCAATAATAATATCATCATCATTATTTGCATCAAATTGCTCTTCTATATATGGATCTGGACGTCCATCTAAACTATCAAGAACGGGACGGCCTATCTCATTCATCCATTCCTCTAAAGGATTTTCTGAATCATCCTCCAGTCCTCTACGTCTTTCAGTATTAAAAGTATATGCGGTGTCAATGGGATCATGGACAATAGCAAAATCCACTTCCTTGTAGTTGGCATCACGTATTGCTCTAGCCCTCAACCGCATGTTGTAATGAACGTATACAAGATCCCTCAACCTGTTTGCACCAAGTCTGTTCCTTCTCTTGGAGTGTATCAGATTGAAAGTGCTCCAGTTTCTTTCACAACCCCCTGCAGATGTTTGAGAAAGGATGCGAATAGCCACTTTTCTTAAATGAGTGGCACTTGTTCCATTCCAAACCCACCACTCACAAGGATCACCTGCATCGCGGTCAGCAACCGCATTTGGATGGCCAAAGCATCCAGTGCTTTCACGAAACTGGCGCAACTGCAAAAATAATATATACAATATTAAGATGATGAAATCAAAGGAAAGAATAATGAGAAATAAAGAATGTAACTAAGTCATATAGTTATATACCTCTTCCAGTACTAGCAATTGCTCTTCTGGAGAGGTAATGAACCTGTTAGTGACTTCTCTCACTGCTTTCATTAGAGTCGCAGTCAAGCCTAGTGTTCGTGAGTATTGAAACCTCGGATTCAAATAGTAAGTTGTCACAAATATAAATAAGGAAATTAGAATGACATTTTATTGTAGACAAGTATGAATTAGACCAATAACTTAGAAGTTAGAATATAATTGAGTCATTGAGAGAATCATATACCTGCTTTATGCAATGGATGCAAAAGCATATTTGTCCAACGATTCTCATAAATTTTTATGTATTGCTCATTGGACCTAGGAGCTGCTTCTTTGATATTGTCCACTAATGAGGTCATTGCATCATAAAGGAAAGGCATTGTTGCAGTTTTGTCACCATCTACAAGCCTCAATACTTTGACAATGGGTTCCATTATTTTCAGCACTCTAGTAACCTTATCCTAAAAAGGTCGGCTGGCAATCAACTCCTCAATTCTTCTGCCAACAGGGGTGTTGTGCTCCTTCATGGAGGTCCACTCCACTCCATTAAAGAGCCTCCTAAGTCCATCCTTTTTGGACTTTAACGATTGTAAGGCAAGAAAATTTATTGAAAATCTAGTTGCCCCTGTTCTAATAAGATCACCACCAAAGTACTCAGGTCGCCTCATGGCATTTAGCAGAAAAGAATGGTTGTAGATGAATCTCGTTATCAACCTACCATCAATGACAACAATTTGATGAAATTAATTGATCCCATGTTCTTTAGAATGAGATCTATGCAGTGGGCAGCACATGGTGTCCAGTAGACCGGATATTTCTTCATTAAACTCTCGTCGGCCTTCTTAAAGGCAGTAGCATTATCAGTAACAATCTACACCACATTCTCTACACCAATTTGCTTCATGTATGTCGTCATTAATTTCTTTAGGTATCTGTGGTTCCTGACCTCACCTGAAGCATCAACAGAATCTAGAAAAACTGTGGATCCATGACAATATGCCAAAAAGTTGATAATTTGTCTTCTATTTCCACTAGTCCACCCATCACACATAAGTGTGACGCCATATTCAGCCCACATGTGTTTTCGGTCTGAAATCCATGCTTGTAGATCCTTCTTCTCTAGTAGATGATACTTGTTCATTAATTCATATGAACTGGGGGCCTTGATGCCCCTACCAGACACCCCTATCACATCTACCATATGCTGCAGATAGGGTTCAGTTGCAACATGTGCAGGTATACCATGAGCAAAGAAGAACTTACCCACTGCCTTACCAACCTTTTCTTTTGCACCAGTAAACATTGCTTTGAGGCTTTTTTGCCTAGCCTCAGGCTTCCTAACCCCTGGTTCATCAACATTCCTCAATCTCACACTTGCATAACGGAAAAGTGTATCAATGGCTCTTTTCTTCCTTTTACCATAACCAGCTCGGTCTTCATCGTCGTCATCTAGGTCAACAACAGGAATACGTGCAGTCCCACTGCCTCCACCTGCACCAGATGGCCCATACCTCCTTGTAATTCGAGCTGCCTCCTCCCTTTCCCACTCACTTCTACGAGAATCTCTAATAGCACGTCTATACATACGACGTGAATAAGTTGTATCACATTCAGGAGGATATCCAATATCATCATCAGATTCAGCAGAAGAACCTGTGGGCCTAACATCAAATAATGTATCTGTATAAGCCCTTTCAACCTCCATCTTATGTTGTTGTTGTTTCTTTGCGCCCATCAGTTTCTTGAAATCATCTCTAACACTTTGGGGACACCTTTGGCACATTGCCACATTTTTTACCACCTGTAATGTGACGTTTAAATCTAGTAATCCCCCCTACACCAAGTGTCTTCTTGCAGTAATTGCAAATTATCTTTCTCCCCTCAGCAGGCGTGCAGTGATTCCATGCAAAATCCACATCCTTAGCTCCAACATTACCGGCCCCAACACCCTCACCATCGCTTGAAGACTTCTTCTCAAATCAAAAGTCAACACTGCAAAAAGACAAAGACAAACAAAAATTAGGTGTATGAAATTAATAACCCATTAAGTTGCAAGAAATGAAGAAATTATTCTATTTTATGTATTATAGAACAAAAAACAATACTTTAACTGTATAAATGTTACATGTATCTATAGAAGCAAACACAATATTTTTTAAGATTTTTATTAACAAGAAAAAAGGGTTAAATAAATTAAAAAAAAGTCTGAAATTATTTTAAAAAATAAAAAATCTGTCATTTATCTAGTATTAAGGCAAGTGATGTGTTACAAATTACTCATTCCATCTTATATTACACTAACACACATAAATCTGTAGAAAAAACAAAAAAAATGCATTTTTTTAATTTTCAGCATTTTTAATAAATGAAAAAACGAAAAATATATTTATTTGTAGTATATTTTTGTTTGTATTTGTTCATATTAGTATTTGGTACAACTTTTTCTACTAAACCTAAGTTAGATACCTATTATTAATAGTACTTATTGTATTATTACGAATTTTATATTAATTAGTGAAATTATGTGATAATATTGATTAATAGTAGTAGATCTAGTGATACATTAGTATATCCACATAAATTAATCATAGATCTATTGTTAAATAGCATTAATCCTAAGTTTTTAGGAGTAGATCTAGATTTTGGGTGTATTTAGAGAATTTGGAGAAGTTCTATGGTGAAAATAGAAGAAAATAGAGAGGGGAGGGGTTAGAGAAGATGAGAAATTAAATAAATTAAGAAAACATACCTTCATCGGGGCTGATTCGAGCTCCAAGGAAAGAAATCGCCTCTAATCTCCAAGAAACTCCACTCAAACAGCAGCAGCAAGCAACAGGTTCGCAAATATCGGCATGTCGGGCGGCATACCGCCTATATCGCCCGTAAGTTGGGCTTTTTGCAGTGGTAACCCTCGGTTTTCGACGGTAAGTGGCGGTATTTAGCGGTAAGTCCACCGGTATACCGATATTTGCGGTACCAGCGGTAGACTTGCTCAAACCGATACCCGATGGCGTCGGTATCGATATTTCGACCGGTATACCGGCGATATCGGCGATATTTCATTCCTTGCTTGTCGGTGCGTCTGCCAAGAGATTTATCTCTAAAATCCATCGCCAAGGCGATTCGAACACAAAATCTCAATGCTTACGAGAATGTCAGGTTTACTAGTGCTATCCTTGGTTTATTGGTGTGACAATTTTCACTTAACAATGAACAGAAGGCTCACCAAAGCAAGCAAATTGTGAATTGTTTATTGTGATCCAAGTGGTGTGTAATAGGGCTCACGTAATATCAATATACTCACTTATGGGCTTCACTATACCCAATTGATGCCAGGTCATTCTCATGATAGACATGCCATTTCTATTAACATATTTCTCGAGGCCATCCAATTATCTTGAAGAGTAAGAAACAAGTTATTGCCTCTTAAACCAGTATACATGCTATTATCGTAATGTAATCCATGTGTTAAGAAATCGGTGTTTTACAAAACATCATAGGCAGCCGTTTAAGCGGCCAGGGTGCTTGGGCGAATAATTCGGGCCTTGAGCATCAATTATGCGGATTTGGGAAAAAGTGGCCGCCTTTAATTCGCTCAACCTGCTTAATGACTCGCCTGCCAATTTTCCTGAGCGCCATCTTAGAGTTGCTTTTTGGCTTGATAGCTCAAAATCAAGCCCAGTTGCTGCTAGCTAACCCACGAGGGTTAAGAAAACCCTGCAATAATATGTCAGTTTATTTCTTCCCTTAGGTGATCATTTTGTGCTTTATTTTTGTTATTTGTTCGATTCTTCCCTCTTTTTCTCCTGGCGGCAATATTGTGTCCTTTTTTAATTAGTTAGTTGATAATGCTATGTATTTTACTCAAGCTTTAAAAAATCATGAAGCAGGAAGCGTGCGGACGAGACCAAGGAAGAAAATATCCGATTTTGATGTCGTTTCGGTGGCCACAGAAACAAAAATTTCGACAAATTTTGACAGAAATTTTGATAAATGCGTTCTTGGCATTTCGACGACAAAATAAACGAATTAATTTATGATTTTTTACCAGTATGATCTACTAATGTAAATCTACTCAAATATGTAATAATATTTCATATTGGATATGCGGGAGGTGGGGTCTCGTCAATTTTGAGTGAATGACCCTGAACTATTTTGATGGGGATTTTTGATGTCAATTTTCAGTGGTGAAATCAATGAATTAAATCATTATAGTTTGCAAGAACACTATATAGACTCAAAGACACAAAACTGTGCAAAAAAATATGCTTTAGGTAGTACATAGTATATGAAAAAGTAGAAAAAAATCAATGATCTGCCTGTTTCGAGAGTTTCATCAGTCAATTTCGATGTCTGATTGCCACCAAAACAGAAATTTTGGGCAAAATTTCGACCATTTCGTCGAAAGTTTGAACATTGGACGAGACCTTGTAGTCGATTAATCGCCGAGCGGGCAATTCAGAGGGTGCTTTTTAGAAAAGCGGATTTCCAATTCCTATAAACTTTTATGAAAAATTACATACACATATATATAAATACTATATTTTTTAAATTTTCATATATATCTAAACATTGTACAAGACAATATGAAACACCCAAATAGTTTATAACACAACTATACAACAATGATTGTATCTATATAATATAGTAAACAATATACTTGTCATAGATAAAGAACCCTACACAAAATAAAAAGTGTAAACATTTGCACATCATCAAATAGTCATACATTACCACAGTACATTTAATCAAAGTATGCATTCTAAATTAGATAATAGTTACCTATAATTTACTTCGATACATCACGAAAGTACCATATTATTACAACTTACATACAAAGTATGCATTCTAAATTAGAACTAGGTATATCATAGAAAATTTAATGTATGCGAGTTTAATATATTATAGTCAATACTAATCGGGGCATATAATGTACTTAATGCTATATGCTTACATCAGTTTTTTTTAAAAAGCGGGCAAAAAACGGGGAAAAAGCGAGCAAAAGGCGGGGAAAAGGCGGGAAAAAGTGGTTCAAGCGGGCAAAAAGCGGTCGCTTTTCTCAAATCTGCTTAAGGGGCGCTTAAGGGGGTTTTTAGGCAAACATGACATGTTGGAGATTAAGCGGCCGCTTAGTGCGATTTTTAAAACACTGATTCTATTTTCCTATTAAGCATGTAAGTATATGAGCAAATGAGATTGTGATAAATATACACTACTTGCTTTTACTACTAGAAAGATATGAAAAAAATGCATGTGTGATTCACAGATTCACATTATATAATAGTACATTATGGTATAGCAACTAATACATTTATTGTATACTTCAATTCTTTACCTTATTGTTACATAATACATTATGCATATTCTACAATTTTACAGTAGAACTTCTACTATTTACTATTGTATAATATACTTAATTACGTTGTATGTACTATATTATTATATACATAACGAGTAGCATTATTACATGAACAAAGTTACTGAACATAATATTATGTAATATCTTTGAGTTGATTTGCTACTTTTTTTAATAATATATTGAATATTGTTAGCTACTAAGTACTGACCTAATATATCAAATATGTTAATATGATTTGTGTTCATATTGCTACCATGTCATATGCATACTAACTTATATAGTGATCATTCTTGTAGATGGCCTAAATCGGTTCTCCATATATACATAGATGCATACATACATATATGCAGCCGACAAGGAGTGGTTGGAGTGGTCAAGCACGCTGTCCCCTAACAAAGGGACCCAGGTTCGAATCCCAGCCACCGCCTTGGTTTACCACCCTCCTGGACGTTCCGCCTCCGTCACGGGCATGGGAGAGGGGGAGAGAATGACTCTCTTAATCCCATACCTACATATATATACATACATACATATAGTTGACAAGAGCCAACAAGGAGTGGCTCAAGTGGTCAAGCACGGTGTCCCCTAATAAAGGGACCCGGGTTTGAATCTCAGTTGTCACCTTGATTTACAAAGCCCACCTAACGCTTAGGCAGCTAAAGGTCATGTTCGCTCGCTTACTGCTTCGTGCTTGACAGAACATTGGATGCAATAGTCCATTCATCTACACTCAGTATCTATATGGTGTATGATAGTCGTGTAGCCATTTACATTACATAAAATCAAGTTTGTGTAAGGGTCCAAGCACATTTAAGTTGATTTTCATTTCATTCAACGCCTGACTATGGCCAACAAATTCAAACTCCATGCAAAAATGTGCCATCAACTAGTAGCTAGTTTCACAAAGTCCTCACTTCCTACATTATAAGGTGATAAAGTGGAAGGTTGAGTATGCAGATTATGTATACTCCCACTAGTAGAAGATGGGGTGGGAATACATATAAATCTAGGGCAAGGTAGTGGAACCAGACTAGTCATCAAATCGATGAGGCTTCTAGTTCTTGGCTAATCAACCCAACTGATAGTCTGACTAGTTCAACTGTTGAAATCAACAACGAAGTCATAGAAAATCCAAATATGCTAAAAGTATAAGGCAGAATACACAAAATATGAACATGTCTAACTTTGATAAACTAAAACTAAGTCATAGAATCACTCTAGCAAGTTGAGATTTTATATATACCACGATTCATGCAACACGGTTCTAATATACTAATATTGTGCATTTTTTTCTTATTTTCTATTATATTGTATTTGCAGTGTGGCATGGAAGCCCAGCTACAACAGTGATCCACAGACTTCTTATTCCAATTCTACCTCATACACACTTCGTATACAGTAACAATTACCATCCACGAGAAATAGCATGACTAAGCATGGTCGATCGTCTTCCAAAGAGATCGTACCACTCCTAACTAGGCATGGAAGTGGGTCAATTTTTGTGAACCTGACATGACCCGACCCAACCTACACAAACCTGACATGACCCGACCCAACCTAGACAAGGTCAACCTGAACAAGAGTTATTAAGGTCGGACCTAAATTGACCCAAACCCAAATGGACTCGACCCAACCCGGACATGTGATTAAAATTCATTTTACTATAAAACTTTGTAAATAAAAACAAAAAATGTTGGTAAACCTTGAACAAATGTTGGTAAACCTTGAACAAAAAACAGTGACGGAACTAGGATTCTAAGGTGAATGAGGCCAAGCTATAATAAGCAATACAAATAGTGAATTTTCTTTTAGGAAAAGTTAATGATAGCAACAAATACATGTATATCATTTTTAAGTAAAAGTTGTGTGTTATTTATAAAATAGATAAACTCATGAAGTACATATTAAGTTAAAGTAATATAGTGAATCTCGTTGAAGTCCCTTGGGTTACAAAACGTTTTACAATGACCTCAACATCAATTTTCTTTTACCAATTACATCTAGAAATTTTCTTTGTTGGTTTAACAGGCATTGAGGTTAGCAGGCTAAATGGAAATTCTTAGCTAAGCCAGGTTTAACTGCCATGGCTTAAGCACAAGATCCGCTATGTAAATATCTTTGACATTGAGGTTGTATTCACTTTCGTTTCATAAATAAATTCGGTGTATATTTAGTTTGGATAAAGTACTTGTCCATATATGAAGATTTAGGATAATCCTTTTGAAAAACTAAATCTAGTTATTCGTAGTATTACATATTTTAATATCATGAAATTATATACATGAAATGAAAAAAAAATGAAACAAAATTGCCAAACTAATCATAAATTTTGGATATACCACACTGTAATTTTGGTATGCAAATATTTTCCATTTGTGTTATGAATGTGTACAATAAGTGTTTCAGGCAAGGAAGCACGGACACTTCTAGACAGCCCCCATGCCCGTGTCGGACACTTCCCGGACACGGCCCAAAACGTTTTGGACACGGCTGGGACGTTTCCAGTTCAATTTAGTTTTTTTCAGCACACCGGACACAGCTGGACACTGCCCGGACACTTCCTGGACACTTCACTACAGCAGATGCTGCTGTAATACCATATTTGACGATGCAAATTTTGAATATACAGCTGCTGTTCATGTCCTATCACTGAGAAAATGTCACATAGAGCTAAGATCTGATCACAATTACAAGCAAATCTGTTGAAAGAAAAAACAATATGTAAAGTCTAAGCACTGAATCAGATACTATGAATCAAATTATGGTCTAATAAGCTGGTTAAATGAGTAATATGAACCTCATATATATAAATATTCTGTAATATACTATATTTACAAAAACTACGTGTTTAGTTTTGTTCTTCACATTATATCTACTACACACACAGACACACCTCTACATGCATATAAGATTATATATATAAATATGAATCAAATTATGGCCTAATAAGCTGGTTAAATGAGTAATATGAACCTCATATATATAAATATTCTGTAATATACTATATTTACAAAAACTAAGTGTTTCGTTTTGTTCTTCACATTATATCTACTACACACACAAAGACACACCTCTACATGCATAAAAGATTATATATACATAGATACCTTAATCTGGACAAACTTAAAAATAAATTCCAGTTCATACATCATTCATCCACACATATTGATATATTAAAAAAACATTTTCCCCTCATCCAATGTCGTGTCCGTGTCCTACATTTTTGAAATTTGTCGTGTCCCGTGTCCGTATCCGTGTCAGTGTCCGTGTCTAGAAACGTGTCTATGCTTCCTTGGTTTCAGGTGATCAAGGAACTCAGACAATGTCCAATGTCAATTAATTGTGCTTGGATGTTAGTAAATCAAGTTGTACCTGGAAGTTGCTATGTATAGATGCAAAATATACAACTTGATAGAAATGATATAAGAACAATAGTTGAACGGAAAACGACCATCTTAAACCTAGTTTTATACTTGTATATACCCATCAGGATATGTAGGTTTTAAAAAGTTATTAGATCCGTTGTTCAAAATTTAGGACTTCTTAGGATAGAGTATGTTTTGGTCGAATTGCATTTCAATCAAAATGCAAGTCAGTCAAACTTTTATTCGACTGAGATAGCCATTAGCCAATGGTGGCTGAGGTTATTTTCACTCGAACTATAGTTCCACTAAGAAGCTACATGATCAAATTACAACTCGATGGACTACACTTCGGCAAACTTTTTAGATAGTGTGCCACTAGTCATTTTATTCCCACTCACTATTCTATAAGACTAGTTTTTCACATAACTCGTCCTAAACACTTCAGCATATGAACATCCAAGGTACACTTTAGCATTACTTCTATAGGTTATCCCTATATGCTTATAATCCTAGTTTTCCATATCCATCTGCTTCCAAAAAAGTCTAAGCTTTAGCCTAGTTTAATGTCATCCACCAAACGCAACCTTGCTTAAACGTTATAAAGTTGATCATCACTTGTTTATTAGTGCTTCTAATTATATATTTATGGGATTAAGTTGCACTTTCTTTATTCTCTCATATTACATGTTTGGCTGTGACTTTGGTGCTCCTTCTTGAGAGAAGCTTGTGACAAAGTTTCTTGGAGCATCTTCTTGCAGGAAGGAAGTGGCCAAAGGCAAAGGAGGTGAATTGTGATCTTCTCCAATGGGTGATCTTCGAACTTAAAGAAGGTGACAGTTATGTTTAATATAAAAAAAGAGGTTGGCCTAGTTGATCCACAAAAGGTATCGATAATCGTAATTTGTACCGGTATAGAAAAGATAATAAATCGCTTGTTGAGAAATCCTAGTTGGCAACAATTAGGTAGTTGAGCTACATCATTTCAAGCTAGAATCAGATTACATCGCCATGTCTTTTGTGGTTGCTTCACTTGTCGATTGCTTCCTTTACTTTCCATTGCATGATTTCTTTAAGCAAGTTGCAACTATCCATCCTTATGTCTCAAGTAGTCAAGTTACATAAAATTGATAAGCTTTTTTACCCCCACCCCTTTTCTAGAGCTTTCCAAAACATTGTTAGGAAATGGAAACATCAAGTTGAAAATTGTAGCTTCGTCAAAATGCCTCCAGTACTTGTTATTCAAAACCTAATGCATGGGGTAGGAGCAATTTGCAATGCATCAACTTGTTTTCTTCTATTATTACATTTACAGATTATCATATTTGTCAATGATTTGATTCTTACTTGCAGAAACAAAGAAATAAATAGCCAAGGGAAGAGAAGCCAATGGGTTGCTTTGGGGGATCAAAAAAAGAAAAATAAGTCAATGTATTAAAAAGGAACCTGGACAAACTGCAACAGTATAGATTTGACACTCCATATCTACATAGTCAAACTAGAATGAAAATAAGATCATAAACAAGGGAGAAAGAACAAAATTAACTAAGATTATAATGACTTTTAGTCATATATGTTTTAATGTCTTTATAGTGACTGATTAGAAGAAAAAGGAAATAAGATCTCAGTCAAGCCATCATCACAATACTAGATAATATCATGTTACATTAACTCATCTGATCTCTCTTCACTCGTGGTCGACTCTCTAAATTATTTATGGTGTGTGGGTGAGGCGCTCTCTTCATTTGTGATTTTCTTTTTCTGGTTCTAGACGTTTCTGCTATCCACGCGGCGAGAGTTTTAAGCATGGCTGTCGGTGTAACATCCCAGGATTTGAGGCCTCGGATAACATGATCTTAAAAGGAATGATTGGACTACCCATATCACCAAGGTGCACCTCCTTTTCCGGGAGCCCATCTCTAAAGAACTCGGTTAAGCGTGCTCAGCCCAGAGTAGTACTAGGATGGGTGACCAGTCGGGAAGTTGATCTTGGCTTGCGCGTCAGTGTGGAAAAAGTGCGCAGGTAAGGCTAGTGGTGGTCTGTGGGGCCATTCGTCATTCCTGAAACTCTACTAGAGCCTAGGGCAGTGGGCCCAGGCATTACAAATGGTATCAGAGCCATAACCCCTCCAGTAGGTGGGGCCCACATGGGCATGTGGCATGCCAGTCTTAAGCCGTGCGGTCCAGGCAAGTTGGAAAGGGCTATCCGTAGAGACGAGATGGAGCCGCCCTTGCGCTGGTAGTCATGGATGGGAGCTGGGAGTCCATGGGTCATTGTAGGTCTGCACTGAAATGGGGTCAGATTATGAGGCCATATAGTTGAGCCTTGACGAGGACGTCAAGAGTCTAAGTGGGGGAGATCGTAACATCCCAGGATTTGAGGCCTCGGATAACATGATCTTAAAAGGAATGATTGGACTACCCATATCACCAAGGTGCACCTCCTTTTCCGGGAGCCCATCTCTAAAGAACTCTGCGGTTAAGCGTGCTCAGCCCAGAGTAGTACTAGGATGGGTGACCAGTCGGGAAGTTGATCTTGGCTTGCGCGTCAGTGTGGACAAAGTGCGCAGGTAAGGCTAGTGGTGGTCTGTGGGGCCATTCGTCATTCCTGAAACTCTACTAGAGCCTAGGGCAGTGGGCCCAGGCATTACAGTCGGCGTTTCTTTTGCAACTAACTTGGCGTGCCAGAGTGATCTCTATATTCATGAGTAGGCATTTTATTATTTAATGGTCAGGAAATGAAAAGATTGAGAATAGGACTAGGTAAATTGGTTAATGTCGGGGTGAGCCCAATGCCTGGGTGTAGGTCCGCCACTAGACATGACCGCGCTGATCCCGATTCACCCAGATTACTTTTTTACACGCTCAGCCTGAAGCTGTACAAACCCCAAAATTTTGTGTTCGATTAGGTAGAGTCGGATTTTTTTCCATGCCTACGTGGCTCACAAATTCTTCTCTAATTCCATAAATTATAACCCTATTTCCCATTTCTATTTCGACATTTGGTAATCATTCAACTTTAAAGTGCTCAAGAGAGCTTTACTCTTGCAGAGGTGTTGATGTCCTAACTGACAATACTATTCGTTGGATTTTGAAGGACTGGAAACAAGATCCAGATGGCATTTCCATTTGTACAGGAGATTAAATCATAGCAATATAGTCTGGAAAATCTATTATCATCAAGCAAGAGAATCACCCACACACTGCATGAAAAATAGATGAAAAGATTATGCTAGATTTACAATTTGATTGGTTATAAGTGTCACAGTAAATAGAAGGCTAATTGATATATGCATTAGAGAAATCATGCTCCTATATATAGGAGAAGGGGGAAGCGTACAGACCATGGGATGAGATATCGACGGTACCGTCGGTATACCGACCGGTATACCGATATCGACGCCATCGGCCATAGGTTTGAGCAAGTCTGCCGTTGGGATTGCAAATATCGGTAAACCGGTGGACTTACCGGTAAAACCGCCCGATATTGACGAATATCGGGGGTGCCGCATACAAAAAGCCCCACTTAAGGGTGATATCGGCGGTATGCCGCCCCGACATACCGGTTTTTGCAAACCTGAAGCTACTGCTGCTGTTTGAGTGGAGAAACTTGGAGATTTGGGGCGATTTCTTTCCTTGGAGCTCAAATCAGCCCTAATCAAGATATGTTTTCTTAATTTCATTCATTTCTCATCATTTCCAACCCCTCTCCTCTCTATTTCCTTATATTTTCACCATAGAAGTTCTCCAAAATTCTCTAAATACACCCAAATCCTAGATCTACTCCAAAAAACTTAGGATTAATTCTATTTAACAATAGATCTATGATTATATTATGTAGATCTACTAATGTATCACTAGATTTACTACTATTAATTAATATTATCATATAATTTCACTAATTAATATTAAATTCGTAATAATACAATAAGCACTATTAATAATAGGTATCTAACTTAGGTTTAGTAGAAGAAGTTGTACCAAATACTAATATGAACAGGTAAAAACATAAATATAGTTAAAATGTTTATATTTTTCGAATTTTCACTTATTAAAATGCTGAAAATAAAAAAATATATTTTTTTTGTTTTTTCTACAGAAATATGTGTGTTAGTGTTATACAAGATGGAATGAGTAATTTGTAACACATCACTTGCCTTAATACTAGATAAATATCAAATTATATTTTTTTAATAATGTCAGACTTTTTTTTATTTAACCCTTTTTCTTGGTAATAAAAATTTTAAAAAAAATGTGTTTGATTTTATAAAAATATTTAACATTTATACACTTAAAGTATTGTGTTTGATTTTATAATACATCAAATAGATTAATTTCTTGCAACTTAATGGTTTTGATTTCATACACCTAATTTTTTTTTCTGTCTTTTTGCAGTGATAACTTTTGACTTTTGAGAAGATGTCTTCAAGCGATAGTGAGGGTGCTGGGGTCGGTAATGTTTGAGCTAAGGATGTGGACTTTGCATAGAATCACTGCATGCATGTAGAGGGAACAGGGGAAAGATAATTTGCAAATATTGTAAGAAGACAATTGGTGGAGGGGGGTTACTAGATTTAAACGTCACATTACTGGTGGTGATAAAAATTGTGGCAATGTGTCAAAGGTGTCCCCAAAGTATTAGGGATGATTTCAAGAAACTTATGGGTGCAAAGAAACAATAACAACAAAAGATGAAGGAGGTTGACAGGGCTTACACAGATAAATTTTTTGATGTTAGGCCTACAGGTTCTTCTGCTGAATCTGATGATGATATTGGATATCCTCCTGAATGTGATACAGCCTATTCACGTCGTATGTATAGACGTGCTATCAGAGAATCTCACAGAATTGAGTGGGAAAGGGAGGAGGCAGCTCGGATTACAAGGAGGTATGGGCCATCTGGTGCAGGTGGAGGCAGTGGGACTGCACGCATTCCTGTTGTTGACCTACATGACGATGAAGACCGAGTTGGTCATGGTGAAAGGAAGAAATGAGGCATTGATACACTTTTCCGTTCTGCTAGTGTGAGATTGAGGAATGTTGATGAGCCAGGGGTTAGGAAGCCAGAGGCTAGGCAAAAAAGCCTCAAAGCAATGTTCACTGGTGCAAAAGATAAGGTTGGCAAGGCAGTGGGCAAGTTCTTCTTTGCTCATGGTATACTTGCACATGTTGCAACTGAACCCTATCTGCAGCATATGGTAGATGTGATAGGGGAGTCTGGTAGGGGCAACAAGGCCCCCAGTTCATATGAATTAATGAACAAGTGTCTTCCACTAGAGAAGAAGGATGTACAAGCATGGATTTCAGACCAAAAACATATGTGGTCTGAATATGGCGTCACATTTATGTGTGATGGGTGGACTAGTGGAAATAGAAGACAAATTATCAACTTTCTTGTACATTGTCATGGATCCACAGTTTTTCTAGACTCTGTTGATGATTCAGGTGAGGTCAGGAACCACAGATACATAAAGAGACAAATGAAGACATACATGAAGCTGGTTGGTGTGGAGAATGTGGTGCAGTAGTTATTGATAATGCTTCTGCCTTCAAGAAGGTCGGCGAGAGTTTAATGAAGAAATATTCGGTCTATTGGACACCATGTGTTGCCCACTGCATAGGTCTCATTCTTAAGGACATGGGCTCAAATGATTTCATCAAATCTGTTGTCATTGATGGTAGGTTGATCACGTGATTCATCTACAACCATTCTTTTCTGCTAAATGCAATGAGGCGACCTGAGTATTGTGGTGGTGATCTAATTAGAACAGGGGCAACTAAATTTGCAACAAATTTTCTTGCCTTACAATCGTTAAAGTCCAAAAAGGATGGACTTAGGAGGCTATTCAATGGAATGGAGTGGACCTCCATGAAGGAGCACAACACCCCGATTGGCAGAAGAATTGAGGAGTTGATTGCCAAGCCGACCTTTTTGGGATAAGGTTACTAGAGTGTTGCGAATAATGGAACCCATTTTCAAAGTATTGAGGTTGGTAGATGGTGACAAAACTGCAACAATGTCTTTCCTCTATGATGCAATGACCTCAATGGTGGACAATATCAAAGAAGCATCTCCTAGGTCCAATGAGCAATACATAAGAATTTATGAGAACCGTTGGACAAATATGCTTTTACATCCATTGCATAAAGCGGGTATATATCTCAATTATATTCTAACTTCTAAGTTATTGGTCTAACCTAGTCAACAAATAAAATGTCATTCTTATTTCCTTATTTAAATTTGTGACAGTTTACTATTTGAATCTGAGGTTCCAATACTCACGAACGTTGGGCTTGAATGCGACTCTAATGAATGCAGTGAGAGATGTCACTAACAAGTTCATTACCTCTCCAGAAGAGTGATTGCTAGTACTGGAAGAGGTATATAACTATATAACTTACATTCTTAATTTCTCATTAGTCTTTCCTTTGATTTCATCATCTCAATATCGTATATATTATTTTTGCAGTTGCGCCAGTTTCGTGAAAGCACTGGATGCTTTGGCCATCCAAATGTGGTCGCTGACCGCGAGGCAGGCGATCCTTGTGAGTGGTGGGTTTGGAATGGAACAGGTGCCCCCCATTTAAGAAAAGTGGCTATTCACATCCTAGCTCAAACAACTTCTGTAGGGTGTTGTGAAAGAAATTGGAGCACTTTCAATTTGATACACTCAAAGAGAAGGAACAGACTTGGTGCAAACAGGTTGAGGGATCTTGTCTACGTTCACTACAACATGCGGTTGAGGGCTATAGCAATACGAGATGCCAACTACAAGGAGGTGGATTTTGTTGTTGTTCATGATCCCATTGACACCACATATACTTTTAACACCAAAAAGACATAGAGGACTGAAGGATGATTCAGAAAATCCTTTAGAGGAATGGATGAATGAGATAGGTCGTCCTGTTCTTGATAATTTAGATGGACGTCCAGATCCATATATAGAAGAGCAATTTGATGCAAATAATGGTGATGATATTATTATTGATACCCCGCCAGAAAGACTTGATCCTAAAGTTGCACATGTTAATACTGATATGGAAATCAATAGAGAAGTGGAAGAACAATTAGGTAGCTCAGATTCTTCTTCTACATCTGGTTCCAAATCAAGTCTGATGATGGTGACAATCGCAGCCAGCGCTCTACAGAATATCCTCCAGCTGTTGATCCTCAAAATGATGACCGACCTTATGTTAGTCATGTTACTAGGGTTGCACCTCCACCAGAACAAGAATATCCCATGGCTGATAAAACATTTCAAAGGAGAAAAACTCGAACTAGGAAGATTACAGCGGTGCACCTCCACCACAACCACAATAGCAAAGCCAAAGTGATTATTATTCTGATCTTGTTGATTCATTGGATACCATGAGCATATCTGACTCTCAATCTTAGCATTCATTTGGAGATATGTTATTTGGGCAGACACTTCCATTTCCATCTCAGTCCAACATGGGTATTCTGGATATCAAGTTGAACCAGCACCAAGATTAGAATTAGGCTTGCCATATCACGAAGCATACTCTGTATGTAGCCCTTATGGATGCTTTCGGGTGAACACCGAAGTATACTCTGGTGATGGAGGTCAAACATGGAGTGGTGGGCATACTACATTTTATCCTATTCCCGGTGTACCATTACAACCTCTTTTACTTCAACCTCAAGCTCCTCGAGCATGGGCACCTCCTGCTTCTACTCAACCTCAAGCTCCTCAACATCAAGCTCCTCGAACATGGGCAGCTCCTCCTGCTTCTACTCAACCTCCATTGATATCAGCAACCAAGGAAAAATATCTCAAAGATTTGGAAGAACATTTTCCAAAGTTTGAGATGATACATTTTGCCAATCCTGAAGTGTATGAGGAGCATGTTGTTTCCTACAACAAGTCTTACAGAAGTTACATGACATGGGAGCAATATGTGGCCCATATGAACAACATAATGTATAGAGAACCAGCGTGTCACTCAACATACAACTGATGTGAGTTAGTAATTTACTATGTTGTTATATGTTTGTTGTAAATTGAATATTATTGCATGTGTCTAAACATGAGTTTATGGATTGTGCTAGTAAAATTTCAGATCTTAATTCATGCATTTTGTCATCAAAATCCTTCATCGAAATCTTCAAAAAACAAGACAGATTCCTTACCTCCCACATGATTGACCCCCCGCCACATACCCAATATAGAATTTTATTGCATAAAACGTTGCATCTAGGTGTTGAGACCGCGCTTGTAAAATTTCATGATTTAATTCATTCGTTTTGGCGTCGATATGGCCAGGATTGCATCTGTCGATATTTTTGTCGGTATACCGGTAAATATCTATATCCAAGCTTTCGAAACGGCATCCTTATCGGTCATTAAATTCCTTGGTACAGACTTAGACAAATCCCTAATTGGCCAAGACACACTTGGGCCCATATTACAAACGAGAAAATAATTAATTCACAAACTAAATAACTTTAATCAATAAGCAAAATGCATACTGTAGATTGCAGGGTGTATTAGTATTAGAAACCTAATGAGAGCCTTCAGAGAAAAAATCAGTATGGCAGAACATGATAGCAATAACTATGATTTACATAAGCAATGAACTGGCCTGTTGTAAAGCAGCAATATGTTGCTGGCCTGTTAAGGATTTTGGGTTGGGACCCAAGAGGTGAGATTCATTGCGAACATTACTATGTCCGTGTTGTTGTATTTGTTGATATCTTTGACAAAACTGCTCCACATGATCTGGAGCAATCTCATGTCTTCGACGCCCGTCCTTTAAGGAATCAAAACGAGAATTTTAGTTGAACAGACAAAGGAAATGAAAGGTCAAAAAAGTCATTAATAGAAAGTCATCATTAAGTTATAGATACATGTATAGTTGAATTTCTAATAACAAATTCACTGGTTTAAATTGGCACATGTACTACTAAGTCTTTCTGTGTCGTTGCGTATAAAGATAGATATAGAGGGCGTTATAAAGATCAGGGAAATGAAAAACGGCCCGAAAGTCTGCTTAATAGGCCAAGCATCTCGGATGCTTAAGAAACCCATTGAGCACCAATTAATCAGATTGAACAAAATCCCCTGCTTTTTGACCGATTAACCCGCTTTTTGCCCATTTTCCCCGCTTTTTGCCCATTTTTTAAAAATAATACAGCAAGCCTGTAATGTTAAGTAAATGCTATGGTCCAAGTATTATTGACTATAATATATTAAACTTATATACTTTAAATGTTCGATGATATGACATAGTTTTAATTTAGAATGCATACTTTGTATGTAAGCCGTAATAATAGGGTATTGTTGTACAGTATCCAAGTAAATTGTATGTAACTATTATCTAACTGAAAATGCATACCTTGATTAAATGTATTGTTCTAATGTATGACAAATTGATGATATGTAAATGTAACAATAAGTTAGTAAGCTATTTATTATAAGCCTTTTATTTACTTTTTAGCTAGCAAAATTGTTCTTGTATCATGTACGTAGGGTGTTTTAACCATGACAAGTCATTTGTTTACTATATTATAGCTATAATCATTGTTTATAGTTGTGTTATAAAGTTTTTGGGTGTTTTATATTTGTTGGGTACAGTTTTTAGATGTATATAAAAGTTTCAAAAAGTATAGTATGTTTACACAAATGTGTAATTTTGTATAAATTATATAGGAAACTAAAACCCATCTTTTTTTTTCAAAAATCACCCGCTTACTGCTTAACCAGTTACAAGGTGTTGTCCGAACATTTACTGCTTAACACTTATTAAAATATTGATTAAGATAGACAAGAACAAACATACATACATCTCTCAATGCATAAAATTTGAAGATGATTTCTAACACGCGTTAGGCATTGAAGCATGTTATCTTCTTTATATAAGTGCAAAAGAAAATAAAAAAATGCAAATCAACAAAGATAATCTTGCCCAATGCAAACATAGAAAACGAAACATTATTGAAAAGTGTTGGAAATAATGAATAAACAATATAGTGGCAATGTATTTGATACAAGACAAACCCTCTTCTGTATATAATGGTGAACACAATCCAGGATCTGACCAGACTGTTTGGACCTAAAACCAGGCCCGTATTACATGCGCGAACAACTTTCCCATGTTGACCATAGAGAGCTTGCAGCAGCACTGTTACAATCGGGGCAGAAGAACTATGTGGAGAACGGCTACACGCCATGTTGAAATAAGTCACATGAAACACACACATTGTGTGGACTGAGAACATGATGTGTCCATGATGTGTCATCTGCAATGACTACTCATCGTGAAAAATGAGAACTTTAGGAATGAAGTCGCACAACAATTGGACTGGAAGTTTGGAACACGCCTTTCCAGAAACTGTTGACGAATATGTACAAGATGACATGTGTGTTAAAATGACAGGTACATGCATGTAGGAAGACACGGTGTGTACTTGAAAGGTACATGGCATGTACTTGAAAGGTACATGGCATGTACTTGACTTACTTTTTTTTAGTTAGAAGAAACATTTCTCCCCCTCCCTCAAAGAGGGTGCCAAAGCCCCCGGGTCCCCCAGTGAGGACCTACCGTGCTCGACAATCCATGCTACATATGTCAGGTACTTGACTTACTTCGTGTGTACATGGTGTGCGCATGATGTGTACTTGACTTACATGGTATATGAAAGTAAATAGTGTGTTACATGACGTAGGGATTTACAAGTTCATTAACCAAGATAATGTTCGGTCAAGCTGAAAAAATCAGAATTTGAGAATTATGCTGAAAAATTAAATAAAAACGGTCGATGTACAGAGAGTACAGCCAACAATTTGGGGAAAAATGGAGAAAAATTCAAGGGACATGCATACCAAACAGTTGATAACCTAACTGGTCAAGTCTGGTTGCGCCTCATGAAGCGTCCCATGTTCAAATCCCAGCGGGGAACTAAGGCAGATTTACCCATCTCAGGAGCATCTTGGCTCTACTGCCGAGGTCGGAGAGAGGGAGAAGGAACCTTCTCTTAGATCTGATACACACACACATATATGTTTGTGTATATGTATTGGATACATATATATGCATATAAAACACATAAACATATATATATATATATGCATATAAATTTATATATACTCATGTACATAAATTTAAACAAAGTCAGAGTCTTGAACAGTATAAGACAGTGAAAATGTATAGATATAAACATAAAACATGAATATTTAGCAAATTATACAGGAATAAAACGGAATATTTAGGGATTGGGAGCTATTCGAAAGTCACATACGACTACGAAAAAAATATGTGTTTAAAATACGACTTTTCAAAAAGTCGGTGACTATGATGGGGACGACACTCATCGTTGGTTCTCTCAATGACATGGGGAGTACTTGGGCTTCATACCATGTGAAATTTGAAGAAGTATGATCTAAGTACACAAGTGCAATATCGTTGGTCGGCCTAATTTATAATGGCAGCATGCCAGTGTATGATTTTGGTACACACCGTGTAATGGCATGTTGGAGCAATAATTGCAATGAAGATGACACTTTTGGGATTGAACAATGGTCAAATATTACCGATTTAAATTAGTCAACTTGTCGAGGATGTTGCAGCGGGACAAACTGTAAAAGATGAGCACAGGATGATTTGAACTTGACACTATAGAGCCTACTCTCAGACCCTAAAGTTGTGGTCGCATTCATGGGTGTGCTCATCAAAACCACGACCCTCCCTATATGTCTTCCTTTCCCCTTCTGGTCTTGCAATGTGTTAATATATCTCTTTATATTTTATTTATTTGTAATTTCTATATATTGTTGGACCTCTATGTAATTTCTCTAGTTTCTATTAATAAAAGTGTGAACGGTCATAAACCCTCACACAAGCCGCATCGCAAGTTGCATTGTGGCATCCACTTTTACATGGTACAGAGCAAGGTTGCTCCTAGGGCTCCTCCAAGCCGCCGCCCCCCTCCTCTCTCTCCTCTTCTCCTCCTCTACGCCGCCACCAGCCACTCAAGCCAACAGGCCGGCTCAGCCGCCGCCCTCCTGGGCAGAAATCAGCCGTCGCCAGCTAGGAGTGGCAGTAGCAGCCGCCGGCCCAGGGTAGGCGCGCCGCCGCCAGCAGCTCGCTTCCTCCGGTCGATTTTGAAGGTCGTAGCAGATTAAAATTCATACTGAAGGGTCCATCCGTACATAGGAAATTCCTAATCACATTTCCATGTGTGATTAGAGAATTTTCTTTTGGGGGTTGTGGATGCGTCAGACACGCATCTAATTGTTTGACGTGATGTGTATCTCCTCGTCACTCAATCCTTCCAGTGACATGTATCTCTCCATCACCCTCGACTCTTTCTGTGACGTGTATCTCTCTGTCACCCTATCTTTCCGTTGAATCATGTAGGATACCAAGGCATCTACCATCTACAACGAGATGTCACCTATCCCCTCCATCAAGCTGAATGGGAAGAATTATCTCTTGTGGATGAATGTTGTCCATACAGTGTTGGAATCCCGAGATAAGGCAAAGCATGTTGATTATGATCCTCCTGCTTCTACTAACAAAGGCTATGATGAATGGAAGCGTCATAACAGTCTGGTGAAGACATGGCTATGGAGAGCATGGAACCTGGTAATGCTGCCAGGTTCATGTTCTATACTACTGCCAAAGACATATGGGATGTAGTAAAGAAGCATTACTCTCAGGAAAAGAATGCTCTTCGTCAGTTTATGATATATGATCACCTCTTTGCAGAACGACAGGGAGACAAGTCTTTAGAAGAATATTTTGGAGTGATCTAAGGTATTGCTCAAGAACTAAGCTTCTATCATCCAGTGACTGTCCAAGAACAAGTCAAAGACAGAGATGACTTGATTACTGTAAAGTTCCTATCTGGACTGAGTTCTTCATGCAGTTCGGTCCGCAGTGTCATCCTCGCCTCTGACAAACTTCCCAGTCTGGAAGAAGCCTACTCAAGGATTTTACAATTAAATTTTAAACCAGTTGATCCTACCACAATCTCGCCTTCTGGAGATTCTCATACATTTGTAGCCGCTGCAGTTAGAGGAGGTCGTATAGGTATGGGTCGAGGACGTAGAGCACGTCCTAAGTGCACCTTCTATGACAAACCTGGGCACACTGTTGAGAAATGTTGGAAGAAGCATGGTAGACTTGCTGCACCACTTGTGGGGGCAGGAAACTATGCTAGTACTGTTGAGTCTTCTGACCCGTCTGCATCAAGTTTTGGTTCTTCTGGCATCACAAAATTGATCTTAAATATGTTCACTATGTGCATGCATTTCCTTTTAATCTTCTCTTTGTTGCAAAATTAATCGATATTGTGAATTGTACAGTGACATTTGGGCCTTCTTGCTTTGTATTATAGGATCTTAAGAGTGTGAGGACGATTGGTGGGGGCCTAGAAAAGGTGATCTCTACCTCTTTCATGGTGACAGTCTGCCTCGCCAAGTATCTGCTCCTGCTCCAGCCATCCTTTTGAGCGGTTCTCCCTTACTGTGGCACTACAGATATGGGCATCCTTTATTAGAGAGCTTGAGAAAGTTAGAACCTGAGTTATCTCAAGTGTCTTCATTAGAGTGTCAATCCTATCAACTGGGAAAACATCATATTAGTCTTATCCCAGTCATGTCAATAAACGGGCTTCTTGTCCCTTTGAGTTAGTCCACAGTGACGTTTGGGGTCCTGTAAAGACCAATAGCTATAATGGTTTTTGCTATTTTATTTCATTTGTGGATGATTTTTCTCAGATGACATGGATTTATTTGTAGAAAAGTCGAGAGTCTGATTTATCCATTGTCAAGCATTTTCATCAAGAAATAAAAGTTCAATTTGATTGCAATATTAAAATTCTTCAATCTGTTAATGCCATGGAATATGTTCAAAATTCTATGGCTGATTTTTGTAGCTCCGTTGGGATGGATTCACCGTACGTCTTGTCCACACACCCCTCAACAAAATGGGGTAGCTGAGAGAAGAAATCGTCACCTTTTTGATATTACCAGAACAATTATGTTTCAATCCAATGTTCCTTATAGAAATACTGTTATTTTCTGCTTCTACTGTGTTATTCTACTGTGTTATTTTCCTTTGTATTAGTCCCATATTGCCTGCTTGTATGTATGTCTTACTCTCTGTTGCTATATAAGAGAGTACCCTGTAAACCTTTTTACTCACTGAATAAACAACACCTTTCCACTTTATATGGTATCAAGAGCAGGTTATTTTTCCCACCCATCAGCCCTCCCATGACGTAAGCCCCCCCCCCGCCGCCGCCCCCCCCTCCACCGCAGCCCGCCTCCACCCCAGGCGTCGCCCTCCCCTTCTCCTTCTCTCTAGCCGCCGCCGCCCCCCCCCACAGCGCCGCCCCCCCTCCCCAGCGCCACCGCCTCCTCCCTCTCACCTTAGCGCCGCCACCTACCTCCTGCCACCTCCATCCTCCGTCCACCCATCCCGTAGCCACCTCTCCTCCACAACCTACCACCTCCAAGCCCTCTCTCTTCTTCGAGGTCCTTCGTCTCCGGCCGGCGGCCACTGGTTTTTACCACCACTTTCACTCTACGTTCGGGTGCTCGTCAGATCTACATTCGGACACCCACTGGCTGGTTGAGTTGAGAGTCTCTCCGGATCTTCATTCTTTCTGCCTGCGCCTCATGGTGGAACGTTGAGCTTCCCTCATGACGGCGTAGGTTTCTCTATGCATATTCTGCCCGGTACGGGTCTTCTGATCTGACACGTCAGATCTCTGCTGCTCCTATCTGCCCTTTGTGGGTTTCTGCTCTAGTCTGCTTCTGCGCCGACCCGCCTCTACCATGGCGTTCCCTGAGCCCCCCCGGTCTCTGTACGTTACCACAGTGAAGCTTGACGGTGGCTCCAACTACCATCTCTGGTCAGCGTCTTTTGTGCTATATGTCAAAGCACAAGGTCGATATCATCACCTTACGGCTGAACCTCCTGCTGCTCCTACGACGGATTCAGATGACAAAGTCAGACAGACTTACGCACAATGGTCCAAGGATGATTCTGGCGTCATGTCTTGGATCCTCAACAGTACTGAACCTCGTATCAGCCAATCTCTTCTCTGCCTTCATGATGCGAAGGCTATGTGGGATCAATTATCCCATGTTTATTCCTATCAGGAGAATCCAAAGCGCGTTTTTGAAATCTTCAAAACCTTGGCGAAAAAGGAGTTCTCGGCTGACATGTCTATTGATGATTTCTACAACCAATGCTCGGCACTGTGGAATGAGTTTGAACTCTACCACCCTTTGACGGCTGACATCAAAGTTGCTCAGAAATAACGCAATGAACTGCAACTGGTGCAATTCCTGGCTGCCCTTCCTGCCTCCTTCTCTGGTGTGGTTGACCAGATCCTTTCCAGCGACCCACTACCGACTCTTCGGGATGTTCTTAAGAGAGTCCAGCGTCTGCCATCCATGACTCCCACTCCTGTTGTTGAGCATCATGCGCTCATTGCTCGCTCTATTGATTCTGGCCGTGGTTGTGGTCGCGGCCGTGGCCGTGGTGGTCGTCCTCCTCCATCCGGACGTCGCGGCTCTTCTGGATGTAGTGCTCCTTCCGGCCCTCGTTACTGCAAATGGTGTGGCCGGGACAATCATACTGAAGATCGATGTTGGATTAAACACGGCAAGCCGGCTTGGGCTAACCAGGCTGCCACAGACGCTGATGCTGACTCTGTTGCTGACCCACCTACTGCTCCAGCAAATGTCGACTGGTTACGCTCGGAATTTGAAAAGATGTTCTAGGAACGTCTTACGCAGATGCCATCCTCATCTACTTCTGGACCTTCTGCAATGCTAGCTTCTCCATCATCTGGTAACAAACAGTGGTGCATTGATTCAGGTGCCTCCACTCATATGGCTGGTGACCTTCAATTATTTTCCAGTCTCAATAAATTTGTTCCTATAACTTCTGTTACTGTTGCGAATGGTTCCAAAACTGTTGTCCATGGCACTGGCACGGTCCCGCTATCACCACAAATGCACCTGAAGTCTGTTTTATATATTCCAAAATTTCCTGTTAATTTATTGTCCTTCAGTAAGATGATTAAACAACTCAAGTGCTCTATTAAATTGTATCCTTCTGGCTGTTTTTTGAAGGATCTCCGCACGAAGACGAGGATTGGTTCGGGTCGTGAAGGACCAGACGGGCTATATTATTTGGATGGACCCCCTTCTGCTGCAGCTCTGCTTTCTACTTCAGTGACAGGATTACAGTGGCACTTTCGCCTGGGCCATCCATCGGCTGCCAAATTGAAACATTTATTTCATGCTTTATCCGAAAAAACTTTTTCCTGTGAAACTTGTGTTTTGGGCAAACAAACTCGATCTGTTTTTCCTGCTAAGTACATTATTGCATCTAAAGAAATCTTTGATTTGGTTCATGCTGATATTTGGGGACCATGCTCTGTTTCAAGTTTGTCTGGTGTGAAATATTTTATGACCTTTATTGATGATTATTCTCGCACCACATGGTTATTTTTGCTTAAAGGTCGGGATACAGTGTTAGATACTATTCGCACCTTCTTCGCTGAAATTCAAACACAATTTAAACGCCCCATTAAAATTTTTCGGACTGACAATGCTCTGGAATTCATGCAACACTTTGTTACATCTTTTTGTGCTGCCCGAGGAACCATACATCAGACTTCTTGCCCTTACACTCCTCAACAAAATCGCGTTGCTGAACGAAAAAACCGCCATCTTCTAGAAGTTGCTCGCACCCTTCTCCTACACTATAAAGTACCCTAACATTTCTGGCCTGAGGCTATCTCTACAGCATGCTATCTTATCAATCGCATGCCTTCTTCTGTTCTGCAAAATCAGGTCCCATACACTATTTTGTTTCCTGATAAACCCTTATTCTCTCTGCCTCCTCGCATTTTTGGGAGTACTTGTTTTGTCAAAAACCTTCGACCTGGCCTTACTAAGCTTGATGCTCGCTCGGTCAAATGTGTTTTTCTGGGATACTCTCGTACTCAGAAAGGGTACCGCTGCTTTGATCCTATAAAGAAACAGTGGTTGGTTAGTGCGGATGTGACATTTTTTGAGCATATGCCTTATTTTTCTACCTCTGGTGAAAAATTGTCGGATGACATTTTGGCTCCCACACCATTACCTTTAGTTGTTGACGAACCTCCTGCTGATGATGTGCCTCAAGAGCGCCCTTTGCAAGTCTATCGGCGCAGGTCAAAGAACGCTACTTCTGAAGCCCCTGCCGAACCAACTCCTGCGTCTGCGGATGATCCACCTTCAACTGAGGTATTTTCTGACCTGGATATTCCTATCAGTCTACGGAAAGGCATTCGCTCCTGTACTCAGCATCCTATCAGTAATTTCTGTTCATCTGACAATCTGTGCAGTAGCCTTGCGTGTTTTACTGCTGCTTTGTCTGCTGTGACAATTCCTAAATCAGCTACAGAGGCGCTCTCTCATCCTGCATGGAAACATGCTATGGAGCAAGAAATGCAGGCACTTTGTGATCAACGGACTTGGGATCTGGTTGATCGTCCGTCCTCATGCCAAATTGTTGGATGCCGCTGGATTTTTACTATTAAATATCAACCGGACGGTACCATTGAACGCCTGAAGGCCAGATTAGTTGCAAAAGGATATACTCAAACATATGGGGTTGATTACTTTGAAACTTTTTCTCCAGTGGCCCGCCTTAATTCTGTTCGAATCCTGATATCTGTTGTTGTAAATAAAGACTGGCCTTTGTATCAACTTGATGTCAAAAATGCTTTTCTCTATGGAGATCTGCAGGAGGAGGTCTACATGGAGCAACCTCCGGGGTTTGTTGCTCAGGGGGAGTCTGCTTCTAAAATATGCAAACTCAAAAAGGCAATCTATGGTCTGAAACAAAGTCCACGGGCATGGTTTGACAAGCTTAGTCAGATCTTGATTACCTTTGGCTTTCGGCGTTCTCAATCTGATCATTCTGTGTTTATTCGTAAAATTGCAGCAGGATTTGTCATTCTTATTGTATATGTTGATGATATTGTCTTATCTGGCAGTGACAGTGCAGGGATACAGGCAACCAAACAATATTTAGCACAACACTTCATCACCAAGGACCTCGGAAAACTACGATATTTTCTAGGTATTGAGGTTGCTAGATCTTCTGCAGGAGTATGCTTGTCACAAAGAAAATATGTTCTTGATCTCTTGCAAGAAACTGGTATGTTGGGTTGCAAGCCAGCCAACACTCCTCTGGATCCCAATATGAATTGGGATGATGATACTTCCCCACCTTATGTTGATCACCATCAGTTTAGAAGACTGGTTGGCAAGCTTATATATCTGACTGTCACTAGGGCTGACTTGGCAGCTGTTGTAGGATTCATAAGCCGGTATCTTGATAAGCCCCGGCAATGCCACTGGGATGCTATTTGTCATATCTTACGCTATCTGAAAAGTTCTCCAGGGAAAGGTCTTCTGTACAAAAAACATGGCCACTGCAATTTATCTGGTTTTTCTGATTCTGACTATAGGCAGTCGATCTTACAGAAAATCTACATCTGGATATTGTACGTTTGTGGGAGGAAATCTAGTTACTTGGCGAAGCAAAAAGCAGACATTTGTTGCTCGGTCAAGTGCAGAGGCTAAATATAGAGCTATGGCTCATACTGCATGTGAGCTCCTGTGGGTCCGTAGCCTTCTGAATGAATTTGATATCACTTCTTCTAGCCCTATTCCTATGTTCTGCGACAATAAGGCGTCTATCTTCATTGCGAGCAACCCCACCTTCCATGAAAGAACCAAGCATATCGAGGTTGACTGCCATTTTGTTCGGGAGAAAGTCCTATCTGGCCACATCTGCACTCCTTATCTCAGTACTGATAAGCAGCTTGCTGACATTTTCACTAAAATTCTGCCTAAAACTCGCTTCCAGACTCTGATTGACAAGTTGGCCTTATTCGACATCTACGCTCCAGCTTGAGGGGGAGTATAGAAATACTGTGTTATTTTCTGCTTCTACTGTGTTATTCTACTGTGTTATTTTCCTTTGTATTAGTCCCATATTGCCTGCTTGTATGTATGTCTTACTCTCCGTTGCTATATAAGAGAGTACCCTGTAAACCTTTTTACTCACTGAATAAACAACACCTTTCCACTTTATATTCCTAAGAGGTTCTGGTCTGATGCTTTACTTACTGCATGTTTCCTTATCAACAGGCAACCCTCTTTTGTGCTTCAAGGACGTACTTCGTTCTCTGTCTTACGTCCCAAGGATCAACCTTTCCTTGTTCCTCTCAGAGTGTTTGGTAGTATGTCTTTTTTCTAAAATTTTGATCCTAAGGCTGATAAGTTATCACCTAGGTCTATTAGGACTCTTTTTCTTGGGTACTCCAACACTAGCAAAGGATACAAGTGCTATTGTCCTAATCTCCGTCGTATGTTTGTATCGAGGGATGTAACTTTCCATGAATCCACACCATACTTCTCTAGTGTTCCCAGTAAGGGGGAGCAATTGTGTGAAAGTGAAAGAGTGCCACCATCAGACATCAGTGAGAGAGTGCCACCATTCATTCCTGACTATACTGTTATTCAGGAAGAGCAGCCAGCAGGTGATACATTAATTCAACAATATCCACATGTTTACAGCAGACGAGGCAAACAGGATCCAGAGGAGGTAGCGACTCCAGTCTCTGAACCTTCCTCATCTTCCTCTACACAAGAGATTTCTAAAGAACCATTTGACCTTGATGTTCCCATTGTTGTTCGCAAAGGTACTTGTTCCTGTACTATTTGACATCCTATTGCAAATGTGTGTTGTTTGTCGAAATTATCTAAGCAGGACCGGTCATTTACTCTTGGGACTGATTATGTGGTCATTCTAAGAAATCATCTTGATGCTATGAAAGATATTGGCTAAAAATAGGTAATGCATATGGAAATGTCTGCTCTTCTACAAAACACATGAGAACTTATTGACTTACCTCCAGGTAAAACTATTGTGGGTTGCAGATGGGTATTCACAGTTTAACATAATCCAGATGGTTCAGTTGAGAGGTTGAAGGCTACACTGGTAGCAAAGGGTTACACTCAGACATATGGAGTTGATTTCTTTGAGATCTTTACACCAGTGGCTCGTCTGAATTCAGTGTGGATTCTTATTTCTCTGGCTACTACCTTTGACTGGCCTCTATTTCAGCTTGATGTCAAGAATGCCTTTCTCCATGGTGATCTACAGGAAGAGGTGTACATGGAGCAACCTCCTGGTTTTGTTGCTCAGGGGGGAGTGTCAGAAAGTGTGTAGATTGAATAAAGCTATCTATGGATTAAAACAATCTCCTAGAGCTTGGTTTGATAAGTTCAGTGATGTTGTACTAAAGATGGGCTTCTCTTGTTCTGTGACGGATCACTCCTTATTTTACTCTAGCTCTTCAGTTGGATCCATCATTATTGTTGTATATGTTGATGATATAGTTATCACTGGCAGTGATTCTACAGGCATATCACGTGTGAAGGATTGCAGGGGCACTTTCATACAAAAGACCTGGGCAAACTAAGATATTTTCTAGGCATTAAAGTACTTAGATCTCATGCAAGTACTATTTTGTCTCAGAGGAAATACATGTTGGATTTACTATAGGAAGTCGGCATGAGTGAATCCAAGCCAGTGTCTACGCCTATGGACTGTCATGTAAAGGAGATGACTGATGATATTGATTATCCAGATCCAAGATACTATAGGAAAATTGTTGGTAAACTGATATATCTGATAGTTACCCCGACATTTCTTTTGTTGTAGGAGTGGTGAGTCAGCATATGAGCTCACCACAACAGTCACACTGGACGGCTGTCTGTCATATTCTGAGATATCTGAAGGGTGCACCCGGTAAGGGGATCACCTACTATAGACCCAAGACTCCTGTATCTACTCTTGTTCTAACTAGTTATGTAGATGCATACTAGGCTAGGTATTGCACATTTCTAGAAAATCACCGTATCACCTGTAAAAGCAAAAAGCAGAATGTTGTGGCTAGATCAAGCACGGAGGCTGAGTATCGAGCAATGGCTCATGCTTGTTGCGAGTTGCAGTGGGTTCAATCTGTGCTTTCTAAGTTAAAGGTTCCTGTTTCGTCTCCCATAGAGCTCAGATGTGACAATCAGGTTGTTATCTACATTGCCAAGAATCCAGTCTTCCATGAATGCACTAAGCATATAGAGGTTGACTGCCACTTCAATAGAGATCAGATCAAGAATGGCATTGTTGTGACTCCGCACATCAAATCTGAAGATCAACTTGCAGATGTCCTCACAAAGCCATTGAGTCCAGCAACACTCCAGAACTTTTGCAACAAGTTGGGCATACATGATGTGTACGCTCCAGCTTGAGGGGGAGTGTTAATATCTCTTTATATTCTATTATTTGTAATTTCTATATATTGTTGGACCTCTATGTAATTTCTCCAGTTTCTATTAATAAAAGTGTGAGGGGTCATGAACCCTCACGCAAGCCGCATTGCACGTTGCATTGTGGCATCCACTTTTACACAATGTATATGCAACTAGTATGTCATGTACATTGCCACCCCCAATCTTTCATCCTCTCCTTAGTCATGGGGACCATAGCAGACAAGTTTTGCCATCGTGGATAAGAAAATTTGAGCGAGGATGTTCACAACTGATCCTTAGATCCTCAAGCTCACAAGCATTGTACTTCCCATTATCAGCCTTTACAAGCTTGACAATTGTAGGTAGTCACATCATTAAGTTATTTTTTGGTTTGACGAGAAAATTTGCATAGTTACCCACTAATCATCTTGCTAGCTATATTTTCCAACAACATGATAATTTGGGTTGAGTCATGTTTATGCGATTCAAGCTAGGTCGATTCAAATCTAATCAACTTAGGTGCAACTTTTCTAGAAGAAAATCTTTGGGCATGTTGGGTTTGGGCTAGAAAACTTCGGGTGGGTTGAGGAAAACTTGACCATTGGCATGCCTAAAGACAATGGAGAGCAAGATATTGTTGTAAAAAGCATAGGACGGTTGGTGATTGATGAGGTAACAAGATGAGAAGAGCTTGAGTGATATCCAACAGATGATGATTTTGAGGTCACAACTCCATTTTGTTATAGAGTGTGCAGACAAGACCTATGTTGAATCATCACGAAAAACTTTAACATAGATCCGTAGATATATTTCAAGGCATTGTCAGTGCAAAAGGCTTTAATTGAGATATAAACTGAGTTTTAACTTTTAACCATTTTCTGAAAAGATTGAAACACACCAAACATTTCATCAAGAGAATTTTAACAAAAATAGCTAGGGTTGCAAATGGATATGGATATACCCTCAAACCCATACCCTCTAAATCTGTCATGGATATAAATTTTTACAACCATGTAACTGCTTACCTTGCACTCCCATACCGTCTCACTGGGTAAGGTTATGGTTATGTATATACCCATACCATGTATACCCATATACCCACTCAGTTATATTTTTATGTAAATATTTCATAATAGAATGTAATGGTGCATATTGTAGGACTCACATCTAACAAGTATAATTAACTTACAATAGTAAACATTTATATTGGAATGTAATGTTCCATATCATAGCACTCTCTAGCAAATATAAGTACCTTGCAATAAAAAAATAAACAAACCCATTGATGCACCCTCATAGCCACACAAGCACATTTCAGTAAATGGAGAAGTCCATAAAGCCATTCTCTCATTCTACTCCTCTCTTCTCTCTGCCTTGGATGATATTTCTCCATAACCTACCCATTTAAGTGTTGTAGCTTCTTGTAACCTGAAGTTTGTGGTGTATTATTGTATTCCGCAACATACCCTACCCATTTACAACCCTAAATATAGCCAAGTCGTTCTCGTTCTATAATAGTCATTGACAAAGGTAATTAAATGTTGAAATATGTGAAAAGTGTTTACCAATCATAAACTAGTTGTGTATGGAAAAAAATTCTATGTTGTTTTCATGGTTAACAAAAATAGCATGTATGCGATAAGGATAGCTCAAACAATTTGAGTTTCTTCAAAGATGGGTGCTCGTGTTGGCTAAGCTGAAGAGGAAAACACAAAAGTAGAGAAAAAAATTGATTTCCACAACCAAAGTAATAAGGATCACCAGCTCTAGAACTCGAACCAATCATCTTCAAACTTTGAGGATCTTGCAACACGTAGCCATGACTACCAAAGGTTATGTCGAACTCGAAAGAGTCAACAAGTTTAGCAACAGATCTGGGTTAAAGGGAATGTTTGGAATATACTGTATAGACTTTGGATAAATGTTGGGTGAAAGATTCGCACATCACACTGATGGACCATCTTAATGGATCCAACAGCTAGGATGATAGATGAATGGGGAAAATTGGAATTTAGGGTTGAAAGTGGTCACGTACCCATCACATGTTGTGTGGCCCCAAAGTCTACCGTCCAAAACAAATTGTAGGCTATCATGAAGGCCCCCACATTACCTTGCTTGGAGCCCTGATGCTCTGAAGATGTTGTAGCAAATTGTATATGCATGGAGTTCGCAAACCGTGAGATACCTACAACAGTTACTTGTATTTGGCAAAGGAGAAGTTAACTTTTGAGTTGTATATTGTCTAAGCAACATGAGAAGTGGTCGCTCCATGGCTGTGTCTGTAAGGATATTTGTGCTTCTGGCAGCAATTCTCCAAGTAAGCATGTTTCTTGCAGAAGGCACATTTTGGTTTAGGCCCACGTCCAGTTCTCGCCCGCGGGTAGCAATAACCTTGGCAAGTTATGGTCCTTACTAGAGCAATCAAACTAAGTTGTGGTGGCACATTAGATTGTTGTGGACAAGAATATGCATCTTTCTAAGTAGAAAACTAGTCGCCAGCCGAGATGACGCTACGAATGGCGGCACAAGCAGGATGAAGATTGTTGAGAAAATTTGTAGTTAAAAGGCCCGCACGTTCTTTTGTCTATTAATCGGAGATGACAGGTTAGAAGAAATCTAGTTGTTGTAACAAGAAAACAATAGCATCATATAGTCATCCAGAGATTCACCCCTTTGAGTTCAACAAACAATTTGTCCCAGATCTTACAGATACATATTGTGTTCTTATCTTGGTAAAGTAATGGCAAGTAGGGTAACAAAAATCTTTACTGTTTGTGTGCAACATGTATTTGTAAGCGATAGATAGTCCCAAACTATCCACAACCAATTCATGACTTGGTTGTTCCCACGTTTCCACTAGGGGATAACCTCAACATGCTTTGCAATGAGCTTTAACTTATCTCTAGATTTAAGAGTTGTATCTAGGTCGAGTTCACCAAAGCATGAAATCATCTCCATTAAGTTTGATGATACAGTAGACGCAATGTCGTCGTAGACAATCGATTCAGGAGCCTTAACATCTATCATTACAAGAGATGCGAGTCATGGGAAAGACGCACAGTGAGCAAGGATTGATAAATCACTAACATTATGCACAGTTAATGGATGAGCAAGCACCAATAAGAAGCATAGCGCAACAGTATGCACTATTACAAGTAAGATACAAGGTGATAGGTATGGGGAAGATTCTCTAACTCAAAAGCACTAATCCATGCACACAGGAAGGGCGCATGGGGAGATATAGGGAGAAATGAGACTCTAATAGGGTTTACAAAATAGAAAAAATCACCACCCAAGGAGATTGTGCAATCTACGAGTGCAGTCTATTGGGAGGAAGTAATGACGAGAGATCATGGAATAAAATTTCGATCGAAATTGCAAAGTTTCGCTCGAAATTTCATTTTTTTTGCAATCGGATATCGAAATGTGTGATCAGACATCTAAATACCCAAATGCAGTGAATAGGACGTATTTCGCAAAAATTTTGACCCTAGGTGCGAAATTTCGCAAAACAGGGTGAATTTTCACAGTTTAAAGCCCAATTTGGGCCGTAATTTTGCAAAATGGCACATATACACAACTTATATTTTGAAAATTTTGGTCCTAGGGCAGCTGATACCTCTTGTGTATTTCGACAAAAAAAATTATCTCTTGCTTGTAGAGGCTATTGCTCTTAATTGTAAGGTATGTTTCCCCTATCCCTAAATCATCTATATTCTATACATTACCTTCTTCAATTTATACATCTTCTATAGAGATATAGAGAGATACTCCAAAAAGGCAAAAATAACAAAGTTCTTTCTTAGATATATGTATAAATGTCCCATGTAACCTAGTTATATGCTAATACTAGACTAATACAACTTGTAGTTCGTAGGTTTATAACTTGTAACAATAAGTTTTAAATTATAAGATGTAACTTGAAGATTTTAACAGTCCAACTGTCTAGCAAACTTGACATTATTTCTCATTTGTGCACTCACTCATCAAGACGTGGTAAATTTTTCATGATTTAATTTGCTTTTTTGGTCGTCGAAATCGTTAGGGACATAAATATCAAAATTTTGGCTGAAATTTTGAAAAAGATCTGTTTTTGGGCCATCGGATACTGCATCGAAATTGGACATGTAATTATATGTGAAAGATCACTCTCCTGAAGGGGGGGAAACCAAAAATGGCTTGTGGTCGTCTCCTTTTGGGGCTCATGACAATGCCATTACTCCTAAGAGCAGTCAACAATGACAACCGCACCACTAGAGGGGACGGCGGTGGTTGCCAAACCCCCTTGGCGTTAGTGGCTAGTGTCGTTCTTACTAGAGGCCTGGAGCCAACAGCAATGGTTGTCGCTCTTATTGCAAGGAAGCCCACCAGGAGCTGACATCGGAAACTATCCTCTCCTTGGGGAGGGTAGCGATCGATGTCCTCCTTGGAACCTATGGTGGTTGTTTTCGTTCCTTGGTGCCGACGACGCCAAGGTAAGGTATAAGTTACATGTTATGAACATCTTCTATAGAGATCTAGAGAGATACTCCAAAAATAAGAAAGTCTTTCTTAGATCTATCTATAAAGGTCCCATGTAACCTAGTTACATGCTAATACTAGACTAATACAACTTGTACTTTGTAACTTGTAACAATAAGTTTTAAATTATAAAATTTGGCTTGAAGTTTTCAACAATCTAACTGTCTAGCAGACTTGACGTTATTTCTCATTTGTGCACTCACTCATTAGACATGGTAAACTTTCATGATTTAATTCGCTTTTTTGGTCGTCAAAATCGTTATGGACGTAATATCAAAATTTCGGCCGAAATTTTCGAAAAATTTCTATTTATGGGCCATCGGATACGGCAGCGAAATTGGACATGTAATTCTATGTGAAAGATCACTCTCCCTTAAGGGGGGCATCAAAAATGGCGTGTGGCCGCCTCCTTTTGGGGCCCATGACAATGCCATTACTCCCAAGAGCAGTCAACAATGACAACCGCACCACTAGAGGGGACGGTGGTGGTTGCCAAACCCCCTTGGCATTGGCGGCTGGTGTCGTTCTTGCTAGAGGCCTGGAGCCAACGGCAATGGTTGCCGCTCTTATTGCAAGGAAGCCCACTAGAAGCTGACATCGGAAACTACCCTCTCCTTGGGGAGGACAGTGGTTGATGTCCTCCTTGGAACCTATGGTGGTTGTTTTTGTTCCTTGGTGCTGACGGCACCAAGGTAAGGTATAAGTTAGATGTTATGATACACTATGATAATTCAAGAGCTTCAATTAAACAACTTGTTAATACATGGGTCCGATATATAGAGTAGGACTGAGATAAGGCGTACATGAGCAGTAATGAAAGATAAACTGAACCATTCATAATGGGCTTACTAAACCTAGGTCCATTAACTTTAATAACTCAAACAATTCATTTAATGCCATCAAGCTCATATTTAAGTGGGCATAGTTGTTCTCATAATCATCTATGTATAAGGTGAAATAATAAAGAGTCTGGTCTTTTTAATCACATCCACCACTGCTCTGTATGTCATTATGCAACACACACTTCGAGAATTTCTGCCGTATGTACAAGTATAAATGATGTGTATATGATACATGGCTGCACTTATGTTTACGTTGTGTGAGTGTATCCACACGTAACACAATCACGTATGCAGATACACATCATTTTCTACATGTATATTCATTATCTCACAATTTATATCAGCAAATTTTATCCAATAAATGCAATTTCCCAAACTCTAGTTCTGTATTCCAAGAATTTAAACTATTATTACACCAAACATATCTCATATAGGCACCAAGAAACTCCAACTTGTAGTTAGATGCGTCGATAAAAGTTCTGGATGACTGAGTACACTTGATACAGGTGTATTACTTTATTGCAGAAAAAATCCAACAAATTAATAAACGTAGTTATTCACCTTATAGGATTATTTCAACTAACAGCACTCATAATGATCAAAGCTAACAAACAATCATAAATTAACCAAAATTTGATGCAATAAGTTTGTAAAAAAATATGCAAGACAGTTATTAAATAGCAGCATCTTACTGGTTGATCAGTGATCTGAAAATTAGCCAAATCGGTGGGTGGTTTCCATTGTCCAGCACAAGCAGCAGATACAGTAGAGATCCTTTCAGCACTATCAGCTCCAGGCGTAGCATAATTAGCTTCGATTGAGAAATTGTCACTGGATTTAAGAGCCTTCTGCAATTGCATTCTACTACTATCTGATGCCAAAGCATTTCTGTCACTATGGTTGGAGGATAATTTGACAGAGAACTCCCCAGTATTTGATATTCCATTTAATGAGTCTATAGACTCTATACTCATTGAAACGCTTGGTTTCTGTGTGGCAGTGCCAACTGTAGTTTCTTGGCCAATTCTCCTTGTCACCGTCTCATTTGGATTGAAGGGTGCATCATTAATAGAAGCAGTACAGCCATCGTCGATCATCGTACATGAAATGCTTACCGATGCAGTGCAAGTTGAGAAATGTGGAATACATTGATCAGAAGGAGACCCAGGAAGATTCACAGATGTTGCCTCATTAGTCAAGCTATGGGAGTTCGCAATTCCAACAGCATTGGACGGTGATGTCAAATCGCTTGCAAATCTATTGATGATAGAGTTTGTGTCTACAGAGGCTCCAACAACTCCATGGTCAGCAACCAACGACGTTGATGAAACATTAGCACTGCTACCTTGATAGGAGGTCTCTTTCTGAGAATCTTGGACAGAATCAGCTTGCTGGATAGTTGGTACCACGGCAACCTGTTAAAAATAACAGCAGATATTCATTAAGTACCAGACGATGTGGATTATTTCACATGTAATAGCTAGAAACGTGTTTCGTAATATCTGAGATAAAACCATAACACTTCTTCAAGGAAATATACGACGAAGTGATTCAGATGTACAACCAAAGACAAAAGTAACTTCAGCATTCTTCCACTACATAGTTTTCAACAGCGGGAAACCTAGTCAAACAATGAATGCATAAAGTAAACTGAAGCTACCAGCAGAAGTGCCAAACTTTTCCTGTAAGCAAACCTAAAAATTTAAAACATCTAATATATTGCTGAGGACGATTAAACTGTACTTTGTATTTTAAATATATTTAACTGGAAAAAGTTTGATGGTTGCAGAGACCATAATTTCTAATGAGGAACAAATTTTGAGATGACGGAGTCTAAAAGTAACGATCAATGTTTTAAAAAGTGTTAAGCGGTAAACGTGCAGACGGCACCTTGTAACTTGTTAAGCAGTAAGCGGGCAAACTTTTAAAAACAGGTTTTAATTTTATATATACTTTTATGCAAAACTACACATATATGTATATAAATATATATTTTCGGAACTTTTATATATATCTAAACACCTACAGAACAATTAAAACACTAAAATAGTTTATAACTCAAATATAAAAAAAGATTGAACAAATACAAATAAATTATATAAATTTAAGACATCAAACAATAGACTTACCGTATATTTTCATAGCTCAACATTAAAAAATAGACTTATCGTATCAGTAGATACAGTAATAAGATGATTGACTGACATAAACATAGTTACACAGTACTTCAGAGCATAACACATTACCGTCTCACACAAAAATGAAATATAAACTAGTATAAGATACAGAGTATGCAAACAACAAATAATGACATGAATAACCATATACAACCAGAAATATAACTATATAAGCATTATACCTCGATTTACAGACTTTAGCATACATATGGATTGGTAGAAAAAGTTGATCAGGGACAAATCCAGTAAATTATGGGCCTTTTGGGCCCAGCTAGATGTTTTCCAAAAAAAACGGCTAAAGAGGGCGATTTTTATCCCCTCTAAGAAGCCGATTAATCAGGAAAATCAGGCATTAAGCGGGCGATTTAAGGTAATCCGTCTAACTGGCACTTTTGGGAAAAATCGAGCGGCTAGAGTGTTAGGCTGCTTAAGCGGCCGCTCAGGCCGATTTTTAATTCACTAGTAACTATGTATACATTTATTCAAGACCTTATAGCAGACGCTACTCAATCATCCTGGTCTACCCTGCTCACACTCATTAACTCATAACTTACAGGTTGTGTTGGATACATGGGATAGTGCATGGGAAGGGGATATTATTTCATTGTGCATGTCATGTCCTGCATTTTTATAGTTATCAAATCGGAAACGAAATTCCAGAAATTATATCCCGTTATGGTATCCTGAAATCTAAATCTCACCACGATATTCATCTGTGCAATTGAATCTGAGAATCCTACTCTGGTTTGGGAAAGCCCAGGGAGTGTGACGGTCATGTCAACCCTGCCTCAAAGCCGCTATCACTATCATCATCACACCAAAGTTGCCGCATCCATCATCATCACCGATACCATTGCCATCTCTATCACTTTCACAATCATCACTGTTGCCACTACCGCCACCATCACCAGCATTATCATTTATCACCAACACCATATTTTGCAACACAGAGTGATTCTTATTATTATTAAATCATTTGCTATGGTGGTTTTGAACTCAGGCTTTTTCAAAAGTGAGGCTTGAGTCGTTAAATGAATGAATCGTGCCCAAGAGCATTGAGATCTTGAGGTAAAAGCTTCAATATTGGATCATAATGTCTTATGTCAAGAATCAATATGAGCCTTCAATTTAGCTAGAAATAATGTTATTATACATGTATAGAGACCTACTTGTAAGTGTGTGAAAAAATTAATGACCTATTTGAATAGTATGTAAAGGCTCTTGTTATGAAAGATATGTTGAGGATTTCTTCCATCGTTTACTCTCTTACATGGTATTATAGTGACAAGGAACACCCTGGGTGAGTCGTCAATCTCTCCCAAGGAATTCTTAGGGAGTCGTCATCTCCATCTTGACGTCAACAACCTAAGGAACAGCAGAAACTAAAATTTTACCGTCGTTGCTACAATACCATATTGTAGCATGACGGCCATTGTAGTGGTTGCCGCTCCTCCGGTTGGATTTGGGATCAACCATTCCGGGTGTTGTTTCCCCTTGGTCCTAATGGCCCCATAGTGATGGTCAGCGATTTAAAAAGCGGACGCACCAGCCGCTATAGCGGCCGCATATGCTCCAGATCCACTTCTCCACTTTAAATATGCAGTTTGCAGCAATTTTGCATTTTTTACTGTAGCGGTCACTTTGAGCCGCTTATCTAGAAGCCGCTTCAGCGGCTGGACCGGGCGCCTTGAGTCATTTTCCTCGTTTGGGCCCTGCGTTAACATTTATGAGCCGCTGCTCTGTATTTTCAGAAACCATGCGAACACAGAACTTCACTACCCCTCGACGCCTCCGTTCCCTTCCGAAAACGGCCGCTGACCTAGGGGACTTTCCCGATGAGGAAAGGATTCCCGTCAACTGGCTTTACTAAAAGTCGTCTTCCCTACGGTTTCTCTCCACACTAGAAACGTGAAACAGAGACGAAGCGGCGAGTGTCAGCAACCCACTGCCAGCGGCGGGGTGGCGCTGAAGGCTCAAAGATTGAACGAGTTCTCTATCAAGCGCCAAGCAGAGACGAGTCAAGGAGAGACCTGCCAAGGAGAGCGATCGACTCCAGCTGAAAGGTTTCAAGTAAGTATTCTTACCCTGTTCTCCACCTGCTTCCAAATTCGATAAACCCCAAGTCCCCAACTGATCGTACAGTTTATTCCCTGTTCCTTGCTCCTTGTTCCTTCAACCTCTCTTCCTTTCTAATGCGGATGACATTGCTAACTGATCCATACGTACATGACTTTGACAACTAGTAACTACTATAGGCTGTTATAGAAATACTGTGTTGTTTTCTGCTTCTACTGTGTTATTTTCCTTTGTATTAGTCCCATATTGCCTGCTTGTATGTATGTCTTACTCTCCGTTGCTATATAAGAGAATACCCTGTAAACCTTTTTACTCACTGAATAAACAACACCTTTCCACTTTATATCGTATCAAGAGCAGGTTATTTTTCCCACCCATCAGCCCTCCCATGACGTAAGCCCCCCCCCGCCGCCGCCGCCCCCCCTCCTCCACCGCAGCCCGCCTCCACCCCAGGCGCCGCCCTCCCCTTCTCCTTCTCTCTAGCCGCCGCCGCCCCCCCACAGCGCCGCCCCCCCTCCCCAGCACCGCCGCCTCCTCCCACTCACCCCAGCGCCGCCACCTACCTCCCGCCACCTCCATCCTCCGTCCACCCATCCCGTAGCCACCTCCTCTCCTCCACAACCTACCACCTCCAAGCCCTCTCTCTTCTTCGGGGTCCTTCGCCTCCGGCCGGCGGCCACTGGTTTTTACCACCCCTTTCACTCTATGTTCGGGTGCTCGTCAGATCTACATTCGGACACCCACTGGCTGGTTGAGTTGAGAGTCTCTCCGGATCTTCGTTCTTTCTGCCTGCGCCTCATGGTGGAACGTTGAGCTTCCCTCATGACGGCGTAAGTTTCTCTATGCATATTCTGCCCGGTACGGGTCTTCTGATCTGACACGTCAGATATCTGTTGCTCCTATCTGCCCTTTGTGGGTTTCTTCTCTACTCTACTTCTGCGCCGACCCGCCTCTACCATGGCGTTCCCTGAGCCCCCCCCCTGGTCTCTGTGCGTTACCACATTGAAGCTTGACGGTGGCTCCAACTACCATCTCTGGTCGACGTCTTTTGTGCTATATGTCAAAGCACAAGGTCGATATCATCACCTTACGGCTGAACCTCCTGCTGCTCCTACGGCGGATTCAGATGACAAAGTCAGACAGACTTACGCACAATAGTCCAAGGATGATTATGGCGTCATGTCTTGGATCCTCAACAGTACTGAACCTCGTATCAGCCAATCTCTTCTCTACCTTCATGATGCGAAGGCTATGTGGGATCAATTATCCCATGTTTATTCCCATCAGGAGAATCCAAAGCGCGTTTTTGAAATCTTCAAAACCTTGGCGAAAAAGGAGTTCTCGGCTGACATGTCTATTGATGACATCTACAATCAATGCTCGGCACTGGGGAATGAGTTTGAACTCTACCACCCTTTGACGGCTGACATCAAAGTTGCTCAGAAACAACGCAATGAACTGCAACTGGTGCAATTCCTGGCTGCCCTTCCTGCCTCCTTCTTTGGTGTGGTTGACCAGATCCTCTCCAGCGACCCACTACCGACTCTTCGGGATGTTCTTAAGAGAGTCCAGCGTCTTCCATCCATGACTCCCACTCCTGTTGTTGAGCATCCTGCGCTCATTGCTCGATCTGCTGATTCTGGCAATGGCCGTGGTTGCGGTCGTGGCCGTGGTGGTCGTCCTCCTCCATCCGGAGGCCGCGGCTCTTCTGGACGTAGTGCTCCTTCCGGCCCTCGTTACTGCAACTGGTGTGGCCGGGACAATCATACTGAAGATCGTTGTTGGATTAAACACGGCAAACCGGCTTGGGCTAACCAGGCTGCCACAGACGCTGCTGCTGACTCTGCTGCTGACCCACCTACTGCTCCAGCAAATGCCGACTGGTTACACTCGGAGTTTGAAAAGATGTTCCAGGAACGTCTTACGCAGATGCCATCCTCATCTACTTCTGGACCAGCTGCAATGCTAGCTTCTCCATCATCTGGTAACAAACAGTGGTGCATTGATTCAGGTGCCTCCACTCATATGGCTGGTGACCTTCACTTATTTTCCAGTCTCAATAAATATGTTCCTATAACTTCTGTTACTGTTGCGAATGGTTCCAAAACTGTTGTCCATGGCACTGGCACGGTCCCGCTATCACCACAAATGCACCTGAAGTCTGTTTTATATATTCCAAAATTTCCTGTTAATTTATTGTCCGTCAGTAAGATGATTAAACAACTCAAGTGCTCTATTAAATTTGATCCTTCTGGCTGTGTTTTGAAGGATCTCCGCACGAAGACGAGGATTGGTTCGGGCCGTGAAGGACCAGACGGGCTATATTACTTGGATGGACCCCCTTCTGCTGCAGCTATGCTTTCTACTTCAGTGACAGGATTACAGTGGCACTTTCGCCTGGGCCATCCATCGGCTGCCAAACTGAAACATTTATTTCATGCTTTATCCGAAAAAACTTTTTCCTGTGAAACTTGTGTTTTGGGCAAACAAACTCGATCTGTTGTTCCTGCTAAGCACATTATTGCATCTAAAGAAATCTTTGATTTGGTTCATGCTCATATTTGGGGACCATGCTCTGTTTCAAGTTTGTCTGGTGTGAAATATTTTATGACCTTTATTGATGATTATTCTCGCACCACATGGTTATTTTTGCTTAAAGGTCGGGATACAGTATTAGATACTATTCGCACCTTCTTTGCTGAAATTCAAACACAATTTAATCGCCCCATTAAAATTTTTCGGACTGACAATGCTCTGGAATTCATGCAACACTCTGTTACATCTTTTTGTGCTGATCGAGGAGCCATACATCGGACTTCTTGCCCTTACACTCCTCAACAAAATGGCGTGGCTGAACGAAAAAACCGCCATCTTCTAGAAGTTGCTCGCACCCTTCTCCTACACTATAAAATACCCCAACATTTCTGGCCTGAGGCTGTCTCTACAGCATGCTATCTTATCAATCGCATGCCTTCTTCTGTTCTGTAAAATCAGGTCCCATACACTATTTTGTTTCCTGATAAACCCTTATTCTCTCTGCCTCCTCGCATTTTTGGGAGTACTTGTTTTGTCAAAAACCTTCGACCTGGCCTTACTAAGCTTGATGCTCGCTCGGTCAAATATGTTTTTCTGGGATAATCCCGTACTCAGAAAGGGTACCGTTGCTTTGATCCTATAAAGAAACAATGGTTGGTTAGTGCGGATGTGACATTCTTTGAGCATATGCCTTATTTTTCTACCTCTGGTGAAAAATTGTCGGATGACATTTTGGCTCCCACACCATTACCTTTAGTTGTTGACGAACCTCCTGCTGATGATGTGCCTCAAGAGCGCCCTTTGCAAGTCTATCGGCGCAGGTCAAAGAACGCTACTTCTTCTGAAGCCCCGGCCGAACCAACTCCTGCGTCTGCGGATGATCCACCTTCAACTGAGGTATTTTCAGACCTGGATATTCCTATCAGTCTACGGAAAGGCATTCGCTCCTGTACTCAGCATCCTATCAGTAATTTATGTTCATCTGACAATCTGTGCAGTAGCCTTGCGTGTTTTACTGCTGCTTTGTCTGCTGTGACAATTCCTAAATCAGCTACAGAGGCGCTCTCTCATCCTGCATGGAAACATGCTATGGAGCAAGAAATGCAGGCACTTTGTGATCAACGGACTTGGGATCTGGTTGATCGTCCGTCCTCATGCCAAACTGTTGGATGCCGCTGGATTTTTACTATTAAATATCAACCGGACGGTACCATTGAACGCCTGAAGGCCAGATTAGTTGCAAAAGGATATACTCAAACATATGGGGTTGATTACTTTGAAACTTTTTCTCCAGTGGCCCGCCTTAATTCTGTTCGAATCCTGATATCTGTTGTTGTAAATAAAGACTGGCCTTTGTATCAACTTGATGTCAAAAATGCTTTTCTCTATGGAGATCTGCAGGAGGAGGTCTACATGGAGCAACCTCCGGGGTTTGTTGCTCAGGGGGAGTCTGCTTCTAAAATATGCAAACTCAGAAAGGCAATCTATGGTCTGAAACAAAGTCCACGGGCATGGTTTGACAAGCTTAGTCAGATCTTGATTACCTTTGGCTTTCGGCGTTCTCAATCTGATCATTCTGTGTTTATTCGTAAAATTGCAGCAGGATTTGTCATTCTTATTGTATATGTTGATGATATTGTCTTATCTGGCAGTGACAGTGCAGGGATACAGGCAACCAAACAATATTTAGCACAACACTTCATCACCAAGGACCTCGGAAAACTACGATATTTTCTAGGTATTGAGGTTGCTAGATCTTCTGCAGGAGTATGCTTGTCACAAAGAAAATATGTTCTTGATCTCTTGCAAGAAACTGGTATGTTGGGTTGCAAGCCAGCCAACACTCCTCTGGATCCCAATATGAATTGGGATGATGATACTTCCCCACCTTATGCTGATCACCATCAGTTAGAAAACTAGTTGGCAAGCTTATATATCTGACTGTCACTAGGGCTGACTTGGCAGCTGCTGTAGGATTCATAAGCCGGTATCTTGATAAACCCCGGCAATGCCACTGGGATGCTATCTGTCATATCTTACGCTATCTGAAAAGTTCTCCAGGGAAAGGTCTTCTGTACAAAAAACATGGCCACTGCAATTTATCTGGTTTTTCTGATTCTGACTATGCAGGCAGTCGATCTGACAGAAAATCTACATTTGGATATTGTACGTTTGTGGGAGGAAATCTAGTTACTTGGCGAAGCAAAAAGCAGACAGTTGTTGCTCGGTCAAGTGCAAAGGCAGAATATAGAGCTATGGCTCATACTGCATGTGAGCTCATGTGGGTCCGTAGCCTTCTGAATGAATTTGATATCACTTCTTCTAGCCTATTCCTATGTTCTGCGACAATAAGGCGTCTATCTTCATTGCGAGCAACCCCACCTTCCATGAAAGAACCAAGCATATCGAGGTTGACTGCCATTTTGTTCGGGAGAAAGTCCTATCTGGCCACATCTGCACTCCTTATCTCAGTACTGAGAAGTAGCTTGCTGACATCTTCATTAAAATTCTGCCTACAACTCGCTTCCAGACTCTGATTGACAAGTTGGGCTAATTCGACATCTACGCTCCAGTTTGAGGGGTAGTATAGAAATACTGTGTTATTTTCTGCTTCTACTGTGTTATTTTCCTTTGTATTAGTCCCATATTGTCTGCTTGTATGTAGGTCTTATTCTCCGTTGCTATATAAGAGAGTACCATGTAAACCTTTTTACTCACTGAATAAACAACACCTTTCCACTTTATAGCTGTTAAATTGCAATGCAATATGATCTCCGAAGTTGTTGATTTGTTCTTTTCTCTTCCGTGCTAATGCTAAATGATCCAATGCTAACTAGATAAAAAACACCTGCTGCCAATGTAAAAGTTTTACCTTGATGATTGTGAACGTAGCAAGGCTATTATAAAGTATGTGAAAGTTTCTTTTCGATGCAAAAAAGTCTGAATTCAAGGCCTGCAGCTTCTAAAAAGTGTGCCAAATTCTGACTTCAAGGTCTTCTATTGTCCCCTGGTTTTATTTCTAAAAAGGATATAATCTCTCTTGGTGAAGAAAATATGAATCTCAGCCATATAGTCTAATTTATTGTCTCTTGATTTGCATTTTTGCATGTCTGATTAATATCTTCTTTTGTTCGGTGCATACATGGTCAACATGGCAGATAAGAAGTTTGACACCATTCCTTTGTGACAATACAAAATGAGATATATGAACTCCTAACGAAGTCCACCAACATGGCAGCTATTGATGATACCGAGGAGGAGGTGACATATCAGATTTCATTGTCTAAGGAAGAATACGCTCAACTATTATTGCACAACATTCTTGCATGCATGTTGTTGTTTACATCTCTAAAATATGATCCTAATATGCTAGATGGTGTTACCATAATCTAGAATATAAGTCTTGGTGATAATCACGTGCAGTTTGCTTCTACTTCTAAACCCTAATCTTTGTACCCGATTTGTGGTGACTATGAGAATGATGGTTTTCACTTGCTTTTGATTATGGAACTCTATCACTTTGTTTATGGCTCGCCTACCTTGGATAAAAAGAGGCTTTGGTTTTGTCCACATGCATGAGAAACTTAATTTTTCATCTCTTTAATCATGATCTTTATGGTGACTTTCCTTGACATATGTTCTAGGGTTTGGATGGACATCTTCGTGTGGATTTGTCCACATAGATGGTGCTTGGTTTCTTGAGGTTGATCTTCTGTTTCGACCATGGTTTCGTTCTGTTTTGTAGTTGGATGTGTGGCTGACTTGAGGTGCTACACCTCTTGATCTTCCTCCATGGTCGTTACACTAGTTGGGTGGTTGTTGCGATCGTAACAACCCTAATCATAGGGGTGGTCGCTACCCAGCCTCCCTAGCGGTCGCAACATGGTGTTGCAAGCATGTTGGTCGCTACACTTGAGTACCTTCGACCGCTACACTCAACCTAGATGGGTCGCTACACTATGGTCGCTACACCTATGGTCACTACACTTGTGGTCGCTACATATACTTACAGTTATGTAGTATGTAGGTCGCTACACCTATTATCCAACTGACCGCAACACTTGGTTAATGGTCTATACATGATGATGTGAATGTTTAATCATAATCAATAGTGCTTAACCCTAATACACTCCAAACATGTGGGATGCATAGTCACAATATACTCTGTTTTTTTGAAGAAGAAAAACGTGTTTAAAACGTGTATTATTCACGTGTCGTATATGACGGCCGTTTTAAACTCGAAACCGAATAATATGTTTTAAACGCGTTTAATTCGCGTTTTGTTTGTGTATTGCGTTTTAAACGCGTTTAATACGTTTGTTTGCCGTTTTAAACAGTTACGTACTTTTGCTTCACATTTATTTTTTCCACGTCCTTTTTAACTTGTAGTAGGGTTCCACTAAACCGTCCAACCTTCCTCCTCTATCCCCCGACACACCAGGAGGAGTAACCCTCAACATTCTACATGTACGCTCCATCTTTCTCCTCCCTTCTCCCCCTTTCTTCCCTGATTTGTGCATGTTGCTTGTTGCTCCCACTTCTTCCCCTTCTTCTAATATTGAGTAATTAGTTCGATGTTTAGTCATTTTCAATCATTATATGTGTGTGTGTATATATATATATCAGGCTAGAATACACTCGAGTGTATAGATCACACGGATACACTCAAGTGTGTTTGCATATCAAGACTATTTTTTACAAGATGTAAACCATTGATTTTCATTGTCATACTATAATTAGGCTACATACAAATTTTGAGCCCATTTGGATGAGTGTAAGTCACTCATCCGAGGGCAACAAAATCGACGCGCGAAACTAATTCGAAATGCATAATTTTTGCGATCTTTATAACATGACCTATAAATGTCCAAATGTGCTCAAATTTTTTATATGAGCTATTCACAAGATGATTAAGAAGATCAACGGATTAGATTTTTGAAAAAAAAATATTGCATCATGAAAAACTACTTGAGTGTATTCTGCTCCGAATACACTTGGGTGTATTCTAGTCCGACTCTCTCTCTCTCTCTCTCTCTCTCTATATATATATATATATATATATATATTCCTCTTTTTTGCCGACTTTTTTCCGAAGAGTTGACCAAACTTTTACCGTACGTTGACCGATTTTTATCTAAATTTTCCGCATAATTCCCAATTTTTGAATTTTTCAACTTGGTCATATGTATCCCAAATACCGAATTTGTGACTATGGTGGGATGTGATGAAATCAAGGTTTGGTGATTGGTGATACTATGGAAACCCTAATCGGCTATACATGAAACCCTAACCCTAAATGGTGGAATATGTGATGTGTTTGCTTATATTGCTTAAAGTGGTTAGCATGATTATGGTATTTTCTCTCTCCTATTTGTGTAACCACAACCTTGCAAGTGGAATCAATGTCATAGCTATATGAGTTCTATGGTGATCCTTGTATAATACAGGGTGGTGATTATGAGCTTTGTTGAGGCACACTGTGATATTGAACGAGCAGGAATTATGGGATTGAGTTTAATGACCTGACAAGTGCCTTGAGCCTAGTTTGAGGTGAAATCCTCTAGAGATGTGATTGAGGGATTGATATCGCATAGTGATGTGACATTGATGATGGCCTTGTATGGCAATTATAACATGTGATGTTGGTGATGGCCTTGTGAAAGGCAGTGAGACAAGTATCATGTGATGAAGTGACGAGTTTCATTTCATACGTTTTATATCTTTTGGAGTTGTACCTTTACCCCTGTTTTTATAGAACTTGTTTAGGGTTTGTACGTTGTAACTTAATGATGCACTACGGCAGTTAACTGGCTAAACTAATCAAGTGAAATCCTAATCGTATAGATGTCTTGTGCCATAGATCCATTCCAGTGTCAGAACTTGTTAGGTGGTGAAACGAGTCATTCCTGCGGGAAACTCAGAGCGCATATTTTAGAATATGCGGGGGTGCAAGTCGATGATATATCCTTGCGTTGACAATTACAGGTTTGGAGGATGACTGCGGTCATGCCTCGTGGTGATGTGATTTATGAAAGGCAGTAGTGTAACTGCGTGATTGCCTATTTTTGAAAGGCCATGTGTGAGCTTGTTCTCTAGTGTCGTGACATGTACCAAAGGTCGGACTAGTTGTTTCTTTTCAGCTTGACTATATGTCGTTGTTGGCAGTTGATTGTTATGTCTTTGCATTGTCTCTCGTACTGACCGGGAGTTGCGTGGTGAGATCATGGATTTCGGATCTTCTATTGATCTTGTATGGCACTGATTTTGACTCTATAGTGATCAGTTGGATTTGAGGTGGTACAACTCAAATCCTCAGGATAAATAAAAGATGTAATACAGCCGTGTAGTATATTTTCTTAGAGTTAAAAACGACTCACATTAGATTACCCTATGCCTTATTTCTTGTAGTGATTTCTTGATTTATAATGTGGTAAAAGAAATCAACTGTTATACACGTTCTTCATATTCCTTCTTAAAATATAAGATGTTCTACTGCTCAGTTGTAGATGCCTAAATTGCTTAGACAATGGTAACTGCTTTATTCATATCATTTAGCTTAATCTGCTCAACCTAATAATAATGTTATTTTGCTACTTTAATTTATTTGTGCTTATATAGTTGTTGGCAGAGAGTTATATCTCTCGTTGGGACGTTTAGTCTCACACTGTGGGTTTCCACATCTTTTAGGTGGTTGTGCACGACAAGGTAAAGATCGTGCAGTTGAGGCTGAGCAGCAAGAGGAGCACAGTAGCCGTTGAAGGTTGAACATGTTGCTAGTGTTTTGAAGTAGAGTCCTATGTGTCGTCCATGTATTCTCATGTCCTTGGGGGAGGTTTTTTTGTTATGTACATCGATACGAGTTTTGGTAGTAGGCCATGGTTGTATAGATATGGCTTGTATATATATATTCAAGTTACCTCTTGTAATAAGATGTGGCAAGTTAGCCAGTGGACAGTGATATGTATACGTCTTTTGGCATGAGATATGTAATACAAGTGGCTCCATGTGAACTCGGGTGGAATATGTTCCAGCTTTTGTGCTTATGTGAAATCGGTTTTGATTTCCTATGTTTTCTGGTAACCTGGTTGATTAGTATTTGTTCAGCGTTTTGTTTTATCTCGCTTTTGTGTGGCGATGGGCGTCACAAGTCACAACTGTCATGGATCCTTATTCAGTCCATAAGAAGCACAACGATATCTTCTCAAACAGTAACAAGCAACCACAGATTTGGGGAGGTGTCGAACTACACTTCCATTTGCGTAAGATCTTTCTTCTCTTGATCGATCTTTGAAGATACAAAGGGAAAAAATCTGGAAAGGAAGAGTCGGCATCATTTGTAGAAGCTTTAGGATTTAGGAGTATGTAACAGCCCATTATGGAGCTCGCGAGCTTCCCTACGCTTATATTGTGCAACGCAACAGCCAGTAGCAATTATGTATCCCTTACTATGTTCTTTGTTCGTTTAGTTTTTACGTTCTTGCCTCCACTCTTCCTAATTTTTTCTATTTTCTTATATTTCAGTATCTATTCCTCAGTCCCATAATCACAATAAGCGTGGACTTGTTGAAAAAATCGCGTTTTAAACACAATTTTTCCCCATCCGTATGTGGGTGACGGCCGAATAACTCCCAATTCCCAAAGTTTCCATTTTATTCTCGTATTATACGTGAATAATTGTGATTTATGTATTTTTCTCGTTTTATACATTTTAGCCATTTTAAACTGTTTAAGACACTGACTTTGTTCAGGCATACACATGTTTAACTATTTATATAAATGTATAGACATAATAATATATGTATGTGTGTAGCATATGTATATATGTATGCAATACATATGTGCATATAATAGAGAGAGAGAGAGTCAGGCTAGAATATACTCGAGGGTCTTCGAAGCAGAATACACTCAAGTAGTTTTTCATGATGCAATGTTTTTTTCAAAAATCTAATCCGTTGATCTTCTTAAATATCTTGTCAATAGCTCATACGCAAAATTTGAGCACATTTCGGCATTTATAGGTCATGTTATAAAGACCACAAAAATTATGCATTTCAAATTAATTTCGCGCGTCGATTTTGTTGCCCTTCTTAGATGAGTGACTTACACTCATCCAGATGGGCTTAAAATTTGTATGTAGCCTAGTTATAGTATGACAGTGAAGATCAATGGTTTACATTTTGCAAAAAATAGTCTTGATATGCAAACACACTTGAGAGTGTATTCGTGCGATCTGTACACTCGAGTGTATTCTAGCCTAACTCTCTCTCTCTCTCTCTCTCTCTCTCTCTCTCTCTCTCTCTCTCTCTCTCTCTATATATATATATATATATATATATATATATATATATATATATATATATATCTGTGTGTGTGTCTATGCAATATATGTGTGTGTGTGTGTGCGCTTATGCATATATATATATATATATATATATATATATGGGATAAAGAGAGGCATTCTCTCCCCCTCTCCCACGCCCGTGACGGAGGCCGAACGTCCGGGAGGGTGGTAAACCAAGGTGGCACCTGGGATTCGAACTCGGGTCCCTTCGTGAGGAGACACCGTGCTTGACCACTTGAGCCACTCCTTGTCGGCATGTGTGTGTGTATATATATATATATATATATATATATATATATATATATATATATATGTTTGTATGTATGTCCTCCGATTTTTCCCAACTTTTTCCTGAATCGTTGACCGGATTTTTACCGTACGTTGACCACCTTTTACCTAAATTTCACGCATAATTCCCAAATTCGAATTTTTTTAGCTCGACCGGACAAATCTCGAATACCAAATTTGTGACTATGTTCCTCACCTAACATATAGTATTCTCTAGTAGAGAATCTCTACCCCTCTCTTCTCATCTTAAATTTCATACATTGCATAGTATACGTCGTTATGGAAATAGGGTACCATAACCACTTTCTTCATATGCCTTATAGCTGGTCATGTACTATATATTAGAGTGTTTATTTATGTTACTAAGTGTCTTTATAATATGGGCCCAAGTATGTCTTGGTCCATTAGGGTTATTAGTGTCTGCATGCTTCTCCATTCTCCTATTTATAGGAGCAAGGTTTCCTATCACTACAACAAGCAGCCGTTTTTTATTATTTGACATAGTACCAGAGCATTGATCCAACCCTAAACCCAGAGGAGACAAAACTTATTCTTCCGTCTGCGGGCGGCAGCCACCATCTTCACTTGGCCTCCCTACCGCCCGTCGGACATCCATCCAACCGCCTTCTTCCCTCCTTTTCTTCTTTCCGTGGGTTTCTCCTGCCGCCACCCATTGATTCTACTCTACTGCCTATTGCATCATCACGGGATGCCTCAAGAGTCCCCTTGGTGTTGTCGTCACCCGCGAATACTCAAGAGTCTCATTGTTGCTGTCGTCATCCACAGACTCTACCTTCAGATTCCGCTGCGACTCAACGTCACTTGGCATACCGAAATCAACTCTCCCCCATGGATTTCCTTCCAGAAACAACTGTCAATCCAAACGGGGCCAGCTAGTTCCACGGAAGCCACTCCTTCAAAATCGTCTTCTATCATTTGTGATCGTCTGTGATTGTCCCACTACTCTAGCACGCCGCTACGTATTCATCCACTCCTTGATATCAGCCAGCCCCTTTCCATTAACAACCAACCAACCCTGCATCTAGCTGAAGCCCCGGTGCCATTACCAAGCATGCATCCACTACTACCTATTGTCTTGCCGCCTAATCACCAGCCGTCATTAACAACCCTGCTTCTATCATTTGTGATCGTCTGTGATTGTCCCTCCCTACCGCCCGTCGGACATCCATCCAACCGCCTTCTTCCCTCCTTTTCTTCTTTCCGTGGGTTTCTCCTGCCGCCACCCATTGATTCTACTCTACTGCCTATTGCATCATCATGGGATGCCTCAAGAGTCCCCTTGGTGTTGTCGTCACCCGCGAATACTCAAGAGTCTCGTTGCTGCTGTCGTCATCCACAGACTCTACCTTCAGATTCCGCTGCGACTCAACGTCACTTGGCATACCGAATGCAACTCTCCCCCATGGATTTCCTTCCAGAAACAACTGTCAATCCAAACGGGGCCAGCTAGTTCCACGGAAGCCACTCCTTCAAAATCGTCTTCTATCATTTGTGATCGTCTGTGATTGTCCCACTACTCTAGCACGCCGCTACATATTCATCCACTCCTTGATATCAGCCAGCCCCTTTCCATTAACAACCAACCAACCCTGCATCTAGCTGAAGCCCCAGTGCCATTACCAAGCATGCATCCACTACTACCTATTGTCTTGCCGCCTAATCACCAGCCGTCATTAACAACCCTGCTTCTCTATGTCGCACCCAGCCCCTACCAGTTTCTCGCTACCAACCTTGATGCCTGACCAGCACAGCCCTTGCTAACGCATCATCCACATCTTCGCCTCATCTGATGCGTCGACGCCTGACGGCAGTACCAAAACCAAACCCTTTGCAGCCTGTTGCTCGGGGTTCAAAACAGTCATCGACGTCGGGTTGAGTGTCTGTGAAGGCCTCGCGATAGCTGGCGGCATGGGCATCTACTCCAACTCTGGTTGCCGCTCCACTGACTCCACCAACTCCAGCTTCTGGTAAGAGCGCTCCATCATCTATTGAAGCATAGTCTTCAACTCCCCAGTAGCCAACATGGCCTACTGATTCCCTTGCGCTGGCTATGGCCTTGGCTCAGTGAGTAATTGTTTCCAATTTTATGCTTCGTGTCGTTGGCCACCACTAAATAGAGAAGAGATGAATTGTGTATGCGATCGGTAGATGGATAAAAAAACAATCACAATACTCGTCATTGTGCCCAAGACCAATGCTCACTTGACGCTTATGTTCTCGGAAATCATGACTAGAATAAGGAAATTCCATCGTGGTTTCAGTTTTGAAAAGCTTCTTTTTTATATATAAATCAAGGTATGCCATTGTGAAGTTACAAACCGGGGCACTAGTAACTAATCCTCAAGTTTCGGACAACTTACATCCTTGTTTATTAAATCTTCCATCCTTGTGATATCCATTATTTAATATAACATATATGGCAACGATTTTGTTTGATGATTCATTATCCATGTGTAAATCTCGCATATTCTTTCCTCATGTTCCCAACACTGAAGTCACCGGCGGTAGTCCACTTTTTTCCTATTTATAAGTCTACACAAAAGATACTTCGTGCTAGTTTATAGAGAACCCCCCCACACACAATGCTACATGCCATTTTTTGTTCTCTAAAGTACTCTATTATCATTATCCACCCCAACCACTCTTGGTTCATTCCGTGGTTGGTGTGAGGGGGAGAAATAGAGGAGAGATGAGATGGAGGAGAGGAAGATTATATTCTGCTACCCTATTATTTTATGAATTTTTATGCACTTCTGGAAGAATTTTTGGACTTCTACTATTGACACTTACCGCTATATGCTTCTTGGAGAGCTTATTATCTAGAGATTCATATATATTGCTTGCCTTTTTAAGATGATGGTCTTCCGGCAACGTCGACTATACTGTCTACTTTTGTGTGTGCTTTCTTTGCACGTTGACTACTTCTACTGTCAACAAGCACTCTCAAGAAGAGTCCAAGCAAAGGTATATGGTACTCATATTATAGACATCTCAAAGTGCAGAGCTTCTCGGATGTTGATTGGGTAGAAAGAACTCGAAATTTCAATCAAAATCGCATAGTTTCACTCGAAATTTCATTTTTTTTGTTGTCAGACATCGAAATATATAAATGCAATTAATGGGACAATTTCGAGAGAAAAATTCGACCCAAGTGCAAAATTTTACAAAACGGGGTGAAATTTCACAGCAAAAAGCCCAATTTGGGTCGTAATTTCACAAAATGGCATAGAACACAACAAGGCTGCTAATACTACATCTTGGGTATTTTGCCAAATTTTTTATCTCTTTCTTGTAAAGGCTCTTTCTCTTTCTAAGGTATGTTTCCCATGTCCCTAGACCATCTATTCATAACCTTCTTCAATTTCAACATCTTGTATAGAAATCTAGAGAAATACTTCAAAAATAACAAAGTTCTTTCATGGATCTATGTATAACTGTCCCATGTAACCTATTTATATGCTAACATTAGACTTATACAAGTCGTATTTTTTTAGAACTATAAGTTTTAAACTCTAAGTTGTAACTTGAAGTTTTTAACAATCTAACTGTCTACCAAACTTAACATTTCTGTTCATTTGTGCACTAACTCATCAAGACACGAATCCCACCTTGACCTCTAACATATAAATTATCGTATAGTCTAGTATGTATATATCTAAACATTTGTGTTTGCAAATTTCATAACTTAATTCCTTCATTTTGGCATCAAAATTGCCGTCAATATTTTGACAAAATTGTTCAGCTTCCTTGACATAAACTCTGCCTATGTTTTTCGTACATTTTGTGTAAATATAGTCGATCCCAAGCCCGGGTAAAGGAGGAGGGTTGGTGGTAGGTTGACAGCCAGCCATAAAACTTTGACTCTTTCTATGACATGGATCCTTACAAAAAATTTGTTGGAGCGTCCCTACCTAGCGACGTGCTACATCGGCACCTGGGTGCAGTGATAAATATGCAAGGGGTTTCAACACAACAACATTCGGTTGTGTTGAAGGACAGACAAGGGTTTCCACATCTTGGACGGGTGTGGGTAAAGAAGCCAGTCTCGTTGTACCATCGTCCAAATGTAGTAAAAAATGTGCAAGGGTTTTCACATCTTGGACGGGTGTGGGTAAAGACGACGGTCCCGCCGCATCATTGCCTGGATGTAGTGAAAAAATGCTAGGGCAACATCTCTGAAGAAGGCAGGTAAAGAAGCAAGTTCAACAAAAAAGGATTAGAGTTGGATCTTGGAATATTGGCTTGCTGACAAGGAAATCTTTAGAGATAGTAGATACCATGATGAGAAGAAAAGTCAATATAGCTTGCTTGTAGGAAACTAAGTGGACAGGGGAATGTTGTCGAGAGATTGGAGACACGGGATACAAAATATGGTATACATGTATTAATAAACATAGAAATGGCGTAGGTATTATTGTTGATAAGATGTTGAAGGATGATGTTGTAAAGATCACAAGGATGGGCGATAGAATCATAGCTATCAAGGTTGTTCTTGGGGGAAATATTTTTAACATTATTACGCTTATGCCCCGAAGTGGCCTTAGCGACGAGGCTAAGAAGGATTTTTGGGATGACATGGATGAATTGATGCAGGGAATATCGATAGAAGAGAAGATTATTATTGGGAGTGATTTAAATGGCCATGTGGGGAGTAGCAATGCTGGATACGAGAGAATTCATGGTGGTTCTGGATATGGCAGCAGAAATGGAGAGAAGATTTTAGATTTTGCAGTTGCATATGATATGATTTTGACAAACACCCATTTTAAGAAAAGAGAATCTCATAGGATTACTTTCAAGAGTGGGCACAATAGTAGTCAAATTGATTATCTCCTTACGAGGCGGGTGGATCGTAATATATGCAAGGATTGTAAAGTGATTCATGGCGAAGAACTCCCGATCCAACACAGGTTCGTGGTTTTGGGTATTAACATGAACATCAATAAAGGCAAGCATAACAGAAACTAAGATAGCAGGATCAAGTGGTGGAATCTTAAAGGAGAAAAGAAATTGACTTTTCATGATAAACTCAACAAAGAGGGAACTTGGAGTCTGATGTTAACACTATGTGGCATAACATGAGCTCCTGCATAACAAAATTTTCAATAAGGTTTTGGAGGAGTCCAAAGGTTGTGGGTCTCCACGGAAAGAGATTTGGTGGTGGAAGGCTATTAAACTGAAAAGGGGATCTATAGGAGCTTGCCCAAATCTTGAGATGATGCAACATTCCAAAGATACAAGCAAGCAAAGAAAGAAGCTAAAAAGTTGTTCAGGAGGCAAGTTCTAGATACTTTGATGATATCTATAAGAAGTTGGACACAAGAGAAGGGGAAAAGATATATATAAAATGGCTCGTATAAGAGAAAGGAAAGGAAGAGACTTGAGTCAAGTGAAATGCATCAAGAATGAAGATGGCAAGGTGTTGGTGAAGGACGATGTTATCAAGAACCAGTGGAGAAATTACTTCCATAAGCTTTTCAATGGAGATACTACAAAAAATGTCAGAGACTCACATGACATGAATACAAGAGATATCATTAACACACGACGAGTTTTATCATTTGAGGTCAAGAATGCTTTGAAGAAGATGAAAATGAGAAAGGCGAGTGCACCAGACGGTATTCCCATTGATGTATGGAAGAGTATGGGGGATGAAGGAGTTGTGGTTAACAAAGCTCTTTAACAAGATCATGAAGACCAAGAAGATGTCGGATGAGTGGAGAAATAGTACTATAGTCCCCATCTACAAGAACAAAGGTGATATTCACAGCTGCACGAACTATAGAGTTATCAAGTTGATGAGTCACACAATGAAGCTTTGGGAGAGGATTATGGAGCAAAGGCTAAGATGTATAACGCAGCATCAAAGAACCAATTTGGTTTCATTATTGGAAGATCAACAACTAATATTATTTTTCTGATAAGGAGGCTTATGGAGAAATATAGAGAAAGCAAAAGAGATCTTCATATGGTGTTTATTGATTTGGAAAAGGCCTATGATCAAGTACCCAGAGAAGTGTTGTGGATGGTTTGGAAGAAAAAGGGTGTCGATCCAATACATTGACTTGATCAAAGACATGTATGATAGCTCTACTGCAAGTGTGAAGACTCGTGGAAGAGAGACACCAACTTTTCCTATCACAGTTGGGGTTCACCAAGGATCCACACTCAGCCCATATCAGTTCGTTCTTGTTATGGATGAGCTGACAAAGAATGTTCAAGACGATATTTCTTGTTGTATGCTATGTGCTGATGATATTGTTTTGATTGAAGAACCTAGAGATGGATTAAATGATAAAGTTGAACGGTGGGGAGAGGCATTGGAATCAAATGGATTGATGATTAGCATGAGCAAAACTGAGTATATGCATTGTAATTTCAGCCAATCTCGCAGTGTGAATGATGGAGCCAAGTCGGACGGAGTAGATATACCAAAATTTGATAAATTTCGTTACTTGGGTTCCATTATTCAAATAGATGGGGATGTCCAAAATGACGTTTGTCACAGGATCACTGCAGGATGGTTGAAATGGAGTGCAACTGGAGTTTTATGTGATTGGAAGATCCCTCTCAAGTTAAAAAGTAAGTTTTATAGAGCAGCTATACGGCCAGCCATGCTCTATGGTAGTGAATGTTGGGCGGTGAAGAAACAAGGTCTCAACAAGATGAACGTGGTTAAAATGCGTATGCTGAGATGGATGTGTGGGAAGACAAGAAAAGATCGCTTGAGAAATGATTATATCTGGAATAAAGTGGGGTGGCGAGCATTGAGGACAAGTTGCGCGAGGGCCGACTCAGATTGTATGGACATGTGCGACGCAGACCGATTAATGTGCCTATACGAAGCAATGCTATTGAGTCGAGCACAATAAATAGAAGAAGAGGAAGACCTAAATTAACAAGGGATGAGCTTATAAAGAGAGATTTTGAATCTCTATATCTCAACTACAATATGGCCATGATAGAGCTGAATGGAAAGAAAGGATCCATGTAGCCGACCCCAACATAGTTGGGATTGAGGCTTAGATGATGATGATGATGATGTTCAGCATGCTTGACATACAAATGTAGGAGAGATCCCCCCCACATATCTAATATGAAACATTATTGCACATTTGAGTAGATCATGGCGTTTAGACTGTCCAGGTAAATTTTCATGATTTAATTCGCTTTTTTGGTCGTCAAAATCGTTAGGGCCCTAAATATCAAAATTTCAACCAAAAATTCGAACATTTTGTTTCTGGACCATCGAATACGACATCGAAATCGGATATTTAACTCTATGATCCGCACAAGTCTACTTACCGACTACCTCGCTCTGGTAGATGACCAGAAGGGTCAAAAATAGCCACCAAACATTCTTAGGCCGAATAACCAGCAAAAGCCAATGTTTGGCCTTGTCATTTGTACATGGATACTTTTATAAATCAAATTGGTAGAGTAAATGCCTCCAGAGAGCTTTCTTTCTATTGTTTAAAACTACTCCCACGTATTGTAAAACCCAAGTACTTATCATACTTTAAAATGTCAATTTTGTAGTGTTTCCGACGGTTCAAAAAAAGAAATTCAAATAAATTTCACCAAAATTCCAATATTTCTGCTCATGTCGACACAAGATTGCGATGCAAATTTCCATATTTCGACAACAAAATAAAGGATTTAAATCATAAAATTTTACCGTTACGATCTACATATATAAATACACTTATGCAATTAAATCATGTATGTTGGTATAGGGTTGGGGCTCCTACATGTGTGAGTGGAAGTACAAAAACTATTTCGATCAAGTGTTTGATCTTGCAATGTACACATACATATATTCTTATGTGATAAAACGCTACTTGTTTATTTTGGATCTAGTCAACTAAGGGGGTGTCCCGCATTTATAAAGATTTTTTACACTTTTTTCAATTTTTGAATAATATTGCATATCAGAAATTTTGGCAATTTGGCATGTTGATTTCAATGTCATGTAGTGGTTGAAACTGATATTCCGATCAAAATTTTGCGATTTAGATCAAAATTTTAATTCATGGTACATATAAAAAGTAATTTAACTTTTTGCATTAGGTTGAAATTATAGCTAGTTTAGGGCTTATAGTTGTTAGATCGAGACGTTGACTGGAGCTTACTAAGCTTTTTTTTGTTGGTCTTCTTCACTTGGTGCTCTTATCAAACTAGGAAACACGGACACATTTCTAGAAATGCACAGGCAATGGTGATTTTCTAAAATATAGGACAGCATCAGGTGAGGGAATAATGTGTGTATATGTGTATGACTGTGTATTGTGTGTGTGGCTGTTCTGTCTATCGTAGAAACTGTTTGAATAAGTGTTGTTCGCCTTAGTTAGTGTTAAGTGTGTTTTAATGACTTACCTACCAAATAACTGCTATTAAAATATAAAATGAAGTTTATATCAATGTTTTAGTAACAAGTTGTCTTTTACCATAGTTTCCCATATAATTCTAAGGAATACTAAGATTGAATTGATTACTCTAGTAATTAGTTATTTATAATGAAGGTAGTGAATTTACAGAAAAAATTATCTAGATGCAAGTAATCATAGATTACAGTTATGTGTCTTGGAAATTTTGTTTCATAAACCTACCCAGAAATGAACTGCGAATTAGTTTGAAATTTAAATCAATTATTCTTTACTCTAAAAAGTTCAGTTTTGTATTAAGAAATCAGTCGTTCTCATTAGTTTAATATCAAGCAAGGAAGAATTCATTAAGAGTTGCACCATCAAACTTTAAATTTTGGTTTCAAAAGAAATCAGTTAGTTTTGTAATCAAAATTGAACTGCAAACAGAAATCCCTGCTAACTCAGAATTGCAACTCATTTTTGTGTAAGTTACTTGCAACATGATTTAAAATTACATTATGCTTGGTAAGAAACTGAATTGCAAACAATTCCGTGTTGATAGCTATTAAGAGCTTGTATCTATGTTGAATTCGTCATTGAAAAAAATATTATTCATTAAAAAATTGGGAAATAGAAAAGGAAAATGGCCATTACATGCCATGCTACATTGTGATTGTCTAATTTTACATGGTGGATACATTGTTGTACAGGCACTATAGGTGGCACCCATAGTAACAAAAGTTTCCGAATTTTACGAAAAATTGGCGATTTTTTGCAATTTTATAGGCTCCCGAATTTTCACCATGATTAATACGTCGGTCGCCATTTTTCACGATTTCCCCCGCTTTTTCACGATTTATACGATTTTTCACGATTCTTCATAACTTTACACGATTTTTCTCTTTTAAGATGTTTGCTCTTTTTTTTTATTAAACCATGTACACGGGACTCCTTATTTACATTATACCTCCAACACCCCACTCTCCCGACATTCCATTGTAATTGTGCAACTATGCTTTAATTCTTTTCCTACTTTTTTTCCACTCAATAAGATTGCATGTCTAGTGACCTTAATAGTTACATTTGTATCTGATATGTATGTATATGTATATGTATATGTATATGTATATGTATATGTATATGTATATGTATATGTATATGTATATGTATATGTATATGTATATGTACATTTATATACATGCATAGATATACATATATACATATGTACGTATATGTATATATACCTATATATAGCTGACTTATTCTCGACTATTTCCGAAGAGTTGACCAAACTCTGACCTAATATATCGATTTTTTCACAATGTTTTCTGATTTTTTTCAAATTTTGATTTTTTTTGCCAGCCGAAAAGTTGCTGAATCCCGAATTTGACACTATGGTGGCACCTTGGGTCTTAGAACCTGAGTGAACTAGGCTTTTCGGCACAAGGAAGCAAAAAATTAAGTGTCCGATTTCGATGTCGTATCAATTGGCCCAGAAATACAAATTTCTCAAAATTTAGACGAAATGTTGATGTTTACGGCCCTAACTACGACCGAAAAAGTGAATTAAATCATGAAAAGTTACAAGAACGGTCTAAACCCCAAGATCTACTCAAATATGCAATCATATTTCATATTACACATGTGTGGAGGAGGGGGGGTCTCCCACATTTGTAAGTGAAGGAAGCTGAACAATTTCGATAGAATTTCAATGGCAAAATGAAGGAATTAAGTTGTGAAATTTTGTAATCACAATGTTTATACACAAACACACTACATTACACGATAAATTTATGTGTTTAGAGGTCAAGGTGGGATTTATGTCTTGAATAGTGAGTGCACGAATGAACAGAAATGTCAAATCTGCTAGACGGTTAGACTGTTAAAAGCTTCAAGTTATAGCTTAAAATTTAAACCTCACAGTTACAAGTTACAAACTTACGAATTACAACTTGTACAAGTCTAGTGTTAGCATATAACTAGGTTGCATGGGACATTTATAAACAGATCCAAGAAAGAACCTTGTTATCTTTTAAGTATTCTCTAGATCACTATAGATGTATAAATTGAAGAAGGTAATGTGTAGATGGTCCAGGGATAAGGGAAACATGCCTTCGAATTAAGAGAAATAGCCTCTATAAGCAAGGATTCAAAAAAAATGGCCAAAATACCCAAGATGTAGTATTAGCAGCCCTATCAACAAATTTCTCCAAATTAAATTGTGATTCAGTGTCATTTTGCCCAAACTTGGCTTTTTCCTGCCAAAATTTCACCCTGTTTGTGAAATTTGCACCTAGGGTCAAATTTTTTGCAAAATTACTTCTGAATTCGCTGCATTTTTGTGTTTCAATGTCCAATCGCACGTTTCGATGTCCAATTGCTACAAAAAAAATTCAAAGCAACAAATTGCAATTCCGAAATTTTGTTCTATGCAATGAAGAAAGACTTCTTTTGATATGTTTTGGTGGCCACAGAAATCTCAACAAATTTCAATGAAAATTTCATCAGATGTGTTCCCGGGGTTTTGACGGCTAAATGAACTAATTAACTAATGAAATTTTACTAGGACGATCTATTAGTATAGATCTACCCAAATTTGCAATAATATTTCATATTGGATATGTGGGGGGACACCTCATGTGTGAGTGAAGAAAGTTAGATTGTTTCAATGGGGATTTCAAGGTCAAATTCAATAGTAAAACGAATGGATTAAGTCATTATAGTTTGCATGCGCAGTATATAGACTTAAAGACGCAAATTATCTATTACAGCTTATAGAACTGGATAACAATCAATTGTAGCATAGCCAAGGAATAAGGTATCCGATTTCGATACCGTTTCGACAGCATGGAAACCGAAATTTATGGAAATTTCGACAAAAATTTCGATAAATGCAACGGTGCCCGTTTCGACGCCAAAATGAACGAATTAATTTATTAAATTTTACAGGTGTGATCTCTACACCTAAATGCATCGTTTTATGCAATAAAATTTTATGTGGGGATAGGTTAGGGAGGGGTCCTTCATGTGGGAGGTAAGGGAACTGTCCTGTTTATTGAGGATTTCGATGAAGGATTTCGATGACAAAATGTAGGAATTAAGTTATGTAATTTTGCAGTTATGAGCTATATACATGCATGTACTTATTTGTGCTATAACATCACATATTCGATATGTAGGGCGTCCCCCACACATTTTACTTGGGTTGATAGTTTGCTGTTGATATTGACTCGACAGTCAACCATTTCATTGGCCCTAAGAACATTAATGCAATGTTTCCAAGTAAAATCATTATTTATTGGTGTATTTGGCTTCCTAGGACCCTCATTGTCTAATAAACCACCACCAGGATACATGTCATCCGCATTGAAGAAAATAAAATATAGCATAAAGCATGCATCGTATTAGTGTTTGATAATTTGAGTAGCAAATATTAGGGAATGCAATGTAATTATGATATATTATAGGTATATGCTATGCATGAGTAATAAATGGTGAAATCACCCCAATCCCCCTTTAGTCCTATTCAAAAAACAACAATAACATAAAGGATTGCAATTATCGAAACTTCCATCGAAATTTTCATCAAAATTTTTCAATGTGTACAAAAAACCTCGAAATTGGCGAAATTCATCGAAATCGTCGAAATTTTTATCGAAATTTCGATAAATGCAATCTTGTTGCCAATTTCGATTGAAATCGGTATAGTCGCATGTTTCGGTACCAGATGCTACCGAAATCGGTATTTTGGGGCGAAATTTCGATGATTTCGCCGAAACCTCATTCCTTGAGCATAGCTGCATAAGAAAAAGTTTTGAATTTGTTAATTGAAACTAGAGCGGTGTGGTGGTTGATTAGGCGTGTGACCATAACCCGATGGTTTGTTCAAACATAACTCGGGTAATATGATTAACTTATTGAGTCAAACTCATGTTATCCTCATCATCTGGCTCATGTCCTATCTTGTGTTGCACACCTGTAGAGCTTGTGCAGGTGCTGGGATAGATGAGTCAATGCCTCTCCATAGCTTTGAATTGGTTAACCTCATAATATCCAAATACTCTTTCATTGTTACAAGTTGTAATTACTTGTTCAAGATTAAAAAATGTAATACTAGTCATATGTTTCTGACTTAACTATGTGAAATAACCAATTAATTGTGATAGTACTGAATCCAGAGATTTAACTATTAAATTCCCTAATTTGGGTAGTTCTACAACTTGTAAAACACCTATTTTCGACGTAAAAGGTATAGTTATTGATCCAATAGGGTAGAAGTGAAAGATCATAATAGATTAGGTTGGGTTAGAGCTTATGTGCCTTAGATAGAAACTATAAGACCCCCTAAGCAATATCTCCTCTTCAATCAGCAAATAATAAACACAAAGTCAACGTATGGCATTTTTCAAAATTATTTGGTAAAATTTGTCAAAATTTATTGAAATTGTCGAAATTTCGCAAAATGCACAATGAAGTCTGAGGTACTTCCATTTCTATTTGCGATCACCATAGAAAACAAAATCTTTGTTGTTTTGACATTTCGACGGAAATTTTCAACTATGCTTTCTTGATCAAGACTACACGTTAGACAAAGTGAAATCTCCATTCTTAACATTAGCACAATTAAAATTGTACATTCACAACCTACTAGCAAAGATCAGACAAAGTACCTCACTACCTTATCTTTTTCCAAGCAAAAGCATTATACCCATTCAATTCCAAGACAGCGATGCTTGTGGGGTCGTATTACGCCTCTGGTTTTGATAATTATCTTGTAGTAAATCTTATGAAATTGGACTGGCATGATGACAGAATGAGTCAAGTAGATAGTCCTCTCAATCGATTTAGCTATGTTGACTGGTCAAGATTTGTGCACACTAAATATGACTTGTTTTAAGAATTTGGTCCATCTATATAGCGGTTAATGACAATGCAACTACGACAATGTTCAAGGTGATGATTTAGTTCACAAAATAGATGATGATGACATGATCAATGATCCAAATTCATACCACTATACAGTATTTGATAGCATTGCTACTTGGAGTTCCACACTACCTATATTGCATAGAATTTGATTAAACAAAATAACATCGACCACTTCGAAGCATATTGGGAGATGATTGGGTCAACGGCTATAGGCAAATGGAAAGTGAAAATATTCATAAGGGTAAATTTATTTTCAAACACACTTCTAGTTTTTAAGGTATAAACATGATAGATATAAAAGAATGTACCATACTGCATTGATTGGTTTACTAACCAATTTCACTCTAGTATATCGACACGATGAGAAATGTCCTTGGAGTTTGCAAACTTTTGCTTTCAAGAGGGATAGTGGCATGTAGAAGATCACTTCATATGATGTTGAAAACAAATGTAAAAACACTATATTGAATGCAAGGAAGCATGGACACTTCTAGGAAGCCCCCGTGTCCGTGTCGGACACGTTTTGGATATGGACTCTTCTCGGACACGGCCCAAAACGTTTTGGACACAGCCAAGACGTGTCCTGACCATTTTGGTCATTTTTTGCAGCCGGACGCTGCTGGACACTGCCCAGACACGTTAGTGCAGCAGCAGCTGCTGCAATTTCCTTTTTTAGAGTGCAGATTCTGAATATACATTCACTATTTTTTTCCTCATTTTTATGTCTTGTCATTGAGGAAATGTAACGTTAAGCTGAGATCTGATTAAAGATGCAAACAGATCTGTTTAAAATAATCAAAATGTAAAATCTAAGCTGAATTATATATCATGAAACAGATTAAAGCCTAATAAATTGGTTAGTTGGGTAAGTTAGGAAAATATAACCAACAGAAGTAGTACCAGGAGCTGTAGGAGGAGGAATTGTAGGTGGAGGAAGAAGAGGTTCGGAAGAATAAATGGAAACATGCAAAAAAAAGTAGCTATAAGAGGAGATTTATGAAGAAGAAGTCAAGAAAAGAAGAAAAAAAGAGGAGATTTGAAGTGATAACTATAGTGGGGTCAGGGGAAAGAGAATTAAGAGGAGAAAGAAAAAGAAAATAACAGTAGACGGATGATAAGTAGGAATTTTAGGAGAAAGAAAATGGTATGGTATAAGTTGTGCAGGAAGGAGTCTAAAAAAGAAACACAACAACAATAGGAGTAGGAGGCGATAGCGAGGAGGAAGTCAGTAAAAAATAGTAAACAGAAGTAGCAAAAGGAGTTGTGGGAGGAGGAACTGTAGGGGAAGGGAGAAGAGGTCCGGAAGAATAAACGGAAACAAACAGAAAACAGTAGCTGTGGGAGGAGATTTATGAGGAAGAAGTCAGAAAAAGAAGAAAAATGCAAAAAGTATTAGTAAATGTGGGAGCAGGAGACGTAGGATAAGTCTGAAATGAGACGCATGCACACAGCAGTAGGGCAAATGGTAGCATGAATAAGTTACTAAAAACCAAGACAAAGCAACAATAGGATTTAGGAATAGGAAATGCAAGAGAAAATATCAAAAAAAAAAGCAAGAATATGAGACATTGAAGAAAGTTAATTTTTTTAAACAAACAACAGAACGGGGACTTAGATGTGTGCAGCAGTTGCAGCAGGAGCGCCTAGGCTGCCTACCTTGGTGACCGCTCAGTCACCCAGAACGCCTAGTCCACTCCCAACACAGCCATGGTCCCTGGGCGCCGCCTTGATAACTAAGCTTAATTTATTCATTTGGCTACATATTTTAATATCAAAATCTCCACTGAAACTCCCATCGAAACAGTTCAGCTTTTTACACTCCCACATGAGGAGACCCCTCCACAACAAGGAAGAAAATGTCCAATTTTGATGCAGTTTCGGTGACCAAAGAAACAAAAAAATCGACAAATTTCAACAGAAATTTCGATAAATGCGTTCTTGGCATTTTAACGGCAAAATAAACGAACTGATTTATGATATTTTACAAGAACGATCTACTACTGTAGATCTACTCAAATATGTAATAATATTTCATATTGGATGTGCGAGGGGTGGAGGCTCGTCATTTTTGAGTGAATGACCCTGAACTGTTTCGATGGACTTTAATGGGGATTTTTGATGTCATTTTCAGTGGTGAAATCAATGAGTTAAATCATTATAGTTTGCAAGCACAATATATAGACTTAAAGACACAAAACTGTGCAAAAAAATATGCTCTAGGTTGTACATAGTATATGAAAAAGTAGAAAAAAAATCGATGATCTGCCTGTTTTGAGTGTTTCTTCAGTCAATTTCGATGTCCGATTGCCACCGAAACAGAAATTTCGGGCGAGATTTCAGCCATTTCGTCGAAATTTTGAACATTGCTCCCCAATGTATCCAATATGAAATATTGTTGCATATTTTAGTAGATCTATACTAGTAGACCATTCTGCAAAATTTCATAAAAAAATTCATTCATTTGGCCGTCAAAACGCCATGAACGCATCTTCAGAATTTTCGTCAAATTTGTCAAAGTTTCTATTTTTGTGGCCCCAGAACCAAGGAATAAGGTTTCGGCGAAATCACCGAAATTTCGCCCCAAAATACCGATTTCGGTAGCATCTGGTACCGAAACATGCAACCATACCGATTTCGATCGAAACTCCAACAAGATTGCATTTATCGAAATTTCGATAAAAAATTCGACAGTTTCGATGAATTTCGCCAATTTCGAGATTTTTTGTACACAAATTGAAAAATTTCGATGGAAATTTCGATGGAAGTTTCGATAATTGCAATCCTTTATGTTATTGTTGTTTTTTGAATAGGACTATAGGGGGATTGGGGTTATTTCACCATTTATTACTCATGCATAGCATATACCTATAATATATCATGATTACATTGCATTCCCTAATATTTGCTACTCAAATTATCAAATACTAATACGATGCATGCTTTATGCTATATTTTATTTTCTTCAATGCGGACGACATGTATCCTAGTGGTGGTTAATAGACAATGAGGGTCCTAGGAAGCCAAATACACAATAAATAATGATTTTACTTGGAAACATTGCATTAATGTTCTTAGGGCCAATGAAATGGTTGACTGTCGAGTCAATATCAACAGCAAACTATCAACCCAAGTAAAATGTGTGGGGGATGCCCTACATATCGAATATGTGATGTTAGAGCACAAATAATTACATGCATGTATATAGCTCATAATTGCAAAATTACATAACTTAATTCCTACATTTTGTCATCAAAATCCTTCATCGAAATCCTCAATAAAAAGGACAGTTCCCTTACCTCCCCACATGAAGGACCCCTCCCTAACCTACCCCCACATAAAATTTTATTGCATAAAACGATGCATTTAGGTGTAGAGGTCACGCCTGTAAAATTTCATAAATTAATTCGTTCATTTTGGCGTCGAAACGGGCACAATTGCATTTATCGAAATTTTTGTCGAAATTTCCATAAATTTCGGTTTCCATGCTGTCGAAACGGTATCGAAATCGGATACCTTATTCCTTGCCCAGAACACCATCAAAATCGGACATTTCTTCCTTGATGGTAGTCCTATTTCAATGTCAACACGACATTTTTCACTAGTAAATTAAAAAGCACCCCTCTGATTCTCACCAATATAAATGTTGGTTTGAGTGAACTTAACATTAATTCCACCATGATGAGTGCTACTCTACAGCTATTCAACTTGTTCCCCCTTTTGCTACACGATGATACTATATGTTTAAAGTGACAAGTTTCACAGGAAACAAGAATCTGGGGAATTGTACAATCTGGTGTGAAGTACTAGCTCGACGAAGACAAGTTTCACAGGAAACAAAAATCTGGAGAATTGTACAATCCGGTGTGAAGTACTAGCTCGACATGTGACATCGTCGAATCCCGTTGATCGTGGCGGATATCCGAGCTATGAATCTAGATGGTAGTAGCCAACCCCACCAAGTTGTCACTTACATTCAATTGAAGATTCAAATGAGGATTTGGAAAACTTATTAAAGGGTTTTTTAAAAATTGCTCAAAATCGTTCAATATAGGCATTAGTTATTTCCACATACTAATGAATTCATGTCATTGTTCGTGTTGAGATGCAATGTGGCTTGAAGACAAAATAACAATAGAGTTTCCCTAATAATGTTGTTGAACTTGGTATAGGTGAGAGAGGATTCAAGAAAATTTGTGTTGTTCATGTGGGTGAACAATTGACTTCATGGTCAGTGCTGCAGACAGAGAGTTAGTACAAAGGTGGAGTCCCCTGACAACATAATCTTTCATGCCAGCATGTGATGGTAGTTGTTGCGTCCATTAAGATAATAATTACCAATTTGTTAGCAAGTAGTAAACACAGAAAGTAAGTTGACAGTGTTCGCAAAAAGAGGTATTAAACAAATTATGATGAGAGCAATGGGGTCCTCTGGTTGTTACTACCACTTGTATCCAAATAAAGCAAATAGCAAAAATGAGGAGATGATCCACATAAGTGGATCAAGAATCCAAACAGGCCAACACATCATTGTCAGAAGTGTGGATCTAGAGGTCCTAAAGCAAGAACATCCAACCACTGATATGCTTGACTTCATTTTGATGTGACAACGATATTTATTTATGTCAGTAAATTTCAGGTTCTTGGATGCAGTTAGGATGGTGATCATGGCTCATTTTGATAAAATTGAAATTTAGTTATGTTATATAAGGAGTTGCACAATAAGTGTACAAGGATTATGTATAACTTGCTATATATCATGTAAGATAAAGTGGACAATTTAAAAAACAAGATACATACCAGTTTGTCAAAATCACAATTTGGTCGAATAGTGGATCGGTTGAACTGTAGTTCAACCAAAAGACAGTTATTAATGTCAATTAGATTAGGATTGCCTCAAGTGAAGCTTAACCAAGACCCAGACGGCTATTAAACTAAATTCAACTAATTGGAGGTTTCTTCAACACTTTTTAAATAGTACTCAACTTTGCTAGTACAGATATTACCAATAAATAAATCATAATTCAATCCAAATGGTTATCCCTTGCTATCCTAAGGTATTTCCATATATAGGGAGTCATTAAAACCCAATAATAGATAATGAGCAGTCCATACAAAAGAAAACTTCCCATAATGTGGCTAACGCTCAAATAAGTGAATAATAACAGCACTGAGTATCAATAAATAGCAGGTATCAGCATAGCTGCAATCTTACAAAAGTGGCATCAGAAGCAACAGTTGTAGGCGTCTTAGGTATCTTCATCGCAATTGCTACTGTTACCCACTATCACAGTATACTCGGGACATTTTAAAAAAAAAGTCATGTTTGAAACACGAAATTTTTCCTAGATGTATGGAGCAGTCGGAAAAGTCCCATTTCCCAAATATTATGTTTTGTTTCTGTATTCATGGTGAATACATGCTGGCATGAAACTGCTTACAACTCGAACTTAGTTCCCAAATACGTTTACATATTTTTCCATTTTAGACATTCACTTCCCGTATTATACTGCTTACAACTCGAACTTAGTTCGAATGTATATGTATGCATATGTATGTAAAGACATATATGTAATATATGTGCATTTCGTATGTATTTGTATGTATACGCAATATGTGTGTACGTGCGGGCGGGCGTGTGATTTTGGCACATGGTCACCTTATTGTCACTGCAGTGCGATTTTTTCAGATTTTTGCCAGAAACATTATAAAGCAAAGGTATCCCAAATACTGAATTTGTGGCTATACTGTCACAAGTATCCCAAAGAGTTTTGGTTCACATGTAGTACAGCCCAAAGAGTGCTGGTTCACAGTACTAAGTAGTCCACATGGAAGAGAAAGCATGGACAAGCAACAGAGAGTCAACTTGTATAAAGTGTGGACGAAAGGTAGTGAGAGAACACAGTCGAATGATGTCAGCTTCAAAAGAAACAAGCTTGCCAAATAGGTACATAAGTATGTCAATAGCATAACCCATGCCTGCTCAGATAGCAAAGTAGAAACTGCATGGTCGAACAGATGAATTCATGCATACTCTTTGTGAAGCAACCTGCATCCCGGTCGATACTATCGACACTCTGTCGATAGTATCGAGATCAGTTCAGGTTCAAGTTGAAGCCACCTGCATCTCGGTCGATACTATCGACACACATGTCGATGGTATCGAGATTGGTTCAGGCGCCAGACAATGTTCTGTCGATACCATCGACACTCATGTCGATGGTATCGACACCGGCACAGCGGCGGAACGGCAATCCAGCGGCAGCTCTATTTTGCTTATGAAATTTATTTTTTATTCTTTTTCTCTCTTTGTACCTCATGTACTTACCCTAATATATATTTACAAGTGTGTAGGCAAAAGCCCTACTCACGTTTGCTGCATCTTGCAGCCGACATGTGATCGATGTTCCTGTCTTCTTCCTTTCTTCATTTCTTCTTACATGGTATCAGAGCGGAGATCGATCTAGGGTTTCTCCTTTCTCTCTCCGACGGATCTCTCCAGGTCTCTCTCTCCTTGAGAGCCGGCTGCTTCCCACCCGTCAACTTGGCGTAATCCACCGGCTGCGTAGAACCACTGTTGGCTACTCTGGGTCTGCGGTAGATATCTAACTCTACCGTAGCCACTATCACAAAGCGGTTGAGGATCTCCAGGTGATCCAACGATCATCTAAAAACACCACCGGAGGACTAGTTTCGTCTCAGCCATCATCCTAGTCACACCTCCTCCATGTGTGATTAGGAAGATCATTTGGAGGCTGTGAATGCGTCAGTAACGCATTTTTCCTTGTTTTTCTTCTGTGTGTGACGTGTATCTCTCCGTCACCACACCTTTTTTTGACGTGTATCAATCCGTCATATAATCTGTTCTACAATGGAGGATATCAAGACACCTATGATCTACAACGAGGTGTCACCTATCGCCTCCATTAAACTCAACGGGAAAAATTATCTTCTATGGATGAATGCCATCCACACTGTCTTGGAGGCTCGTGACAGAGCAAGGCATGTTGACTCGGGTCCCAAGGCATCTACTGACGAAGGGTATGCTGAATGGAAGCGACATGACAGTCTTGTGAAGACTTGGCTGTGGAATAGTATGGAACCTGCAATCGCCGCAAGGTTCATGTTCTACTCTACGACCAAGGAAATATGGGACGTCGTGAAGCAACATTACTCTCAAGAGAAGAATGCTCTCCGTCAGTTTATGATCTATGATCGTCTGTTTGCTGAAAAACAGGGTGACCGATCTCTTGAGGAGTATTTTGGGGCGATTCAGGCTATTGCTCAAGAGCTAAGTTATTATCATCCTGTGACTGTTGCTGAACAGATAAAGGATAGAGATGATCTGGTTACAGCCAAATTCTTATCTGGGCTTAACTCGGCTTGTAGCTCCGCTCGGAGCGTTATTCTGGCTACTAATAAACTACCCAGTCTTGTGGAGGCTTATTCAAGGATCCAGCAATCTCTGTTTGAGTCTGCTTCCTTTGTTCCTGATATACCTTCTGGAGAATCTCATGCGTCTGTTGCTGCTGCGGTACGAGGAGGACGCCCCGGTATGGGTAGAGGGCGTGGGACACGTCCGAAATGTACCTTTTGTGACAAACCGGGACATACAATGGAGAAGTGTTGGAAGAAACATGGAAGACCTGTTGCACCACCTGTGGGGGCAGCATATTGTGCCACCACCACAGGATCCTCATCCTCTACAACTGTGGGTACTACCTCTGGCACCGGCATCACTCTTACTCAAGAAGAATATGATCGGTTCATTCAGGCGACACAGCACGAGTATGGAGTCATCATCATCTTCTTCATCGGCAAATCGGGCATCTACAGCTGGTAATCAAGCTACATCTTTCATAGCATCTGGCTCATCCTCATCTTGGGTGGTTGACTCTGGCGCCTCACAGTCACAGCATATGACTGGTATGACGAGATTGCTCCACACTATTGACTCATCTATTCCTCACCAATCTGTTACACTGGCAGATGGTTCAGTGAAAAGAGTTTTAGCTAGTGGATCTGTCTCCCTAACACCCAAGATTGATCTTAAATCAGTTCATTCCGTGCCTGAATTTCCTTTTAATCTTCTTTCTGTTGCAAAACTGATTGACACTCTAAAATGTTGGGTAATATTTGGACCTTCTTGTTTTATATTACATGATCTCAAGAGTATGAAGACGATTGGTGGGGAGCCTAGGAAAGGTGATCTCTACCTTTTCAACGGTGACAGTCTACCTCGCCAAATGTCTGCTCCTGCTCCATCTATCATGTTGAGTGGTGCCCCTTACTATGGCATTGTAGATATGGACATCCTTCTTTGTAGAACCTGCGGAAGTTGGAACCAGAGTTGTCCCAATTATCTTCCTTAGAGTGTCAGTCATGTCAACTGGGAAAGCACCATAGGTTATCCTATTCCAGTCGAGTCAATAAGTGGGCTTCTTGTCCCTTTGAGTTAGTGCATAGTGATGTGTGGGGTCCTGTAAAAGACCAGAGTTATAATGGTTTTCGTTATTTTATCTCCTTTGTCGATGATTTCTCACGCATGACATGGATCTACCATCTTAAAAGTAAGAGTCTGTGTTGTCTATTGTGAAACATTTTCATACTGAAATTAAAGTCCAGTTTGATTGCAATATAAAAATTCTTCAGTCTGATAATGCTTTGGAGTATGTTCAAAAGGCTATGTCTGATTTTTGTAGCTCGGTTGGTATGATTCACCGCACATCTTGTCCTCACACCCCTCAGCAAAATGGGGTGGCAGAGAGGAAGAATTGCCATCTTCTTGATATTGCTCGATCTATTATGTTTCAATCTAATGTGCCCAAGAAGTTTTGGTCTGAAGCTCTTTTAACTGCTTGTTTCTTGATTAATAGGCAACCTTCTTCTGTTCTTCAAGGACAGACTCCTTTTTCTGTTTTGCGTCCCATGGACTCTCCCTATCCTATTCCTCTTAGAGTCTTTGGTTGCACTTCCTTTGTCCATAACTTTGACCCTAAGGCCGACAAGTTGTCTCCTAGGTCCATTAAAACACTGTTCCTGGGTTACTCTAATACGAGCAAAGGATACAAGTGTTACTGTCCTAGTCTTCGCCGCATGTTTGTGTCTAGGGACGTCACTTTCCATGAGACCACTCCATATTTCTCCAATGCTATGAGCAAGGGGGAGCAGTTGAGAGAGGGAGAGCCACCAAACATACAAAATGAGAGACTGGCACCATCGGTGCAGAGTGAGGGAGTGTCACCTATCATTCCGGATTTTACTTCTATTCCGGAGGAACAAGCAGGAGATAGACCTACCATTGAGCATTACACACATGTATACCATAGGCGAGGCAGGCAGGATCCAGAAGAAGTAGCGGCACCAGTCCCTGAGCCCTCATCATCGCCTTCTACTCAAGAGAATCCTACAGAGACATCAGATCTCGACCTTCCTATTGCTGTTCGGAAAGGTACTTGGTCCCGTACTATTAACCACCTTATTACAAATGTATGTTGCCTGTCTCATCTGTCTAAGCAGGCCCGTGCATTCGCTATTGGGATTGATTTTGTGTCTATACCAAGAAACCATTATGATGCTATGAAGAACAGTGGCTGGACAAAGGCTATGCAACTTGAAATGTCAGCTCTCTTAAATAATGGTACTTGGGATCTGGTTGATCTTCCTGCAGGAAAGAAAGTAGTAGGTTGTAGATGGGTTTTCACTATTAAACACAATCCGGATGGATCGGTTGAACGGTTGAAAGCCCGATTGGTTGCAAAAGGCTACACCCAAACCTATGGTGTTGACTTCTTTGAAACATTTTCTCATGTTGCTCGCCTGAATTCTGTGCGGATCATTATTTCTCTTGCTACTACCTTTGATTGGCCACTATTTCAGCTGGATGTAAAGAATGCTTTTCTCCATGGTGATCTACAGGAAGAAGTATATATGGAGCAACCTCCTGGGTTTGTTGCTCAGGGGGAGTGTCAGAAAGTATGCAAATTAAAAAAAGCTATTTATGGGCTGAAACAGTCACCTAGAGCTTGGTTTGACAAGTTCAGTGAAGTTATTCTTCAGATGGGTTTTTCTCGCTCCAAGACTGATCATTCCTTATTTTACTCCAGTTCTTCCCGTAGATCCATTATTCTTATTGTATATGTTGATGACATAGTAATTACTGGCAGTGACACCATGGGAATATCTCGTGTCAAAGAGGGTTTGCAAAAACACTTCCATACAAAGGATCTGGGCAAACTAAGATACTTTCTAGGCATTGAAGTGCTTAGATCTCATGCAGGTGTCAATTTATCTCAGAGGAAATATGTGCTTGATTTATTACAGGAGACAGGCATGGCTGAATCTAAACTGGTATCTACACCAATGGATTATCACATCAAAGAGGTGGTTGATGATGCTGAGTATCAAGATCCAGAATATTACAGGAGAATAGTGGGTAAGTTAATATATCTAACAGTCACCCGACCTGATATTTCATTTGCTGTGGGCATGGTCAGCCAATATATGCATTCTCCGCGACAGTCACACTGGACAGCAGTATGCAGAATTCTGAGGTATCTGAAAAATGCTCCCGGTAAGGGTATCACATATTCTAGACCAAAGGCACCTCCATCTACTCTGTCTCTCACAGGATATTCAGATGTTGACTGGGTTGGTGATCATACTGATAGGAGATCTACATCAAGCTATTATACCTTTTTAGGTGATCATCTTATCACATGGAAAAGTAAGAAGCAACATGTGGTTGCTAGATCTAGCACTGAGGCTGAATACCGTGCTATGGCCCATGCATGTTGTGAATTAAAATGGGTCAAATCTGTTTTATCTGAATTACAAATTTCTCTTCTACCTTCTATGGAGCTCAAGTGTGACAATCAATCTGCTATGCACATTGCCAGGAATCCTATCTTTCATGAGCGTACAAAACACATAGAGGTTGATTGCCATTTTATTCGTGATCAAATAAAAGACGGCACTATTGTGACTCCATATGTCAGATCTGAAGATCAACTAGCAGATATTCTGACAAAGCCTTTGGGTTCAGCAATCTTTCAGAGACTCTGCGGCAAGCTGGGCATACACGATGTGTACTCTCCAGCTTGAGGGGGAGTGTGAAGCAACCTGCATCCCAGTCGATACTATCGACACTCTGTCGATAGTATCGAGATCAGTTCAGGTTCAAGTTGAAGCCACCTGCATCTCGGTCGATACTATCCACACACATGTCGATGGTATCGAGATTGGTTCAGGCGCAAGACAATGTTCTGTCGATACCATCGACACTCATGTCGATGGTATCGACACCGGCACAGCGGCGGAACGGCAATCCAGCGGCAGCTCTATTTTGCTTGTGAAATTTATTTTTTAATATTTTTTCTCTCTTTGTACCTCATGTACTTACCCTAATATATATTTACAAGTGTGTAGGCAAAAGCCCTACTCACGTTTGCTGCATCTTGCAGCCGACATGTGATCGATGTTCCTGTCTTCTTCCTTTCTTCATTTCTTCTTACACTCTTCATTTAAGAGTCTTCACTCATCTCTTCCTCTTTCTCTCGACACTTCATCTACTCCTTACTTCTTCTCTCCTCTATATTCCCCCCTCACACCAACCACAACCAAGAGAGAGGTTGGGTTGGAGAATCAACGCAACAATCCAAAGAAAGAGAAGGGGGAAGGTGTAGCATTTAGAGATAGTAATGCTGCAGTGGAAGTTTGATTTACACCGCCTTATTGACAGGTCCTACCCTTTCTTGGCACGTCGTGTAATTGATAAAAACACCCGAAGAAGATAAAATTGTTTGACTGATCACACAGTGTGTCACAATTGAAACAGCAAGAGCAGCCAAAGGACAGGTACATGTTGAGTAATAGTATTACATGTCCTGTCACCAGCACACTGTGATTACTGATTAGAGTACATGCCATGTTGAATTTGAGCTGAAGGCAGTGGCAACGTGAACCTGGTCATGTGTTGTGTGATTGGCAGCAGCCACGGTTGTCAAGGAAACCATGCGGTGGATTGGTTTGTCTGGGTAGATCTTGATTTTTTTTTTTTGCATTTTTTTAAGATTTTCTAATACAACATGTAACATACATAAGGTACTTTATGCATATATTTGGAAGTTCTGCACATCAAATAGTCAGTAGAGTGAAATTGAAGCCTGGCAATGCATGAAAAGCATTTACAATGTCAAATATCACATTAAAATGACATACACAATATATAATACAATATCCAATTGTCCAGGCGGTCTCAGGCGGTCCTAGGTGCTAGGATGACATTAATGTTCTTTGAAAGCAAGTATAACATGTTTGGATGGTAACTTTTGTCTGGATGATTTATTGAAAAAGGAAACATGCACTTAAATTATTCTTCCAGTAGGATATGTCTCATCTAACCACATTATAATAGCATGTATCTAATGTAGGCATGGATGTACCTTAGCCACTGCAGAAGAACCATTCTTTGAGAAGTCGTCAGGCTTTGTTTCATTGATGTCCAACGGCAAAGTAACGTATAGTTCATTCACATCATCAAAGTCATTAAAATCATCCTGTTGCACAAAAAACAATAGCATGTTAAAGCTTTTAAGAGGAAAAGGATAAATCTTAAGTTCTGATATGTCTGTCGGTGTCACAGTTGAAAAGTTATCAAGGTGTAAAGTTGAAACCAACAGAACATAGAATATATACCTGATTTCTCTCAACATAATCTTCTATAAGATACTTAATGTCATTGATTTCGTCAGGATTTAATTCATCATTATCAAGCTTTCTCAGTATTAGTTCCAACTTCATTATGTGTGCCTTATGCCGAACCACAGAGTCTTCCAAATGTATCTAAAATCAGAGAAAACATGTGGGCATTTAAAAAAAATAATGCCCCCCAAAGACACCTAAAACATAAAAAACCCATAGGAAACACACCACTTGACCATTTATCAATATCTTACCAAACGAGTTGGCTTTGCCTTCCCTTTCCTTGTAGAAACAGTCTCAATTTCAGCTTCAAAATTGTCGATTTGAGATTCCAGATCTCCAACCTAGAAAAGGTTTAAGGACATAAAACTAAGGTGTGCTTGTTCAAGCAAGGTGCAACAAAACGAACAGAAGAAAGTGAAGCAGTTATAGTTATATGGCCTGATCAATCAATAAGGAAAGGCTTAATCTCATTAGCCATGCTAATGGTCATGTAAAGAAAATGCATTTGGCTGCTACCCGGCATGATGCGATGTCATTGTCCTAGGAAACAATTGATTTATAAGTAGAATAGGGATCACTTCATCGATCATTATGGTTTAGGAAGCATGGGCCCTGCGTGGACACAGCAAAACGATTTTAAAAACATAGGGCACGGACACGGCTTTGGGGACAGACACACACAGAGACATGTATACATATTGACACACACACACAGACACAGATAGACACAACACATGTACAAGGATATACATATACGACATACGCACCCACACATTATTGAATCGATATAAATAACATAAATCCATCCAAACTTGTGAAGTCCTAACATGGGGCTTATAGAAACACACAAAAGAAGGATAGATTCAAACCCAAGTTTAAGTGCACTATGGATGCAAATTTTGTAATATGAAAAATAGTGAAACCACTAGTATACATAAGTTATAAAAAATATCTACCAACCCAAATTATGTAACATCAAAAATGAATGATGAAACCACTAGTATGCATACATCCTGAAATTAAAAAAAAATATATGCATGGAGGATAAGTAATATAGAAAACATTTGCAACATGAAAGCAAACAAATCCAAATGAAGAGTGGTGAAATATAAACATTTGTGTCACACTCCTGCAACAGTCTTTATGAGCATGATGAATGATATCCCCATCGGAAGTCCTTCAAGAATACCACACCATTTATATTTCTTTTACTAGCTTATACAATAACGCCCACGTTTTGCAGCCCAAGACAACAAATAGCTTCAGCAAGTGAAGGAAGATAACGAATAAAATCGTGTTGATTTCACTTTGAGACAAGGAAGAAAATGTCCGATTTCGATGCTGTTTCAGTGGCCCGAGAAACAGAAATTTCGACAAATTTCGACAGAAATTTTGATAAATGTGCTCTTGGCGTTTCGACGGCAAAATAAACGAATTAATTTATGAAATTTTACCAGAATGATCTACTAGTGTAGATCTACTCAAATATGTAATAATATTTCATATTGGATAGTGGGAGGTGGGGTCTCATCATTTTTTAGTGAATGACCCTGAACTGTTTCGATGGGCATTTCGATGGGGATTTTTATGTTAATTTTCAATGGTGAAATCAATGAATTAAGTCATTGTAGTTTGCAAGAACAATATATGGACTTAAAAACACAATTTTGTGCAAAAAAATATGCTCTAGGTAGTACATAGTATATGGAAACGTAGAAAAAAAATCAATGATCTGCCTGTTTCGAGAGTTTCGTCAGTCAATTTCGATGTCCGATTGCTACAGAAACAGAAATTTCGACAATTTCGTCGAAATTTTGAACATTGCTTTGAAAATGAGATATTTGCACTGCTGCCTTTACTTTTTGATATTGCTGCAAGTGAAAATGAATAATAAAAAGGGCTATGCTAAACAATGAGACAGTCAATCACCTGGTTTGCAAGACTATCAAAGAAGTCAGCAGATTGGAGAGTAGTAGTTGAAGAAACCAGTGTCAGTCAAAGTTTTAAATAGCAAAGAGAAATCAAAATTCAAAGACGACGGTTTTGGCGATAGTATCTGCACGGAAATACAACACATTAAAAAACCTTGAAAACAGTCATGGGCAAGATAGTATTGAGTAGAGAGAGAGTGAGTGTAAGAGTGTGGAGCAGCAATAGTAAAAAATGATGACGCATAGGTATGGATCAGAAAGAGGTGGTGGCATCACAGTATTTTTGGACTTGGGTTCTTTAAAATAGATGTGTAGGGGCTGTGGTATCTCCATTAGGCTATAGCAGATCACTATAAGGAGGTGGACACTGCAAGATCAGATCTAGGCAATGAGCTTTGCAAACAGGGAGCATGTGCAGGTTTACGGTTGAGATGAGCAATGTTTAATGAAATGGTCAAGCATGTAACTGCTGAAAAAGCCTATTATTTGCAAGCTGGGAGGCCTACCATTAGGTGTCCACCTAATGGCCACTTATCCCGTTTAAGTGGTCATTTAGTTGTTTTTATTAGGACAGCCACACCCCGCCTTACTGCAGTTGAGTAGCCAACTTTTGTATCATGCATATTAATGCTTTCCTACTTATTAGTATATACACTTTACTGCTGTTTTTACTTAGTGTTTTTTGGTTATTTGTCTTTTAGTCACTTGTTTCTTTATCCCATATTGCTTATCTCAAAACGATGTACTACTCTCTTGTCTTATAAAAGAGAGAGCATTGTATTTGTTTTATTCACTCAATAAGAAACAATACTTTTCTATTCTAGATGGTATCAGAGCGTCCCGATCCTCCCTAAACCCTAGCCACCTCTCATCCCCCCCAACCCTAGCCGCCCCTCTCCCTCCTCTCTCTCCCTGCCCCTGCCGCCGCCGCCACACCTGCCCACCCCCCCACCCCCGCCGCCAACCACCCTGCCGCTGCCCACAGCCATCACCGCCACCACTCCAGCCACCTCCCACCCCTCCGCCAACCCTCCACCACCTTTCAACACCCTAACCCACTTCATTACCATGGCTTAATCCATCAAGTACACCCAATCCTCTACCCATTTTCTTCCCCGAAACCTCCGGACAGCTTCGGTACTTTTCCAGTTCCTGGCGCGTTGACATCGTAAAAAGTGTCTTCCGCTCTGTTTGCCTGCGCCTCATGGTGGAGTGACTGTTCCTCCATGTTGGCGTAGGTTTCTATCTTCTCCTGCTGCCCCTACGAGGGTTTCTGAGATTCATGCGTGGATCTTCTATCTGCTACTTCTAGTCCAGGTGTTGGACTTCTGCTGCTGACTGGTGACTTCTACCGTCAAGTTGGATGGCCCCAACTATCATCTCTGGGCAGCCTCCTTTGAACTGTACGTCAAGGCTCAAGGGCGTTTCTCTCATCTGTCGACCAAGGGTCCGGCCATCCCTGTTGTTGATGCTGATGACAAGACCAAGCAGGCCTACGATCGCTGGTCCAAGGAAGATTATGGTGTTATGACCTAGATGGTCAATAGTGCGGAACCTAAAATCATCCAGTCTCTCCTTCGCCTCAAGACTGCCAAGGATATGTGGGATCATCTCTCCCACGTATACTCTCACCAGCAAAATCAGAAGAAGGTTTTTGAAATCTTCAAGCTATTGGCCAAACAGGAGTACTCTGCTACGACTCCGTGGAGGATTACTACAACAATTGTTGTGCTCTCTGGGATGAATTCGAGGTCTACCATCCTCTGTCTGCAGATATCACGGAAATCTAACGTCAAAGGAAAGAGCTTCAACTTGTCCAGTTCCTTGTTGGTCTGCCTTCATCTTTTGCAGGAGTCGTTGATCAGATCCTCTCTAGTGATCCCCTACCTACCATGAGAGACGTTTTTAAGCGTGTTCAACGCCTTCCTTCCATTTCGCAAAACCTACCTGACTCCTCTGACGGAACGGCCCTTGCAGTTTGGACTGGTGACTCCTTCCGTGGACGCGGCCGTGGTCGGGGACGTAGTCGCGGGCGTTCTTCTGGACCAGGACGTGGCTCCTATTCTCCTACTGAGACTATTGAACAACACTTTTGTACCTTCTGTAAGCGTACCAATCACAATGAAGATCATTGTTGGATAAAGCATGGGAAGCCAGCCTGGGCGAATCAAGTCACCACAGATCAGCCTAACACTGCCACTACTTCTGCACCTCCGTCTGCCGATTGGATCCGATCAGAGTTTGAGAAACTACTACAAGCACGACTTGCTTCCTCTACTGAGGCCTCCACTGATGGTAGCACTGCTCTTCTAACTCAATCCGGTAAAAACACTTGGGTGATCGATTCGGGTGCAACATCCCATATTTCTGGCAATCCTACATTATTTTCTCATTTACATAATACTATTGTTATACCTCATGGCTGACGGCTCTCAAACACCGATTACTGGTTTTGGTGATATATGCATTCATGGATGCCTGCCTCTGCGCTCTGCTTTATATGTTCCTACGTTTCCTATAAATCTGTTATTTGTCAGTAGAATTGTAAAGAGCCTTCGCTGCTCTATTACATTTGACCCGGATGGTGTTGTTTTTCAGGATCTGCGCACGAGGATGAAGATTGGTTCGGGCCATGAGGGACCAGATGGTTTATATTACTTGGATGTTCCAAAGACTGCGGCGTATCTGACATCTTCTGTGACTGGCATGGTTTAAAATTTCGGTCGAAATTGTGAAATTTCGGTTTCGACCACTACCAGACATCGAAATGGACCGGTCGAAATAGCCAAAATTTCGATTTTTTATTGCATTATAATTTTTTTTTAAAATCTTAAATAAATGTGGGGGACCCCCCTGAGTTAATTCAATCCAAAATATAAGATCTAACATGTTATTACATAAGAATATATGTATGTATACATTGCATCATCGAAATCCTGATCGAAACAGTTTTGTGTATTTTCACTCAAAAATGTAGGAGCCCCCTACCCTATACCAACATATGATATTATTGTATAATTAGGTGTATTTATGTATATAGATCATCATGGTAAAAAATTATGACTTAATTCCTTTATTTGGTCATCGAAAACGTCAAAATTTGCATCGAAATCTTGTGTCGAAAAAGCGTAATTTCTCGAAATTTCGGTAGAAATTTCGGTAAATTTCTGTTTCTGGACCAACCGAAACGACATCAAAATCGACATTTTAAACATGGGTGATTGGCATCCAGTGGCACTATCGTTTGGGACACCCGTCGGCAACCAAATTAAAACATTTACTACCTCATATTTCAGATTCTATTTTTCATTGTGAAACTTGTCAATTGGGCAAACAAACTAGAGCAACTTTTTCAAAGAAATTATGTATTGGTTCAAAACAGCCGTTTGATATTATACATCCTGATGTTTGGGGACCTTGTTCTGTCTCGAGTATTTCTGGATTCCGTTACTTTCTGAGCTTTATTGATGATTTCTCTAGGACCACCTGGATTTTCTGGCTAAAGGATAGGTCTAATATTCTTCAGACTATTACTACTTATTTTGCTGAAATACGTACCCAGTTTAGCAAACCTATAAAAAAAATTGCACTGATAATGCTCTTGAATTCATGCAATCCTCGGCGAGCAGTTTTTGTCGCAAACTGGGTACTATTCACCAAACCTCCTGTGCCTACACCCCGCAACAAAATGGAGTCCTTGAACGCAAAAATCGACATCTTCTTGAAGTTGCTCGTACTTTACTTCTTCACTATAATGTTCCCCAGTGTTTTTGGCCTAAAGCTATTTCCATTGCGTGCTATCTCATTAACCGCATGCCATCTTCTGTTCTTGGGAATCAAATCCCCTATCAAATCTTGTACCCTGATGCGCCCTTATTTTCTGTTCCTCCTCGTATTTTGTGGAGCACTTGCTTTGTTAAAATCCTACGTCCTGGTTTAACCAAACTTGATCCCTGTGCCATCAAGTCTGTCTTCTTAAGGGTACTCTAGGACTCAAAAGGTACCGCTGTTATGATCCAGTTTCAAAAATGGATGGTCTCGGCTGATGTTGTTTTCTTCGAACACATGCCATTCTATTCTTCTGTTGGGTCAGCTCTTACGTCGGATTTATTGATGGAGACACCATTACCAATGATTGATGATTCTGATTCCCTTGATACTACTCTTGTTGCTCCTCCGCTGAAAGTTTATCAAAGAAGACCGAAGATGACAACTCCCTCTATGGCCCCTCCAGAATCTTCTTCCTCAATGCCAGATCAGTCATCACCTCAGGTATTCTCTGACTTAGATCTTCCTATCAGTTTAAGGAAAGGAACTAGAACGTGTACCAAACATCCGATTGGGAATGTCTGTACTACTGCTCACCTAGGGACTAACTTTGCCAATTTTACTGCTGCTCTTTCTGTTGTTTCTATTCCTAAAAATGCTTCTCAGGCTCTTAAGCATCCATCTTGGCGTCAGGCCATGGAAGCTGAGATGCAGGCTCTTACTGATCGTAACACTTGGCAGTTGGTTGATCCTCCCACTGATTGTTCTCCGGTTGGATGTCGCTGGGTGTTTACTATTAAATATCAACCAGATGGCACGATTGAGCGTCTCAATGCTAGGCTTGTTTCCAAGGGCTACACACAGACTTACGGCGTCGACTATTTTGATTTTTGAGACTTTTTCACCTGTGTCCGACTGAATTCAATTCGCATTTATTTCTGTTGCAATTAATTCTGATTGGCCCTTATTTCAGCTTGATGTAAAAAATGTTTTTCTATATGGAGACCTGCATGAGGAAGTCTATATGGAACAACCTCCCAGATTTGTGCTTCAGGGGGAGTCCTTCAAAGTCTGTCGTTTGCGGAAAGCAATTTATGGCTTAAAACAAAGTCCCCGTGCTTGGTTTGATAAAGTGAGCACCATTCTTCAGAAATTTCATTTTCGACGTTCCCAATCTGACCATTTTGTCTTTGTTAAACAGACTACTTCTGGCATTGTTATTCTGATTGTATATGTTGATGACATCATTCTATCAGGGAGTGATCTTGCTGGCATTCAGGCAACGAAACGTTATCTGGAGAAACATTTTGTCACCAAAGATTTAGGCACCTTGCGCTACTTTCTTGGGATTGAAGTTTCTCGATCAGCCTCTGGATTGTGCCTATCTTAGCGTAAATATGTTCTGGATCTTCTATCTAAAACAGGTCTTCTTGGTGCAAAGCCTGCTAATACTCTGGATCCACACACCAACTGGGATGATGAGAATTCTCCTGCTTATCCTGATCACCATCAGTATCGACGCATGGTTGGCAAGCTCAGCTATCTTACTGTCACTCGTGTTGATATCACATCTGCAGTTGGACTTGTTAGCAAATATCTTGACAAACCCCGACAATGTCACTGTGTTGATATCACATCTGCAGTTGGACTTGTTAGCAAATATCTTGACAATCCCCGACAATGTCACTGGGATGCAGTCTGTCACATTCTCAAATATCTGAAGAGCTCCCCTGGGAAAGGTATGTTGTATAAAAAAACACGGTCACTGTAACCTTGTTGGGTATTCTGATTCTGACTATGCTGGGAGCAAGGTCGATCGACGCTCCACCTCCGGATATTGTACTTTTGTAGGTGAAAATATGGTTACCTGGCGCAGTAAGAAACAGACAGTTGTTGCTCGTTCGAGTGTTGAAGCAGAATATCGCGCCATGGCGCATACTACATGTGATATGTTCTGGATACGAAGCCTGCTGAAAGACTTTGCCATTTCTGATTCTACTCCTATCCCGATGTACTGTGACAACAAGGCTGCTACCTTTATCGCCAGTAATCCTACCTTCCATGAACGAACAAAGCATATTGAGGTTGATTGTCACTTTGTTCGAGAAGTTGTCTTATCTGGCCAGATATCTACGCCCTACATACATACCTCAGATCAAGTGGCTGACATCTTCACCAAAATACTTCCGAAATCTAGATTCACTGCTATGACTGACAAGTTGGGCCTGATTGACATCTACGCTCTAGCTTGAGGGGGAGTATTAGTATATATACTATATTGTTGTTTTTACTTAGTGTTTTTTGGTTATTCACTTGTTTCTTTATCACATATTGCTTATCTCTAAATGTTGTACTACTCTCTTGTCTTATAAAAGAGAGAGCATTGTATTTGTTTTTTTCACTCAATAAGAAGCAATACTTTTCTATTCTAGACTACTCAAATCTGTAGTATGTATTATATACTACTGTCTACGTATGTAATCCCAACATAGTTACTATATATGTATGACTGTATGTAATCTTATAAAATATTACTAGAGCCATCAGTAACTATGTCTGTATAAATATACTATTATTAATAAATTATACCGGCTTACTGTTTGGTATTTACTGTTGTATTGTTCGTGCATAATAATAATACATTAGGGTCTGTGTCGTAGGGTGTGGTTTCTTTATATGAATCTAAATGTAAGCTTTTGAGCTTAGTTTTATGTTTGGTAGGATGTGTTAAGGTGTAGTTGGTTGACTTCTAACCTCAGTTGGCTGGCAATTCCCGAAATTGGTACTGCACCCATTCACAGTGTGGTCGGGTGCAGAACTTTCTGTATAGTTATATATTTACGGAAGTATGCCACCGTTCCTACCAGCTGCCTTCACCTTTTTCATGCTCTGTCCTTTCCCGGTTGTTGCAGTGCTATTGCTTTATGGTCAGAAGACTCATAACCATACTTACTGACTCACCCGACTAATCGACGACGAGTCGGCGACTGGTGGTCTTGGAGGCCGATGATTGGCCTACCACCCAAGTTTTCCTTCCTACACAGCGTCCGCCCAGACCGACTGGTCAGCTAGTCGGCCAACTAGTCTGACTGGCTGGTGTCCCTGTAAGTCGGCCGACTAGTCCGACTGGTGTCCCTGCAAATCGGCCGCTTATGTGGTGGGCCCAACAGTTTTTTTTGTCATTCAGTCTTGTTGCCGACTGAAGTATTTGTGTTTTTCTTGTGCCAATTGCCATGGAAATGGAAATAGAGCGATTACAACATATAATATCATTCACATTAGTAAGGTACACTACATCTCTTTAGCAGTTTAGCATATAACTTTTATTTTGGTTGTAGCAATTCAACAAGTACTGAAAGCCTGAATTCAAAAATGGTATGTCACTCAGTCACACTTCTTATTCATGTTATATTTGTTGATTTCATTAATTAGTCTTGGCTCTAGATTGAAAAATGTTTGATGTGTTCATGATAATATGTAACAAATATGGAATATTATTTCCTTAGATACATGTTTTATGTAATGTGTTGTATATAAGTACATAACTATATATATTACTATATACAACAAATTATATGCAAAAAACCTATGTATGGGCGGCCGACCTGGTCACCCAAGGATCCAGGGTGACCGACTGGCCGCCTTGACAAGTATGGTTAGAACTGAATGTACTATCAGTAACTTACAGCTGACCAAATGAAGCAGATCAAGTTCTACGACTAACCGCTACATCAAACCAAATAATAGTAGCGTACTTGGAAAAATATACATACCATTTCCTTGAATTATTACCCAGACTTTTCACACAACTACACCCTAGCAAACAGGCCCTTAGTCACCCTCGAATTATTACCCACACTTTTAACACAACTACACCCTAGCAAACAGACCCTTAGTCTACCCTTGAATTATTACCCACACTTTTCACACAACTACACCCTAGCAAACAGGCCCTTGGTCTACTAATCATTAAGTACGTAATATACAGAACTATAATCATGTACAAATGTCTAAGGGGTCGTTTGCCTCAGTTCTTTAAAATTTTGTATATAAATGGAGGTCAGACCAATCAGCTAATCATGGATACAACCAGGCGTCCAAACTTGGCACATTTATGGAACTTTACAACTCACCCCAAATTTAGGGGTACAATTCACTGTCCATACCTATCATGCTTTTTTTGCATGCTCCCTTGCCAGCTTAACAGCTCAACCACAACTCTTATACGCCAAATTTACTAAGCTTAGTACCAGCCACATATATAACTTCCAAGTTTTAAAATGTTTGAAGGCAGACTGCCCCTAAATTATAGTCCAATATACTGTATAAGAAAAATCATTAGAAAGTGCAATGTAATGCTACTTATAGCTACCGTACACAACCAGCAATTAGTACAAAGCATAGAAATAAAAATCGCCAATAGTTGGGCGAGACTTTGCCGCATAGTTTAAAATTTTGACAAATTGTCAAAATGTTGACAAATTGTCAAAATTTTGGCAATTATTTCCATACCGATGGCCATCGGACATCGAAATGCACTGTCGAAACGCACTGACCGTCGAATTTTTTCTTTCTTTTTAATGTACTATATGGAGTTATGCCCCATTTATTTCTTTAAGTCTATATATTGTGCTTGTAAACTATAATGACTGAATCCGTTGATTTCATCATTGAAAATTGACATCAAACCATCGAAATCCCCATCGAAATAGTTTAGGTTCTTTACTCACAAATGAGGAGATCCCACCCCCCCACATATCCAATATGAAATATTATTGCATATTTGAGTAGATCTGCAAGTAGATAATTCATATAAAATTTCATAAAAAATTAATTCGTTAATTTTTCCATCGAAACGTCAGGACCGCATTTGTCTAAATTTTGGTATAATTTATGTGTTTATGGCCACAGAAATGACATTAAAATCGGACATTATCTTCCATGCTTCGCCGAAGTTTCGAACTTCAAGCCCAGGTCATGTCAAACCACTACTATGTCGACTTGGTCCCAACTTCAGATCAAAGTTTCCCCCCTTGTCAACAAAGTTGGATTTTTACAATGTGTTTTTGTCCCAACATCGTCGAAGTTGTCAATATCCCCTGAAAGTTGGTGATGTTGCCCACTAATACTAACCAGTGCCCTAAAGGCCATATAAGACATAAGTGATGCCTCCAACCCTCTTCACGGCTTCTAATATCAATTCCTCATTCATTGGAGAGGTTTCGTAACTACGATTTGATTGCATATTGTACGAAAGACGTATGGTAAATTGTATTTGTATATATACTTGTAGTACGCATTTGACCGTTACAACTACAAGTGCACATTGTATTATCAACCTACTTTGTGCTAGAGGGTCATGAATCGATTTTTGTGTTCAATAGACATAGTAAGATAAGTTATAGTATAATTAGAAATTAAAAGTTTTCAATCAAAGTTTCCTTCAATTTGCATCATTTTCTTTAAAAAGGTGGCATTGAAGTTTATCTAAGTTTGCGACTAAACGACATCAAAGTTTCCAGTTTCCACAAACATCCACTTCCACACTTGGTGAGGTCGACACCAAGCAAGAAAGAAAAGGTCTAAACTATAAAGTTGTTTTGGTGGCCACAGAAATAGAATTTCCACCAAATTGCGATGAAAATTATGACACATTGTTCCTAACATTTCAATGGCCAAATGGCTGAATTATATCATGAAATTTTACCAAAACAAACTCCTTGTGTAGATCTACTCAAATATGCAATAATATTTTATAGTGGATATGTAGGGGGTGGGGCTCCTCATGCGTCAGTGAAGGGAGCTTAATTGTTTCAATGGGGATTTCAATGTCCAATTCAATGGTAAAAAGAATTGAGTATTGAGGAAGCACAAGACAACGATGGTTTATATGCCTAGTCAAAGATTGAGAGCCATGATGGTTGTTATCATCCTTGTTGGTTATAATGAGTTGAGTAATTCTATCAACATATTGGCTCCCGTTTATTTTATAAGCATAGATGTGTTTCAACTTGTTCTTTATATGCCTACTAGTTACGACGCATACTCATGGAATTACTCAAGCATTGTTCTTGGTCATGTGCTTTTGTGTCTAGAGCCTAGAGGAGGAAACCATGTAGTTAGGTGTAAGTGACTAATAATGGCATATGTGCACTATATTTCGGCGGTCATGCTAAAGTTGCACACTATAATTACAAATTGAGTGAACCCAAAAATGAAAGCTAGAGGGTCATCATAACCGTAGATACAAATCCAGTGCCATTTTTAAATATTTCCTTCGTAGATCTTTATAAGAGCCAGAGAAATAGGAGAGAGGTAGAATTAGGCTAAGAAGAGAAGAAACATCACTTAGATTGCTCCTGATAGCCCAAGGAGTCACATAGTAAAATTTGCATACATGGTACCCCATTTCTCCAAGCATAACGTATGTTTATGTTGTGTTTCTCTGAAATGGTAAAATGGTCGAAATGTAGCTTATTTTGTCGAAACGTCAAAATTTGGTTGAAACGCTATTAAAATTTCAAGAGAAATTTTGACAATGTCGAGCAAAGATACAGAATTCGGAGAAGCAGGCTTTGTCCAACCTGCAGTTGGAGGAGATGGATGAAGCCTGCTACTTTGAGCTCTTTATCGTTACAGTTACCTCCGAACCGTGACCCTCTATTAATCGTCTTGTCGCGCCAGTGGTGGTGGAACAGAGCAACAGGAGATATATTCTTGGCTTCTTTGGTCTCCTCATAGTTAAGGGCTTCAGAAGGACTTTTGTTATCTACCTTGAACCTAACAGGACATCCTAGGGTGAAATGAAGGCACGAAGGCCACCCTCATCCTCTTGGTGCTTGCCATTGTCACCTTGCGCGTGGCAAGCAATGGGCAGAAAAGGGGGTAAGGGAGAAACGCGCTCCCAGTACACATTGTATAGAAAAGATGCCAGACAAGCAAAACCCACAAACCTAGTATCACAGGAGGGGGGAAATCTCAGAGATGATTGATCATAAAAATCATGTAGACAATTATTGCAGATACTCCTTTCCCTTTCTACCATGATCAACACACAACAAAGATAAATGGAAGGCTGTCTACTCTCGTGTGACCTCTTACTTGGTAAATCATTAAATTCAAGTTCTAGATCATCCCATGATTCCCATAGCCAATCAATTACTTCCCAAAACAATCCTTCTTGTTTCAAGATTCCGTAAGTCCCAAAACAATATCCACAGGCAATTGAGATGACCAAGCATCCCCATCCCAGCCGCAACCAACCAAAAGTCAATAAAGAAGGCAACCGGTTAAAGGTGCCAGCCCGGCAATCCCTATGATTTTGTATGACCAAAAAATAAGGTTTACAATCGAACATTAATCACTTAGCCTTATTTCCCAAGGCCAAAACTTACACGTTTTTGCTCCAATGAATCAACAACTATGGTCAAAGACAAATAATGTATTATCAAACTTCCCAAAATCAGATTTTTGTCTATCAGACATCTCAAAATCAATAAAGCTTCTTCTTGAGAAAAAATCCTAAATTTCGTCCAACCAATAATCTTCCCAAGATTAGTTTCTATAGCAATAAAAATATTGTAAATACATCTTGTTCATTTATTTGCCTAGCAAAGTTCCATTAGCCATAAAAATTACCAAAATTTCTTTAAAAGCACAAGTGAAATTCACATAATATATATACATATATACAAGTTCACATATATATTTAGTTATATGTAGTTATAATAAAAAAGACATCATTGTGTACGATTAATATTGGTAACTTGACCTAAATACACTTACTAGAGGCAAAATTATTCCTAGTTGCCTTAATCTGACCAAATTTGATTGATATTAGCCCAATTTGACCCAAATAAACATTAATGGCCCTAATCTAGCCTACAGCAGACCTAGTTTGGCATAACATGACCTAGTCTGATCCATAGTTGTCAAGGCGGGCGCCTAGGCGTCCTAGGCGCTCCATAGGTCTTCCAAATCTAGGCGCCCAGGGACCATAGCTGAGTTGGGGGCGGACTAGGCGTTCTAGGATCATGTTATGATCTTTATGTCCTGCTACTACTTCTGTTGATTATATTTTCCTAATTTCCTCCTTCATGTCTCCTATTCCTGCTACTATTGTGTTTCTTTTTCTAACTCCTTCCTGCACAACTTCTAACAGTCTTTTTACTCCTAAAAATCCTACGTTCTTCCTCCTGTTATTTCCTTTTTCTTTCTTCTCTTAATTATCTTCCCCTTGATCCTCCGATAGTTATCAATTGAAATCAGGCTTATAACTACATTAATGGACAAATAGTTACAGAACTGAATGTAGTATCATATGTATGAAAATATTTATATGTGACTGGAAAATAAATAAAAAATTAAAACGCCCAGAAAAGCCTAGGCGCCCGCCTAGGCGCCTAGGCGGGCTAGGCGCCCCCTGGTTGAGATCCACCGCCTGGCCGCCTTGACAACCATGGTCTGATCTATCTTCCCTTAGTTTTCTGTAAATTGACCAAAATTCAATATCTTATCAGAATCAAATCAGTCAACAAACCAGTGAAGTTAATAGTTCTTGGTTAACTAATCCCACTACTGATCAAACTGGTACAACCAGTAACGTCAGCAATCAGGCGGAAAATATATTAATATGCTAAAACTAAAGATGAAATATGAACCACTTTCAACTCTAATAATAATAAAGCTAAAAGTGATTATACTCATATAACAAGGACCTCATGCACAATGCAAAATAGTGTCTTAGAGATGATACTAAAGCTAAAAATCATATACTCAATTTCAACGCATTAAATAAACGGAAAGTAAATTCTAAATATCTAAAACTATAACTAAAACCATGGCTATCAAATCCAATGTTCAAATTTCGACAAAATGGTCAAAATTTTGCCAAAAAAATTGTTTCGATGGGAATCGGACATCGAAATGCATTGACAAAACTCTCGAAACAGATAGTTCATCGATTTTTTTTTTTACTTTTCATATACTATGTACTACCTAGAGCATATTTTTTTGCACAGTTTGTGTCTTTCAGTCTATATATTATGCTTGCAAGCTATAATGATTTAATTTATTGATTCCACCATCGAAAATTGACATAAAAAGTCCCCTTAGAAATGCCCGTCGAAACAGTTCAGGGTCATTCACTCACAAATGACGAGACCCCACCCCCACATATCCAATATGAAATATTATTACATATTTGAGTAGATCTTAGTACATTTTGGTAAAATTTCATAAATTAATTCATTAGTTTTGTCGTCAAATGCCAGGAATGCATTTATCAAAATGTCAAAATTTGTCAAAGTTTCTGTTTCTGTGGCCACCGAAACGGCATCGAATCGGACATTTACTTCCTTGATCAAATTAGTATGACCTTAGAATTAAATGTCCGATTTTGATGTCGTGTTCGATGGCCCAGAAACAGAAAGTTTTCAAAAATTTCGGCGGAAAATTTCAATATTTATGGCCCTGACGATTTTAGCGACCATATAAGCAAATTAAATCACGAAAATTTACCGATAGAGTCACGTCAAGATCTACTCAAATATGCAATAATATTTCATAATGGATGTGGGGGATCTCCAACATTTTTAAGTGAAGGAAGATGAACAATTTCGATAGAATTTTGATGGCATTTTCAATGATAAAATGAAGGAATTATGTTGTAAAATTTTGCAAACACAATGTTTATACATAAACAAACTAGATTATATAGTAAATTTATATGTTTAGCGGTTTGGGTGGGATCCATGTCTTGATGAGTGAGAGCACAAATGAACAGATATGTTACGTCTGCTAGACAGTTAGACTATTAAAAACTTCAAGTTACAGCTTAGGATATAAAACTTACAGTTACAAGTTACAAACTTACGAATGACAACTTGTATAAGTTAAGTGTTAGCATTTAACTATGTTACATGGGACAGTTATACATATATCCAAAAAAGAACTTTGTTATTTCGAAGTATTTCTCCATATCTCTATAGAAGAGTGTAGAAATTGATGAAGCTAATGTATAGATAGTCTAGGGATAGGGGAAACATATCTCAGATTAAGAAAAATAACCTTCATAAGCAAGAAATTAAAAATGCCGAAATACCCAAGATGTATTATTAGCAGTCTTAGGAACAATTTCTTAAAATTTAAGTTGCGATTTTGTACCATTTTGCAAAATGCGGCCCAGACTAGGCTTTTGCTGAGGAATTTCACCCTGTTTGGCAAAATCTTTGCAAAATTACGTCCCATTCTCTGCATTTGTGTTGTGCATGCTTGATCATATGTTTTGATGTCTGGTTGCAAAAATACAAAATTTCGATCGAAATTTTGTTCCACGAGTATGACTAAGTTTGAGGAATATGAATTGGTACTCTTGTTCGAGTAATTTACAAAAATTACATTATCGTAAACATTCAGGGTCTAACAGTTTAAGTCAAACATAGAGTAGCAGCAATACTAGCATACATGTATCAAGACAATCGTAAAAACCCTAATTAATTTAAGCTATAGTGACGAATAACACATATTCAATCGATAGAGGGTTAAGGGGTGTCAGGGGTTCTACATGTGGCTATTAATCAAGACAAAGTTTCATGTCACATAGACCTAGCTTGTTTTGGCTACCCAAACCAATTATATTGGATAACGAGTTGGACCTGTTGTTTCCAAAATGCAGTAATATCAAGACCACAACGAACATCGAATTAGTGAAGTTATTTATTCTTGATTGATTGGTTATTAATTCTTGATTAACTGGTTCGACTAGTGGTTGAACCATTTCAATTGGTGAATGACGATTTAAAGTGTGTGAGGCGCATTGAGGCATTTTTGTCTCAGCGAGGCGAGGCATAAGCCTTGAGACTGTCGAGGCCTAAGCCCTTAGATTGTACCAAGGCATACATATATACAGAAATGCATATATATAAAGAACATAAGTATATGCATATAATATACGTGTGTGTGTGTGCATAAGTCTTGGCCCTGCGGACACTGCTTGGTATGTACATAAATATCATCCATGCTTACGTGATTCGCCGACCGAAATATATACATACATATATATATATATATACATATATATATATATATATCAATATATGATCTCATATATTTATATTTATATGAATAATTATATTTAATTATAGACACCAAAATTTACATATATATGTGTGTATATATTATATAGACACGCACATTGAGTCACATACATATATAAAAATATAAAGACATTTATACCATTTATATATATACATACTATTAAAAACACACACACGTAGATACAGATTTATACAAACAAACATAGTTGTAAGTATACATATGTTGATATGCATATAGTTATAAGTATATATATGCATATATATACACACAAACAAGTATGTGTGTACATACATGAAACATATAATGATATAAGTATGTAACATATATATAGTTGTAAACATACATAAACACTCACATATATATGCACATAAATATATATACAATCTTGGGTAAGTGTGGCCCCTATTAAGCCAAAAATAGGGCAATAATCTTTCTAGACACGTCTGAGGCTTACGCCTCACAAACACCTTAGCTGCTCGAGCGCCTCAATACGCCTCTCACAAACTAAGGTGTACGCCTCTCAAAGGAAGACTGAGGCTTAAGCCTCGAGGCGTACTGGAGACCCAACAAGTTGAGGCATACACCTCTAAAGCCTGGAGGCACATTTTTTAAAACCATGCCAGTGACACAAGCAACGAGGAGAAAAATCTATAAATATGCCAAAACAAAGACAAAATAAGAACCACTTTAACAACACTAAAACTAAAAGCCATATCACCCATAATAACAAGTAATAACCACATACATCACAAAGCACAATTGTGTCTTAGAATTTATGTTAAAACTTAAAATTACATATTTTATTTCAATCCAAAACATGGATTGATATAGAAAATTTTGAATATTAAAAATTGTAATCTTAAACCACAGCTATCAAATGAGTATGACTAATTTTGAGGAATACTATTTAGTACTCTCGTCAGAGTAATTTACAAAAAAACGTCGTTGTAGTAGATGGGAGTAACAGTCTAAATCAAACACCTTAAGTAGCAACAGTAGTAGTATACATGTAACAAACGACATGTATTCAATCAGTAGGGGGTCAATGGGTGTTACGGGGTGGTAGGGGTTCTCACATGTGGCTATTTTGCAGGATAGAGTCGCACGTCATATAGACCCATCTAGTTTTGGCTACCCACACTGATTCTACCAAGTAACTAGTTGGTGGGCCGGTCGTTTAGCCGATTTAGGGTAATTTTTTGGTTGATTCTAAATCTAGCGGCTAATTCCCCGACAACCCAGTTCCTGATCCAATCATTTTGACTGAATGGTCCAACCCAGTTGCAAAACACTAACATAATGAGACATGAATTAGCCATATGAGACATAATTCCCCCACAACCCATATTCGGCCTAAATCATGCTAATTTCAACCCTAACATGAATTAACTTTCCTAAGGGCATGGGCACCTAGTTTTAGCCCCCCCCCCCCCGGTTCCATCTCGCCTAGATAGGTGCCTTGAAAACTATGATCTCCCTGTTGCTGCCCATATAGCTTCGTTGTCATATCGTAGATGCAATAGACAATGTTGGTATACAAAATGTGTAGATAATCCCACAATGCCTTTCATGTATTAAACCGGTTTGTCATACATGCTATTTGCAATTCCATGCTATTCCATTACGTATACAACATCATGTTATTCCCATTGCTCCAAAAGATTAAATCTTTCAATGACTCACAAATGACAAGCTTTATGCATCCTTGGCCTTTAAAAAAGACATTCATGGTTCAATTCCATTGTGCATGATTCTACTCATTCAATCAATTGTTGGAGACAACAAATGAGCTACCCGATTTCGATGTCATTTCAACAGCATGGAAACCCAATTTTTTTGGAATTTCAACAGAAATTTTGATAAATGCAATTGTGTCCGCTTTGACACCAAAATGAATTAATTAAGTCACAAAATTTCACAGGCATGAGCTCTACACGTATATGCATCATTTTAAGTAACAAAATTATACGTGGGGATAGGTGGGGGTCCTCTATGTGGGAGATAAGTATGATTTCGTTGAACAAAATAACTTTATTGTTTCCTTGGAAAATTTTGAAATTGGGCAAAATGTTTCATTGATTTTGACATAGCGGTACAGTCGCATGATTTCGTTGCAAATGTTGGCGAAATCAAAATTTTGAGCGAGATTATGACGATTTCGTCAAAACCTCATTCCATAGTTGTTGAGGACAAGATCTTGACTAGAAATAGCATGTGGACCAACATTTGTGACCTCTTCTTTGACAAGACTCCAATGAGCCATGTAGTGAACAACGTGGGTTGTTGGACCAACATGACCTCCACACCTACTGAGAGGCTTGGCAATGACTAGAACCACCCTCAGAGGGGTTGTTGGCAGATGGTAGCAGCAATGGAGCAGAAGATTTGTGTAGCAGTGTTAAAAAAACAAGCCTTGACACTCTCGAGGGTTATGCCTTAAGCCGAGGCTATCCTATTTGTGCCTCAAGGTCCACGCCTTAATGTCTCGCATTGAGGCTTACACCTCGAAATGTTTGAGGCTTGCCTTAGAACACTGAGACCCAAGGCTCGACTCTGAATGATAATGTTTTATGTTAACCACTAGGTTTTCTTCTTCTGAGATTATTAGGGACACTTTATTCAGAAGTTTGCTGTCATTATATCGTATCACATTTAATATTTCTTGGATGCAAATTTTCTATCTTCTTTGCTAAATTTATCTTTATGCTACCCTTCTATTTGCAATGTTGGCGAACTTCAAATTTCCTTTTTAACTAATTTTTGTTCCTTGTTCAAACTACTTCCAAACTTTCTATCGCTAATTTTCTTTGTCTGTATGCATTTTTTATCAATAAAAAAGCTTAGTTATCTCATTATTTTACAAAGTTTATTTCATTACAGTAATTGTCTTAATTATATCTGCTTTTGAATACTATATATCCTTGTAAGTTACCTAAGAGTTTCTCTTTAGTTTTGGTCTTGCTTATATATATATTACATGCAACACATATACATACATATAGATGTGTGTGTGTATATGTATAGGCATAAATTTATTTATTTATAGATGCCTCATACATATTTTGAGGATTACGCCTGCTGCACTTTAAAACCTAGGGCACCGAATAGAGTATATATGGTATGCATGAGTATAAGCAGGAGTATAATCGGTCGGTTTTGGGTTTTTTTTTTAATTAATTATATATTTACATAAATTTCTATAATGACCATATATAATGTATTATATCACATTAAACCAAACACACACAAGACCAGAAGACTACAGCAATATATGTGAATGTAAGAAAGAACACATGGTAACGCATTGTTGCACATAACTGGCTGAACAAATAACAACTACAAATAAATGTTGATATAAAAGAAAATTAACTGACTTATTACTACTGATTTATAACAAATAATAACAAATATATTGCTAATATGAAATTGTAACAGTAGTATTTGAAATGGAGATGGAAGGAAAACAGGGCAGGAATAAGGGGCAAGGTTAGTCTTTAATTAATAGTTGGTTTAAGGGAGAAATGGAGGAGTAATTAGAGAAGTAGGGGGCATATCCATTTGCATCGAATAAGTAATCGGAAACGGGGACGATATTTGAGAAGGGAAAATCAACAAGAAGAAGCAATTCAATGAATATTAAACGATATACTTATCAAGAAAACATGAAAAGAAGACCAAAGATGTGAAGAGGGTGAAGGGAATGTAAATGGAATGATCGACAATAGGTTTTAGAAAAACTACTGTACAAAAAAAATTCTGCAGCCATAGGATTTCAAAAGGTGCCGATTAATTGGTCCTGGACCGATTATAGGTCCGATTTGCTATATACGGAGCTGCAGGAATACTGAACCGATTATTCGGCCGATTTCCTGAACACTTATGACTCCTAGGGTTACCTCAGGCTCAAAGGGATCGACGGTTCTCCTACAGCTTCCCTATCACTCTTATACCATGTGAGTCTACAAGTGAGTGAGAAATCCCTTGATATTCTTCTCAACCATAGGAATTATGTATATCTATACAAGACATTGAACACCAGATTTAGAATAGGTCTCGGAATCTTGACACTATTAAGCAGGTCCCTATATATTAACAGCATCATTGAGTTACCATCACCTAAAAGAAGCCTAAACTATAGAAGCACATACACTCATCTATGATAAGAATTTGTTTTCATTAGCTTGGAAAAGATTTATAGAGCTTTAGTAAGCATCAAACATGTACCAAGAGAATTGTGAAATAGATCTTCAAAGTGTCATGACTCGTTACTTAAAAAAAGCATATACCATATCAATATAGCATACACAACTATGTCATGATGACGGTATACTTCTCATTTTCTTTTCTTTCATTCTTTTTCTTTGGGAGGGAGGGGGCAAGGAAGAAAATGTCCGATTTCAATGCCGTTTTGGTGGCCATAGAAACTGAAATTTTGACAAATTTCGACAAAAAATCGATAAATGTGTTCCAGGCGTTTCGACGACAAAATTAACGAATTAATTTATGAAATTTTACCAGAATGGTCTACTAGCCTAGATCTACTCAAATATGTAATAATATTATATATTGGATATGAGGGGGTGGGGTTTCGTCATTTGTGAGTGAATGACCCTGAGCTGTTTCGGTGGGCATTTCGATGGGGAATTATGATGTCAATTATCAATGGTGAAATCAATGAATTAAGTCATTATAGTTTGCAAGCAAAAAAATATGTTCTAGGTGGTACATAGTATATGAAAAAGTAAAAAAAACAATGATCCGCGTGTTTTGAGAGTTTCGACAGTCCATTTCCATGTCTGATTGCCACCGAAACATAAAATATTGACGAAATTTCAACCGTTGAAATTTTGAACATTGGGAGGGGGTCACCAATCTATAATGTCAGTATGTCACAAGACATGTTTCAAGACAGAATAGTTCAAAATGAGAGAGAATTCAGACTTCAGCAATAGAAAACCAATGATGAAGATGCACTACTCAATGTCTTATATGTCAGGGGATGGGTGGTGAAAAGGACTGCATTTGGAATCATGTTAAGAGTAAACACATTGCCAAATTAGGATAACACCACTAATTCTATTTCTACTCTTTTATTGAAGAAACAACCAGGTAATCATGGGAAGCTTGCCACTTTAAACACCGGTATAAACAACCAGTTGATAGGCACAAAGCCCACTGTTGTAAGCTCGGTGCAAAATGATCAGATCTGGAATCCTATCCTAAATAACACCATCCCGCCTGACATGAAAAAAAATACAGTAATCACTATCTAAATGGTTGAAGAACTTGTACCCAAAAAATCATGGATATCAATTTATTAAAAATATGCTAAATCCATTTAGGGCACGTTTGATTTAATGGAGCTGACCGTATTGGATTGTATTACTTGATCCATCAGTACAAATAATAGGTTTGGTTTGCCGAAACTGGAAAAAAGGATGAATCCTGCACTTTCGTGATATACAGTGAATGCTGGATAATTCTTTCCTTCTCAAATTGGCGGGACGCCGTCCTCCAGCTGAAGCCAGCCCCATCCCTGCCATGACAAGCTGTCCGCAGACGGCAGTTTGCTTTTTTGTTACCTATTTCTGCTGCTACGGACTGAGGGCAGAAAATACAACTCAACCAAACATAACATCAGTAAATCATTATTTCAGAAATCCTGCTATAATCTTGATCCAGAATTAACGAAGTCCAGGATTCTTAAGAATCAGAACAAAACCGTTAAACCAAACGTGCCCTTAGATCATCCAAGATGTTTCCATTAGATATTAAAATACTAGTACAAACAATTTCATTCGAAACAGTTTCGGAGTAACAGCATAATGAAGGCTTCAAAGAAAATGCTTTCATACCACGTTGTTCAACCAGTCCCTCGTTTCCGATTTAGCCCTCTCTCTTGGATCCTAGAAGAAAAGAAAGCTGGATTGTTTAATTATTAACATTCAAGCCATATATGGAATAAGGCAAGATACAACAGGAGTCAGCTGGATATACAGCAAAACTGTAATATAGAAAAGCTATCATATCAGGCTAGAACAAATGTTGACATGAACAGTAGACCCTGAAGAGTTTGAGCCAACTAGAAGTATTGTCCTATTCAATAAAAGGATACTGAATTTCATGCAGAACCATATGCTTAACGTATGTCCAAATGGAGAATTGAGTAGATTACTCTCCCCACAAGCCAACCTTGAAGCCATATCCGGACCAAAACATGGAAATTTTGACAGAACTGACAATAATTTGCAGGTAATAACCAATCTCAATGGGATTGAGTATCACTTCATGCATACCTGCATCTGCATGCACCTGGGATTTATAAAATTCTGGCACTATTTCAGTGTCCCAAATTCATGGAACGCTAGGATTTTGGTGTAAGAATTGTCTATTTAGTGCAGAATTGAAATAGGTGGTATTTAGTGCCACATTAATGAGCTGTTGGACTGCTACACAAGTTTCGAGTCACACAGTTTGGGGTTTCTGCTGTTTTGACTTCCTAGAGGTTAAATATAAGATAGATCTCTTTTCCAAACGCTACTTTTCAACATTTATATCACCTCACAGCAAAATGAAGTCCTTTTCCAGTATATTATGAGATTAAATTTTAAATTGAGCATCTCCGACTCAATCTTTGCGACTGTCCTGAATTATATATGATAATGAATTTTGTCATAATCTAGATTTATATATCACAAAATCCAAAACTCCGTCATAAGATATACAGCTAAATATGCCTAAATATCTTAAATTTTGAATCTGAATTGAACTCCCAATATATCATGCAGTGATAGTCATACAGAAAATTCTGATGCAAAGAAAGATTTCAGACTAACAATTCAAATGCCACCATTTTCAGAAAATCAATATTGGTATTCGGTAGAGTATGTTGTAGTCTTGTCGAAACATGGTTTAATTGTTTCTAGTCGGTTGATTAAATTAGCATGTCATCTTAACTCATCTTGGAGGTGATTTCAATTATTTGGATGTGAAGATGCCTTCTCCCTACAGTAGTATATCTGGATCAGAATTTGAAAGGGTGATAGGTGAACCGAAGAAAAGTAACAAGGGCAAGGGTAAGGGAAATAGCAAGATTTTGCATGAAAACAAGGTAAGCGTGTTTCAAGGAACAAAGACAAAAGATGTTCGTACTGCAATAAGGATACCAAATGGATGGGAGGATAACCATATTCGATACAAATGTTACCAAAAAGCTTTTAATAAAAGTTTCCAACTTCTATGAAAAATCAATTATTTTTCATGATTTTATAGGCTCCTGAATGTTCAAGACAATTAAAATGTTGGTTGCCGATTTTTCACAGCTTTTTACGATTTTTCTTGCTTTTTCAAGATATATAATTTTTTTTACAATTTTTTGTGACTTTACGATTTTCATGATTTGTCTCAATTTAAGTTGCTTGCTCTTTTTCTACAAAGAATTCCCTATATACATTAAACCCCCAACCCCCACTCTCATGACAATCCATATCGATGCATCGTCCTTTTCTCCCTTCATCCCCTTCTCTGATGTTGTGTCCTTGTCATAGAACAAGACATTGAATTCGAGTCAACTTCGACAAGTGTGGAAACTTTGAGGATTTTTACAATTAACTCAGATCATGCTTGTTGAGTCGGCCGACTAGTCGATGCCTAGTCGCCGACTAGTCGGTCAGTCGTTTTTCATATCCACGCCTAGCTCATCGATCAGTTTTTTGAAGGAAAAAGCCGGCCGCCTCGACCGACTGGTCGGCGACTCGACCGACTGGACCGCCTGGTCGGCAGGAAACCGAGCAGGTCGGCCGCCAAGTCTGGTCGGCCCTCGGCAGTTAAGTTTTTTTAATTAAAATTTGTTAAAAGACCCCAACAGGCCCGACGCAACAAAACGTCGCAGCACTCTGTTCCCGAACGCGACCCCTGCGCTCCCGACCCCTGCGTCGTGCGTCTTCCGTTGCCTTGCGGACGGTGCTCCGTGCAACCGGCGGCAACTCTCTTCTTCCTTCTTCCTTTCTCCGACGAAGGCTTCTCTCCGGCGAGTCTCCATCAGTCCTCTTCTCCCTCCTCCTTCATCCGTTGTGGTTCTCTTCTCCGGTAGTCCGGCTCCTACGTCTCCGGCTACGTCTACGTCTACGTCTCTGGCTACGTCTACGTCTTCATCTCCGGCGACTCTATTCTTCATCTCGGTAGCCATGGACGGTGAGACAGATGTTCCTACGCCAATAGGGGAGATCCTTCCTCAGTTTCGGGAGTTGGTAAATGACCTGTCTCGTAAGGCAAAATCGAAGGATCCGGGCTGGAAATATGGTTTTTGGTCGAACTTGTCAGATAAAAACAAAGTGCAATGCGGTTTGTGTGGTCATGTGAGCAGTGGTGGGATCAACCACTTGAAGCAACATCTCATAGGTGGCTTTTCCGATACTGTGAAATGTGCAAGATGTTCTCATACCATACGTGATGAGTTGAGGAACTATAGGGAACAACACAAGAAGTGCAGAGTTGAGACTGCCTATGATGTTGACAAGACTAATGTTGTTGATGTTGACGATGATGCTGCAGCTGAAGGCCAGACTCAGAATGTTGTTGCACCGACTACTGTTGGGGGCGCTAGGAAGATTTCTTTTCCCGCAAGTTCTAAAGGGAAAGCTACTGTTGAAGGTTTTGCAAATATTAGTCCAGCTGAATATGTAGCGCAAAGGAAGGCGGGAAAAGTGCAAATGACCATTGACAAAGCCTATAAGAAAGACGCCTTACAGGTTGCACATGACAGTATTGCTTCTTTTTTTATGATGCATGTATACCCTTTAATGCAGTCAACCGCACATCTTTTGAAGTGATGCTGGAAGCAATTGGACAATTTGGCAGAGGAATCCCTCCTCCTTCATACCACCAGATGAGGCTACCACTATTAGAGAGGCAATATACAATGACCAAAGAGTTGGAGCGTGAGCATGAAAAGCATTGAAAGTTTTATGGGTGTACTTTGATGTCAGATAGTTGGTCTGATAGGAGACAAAGAAATTTAATTAATGTCCTTGTCAATACTCCTGAGGGCTCCTTTTATTTGTACTCTATTGATTCTTCTTCTGCTATACACACTTATGAATATATGTTCACTATTCTTGATGAGGTGATTGAGAGGATAGGGGCTGAAAACGTTATGCAGGTTGTGACAGACAATGCAACCAACTATGTCAGTGCAGGGAAGAAGTTGATTCAGAAGAGGAAGCATTTGTTCTGGACACCGTGTGTGGCGCATTGCGTTCATCTGATGCTAGAAGATATTGGAAAGATGAAAAAGTAAGCTCATGTTATAACCAAGGCAAAGGTGACTGCATATATTTACCAGCATGTCCGATTGCACGACGCATTTGTGAAGAAGAGTAAGAACAATACTGAGTTGATGCGCCCTGGTGTAACCAGATTTGCCACTGCCTTTTTCACTTTGCAGAGCATGCTAGGCCACAGAGACACTCTATTTGCCTTATTCAATTCAGCTGCTTGGGAGGAGAGCAGTTGGTCTAAGACACATGCAGGAAAGAAGGTGTCTGCAACTTGTCATTCTAGAGCATTTTGGAATGCGGTCCAAGATTTACTCAGATCTTCACAGCCTCTCATGCAAGTTTTCAGACTTGTAGACGCAGATGAGAAGCCCTCCATGGGGTATATTGCAGCTGCAATTGAGAAAGCAAAGGAGGAAATCAAGCTGAATTTTGCTAACAAGGAGAGGGATTACAAGCCTATCATTGATATTGTTGAGAAAAGATGGGCTTTTTAGATGTCTCGGACTCTATATGGAGTTGGTTTCTTACTCAACCCGTCACTTTATTATGAAGCTAGGCGGAATAATGATCCAAATCTTAGCGTATATGATTCTGAGTTTGTTGATTGCTTAACAAAGATGGTTGATGATGTGCCAACTCAGGATAAAATCTCAGAAGAGTTAGATTGCTACAAGGAGGCTCGTGGGATGTTTGGCAAAGACATTGCCATTCGACATAGGACTGTAAAGACCCCACGTAAGTATTTTTATTTTTTGAATTAATATTTATTATTTGCCTTAGATTGTTGACCTTGGTTAGTACCTAAAAGGCTAACACTTTATAATTGTCTATTTGTCTCTTAGTTGCTTGGTGGGACGCATATGGAGGGCAGACTAGAAAGTTGCAGTGGATGGCCAATCGTGTTTTAGGATTGTGTTGCACATCATCTGCTGCAGAGAGAGCTTAGAGTACCTTTGACCTTGTTAGTGGATTGCTATTTCATTGTTTTTAAATTCTAAATATTAATAAGTACATATAGACATATTCATATACTTGCAATTTGAATTGTATAGGTTCATACAAAGAGGAAGAGCAAACTTGAGGTCAAAAGAATGGATAAATTGGTGTATATTCAATATAATCGCCAATTGAATGAACGATTTCAGAAGAGGCGATTAGAGAATTCACAAAAGAGTTATGATCCTATTGCCCTAGATGATCTTGACTGGGGTAGTGAGTTGATGACAGGTGTTCCCGATGATCCTGTAGTTGCACAAGGAGTTCGTTTGACTCAAGTTGATGATGCAATGGGGCCAAGTGAATATCAAGCTGGGCCTAATATGGCCAAGGAGAGGTGTTGCTGGAGTGGGGACCAATAGAGTGATTGATGTGACAAATGATGACACAGTAGAGGATGATGTGGAAGAGGACATAATGGAAGAGGACACTGCTCTTGGAGATGAAGATGAAGAAGATGATGATGAGCAAGAGCAACACCCATTTGACTTTTAGTTTATTTTCATTAGCAATTTAGCATTTTTAATTTTATTTGAATTCTGAATTTAAACATTATGCATTTGTGTTTGAATGAAACTTAAGTTAGACATGTTTTTATGTCTTTTGGATATTTGTGTTAAGACGATATATTATTATTAACTTACAGGACATCTTTGTGTTAATTATTTAGCATAATATCACATTTGAATGCATCTTGCAGCAATTCAAAATTTATACAAGTCTGAATCAACACATGGTATGTCACTCTACACTCTTATTATACATGTAACATGTTATATTTGTTTAATCATTCATTTCTGTTATTTATAGTGTCATATATCAATCAATACCATAATATATTTTTGTATATATATAATTACATATTATATACATATATATGTATATGAAATTATTAACCTGAAAAAAACATACGACTAATCGGCCGACTAGTCGGCCTGGTCGGTCTGGTCGGCCAAGCCAGCCAGCACACCGACTGGCCGACTTGACAAGTATGACTCTGATGCATCTTTGACAAAAGTTAACTACAGATATATATTTCATGATGAAAATTGATATATTTCATCAAATCTTAGCTCAAAAACAAAATATATGTTTATATATAGATATCCAAACAGATTTACATATGTAGAAAAACACAACCAGATGCAAATGTACAAGACGTCATCTTCGAGTCAATTTCGACATGCATGGAAATTTACCAGGTTTAGATATCGAACATCGACACGCATAGACATATGTAACATCAAGGACTAATCGCCAGATGTCAAGGATGTTTAGTACCATGGTCCCCATCCTTTTCTTCTTGTCAACCACTGCATCATCCTCTATTTTATTCCCTATCCCCCTTCCCTTCTATTACTGATGTGTTGCAATCCTCTTGATATGAGCTCATTTCTTCCTTAATGTTTTTTGTGTTGCGAACTCTTTTATTCATCTTCCCCTTCTTCCTATTGGCTCCTCCATTTCCTTATTCCCCTTCCCTACAGCTTCACTTTTTCTTCTCTACTTCTCTTCCTACGTTCCTTCATGTTTCTAATTTCTAAATCATGGTGACTTGTAGCTTCATCAACCCGAAAGCATCGACTCGAAGTTCTCATAGAAGACCACCTTCTTACACTTTTTCATTATTTTTTATTGCTATTGAATCTTTCTTATTCTCCCCTCTTTTCTCTCACCGCTCCATTTCCTTATTCTCCTTCTTGCCTACCGCTGCACTTTTTCTCGACTTCCTCTTAAGCTCCAATTGGTTCGTAGTAACTGGACTTTTCTGGGAACTCATTTTTCAAGAACTTAAGTTCAATTCCAGGAAATTGAGTTTACGTGATTGGTTTAAATTTCAGATTGGTTTAAATTTCGAACTTTTCAGAAAAATGACTTCCACATTATTGGTGTGTTGTAACTCAATTACAATATAGAGCATATAAGTAGATAACAACGCACAACACATTTTTGCACATTTGTTGAGCATTACCAAAAGGAGACTGCATCCATGTAACACTTAGTTATTCATCATCCTCAAAGTCAAACAGGTTGACCATTTATATCTTTAAAATAATAGGAGGAACAGTCATAGAATAAAATATTTTTTGCAAGCATATTGCAATAAACAAAATGGCCCATAACAAACCAGAAATCCAACGTTTTTGGAACATCTATTATTGTGTAAATAATAGGTATACATTGTTGTAGTCTGATAAAACATGTAAACTAACTCTATTAGATTATGCAAGTAATCAACCAAAGGAAACGCAAAGATATGATACAACATATTTGAAGAAATATTCCACTTTAATTAATATACATGGGATCTGACAATCACAAAAAATATACATATTTTTATTCAATATGGTCAAACACGACAAAGATCGTCATTACTAGGATGTCATTGCTAGCTTCGCTATCATGACATGTCCTAGAGGAAAATCAAATAATCTGAATATCCTATGTAAGAATCAGTAGGCGGTGGTCTCTGATGCAAGAACTAACAGACGTGAGTGTCTAATACAATAATCAATACACGTCGCAGTGCCCAGCAAACAGTATATATCTCGTGCGGACAGGATCAATTAAAAAGCGATGATCATCAGCACTTCTCGTCGGCACATATGAAAGCACCCAGAACAAATCTTGTGCAGAAAGGAGCAGTCAAAGACATGAAAGCACCCAGAACAAATCCGATGCGGTGCGGAAAAGAGCAGTTGCAGACCTGTGATCAGTGTTTCTCACTAGAGGTGTTGACAGTAGTTGTCATGGAGTAAGGTAGGCGCCGCCGAAGGAAGCATCAGAGGATGAAGATTACAAAACTTGTTTTCCCTTGTGTTTTCTCCGGAATTCAAAATACATTACATCCCTATTTATATCTAAGGAACTCTCCGAGTTTCCTAAAAAGTAATTTTCTAGAGTTACCGAAAACTAATCGGTAAAAGTATACTCTGGAACTCCAGTTACAGACTTTTTTAGTGCACTTAAGGAGAACCTATCGGAGCCTTATTATGTTCTTTCATGTTTCTAATTTCTAAATTGTGGCGACTTGTAGCTTCAACAACCCAAAAGCATCAACTTGAAGTACTCATAGAAGGCCTCCTTTCTCCTTTTTATTGCTATTGAATCTTTCTTACTCACCCCTCTTTCCCTCATCGTTTCATTTCATTATTCCCCTTCTTCCCTACAGGTGCACTTCTTCTACTCTACTTCTTTCATGTTTCTAATTTCTAAATTGTGGTGGCTTTTAGCTTCATCAACCCAAAAGCATCAGCTCAAAGTACTCATAAAAGACCGCCTTCCTCCTTTTCAATTATCTTTTTATTGCTATTGCATATTTCGTATTCTCCCTCTTTCCCTCACCGCATCCTCGACTTAGTATTCTTTTCTTCAACCAATAAAGAGGAAATCATGCTCTTAATTTGTCATATATGTATATACATATATATCTTGATGCAGGACTTTGACTTTGTGTCGACTTTGCCAGGTGTGGAAGTGGAAGTTTGTGGAAACATCATGGAAGTTTCGAGGAAGCTGAGACGCAAATTTTAACTAACATCGGTAGAACTTCGATGCCGTTTTGAAAGAAAATGAAGCAATTCAAAAAGAAGAAGGAAAACTTCTAGTCATTATAGAACTTGAAACTCTACCTTAAACATGTCAATAATAACATAAAATCACTAGTTCACAACACCAACACAAGATTCACTAGTCACAATAGGTAATAGAAATGTAGAGGGTAGATTAACTACTTAATAGCAAGCCAGCAGTTTTCTTCTTCAAATCCAAGCACAGGGGGTGCCTCCTCCAAGCTCCAACACTCAAAAGAGCCAACATACGAAGTTCCTAGCACATACCACTCTTTGATTCACTAAGGAGTGAAGTCGGAGGCCAATTCAAGAACTCGTCTTGCTTGAACATAAGTCAAATAGGACACTTGACTGGGCTGATTGTGAACGTCTAAATGTCGGCTTGTTGTCGCCAACATCGGGGATTAATCGACAGCATCAAGGACATTGTGATAAAAATGAACTGGTAAAAGACAACATCGCCGATGTCGGGGGAAAATTGGGTCAACATTGTGGCTAAGTCGACTTATCAATGCTTCCATTTCGCCACCCGTTGATGTTGACAAGATCGGCTAAACATCGCCCAACATCGCTGATTTTTAGATCCACTATATATACTAAGTATATGTATATATATGCATAAATATATCCTTATATATAGGCGACTTGTTCCCTATTACTTTTACCCAAAATTTATCATTTTTTTTCAAATTTTATCACTTTTTTAATTCTGGTTCTTTCCATCCTAAAATTGTCAAATCCCAAATTGGGACTATGCGAGTAAGGACGAAAACTACGATCATGTGCACCAAATGCCATCAAGATATCAGGCTAGATTTAGGAAACTAATAAAGATGTTGAGAGTTAATTCGCCAGTGTCTTTGAGAAAGTTTTAAGAGGCAAAAAGATATTTCTAATAGGCAAAACCCTACTCCCCAATTTAGAAGTGAACAATTCTAGAACATGGTCTTAAACCCTAATGAGCCAAACATGCTTAGGCACAAAATACACAACAAGCTTATCAACTAAATAACTCTCAACACTACCCCTCATGTTGGAGCATAACAAAATTATGTTTAGTTATTTGTTACATCCCAAATAAAGTTGGTGGACTCAAAGCTATAATAGAAGCAAAGGGTCCTTAGTCAGATGGTGCCATCATAGTAGAAACCTAATTAGACCACTCATGCATGTTGTGTTTTTTTAGGATTTTTACCAAATTTGATCGGTGTGGTCACAACAAGAACAACGTCAAAGTAAACTAAAAGATGCAACAGCTCAACAACCATGACCAACTTGAAGAAGTAGACAATGCTTAGGAATTATATAGATAATAGTAAAGAGTTGAGGGTAGAACATGTAGCATACGAAAAATTAGCAGGGAATCAAAATCCAATATATGATGATAAATTACTCGCTTGATGCGAGCAAAGAATCAACAAAATTACAAGTTAGATCTCATCCGATTGGACACTACATTATTCTATGGGGATATAGATGTTGAGTTCACCTCATAACCCCTTGGAAGAGCAAATGAGCAGCAAAAAAATGCTTGTTCATAAAGAATTTAGTAGTTTCAATCAAAGTTTACTTCAACTTTGCATTTTTTTTCTAATCAAGGCATCAGAGTTTATTTTAGTTTGTATCTAAGCATCAAAGTTTCCACAAACTTCCACTTCCATACCTACCAAAGTCGACACGAGTCAAAAGTGTTGCACCATGGTTATAGTGTGCCCATGAAGTTGAAGATGTCAAAGAAACCCAGACAAATTTCTTTACCTCCTTAGATTTTAATAAGGATACCAGATTAATCCCAAACCTCCTCAGGCTTAGATAGATGTCAATATGGAGTTAATCCATGATTCTGTGTTGGTAAGCAACCATAAGTACTTGGGAATTCCACTTTGGCCATTTCCTCAAACTACATTGGTTCCATCTGACCAATGAAAGTAAACATAGATTGAGAATAACCACAGAGGGCATTTTTGGGCATCCAGTTTGACCTAAATTGCAAAAGTGGTGGTGGTGGTGGTGGTGGTCGCACAGGCATTCCTCCGAAAAAAGAAATGATCATAACCCCCTCCTATAGAAGAAACGATGATGGCCCCCTCCAAGGACAGGAAAGGACAAGGGAAACAGTAGGCCGGCGAGTGAGGGAATCAATTGAAGGAAAGGGGAAGTGGTCAACTATGATGGAAGGGGGTGGAATGTGATATACACCTTTTTCGTATAAGGTTAGGGACTACCGAGTTAAAACAAAAAGTTGTTGTTCATATAATAATGAACTTATTGTTTACATAAGCATAGGGAACGTGCTAACATAATACAATAGACACTTGAAAGTAAATACAATTCAAACTTTTCACCAGTCACAGAAACATTTGCCAGATGTATGATTTTGGAAACTATAGTGAGTCAAGGATGCACATTTAACCCTGTAGACGACCTGAGAAAGATAAATCTTCAAGACGAAAACAGCAGCAATACTTACAGTTCTGGGTTGCTGCTCTAGTCCTTCCTTAGAGAATGCTTTGGTTTTGGCCTCTTTTTCACAAATCTTGAATCTTTCCATTTCACGTTCAATTTGCTTACGGGCATCCACTAGAGATTTTTCATAAGAAGCATTAACCTGAACCAAAACAGCAGTTTCCAGGAAGATAAATAGCAGATAATACCATTTATTTGGCAACAGAAATAGGTAATACTCGGAGGGAAGCACAATAGAAAAGGCACTACACTTTTAAAATACATGTTTGAACAAGTCACTCGGCCAAGATTTATTATATAACACATTGAAAGTCCCTCTTTTAGTAGAAATGCTTGATCCCAAGTATCAGGATATCAGGATCTGCAATCGAGGAAAAAAAATTATTGCAACTTCTCAAATTATTGAATCAACAACTAGGGATGGCAATGGTGTTGTGAAAAAATCATATCCGTGGATAACCGCACCAAGTGGTTATGGTGCCGATATGGTTTTTAATTTTTAGAACCGCGGTGGTGTGGTGCGGTTATGGTTGTAGAGAAAAAACCATGGATAATAACCACACCATATATAATTCATATTAATCATATATAAATATATATAGAATATTATCCTAAATAAATTATTTGTTGTCGTCTTGCATAGATAGCTAGAAATTTAATTTTAAATAAAATTCAATGTATAAAAAGTAGGATTTTTTATTAATTTTCTACAATTACTAATATTATTAGTCTTTTTTACTATTTAGTACGAATCGAATACTAGTTTTTCAGATTGTCTATGTTGTTACTTCCATTTGTTGTGTACAACTTCATAAATTTTATGTTAGCAATACTATGGTTAATAGAAATTTGTTCAAATTGTGGTGCGGTGCGGTTAACCGTAGTTTTTTGGTGGTGCGGATATGGTTTCTCATATTAATAACCGCAGTGGATATGGTGTGGTGCAGTTAACCGCGATTTTTTGGTGGTGTGGATATGGTTTCTCATACTAAAAACCGCAGTGGATATGGTGCGGATAAGGTGTTTGAATTTTCTATGTGGTGTGGTGTTGGTTTTGCTATAAACCGCACCATATCCGCACCAATGCCATCCCTATCAACAACTGACCACTGCAGGTCATACATAAATACAACAAGCAAGCCAGAGTAAAGTGGCACAACAAGAATGCCAAAACAAAGAGTGGCAGATCCACTATCACTATAGTACAGGAGTGAAGGACAAGCATGATAACGCGATGTTTGGTAGGCGGAATTCTGGATAGGACAAGACTTAAATCCTACAAATAATCGGAATCCCATGTTTGGAGAAAAACCATATCAACATTTTAGTTCCACAGTGACAAAAGTGACAGATTAGAAGGACTTTTGCCAAACCCTAATCCCAAAATCCCAACTTAGACCATAGGGTTAGGAACACAACGTAAATTAAGCTGACAAACCCAAACACACCTTAACTTTTTCCTTTTTATTTGCAACAGATGTACTGTTATACATTTCAACACCTACACCGATTGCAAGAACATACATTATTTTATCATTGAATGTTTACAACATGACCTGACACAAGAAACATTAAATTAGCTGTAAATCTGTAATACAAGGTATAATCCACACCATGGTTGTATAGGCGGCTAGGCGACCAGGCAGAGGCCCAGGCGTTTTCTTTATATATATATATATATATATATATATATATATATATATATATATATATATATATATATATATATATATATATATATATATATATATATATATATATATATATATATATATATATATATATACACACACACATATATACATATATATATATTAATTTAATGGATACATGTAAAATTTATGATAAATAAAGTTAAATGAGTAGATGATTAAATAATATCAGAATCAGTACATAAATAAACACAAATCAGTAGATAACTAAATAAAAAACCGTAGATAAATAAATACAAATAACTATATGAATAAATACAATTATATGGATAAATAAATACAAATCAGTTGATAAATAAAGTTACATCACTAGATGATTATGTAATTTCAAAAACAGTACACAAATAAATTCAAATGAGTAGATAACTAAATAAAAAACAGTAGACGGATAAATTTAGTAGATGAATAAATACAAATAAGTAGATAGATAAATACAAATCAGTTGATAAACTAATATAAATCAGTAGATGATTAATTTATTCCTAAATCAGTACATAAAGAAATACAAATAGTAGATGAATAAATACAATAAATACAAATCAGTTGATAAATAAAGTTAAAGAGTCGATGATTAAATAATATCAGAATCAGTACATAAATAAACACAAATCAGTAGATAACTAAATAAAAAACAGTAGATAAATAAATACAAATAAGTAGATGAATAAATAATGTTAAGTGGATAAGTAAATACAAATCTGTTGATAAATAAAGATACATCAGTAGACGATTATGTAATTTCAAAAGCAGTACATAAATAAATTCAAATGAGTAAACAACTAAATAAAAAAAGTAGACAAAAAAGTACAAATAAGTAGATGAATAAATACAAATCAGTTGATAAACTAATATAAATCAGTAGATGATTAATTAATTCCTGAATCAGTACATAACTAAATACAAATAGTAGATGAATAAATACAGATCAGTTGATACATAAAGTCAAATCAGTTGATAAATAAAGTTAAATAAGTAGATGATTAAATAATAGCAAAATCAGTATATAAATAAACACAATCCAGTAAATAACTTAATTAAAAATATTAAAAAAAAAACAGCAGCAGCCTAGGCACCGCCCAAGCATCCGCCCAAGCCGCCCAGAGGCCTAACTAGGCTGGGCGCCTAAGATTGGGACCCTAGGTGAACGCCTGGGCCGCCTAGGCGAGCGCCCGTACAACTCAGATCCACACTGCTTAACCTCTAAACATACAACTTTCTTTTCCCAACCCTAAAGGATATAGAGTACACGGGGAATGAGAGTGACTAACTCTGCATCAACAAACTTTAGTGTAAACTTTGCCGGCAGCAATCCTCTGAAACATAGCTCTCTCCATACGCAGCAAGGTTACCTAATTATATGTGTGGGCAGCCCCTCTCTCTCTCTAGAATAAGATCTTTCGTTTCTATTAGTAGTTGACTTGCAGAAAAGTAAAGCGCATAGTCGTAAAAGACATGTAAAGTGGCAATATAAATATTACAAGGAATATGAATATTATGAATTATATATGGCTTAATGTATAAACAAGAGATGGCACATGGTTGTATTCTCAAAACGAAGATACATTACATTCTCAACTCATAGAAACTCATTCAACACTGTATAACAATCACTTGAATTATACAACCATCATTCCTATTCTGATTCTAAGTTATTCACATTCTTCTTAATCTTGTTCATTCTTACACTAAACCCACTGGGATCATACCATCCAAGTGAAAGCCTCTTAGCAAGCTCGAGGACTCATTATACAAGTCTTAGGATAGACCTTGAAAGCTACTGTGGTTAAAGTAGCTCCTCAGTGTGCAATGGGTCTTGCTATATCTAGCGTCAAATAACTTTGATCCCTTATTTTTGGTACTAGGTAAGGATAATAGACTCACAGAACTTCGAAAAACTGTCTAAACATGATGACCCTAAAGGAGTCAGCACATCACCCGGTTGGAGAATACGATACTATTAGAGAGTCTATATTAGCCTATTTAGTTAATAGGTTAATTAGTTATTGGGATTTTGTATTTCAGCCCGTTTAGATTACTTGCGTCCTAAGTCTTAGGGTGTCTCCCCTCTCCTATATAAAGGAGAGGGCGTCCAGTCTTGTATTCATTCCATTCAATTCAATTCAATCTTATTTTTCACATGGTATCAGAGCACGTTCGCTCCTGAGGGAACCCTAGCCACCGCCCCCCTTCCCTCTCTTCCCCGGCGTACTACAACAACCCTAGAGCAGCCGCCGCCTCTCTTCAAGAGAGCAACTGTGGGCTCTCCCCGCCTGTGGGCGGCCGTCGCCATGGCTTAGGCCAGCTGCCTGCTAGGCAAATCCGGCCTACATGGCTCTTTCTTCCCTTTCATAGCTATTCTCTAGCCGCCATATCCGGCGGTAATATCCAGAAACCATCACCGCCGCGGGCAACAGTAACAGCCGATGTTGTCGTCGGCCTAGCCTCAGCCACCTGCCGCTGTTGTAGCCACAGCCAGCCAGACCAGGCGTCGTCGGCCCTCTTCCGCCGACTGTCTCCAGTAGCTGCCATCTGCCGTAGTGGCAATACTAGTTGTTGCACAACAGGCCTATCAGCAGACATCCCCGCTGAAACCATCATAGTCATTACCGCCGCCGTCGTGTCCGTCTGCTGCAGAGTTGCTGCCTCTTCATCCAGCAGCCATATCCCCAATCGACGATCGCACTCTTCAACCGACGTCTCATCATCCTGGCCCCCAGGTCACTTGTTGTTGTCTACTGCAAGCGGTCACCCATCACTCTCCACTGCTACCAAACAATCATGTTTACTACACCCATATGCATTATCCCTATCTCTATTCGGATCCTTAATCAGTCCTATCTTTTGCTAATTGAATCCCATTTTGACCCTAATCGGATTTTTCAGGATCAGATCCATTTAATTTTCTACCCGGATCTTACATTGACCCATTTAGCATTATTCTCTCCGGTTATTGGTTTCATTCTCCACATATTACCCATCTCCATATCACAAAATCCTCTCAAATCCATCAATTCCTTTCCCACCCGAATCCCTTTCCACGGTACGGGGGGTCATGTATCCATTTCTCCACACCAAACACTCACTCTCGTCGTATTTGGTGTGCGGGGAGGATAGAGAGGAGAGGAAGAGATGAGAAGAGAGAGCCAGCATGAGAGAGTATGAGAGAGAATGTATGAGAGAGAGATTATGAGATGAGATGATGATATATGTATTCAGGTTATATATGTTCCAGGCTATTATCTTCATGGAGCTTCACGTTCTTCAGCACGTCTGTTCTCCACCTCCATCCAGCTTCATTCAGCGTCGACACCGTATCCGCGTTCGTACCGCGTTATGTACGTCAGGTGTTGATGGTGTCTTTCTTCAGCTGCATGCATGATACAGATGAGTGCTTCAGATTTTCAGAAGCTCGGAGTTTATCTTCATCGAGCTGCTTCGTTACATCTTCTCCGAGTTGCATCTGTTGTTTCAACATCACATGTTGCTGATCTTCTTGGGACTTTCCTTGATGGATGATATCTCCTTTCCTGTCAAACCCCCAAGGGTCATGGTACAGAGTTATGGTACCTGCATCGTATCACCAGCATATCGTCCATCCGTGTTCGTGCCACGTTATGCCCGTTTTCTCAGACACTTTGAAGACACCACTACTGCTACATCATCATTGGAGATCCGCGTTCGTATCGCGTTAAGTACGTATTCCAGTGAAGTTGATGTAGTTGTGGTATTGATGATCGTCTGCTCCAAGTGGCGAATTATTGCAGTATTCAGGTTCCATTTCAGATGTCTTCATTCCAGATGCACTCCAAAAGACCTTCATCAAAGCTCGAGTATTTTCAGTCTGCAGAGTCATCATCACTATATGATTCAGGGGGAGTATTGATTAAGGGGGAGTATCAAATTTTGTATGGGGAGTGATATTTATCTTTTATCTTTCATCTATCATTTCTTTATCGTTTTATCGAGTCTTGTAATCTCCAAGCTTTGGACATGTGTTTCACCCATGCTCCAGCTTGAGGGGGAGTGTTAGAGAGTCTATATTAGCCTATTTAGTTAATAGGTTAATTAGTTATTGGGCTTTTGTATTTCAGCCATGGTTGTATAGGCGGCTAGGCGGCCAGGCGTTCCAGGGGGACGCCCAGACTGCCTAGGCGCCCAGGCGGAGGCCCAGGCGTTTCTAGGCGTTTTATATATTTTTTGTTTTAACAGATATATGTAAAATTTCTGAAAAATACAATCCTTATACATAAATGTACATGATAAATATGCAATCAATGTGCTAGCATTGTATGAAGAAAGCAACATTATCATTAGATATGGATTGAATTGTGGAAGTTTTACCTAAACAAAATTCATATAGAAATCAGAAAGCTAAACATGTATAATGTTTGTAGCCAAAACAATGTATAATACTATTATGTAGAATTTAGGCTAAATCAAAATTAACAAGGTCTAAATTAGAACTGATTGGCCCTAATTTAAACTCATTTGATCCAAATTTGACCTAGTTTACCCTAATTTTTTCCTAAACCATACCTAATTTTGTATACCATGACCTAATCAATCCCAATTTTCATAAAATTTTCATATATTCACCTCAATGAGACAAAATTTGACCAAATAAGACCTAGTCATCCAATTTAGAACAAATTCCCCCAAATCATACTTGTTTCCCTTAAATTAGACATAATGTGCCCAATTTTGACATGATTTGGCCTAAATAAAACCTAATTTTGTATATTATGATCCAATCAGACCTAATTTCCCCGAATTTTTCCTATATTGACCTAAATAACATTTAATTTGGCAAAATTAGACCTAATATCACCATATCAGACCATTTCCCCAAAATCAGACTTATTTTCCCCAAATGAGACCAAATCTGCTCAAATTTGACATAATTTGGCCTAAAATCAAACCTAATTTGCATAACATGACCAAATCATACCTAACCCACCCTAAATTTCCCTATGTTGATCTAAACGAGGCCATACATGACCAAATCAGACCTAATTCCCCCAAATTAGACCTAATTCCCCCAAATTAGAACTAATTTCCCCAAATTAGACATGTTTTCCCCCAAATCAGACCTAATTTACCCTAAATTGATCCCGTTTGGGATAAATCAGACCCAATTTAACCACAAAATAACTCAATTTGATCAAATTCAGATCTAATTTATGCTAAATTAGCCTTCAATTGGCTTAATTTGGGTCTCAAAAGGCCTTACACAACAATTTAGGTAAATTAGGAGCCTGGGCGCCCAGTTTGAGGCGGGCTGACTTAAGCCTAGGCGCCCAGGCGCTGCCTAGGCGCCGCCCAGGCGGGAGCCTGTACAACACAGATTTCAGCCCGTTTAGATTATATTAGAATGTGTGGTATTCAACCCAAAACCAATTGGCAATGGGTGAAGGGACCACACACTTTATAAGCCCATAACCTTTCCCAGAGCTCAGCGGTGTGGGACAATTCTAACATCCCCCCTCAAGTGCAGCCACTTTTGTGTGCTTGCACTTGTTCTTTTTTTTTAGGTAGGGTGTGGTCCTCACACTTGTCTCATGGGGTCCGCTCCATATGTCTGTGTGTAGCCTTTAGCTACCAATCTGGCCTTCAACCGCTCAATCGATCCATCAGGGTTGTGTTTGACGGTAAAGACCCATCTACAACCCACAACTTTCTTGCCCGCAGGTAAAGTAACAAGATCCCATGTGCCATTGTCAATCAAGGCAGAGATTTCCACCTGCATTGCCTGCTGCCAGCCACTGTCCTTCAGAGCCTCTAAGTGGTTTCGTGGTATCGTAATGGAGTCCATCCCAACAGCAAATGCACGAGCCTGTGTAGATAAGTGTGACAAACAACAGACATTCGATATGGGATGTCGAATAGTACATGAACGTATACCTTTTCGGACAGCAATAGGAAGATCAAGGTCAGAAGCTTCTGCAGGAATCTCTTGAGTAGAAGATGACGAAGAAGGCTCATGGACTTGTGCCGCTACCTCATCTGGATCCTGTCTACCTCGCCTGTGATAAACCTGGTTATAGGGTTGAATGGTAGGTGGATCATGCGGTATGTCCTCAACAATGATAGGTGGCACTCCCTCACTTTGAATTACGGGTGGCACTCCCTCACTCAATTGCTCCCCCTTGCTCATAGCATGTGCAAAATATGGACTGGTTTCATGAAAGGTGACATCCTTAGAAACAAACATACGACGCAAACTCGGGCAATAACACTTGTAACCTTTACTCGTACCAGAGTAACCAAGAAACAAGGTTTTCAAGGACCTAGGAGAGAGTTTGTCTTGTTTGGGATCAAAGTTATGAACGAAGGATGTACAACCAAAAACTCGAAGCGGAACATGAAACGGTTTATCCATAGGGCGTAAGACAGAAAAGGGAGTGCGCCCATGCAAAACAGAAGAGGGCTGCCGATTAATCAAAAAACAGGCAGTGAGAAGAGCCTCAGACCAGAAACGTTTAGGCACATTGGATTCAAACATGATAGACCTAGTGATATCCAAGAGATGGCGATTCTTTCGCTCAGCAACACCATTCTGCATAGGAGTGTGAGGACAAGAGGTTTGATGAATCATACCAACTGAACTGCAAAACTCATGCATTGCTTTCTGAACGTACTCAAGGGCATTATCAGATTGAAAAATTTTAATATTGCAGTGAAATTGAACTTGAATTTGTTTATGAAAATGTTTGATAATGGAAAGCACAGATTCACGACTTTTTAAAAGATAAATCCATGTCATGCGAGAGTAATCATCCACAAAAGAAATGAAATAGCTAAAACCATTATAACTCTGGTTTTTAACAGGACCCCATACATCACTGTGGACTAACTCAAACGGACTAGAAGCCCGATTATTGACACGAACAGGATAAGACAACCGATGGTGTTTGCCCAACTGACAGGACTGACACTCTAATGAGGACACATGAGCTAGAGCGGGTTCCAATTTCTTCAAGCTTTCTAAGGAAGGATGGCCATATCTGCAATGCCACAACAAGGGGGAACTACTCAACATGGCGGAGGAAACTGGAGCAGGAGGTGGATGGCGAGGTAGATAATCACCAGGAAAGAGGTAGAGATCACCTTTCCTAGGCCCCCCACCAATCATCTTCAAACTCTTGAGATCCTGTAAAACAAAACAAGATGGCCCGAAAGTTACTGTGCAGTTCATAGTGTCAATCAACTTGGCAACAGAAAGCAAATTGAATGGAAAATCAGGTACAAAATGGACAGATTTCAAATCAATATCTGGTGTAAGGGACACAGAACCACTAGCTACCACCTTCCTCACAGAACCATCTCCCAAGGTAACAGAGGGGTGAGGGATATATGAGTCAAGTGTGCGGAGCAATCGCCTCATACCAGTCATGTGCTGGGAGGCACCAGAGTCGACCACCCAGGGAGTTGCGGATCCGGAAGCCATAAAAGAGGTAGCCTGATTACCCGCTGTAGATGCAAGATGTGCTGTAGAAGCAGATGAGGCGCCCATATTCAAATGTTGAGTGGCCTGAATGAATCTGTCATATTCCTCCTGAGTAAGTGTGATGCCAGAGGAACTCGAGCTCGCAGTAGTAGAATCTGAAGTAGCACAATTGGCAGCTCCAACAGGTGGGGCTGCAGGTCTCCCATGTTTCTTCCAGCATTTCTCGACAGAGTGCCCGGGTTTGTCACAAAAAGTACATCTGGGGCGAGTCCCACGTCCTCTGCCCAAGCCAGGTCTGTCAGATGAAGATGCAGGTCGTCCTCCGCGAACTGCTGCAGCAATAGAGGCATGAGAATCTCCAGAAGGAACAATAGGAGTAGGACCAACGGACTCAAAGGTGGACTGTTGAATCCTAGAGAAGGCTTCTGCAAGGCTCGGTAATTTATCAGATGCAAGTATCACACTTCTTGCTGAACCAAATGAGGAGCTAAGGCCAGATAGAAATTTGGCAGTGACAAGATCATCTCTATCCTTAATCTGCTCAGCAACCTTCACTGGATGATAGTAGCTCAACTCCTGAGAGATAGCTTGAATCACACCGAAATACTCTTCAAGTGATCTATCACCTTGTTTTTCCGCAAACAGACGATCATAGATCATAAACTGGCGAAGAGCATTCTTCTCTTGAGCATAGTGTTGCTTGACGGCATCCCAAATCTCCTTAGCGGTGGAGTAGAACATGAACCTAGAAGCAATAGACGGTTCCATGCTACCCCAAAGCCAAGTCTTCACTAGGCTGTCAAGACGTTTCCACTCGGCATAGTCTTGGTCAGTGCTAGTGAGAGGTGCAGAATCAACAAACTTTGCTCGATCGCGCGATTCCAAGACAGTATGAACCGCATTCATCCATAGCAAAAAATTCTTCCCATTAAGCTTGATAGGAATAGGCGAGACCTCATAATAGGTCTTGTTCTCCATGATGCAGCTGGGATATGTGTGACGGGGTGATACACGTCACAAAAAAAAGGTTGAGTGGACGGATAGATACGCGTCCCGTGACGGAGAGATACACGTCACAACTGAAACAAGATAGAGGATGCGTTACTGACGCATCAACAGCCTTCAAGAGAGAGGTTCCTAATCACACATGAAGGAGATGTGATTAGGAAGGCACTTTGGAAGAGACGAGACCTCCGGTTTGGGCTTTAGGTGGCCGTTTGATCAACCGGAGATCTTCAAACCGGAGAACAACAGCTCTACCGGTTGCTGCGGCGGCGGCTTGTGGAGAAGAAGTTGCTGCGGTGGCGCCTTGTGGAGAGAAGGTGTGGCGGCGCCCTGTGGAGAAGAAGAAGGGTAGGCGGCGCTTGGAGAAGAGGCGATGGACCGGTCGAAGTTACAGCTCTGATACCATGTTAGAATGTGTGGTATTCAACCCAAAACCAATTAGCAATGGGTGAAGGGACCACACACTTTATAAGCCCATAACCTTTCCCAGAGCTCAGCGGTGTGGGACAATTCTAACACATTACTTGTGTCCTAAGTCTTAGGGTGTCTCCGCTCTCCTATATAAAGGAGAGGGCGTCCAGTCTTGTATTCATTCCATTCAATTCAATACAATCTTATTTTTCACAGATGCATTGATCCTCTCAATTTATTAATTGAATCTAGGTGCCATTGGAATCTTTGAGTAATGTTGGGTACCAGACTGAAACTTGGTACCACTAGGCTCTCCGGTATATATTGGTGTCATTGAGTACCATCATGCTCTTTAATTGAAGTTGGATACCCCCGATGTACATTAAGAGGTCGTCCTCACCGGGGCTTAATCCCTCACACACTCTAGTAAGCTCCAGCCACCTCTTTTGGACCCTGCTAATGGGAGGATTGTTTCCTCCATTGTACTGCAGATCTTGCATGAAATCTTCAATTGTTCGGGTTGTACTATCTTTCAACTCGTCTAAATTTTACTACTTAGTTCTATTCTCAAAATGAGATTATCAAGCTTTACAGTTTACTAATTTGAATGATAATAAAGATAATTACTGAAGTTCGAAAGATTGATTGACGCATTAGATCTCACAATCTCATTTTTATCTACTTTACTTTCACTTTTTATCATCTCATTTAAAATTTGATAAGCTCATTCTTGCATTGTTCGTCTAGCCATATGTTTATCTCATGCAATAAATATGCACTTGTTGTCTTTGCTCAATTCTATTATTTGAACTTAACTTATTTAAGAATGGCCTTAATGGCATTACTCCCCATTTTGATCTCTAACTTGGAATAAAATCTTACAATCAATGCATACATCCATAACATTTAAGAAGATCCATCATACAGAAATAGAACTCAAACTTTTAGATCATTTTTTTACTCGACTAATTCCTTTCAATTACTCTCTTTAGATCTCATGTACAATTATGTGCATACATATATTAATGACATTTTCACCCTCTCTAGGGTTTCATTTACTTTTCTTTAGATCTCACTTCATTCATAATTTCTCTTATATTACTTTGTTTTTCTCATTATTGAAATGGAAAATAAAATTCATAGGAAACTAGCCCCATTGAAGCAGTGTGACAATTATCAATTCAGTCTCTCATCATTTCCATAACATGGAAATGAAACTTAAGTTTATTCTCCACATCATACTCAATTCATGATAAAAGCTACACTCAAATATCATCAATCAAGAATGCATGCAAAATTTCAAAAGAATAAATTATAATTATATCATTTTCGACAACATTTAGGATTCAAGAAGAAATAATAGTAAGAAAACATCTTGGGTCTATCCATTCAACCAAACCAAACTTGATTAAGAACAAGCAATTAAACAATTAGCTTAAATTTCAACTTTTTTTGCTTTGCTAATCACAATTCATTTGGAGAAGGGTCAGCCATGAGATGTGATTTGGGTACAAAGCCCCAAATTGCACCTCCAACCGGGTTTGCTTCTCTACATCTATTATTTGTAGGTTGCCTCCTACTAGAAGAGGTGGAGGAGAGAAGGGAAAACTCAATCAGGCTACAGGAAGTGATTTTGTCCATGAATGAAAAGAAGAGAAGAGAAATCAAACTTATAAACTTATCCTAAGAGAACAGAAGTAATTTTATGATCTCTTCCCATTTCTTCCTTTGTTTCCACTTCTCTCTCAAAGTTGTCCCAAAGATTGTCACAACTCAATGTAAGAGTATGTTGAAACGGATTCACATGTCGAGTTTTAATGTTTTATAGTTAGATTTCGATTAACAATTAAGTTATTCAATACTTTTGATCGGTTGGAACCAATGTTTTGAAAAGCCAAAAGAGGGAGGCGTGCGGACAGCACCTTGTGGCCACTTGAGCGCCAAGCGGGTGCTTTTCGAAAAAGCGGGTGCCAAAATCATTATATAATTTAGTACAAAAATATACATATTTCTATATAAATGATATTTTTAGGGAAACTTTTACACATATCTGAACAACTTACACAACATAATAAAACACCCAAATAGTTTATGTATAATGTATCAAAATATACCAATATGAATTAGGTACAAAACTACAATATGCGGTTAATATATAATGTACTAATGTATGTTATGTATTACAGAATCATTTATCATATAGTATATGTAAAACAAAAATGTATCGACTATGCTACAGCAATAATCAAATGTACTTATTAGAATGTGTGATATTCAACTCAAAACCAATTGGCAATGGGTGAAGGGACCACACACCTTATAAGCCCATGACCTTTCCCAGAGCTCAGCGGTGTAGGACAATTCTAACATCCCCCCTCAAGTGCAGCCTCTTTTGTGTGCTTGCACTTGTTCTTTTTTTTTAGGTAGGGTGTGGTCCTCACACTTGTCTCATGGGGTCCGCTCTGATACCATATTAGAATGTGTGATATTCAACTCAAAACCAATTGGCAATGGGTGAAGGGACCACACACCTTATAAGCCCATGACCTTTCCCAGAGCTCAGCGGTGTAGGACAATTCTAACAGTACTAATATACTAGTATAGTATTATTAAACATACTGATGTCAACAAATAATAATTAAAAAAAGATATAGCAGCAATGTCAGCAAATGAGAAAAAAAACCAAATAGTTTATGTATAATGTATTAAAATATACTAACATATATTAGGTAGAAAAATACAGTACGCAGTTAACATATTCATACTCATGTATGTTATGCATTATAGAATCATCTATCATACAGTATATGTTTGACAAAAACGTATTAATTATTCTAGCAGTAATGTAATGTAATAATCTACTAGTATAGTATAACGAAACATACTGATGTCAGCAAATAATTATTAAAAAAACGAAATAGAGTATAGCAGCAATGCCAGCAAATCAGAAAAAGTAAAAAAATCATTTCTAGGCCTGACTTTGGCCGTCCAGACCAAAAGCAGGCCCAAGCGGCCGCTCAAAACTACCCTTCAGGCGGGCGCTCGAGTGGGTGAAGTGGGCCCCAAGCTGCCGCTTGATGGTGATCCGCCTGACAGCCGCTTCACTGCTGTTTGGAGCGACCAGGCCCTGTTGTCGCTTGAGCGGGCGCTAAGCCCGCTCTTCAAATCAGTGGTTGGAACTGGTCTGCCACTGGCCCATTAGTCGATTAACTAGTCCACAAGATGATCAAGTAATGGCCATTAGCGGTTTTACCAAACCTTGTCTAGAGCGGTTTGACCCCACCCAAGTCAGCTAGCGGACTTTAGTCAGAAGTTAGTCAGAAGACTACAGACTGTCGAACCCAACTTCGCTACTAGGATTAGCTACAACTCATCGTTATTAGATAGTCGGTCTGACTATTCAAAGTTCAATTAACTAGGGTATGCTGCAATAGCGACCCTCACACGAACTATAGAAGTGACCATCAGGATAGCGACTTTGTGTCTCAGCACTACTTATTAGTTTGTCCACCAATCTCCTTAGTATCAAGGTAAAATTTAGTTAGGTACTCAATTCGAGTACGTAAATTAATTGGGCCTAACTAGAGGTTCTAAACTTTTATTCTATATATCTTACTTTGTATTTGGCTCATCATTAGTATAAACATTTGACATCACTTTCTCTATTATCTCTAGTTAAGATATAAGATTCATCAATATATATACGTGAATTCGACATGCATATCAAATACTAAAGCTAATATTAATAGTCTATGAGTCAAATCAAATTTACTATTGTCTTATCATTCATGGGCGGGATTAAACGTCCTGGAATTGGAAGTCAATATTATTCATCTACAGACTATTTGATGCAAACTCAATTTGAAAAACAAAAATAATTCATATAGTTCAACTCTACCAACAATGCCCTAGGGCATGGGTATTTACAGATAATATGTGGTGAACCCTAATTTGCTTAATTCTGACTCATGACCCTGCTAAATTAGGAAATTAAAACTAATTTATTAAGGACATACAAGTCTCTTACAATATGGCTCTAACACTGACATAACTGTGGATAAAACCCTAAGACGGAAATAAAACTAAGAGACAACTAATTAAAAGACAAGCACAAATGAAGAAACTAGGAGGCACTCTAACCAATATGTGCCAAACCCTAGACAGTCCTGGATGAGTCGCTTGCTCTACATCACTATTAGTTAGCTCATCAAAATTAAATCAAGCAATAAATCATGGAAATCACCAGACCATATAACAAATTGATATTAGGGCTTTTGTAACCCAAAGATTAGCAGAAACCAAAGAGACAAGTTACCATAACTTTCATGTATTGCAGACCCTCCTAGGACTCGAACGATATACAACCTTTGACCTCGCTTGTGGCTCTCCATATCAAAACCCAACTAATTAAGCAACAACCTCATGTGTTTGATTTTCACCCAAACCAGTAGTTGCCAGCAACATGTGCTGTTGGTCGTTCCTTCCTTGCACTAGCCAATAGGTTCAACAAGTATCAAACTACCTTTGTCCAACTTCAGACAAGTTGCAAATTCCTTCCTATTACCACCCGTAGAGATAAAATGGGAGAGACACAGGAAGCACAATGATTCATGCTTCCCTCTTCATGTTCATAATTCCATGTAATTGCTTTAAATAAAACAGCTTCATGCCCAAACATTGTTGGCCCATCTCTCTACATAGGCAAATCATTTTCTCTTTCTTTTTGGTATAGCAACGGCACATGAAACCTACATCATGCAAGTGTTAAATCATCAACAATTGGATCACAAAACAATTTGTTGTTCTGATCACATTATATCTGTCATTCCTTTTTGAACCTTCTCTAGGCGCCCTAGGCGGCAACCTGGCCTCCTAAACCTGGGCGCCCAGCCTAAAATCTGGATTACTTTATTTTCTTCTTATTTTTTTCATTTCTTTTGATATATATTCTTCCTACTTGATCTTTCCTCTTGTTTTTCCTTTTCCTTTACAGCTCCATCAAGCAGCAAAGTTGCTGCAATGTTACTGCATTCCTCTTTATTTTTGTTTCTTATTTTTGCATTACCAAGCAGCAAATTGCTGCTATGTTATGGAGTTACTGTTGTTGCACAATTATGATATTATCCATTTACGGCTGCTCCACTTACGGATTTAATATATACTACAACATTTTTTTCTTCTTCATCCTCCTATTTCTGTAATTTGTTTATAAATCTCGTGTATGAATGTACTCACATTAATAAAATGCTAATTTCTTGCTTGCATTTTCAGTTTCCACTCTAGCATTCCTATATTAGATTCAATTATTCATATCTAAACATATAGTCACTATATTGTTTCTCATCTTTTTGACCTCCTCTCTACTTTCATTTTTTATTTATTCCTCTTCCTCTGCCAATCTTCTTTTTCTTCTTTATTTTTTTCTCTCCATGGTTTCAACCATACGTAAGGTTCCTGCTGCATGCTGCTCTTCTTTTTCTTTTCGTCTTTTTTCATTCTTTCTTTTCTTTTCTTTTCATTCTTTCTTTGTTCATCGTCTTCCCCAACCTCCTTATTGATTTCTTTTTAAAATTTGCTATTCTTCCTCAAGTAGACCAATGTTCCTTTTTCCTTTTCTGTCCTCTTAGTAATTCCTATCGATTCATATATTGCTCATAGATTACTATATAACTATTTGTATAATATGTTTATAGATAAACCAAGGCTTGTTTATTGAGTGAGTAAAACAGTGTACAATGTATGTAGTCTCTTATATAATAGAAGAGAATAGAGACTAAATCAAAGGTGAGTAATATGGGACTAAACTACAGAAGTAAACAGCATAAGTGAGGCACATGCTATGCACATGACATTCAACATAACAGAAAACAACATATCTCTATACTCCCCCTCAAGCTGGAGCGTAGATGTCGAACATGCCCAGCTTGTCAACCAGAGTTAGAAAGCGAGCTTTCGGAAGTATCTTTGTTAAGATGTCTGCAACTTGCTTGTCGGTACTGAGATATGGCGTGCAAATTCTACCAGTGAGAACTGCTTCTCGAATAAAGTGACAGTCGACCTCAATATGTTTCGTCCTCTCGTGAAATGTGGGGTTGCTCGCAATAAAAATAGAGGCCTTATTGTCACAAAACATAGGAATAGGGCTAGAATAAGATATGACAAACTCCTGGAGGAGACTCTGAACCCATAACAGTTCGCAAGCAGTATGAGCCATTGCTAGGTATTCCGCCTCTGCACTGGATCTGGCGACAACAGTCTATTTTTTGCTTCGCCAGGTGACAAGGTTTCCACCCACAAAAGTACAATAGCCTGAAGTTGACTTCCGATCAGAACGACTTCCTGCATAGTCTGAATCTGAGAACCCGGATAGGTTGCAGTGGCCATGCTTTTTATACATCAAGCCTTTTCCTGGAGAGCTTTAAAGATATCTCAGAATATGGCATACAGCATCCCAATGACATTGCCAGGGTTTGTCAAGATACTGGCTGATGAATCCGACAGCAACAGTAAGTTCAGCTTGTGTGACAGTCAAAGAAATAAGCTTGCCTACCAGCCTCCTGAACTGGTGATGATCAGCATAGGGAGGAGAGTTTGCATCATCCCAGTCCATTTTTGGATCAAGTGGAGTGTTAGTTGGTTTGCAACCAAGCATGCCAGTTTCCTGTAACAGATCAACTACATATTTCCTCTGAGAAAGACACAGTCCTGCAGATGATCTGGAGACTTCAATGCCTAGGAATATCGAAGTTTTCCAAAATCTTTAGTGACAAAATGCTTCCCTAAGTAAGTTTTAGTTTCATGTATGCCCACTGTGTCACTGTCAGATAATATAATATCATCCACATAAACAATCAGAATCACAAGTATGGCTACTGTCTTGCGAATAAAGACTCAATGGTCAGAATGAGAACGACGAAAGCCAAAGGTGACTAAAATTTGGCTGAGCTTGTCAAACCAGGCTCGTGGACTTTGCTTGAGACCATAGATAGCCTTATTCAGCTTACATACTTTGGAGGCAGACTCCCCCTGAGCAACAAATCCAGGTGGTTGCTCTATGTATACTTCTTCATGTAAATCTCCATAAAGAAATGCATTTTTCACATCAAGCTGATAGAGTGACCAATTTTTATTCACTGCTACAGAAATCAGAATGTGAACAGAGTTTAACCGTGCAACAGGAGAGAAAGTCTCACAATAATCAACACTGTATGTCTGTGTGTAGCCCTTAGCAACAAGACGGGCTTTGAGACGTTCAATAGTGCCATCCGGCTGATATTTAATAGTAAAGATCCAACGACAGCCCACTGCAAGGCAAGAAGAAGGGCGATCTACAAGCTCCCATGTCTTGCGATCACATAGTGCCTGCATTTCCTGGTCCATTGCCTTCTTCCATGCTGGAATAGCAAGAGCCTCTATAGCATTTTTCGGAATACTAACAGCAGATAGTGTAGAAGTAAAACAGGCAAAGTTGTTATGCAGATTATCAGAAGTGCAGAAATGACTGATAGGATGCTTAGCACAGGAGCGTACACCTTTCCTTAAGCTGATAGGAAGGTGCAGATTAGAGGTTACCTCAGTGTTTATTTGATCATCCGCAGACACATGAATTGGTTGAGGGGCCATGGAAGGTGTGCTTGTCTTCGATCGGCGTTTGTACACTTGCAGTGGACGTTCTTCAGGCTGGTCAGATACAGACAGATTTTCAACTATGTCCGGTAGAGGTGTTTGTGCCAACACATCAAGAGTTAGGCTTGCTCCATCCTCAGAAAAGAAGGGCGTGTGCTCAAAAAAAACGACATCCGCACTGACAAACCACTGTCTAAGTATCGGATCAAAGCAGTGATAGCCTTTTTGAGTCCGTGAATAACCCAAAAAATGCACTTAGTAGACCGAGGGTCAAGTTTCGACATTCCTGGGCGCAGATTTTTAATAAAACGGGTACACCCAAAAATGCGAGGTGGTACAAGAAACAGAGGTGCGTCAAGAAACAAGATAGAGTATGGGATGTGATTTTGTAAAACAGAAAAGGGCATGCGGTTTATAAGAAAATATGTCGTAGTGACTGCCTCAGGCCCGAAACGATGAGGGACTTTGTAATGGATAAGAAGAGTGCGAGCAACCTCTAAGAGATGGCGATTTTTGCGTTCAGCAACACCATTTTGCTGAGGAGTATAGGGACAAGTGGTTTGGTGTATGGTGCCATGATTAGAACAAAATGAGGTGACAGACTTTTGCATAAACTCTAGGGCATTGTCGGTACAGAGAATTTTGATGTTTTTATTGAATTGGGTTTTTATTTTTGAGAAAAAAATAAGGATATTGTCCAAAGCAGTACTCCGGTCTTTGAGCAGAAAAAGTCAGGTAGCACGGGAATAATCATCAATAAATGTCAAAAAATACTTAACACCAGTTTGACTCGGGACACTACATGGACCCCAAATGTCAAAGTGAACAATGTCAAACATATCTTTAGACCCAATATCATTCTTTGCAAGAAAAACCGACCTCATTTGTTTACTCAAAACACAGGTTTACCAAGAGAATTTATTTTCAGCCAAAGTAGGAAATAAAAGCTTCATCTTTGCAGTAGACGGATGACCCAGCCGAACGTGCCACTGAAGTCCTGAGACAGATGTAGATAAGAGAGCTGACGCCGCAGGTGGTCCATCTAAGTAGTAAAGTCCATTTGGTCCTTCATGGCCCGAACCAATCCTCATCTTCGTGCGGAGATCCTTCAAAATACAACCAGAGGGATCAAATTTAATAGAGCACTGAAGTTGTTTGACAGTTTTACTGACAGATAGTAAATTAACAGGAAACTAAGGTTATATAAAACAGAGTGAAGACTCATCTTGCGAGATAACGGAACGGTGTCAATGCCATGTACAGGTGCTTTTGAGCCATTAGCAACGGTGACCGATGCAATATGTTAAGTTTTAGATAGGGCAGAAAATAAGTGGAGGTCGTCTGCCATGTGAGCAGACGCCCCAGAATCGATACACCACTTTTGATTACCAGTAGAGGGAGACGTCGGCATAGCAGATGAGCCTCGCGTTGATGTCAAGGGTAGTTGAGTCATTCGCTGCTGGAAGAATTTCTCGAACTCAGAGTGAAGCCAGTCAGTGGATGGAGCGGTTGGTGGATCGGCTACGGCTTCTGTAGCAGCTTCAGTGGAGGCCTAGTTTTCCCAGGCTGGCTTGCCGTGCTTGATCCAACACCTATCTTCAGTGTGATTGTCACAACCACACCAGTTGCAGTAGCGAGGTCCAGTGGCTTGACCTCGTCCAGGAGCAGTAGAAGTGCCCCTTCCTCCAGAAGGTGGTGGACGTCCTCCACGGCCACGTCTACGACCGCGGCCACGTCCAGAATCAGTAGTACGAGCAACCAAGGCAGGATGCTCAATAGCTGGTGTAGAGGAAACAGATGGTAGTTGCTGGACCCGCTTTAGAACATCACGAAGAGTTGGTAGCAGATCACTTGACAATATTTGGTCAACCACACCTGAAAAAGTAGCGGGAAGTGCAGCCAAGAACTGAACCAGTTGGAGTTCATTGCGCTGCTTCTGAGCTTCTTTGATGTCAGCAGTCAACGGGTGGTAGATCTCATACTTGTTCTAGAGAGCGGAGCACTAGTTGTAAAAATCTTCAATAGACGCATCTGAGGAGTACTCCTTTTTGGCTAGGTTTTTGAAAATTTCAAAAACCCTCTTCGGATTTTACTGGTGTGAGTAGACATGAGATAGCTGGTCCCACATTGCTTTGGCATCATGAAGGCATAGGAGAGACTGACTAATGTGCGGCTCGGTGCTGTTGAGAAGCCAAGACATAACGCCCGAGTCGTCTTTAGACCATTGGGCATAAGCCTATTTGGCCTTGTCGTCAGCAGTAGCATCAGGGGCAAGAGGTGGATCAGTAGTAAGATGAGAGTATCGGCCTTGAGCCTTCACTTCTAGTACAAAGGACGCCGACCACAGATGATAGTTGGATCCATCGAGTTTAACTGTGGTAACACAGAGAGATCTAGGAGGCTCCACAGATGCCATACTGGGCAGAGGCAGGCAATAACAGGATGGTGACGTAGCAGCAGCATGCAGCAAGAAAACAACCCACGATGGGCAGCAGCAGACAGTAAATAATGAACCCGCTATGGGGCAGTAGCAACAGCAGGGATCTGACACATCAGATCAGGACCCGTATTCGGGCAGAGATAGATGAAAAGAACCTACGCCGTCATGAGGAAATCAATAATCCTTCATGAGGCGCAGAAAGAAAAAGAACATGAGACATACGGGACTCTCAATGTGAGAGGTCTATGGCTGTCCGAACGAGTAAATTACCTGCTAGGAGAAGAGTTCGGATGGGATTGGAGAAGAAGGAAGAAGATCGAGGCGGAGGTGGAGAGGGAGGGGTGGCGGCAGCCGATGGGTGAGGGGGGGAAGGTGCTACGACGGCAGCAGGGGGCGGGTGGTGGGTGGGGATAGGGGGCGGCGGCGGGTGGTGGAGGCGGAGGGTGGTGGTGGGGTTGGGCGGCAGTTGGGCAGGGCAAGCCGGCGGCGCTGGGGAGGAGGGGGGTTGGCGGCAAGGGGGGGAGGAAGGGGGCACTTCAGGGCATGGGGGCAGGGTGGGAAGGAAAAACGGGGACCGGGCCTACTCTTGAGACCATATAGATAAACCAAGGCTTGTTAATTGAGTGAGTAAAACAGTGTACAATGTAGTCTCTTATATAACAGAAGAGAATAGAGACCAAATCAGAGGTGAGCAATATGGGACTAAACTACAGAAGTAAACAGCATAAGTGAGGCACATACTATGCACATGACACTCAACATAACAGAAAACAACATATCTCTATAATGTTTTCATGTATATGTACGTCTATATATGTAAAATATACAAATAGAAAAAAACCTAGGCATCCAACTAGGCTGTTAGGGTGTCCCTAGGCGGCCGTCTAGACAACCTAGTTCTTTACTATATTTATATATCTTGCCTATCTCTATGTCATTTCTTAGTCTTGCTTTTTTCAAGCTTTCAAGGATAGAAAATCAACATCCCATCATCCACCATATATAAATGTGTCTTGTATGCGCGCACGCATCCGTGTAACATCCCATCATCAACCATATATATGTGTGTATGTGTGTGCGTGCGTGCTTGTACATATATAGATATACATATATATACATATATATACATATATATTTGTATATGTATATATGTGTGTCTATACTACTTGTTTATGTGTTTTATAGTTGTGCGGTAATGGTAGTCGTTCGAGATACTCTTCTAAACTCTCTACCAACACTAGTATCCAAATTTCCTTTTTCTTGCCACCAATTTGCATCATCATCCCTGAGAAAACCTAGTGCAGTGTCACAATAACTATAGCAATATATGCAAAGATATTTATTCAATGGATCATGTCTTTCTATTGAAATGCAACGGAGATGAGGTAAGAACCCCAAACCCACCTTGCAAGCTTTTAAAGTGTGTGAGGCATAACTGTGGTATTAAAAATGTTCCTTGAGGCACTAATGGCATACCCCTCGAGGCATTGAGGCATTTGCAAGGTATAAAGCTCAATTTGTACCAGTGTTTTAAAAAGTGCTCTGTGCGGCCGCATACAAGGTGTGGATCACCTTCCGAATGCATATTGGAATCCCTCCCTAAAAGCGGACCAGGCCGCATAATCGGTCACACGACCGCATAAAAGGTCGCTTAATCCGCGATTTTTAGATAGACATGTGTCCATTTCTTCTTTATTACATTTACATTCATTGATTCATATATGCTTGTTTAGATTTAGATCATAGTGCATGTTTGCATTTATTTAAGTCATGATGATTGCATATTTGTATGACTGCATCCATTATTCTTGTAATTGTATTATTTAGATACACAATTGTACAAATTAAATATGTATATTCATGATAAATATATATACATATAACAATTAATAAATAAAAAAAATTCAAAAACGCATATACTCTCGCATACCGCATATACTCTACAAGGTGACCTCTCCAAACGCATAACGCATACCACTTTTTGAAACCATGATTTATACGAGACATTGAGGCATTTGCAAGGTATAAGTCTATGTTTGTATGCCAAAAAATCGAGTTTAGCCATCGGACATCGATCATTCACTCCTCTCCGCACCCTTGCTCTCCTTGCAAGGGTTGGGAGTGCATCAGATAGGCATCTCCATATGAAAATGACTAACCCTCGGCCATAAGGACTTGATGTTCCAAACGTCGCCACATCACTCTGTTGCGTTCCACTGAAGGGGACGACGAGGGGCGGTAATCTTGTCAGCAGAGATTTGGCACTTGTGACACTTTCGCACATATTCAATGCAATCTGTCTCCAGTGTGAGCCAAAAGTCAGCGGCCCTATGAATTTTTCGAGCTAACATATGCCCATTCGCATGAGTCCCGCATATCCCTTCATGCACTTCTTCCATGAATTTGCCTCTTTGGCATCTACACATCTTAGTAGCATAGAATTGTGACTTCTTTTGTAAAGTCTTTCTCTGAAACTCATTGCCGCGAATGGTTCTCTTGTCGACTTCAGAGATAGCAGGAGGATACTCACGATGCAGAATATACTGCTTGATATCATAATACCAGTACATCTTCTTCTTCTATCATCAAGCAGTATGATTGATTGGACGTACCGAGTTTCTACCTGGAGAGGTTATACAACGTTCTTTTGGACAGTATAGGGGCTACGTTGACCCCAACTTTTATATATGTGTATTTACAACTATATATATGTTATATGTATATATTTATATAAGTATGTATCAGTGTATTTAAAAACGGCCCAAGCGACCGCTTAATCGACCAAGACCCTCAGCCGCCTAATTTAGCCCCTAAGCGTCTGTTAAGCGTTTTGAACATAATCGTCCGCTTTTTGCCCGCCTCACCCGCTTTTTGGCTCTCTTTTTTTAAATATTACTGTGAGCATGTAACATTAATTAATTACATAGTTCGAGTAGTGTCGACTATAATATATGAAACTTGTATACATTAAATGTTCTATGATATAACTAGTCCTAATTTAGAATGCATACTGCGTGTAAGCTGTAATTATAGGGTACTGTTGTAATGCATCTAAGTAAATATCATATCACTCTATTATACTTCTGATGCATGATTAGTTTTACTGATTTCCTTGCTGCTTTCAGTGATTAATGATTGGTACTACTGGTTAGTATTACTTTAGTGATTACTTTAAATCAATGATTCATAGTTTATAGTTTACAATTACTGATCTGATTGCTGATTTTAGTGATTAAGATACTGATTAGTAGTAAAATATTGATGAATACTTAGTTAATTAGTTATTTGTTGATTAGATATGTATAAAATTTCCTAAGATATATATTTTTATATACACATACATTTGTATAAAAATATATACAATTTAGGCACCTGTTTTTTCAAAATCACCCGCCTACCGCTTAATTGGTTACAGGGTGTTGTCCGCATGCCTCCCGCTTCCCGCTTTCTAATACGCTGGTATGTATGCATGTATGTATTTGTGTAGTATACATATACTTGTATGTACCTTGTGTATATTTATAACCCATACTTGTATATATAGGTGTGCATATTTGTGTGTTTATTTAGAAATATATGTATGTGTATATTTATTACCCAACCTTGTATATATATGTGTGCATATTTGTATGTGTGTATAGAACTATATGTATGTGTATATGCATATATATATGTGTGTGTGAGAGAGTGAGTGAGTGTGTTTGTATGTATTTTAGTAAGTATACACATAATTATGTTTGTACTATGTACATTTATAACTATATTTGGGTGTATGGATTTATATCATGTGTAATTTTGAATGTATATATCTATGCTTATAAATGTGTCTATAACTATATATATGAATGATTATATGTGTATATATACATGTATATATACATATATATGAGTATATGTGTGTCTATACACGTGTGTGTATATCCATACTGCTATACAAAAAGTGAGTTTGTAGATTTAATTACAAACATGGCATTTTCTTTTTTTGTAAAACACTCCCAACCAATCATAACGCAATGTTTCGAAAATTCTGCATTATCATGGCTCCTCTCTCTTTCCACGTTTTTCCACCTTTTTTCCTTTCTGAAAAATTAAAAAACATCATTATCGTCTATGAAGTATGAACAGTCGTCATTGGGCTGTGCGGCGGCTAGAAGTAGCACATCAACAAAGGAGTGATGGTGGCGGCACGATTAGAAGTAGAGGGCAACAGCAGGTGGTAGCAGCAGGGCGTGGGGAGCATGAACATGTAGGCAGTAGCGGCGGAGGAGGAGAGACAAGCGCAGCGGGCGGCAAGGCTGGTTGATGGTTGCTTGGGCTAGAGGCCAGCAGTAGGGCGGTGGCCAGTACTAAGAGAGAAGAGGGACGAGGCAGAAGACAGGGAACTAGGGAAGGAATTCCATGTAGGCAGCCAAGCACCACCAAGGGCGACGGCCCCCTGCAAGGGGCGTTCTTTCTTTTCCCTCTCTCTCGCGTAGGGTTTTGGTCCCTAGGACGGCTGCTCTGATACCATCTTAGAAAGTAAAAGACGGCTAGTCGATATCTTAGATAAGAGAAACCCTGCTCCTATATATAGGAAAATAGGGAAGCGTACAGACACAAGACTAACCCTAATGGGCCGAAACACTTAGACCCATATAACAAAGACACTAATACAATAATAAACGGACTCTCTAACACTTTCCATATACCCTCTCCATCCACTACTACACTCCAAAAAAAACTATGTGTAAATCCTCGCATCCATACATTCAGTTGTAAGCACTATCTCTGCCATCACCTCACCCTTGTTTTCCTCCATGTCCCAATTCAAAGAAAAAAAGTGTACGCCTTTCTAATCATGGATAAAGCAGCTATTTTTCTGTTCCTTATCGTTTTTGGGTGTCAATGAGATCACTGACACGCATATTTGAATCTGATTACCCGACCGAATTAACCCCTTTAGGGGAAAATTGGGCTATGCTTCTCCCAGACACCCCCGACAACTTTGTATCCCAAAGCCAGACTCCCCAACAAGCTCCCCAAGCGACCTTGTCAACGACGCAGCCAAGTAGGGGCTCTTGGAGGTCACCAGCCACTGCAAACCTCGTCAAAGACGTCGTTTACTGACCGGAGGTGGCGGTTGGCCATGTTGGCACTGCTTTCTCCCCTGCTTCTACAGAGGACTAACGACTCCTCCAAGAATCGTCCTCATTTCGAGACTGCTTGGACGGTGACACCACTGCAGACAAAAAGGAAAAGCCACGATGTCACTCCTTGTTTCTTCTTCTTCACTTCTCATTATTCAAGGGGGTATGACTCTCCAGTAGCACTGCATGTACTGTGGTTAGTTTTCTTGCAAGTTAATAGTTGAGTGGATTCCTGAGAAGTGCAGCCATTGCCTTCGTGCATGAGGAGAGTGTGAGCCTGCCAGTAAGTGCTCAACGAGAATCCTTCAGGTGTTCAAGAGAAAGACCTACCCCCTCAAAGTCATGCACCAATTTATTTGCCAGAAAGATGGCATCGGAGATGACCTTTAACAAAGGTCATCTGGTTCTCACTTATGATGGATGGAGTATTTTTTGTAAGGATCTTTGTGTTTGTAAATGAAGTGAGACAGAGAAAGAGGACGGCTTAACCGATTTGACTTCTTTGCTCTTAGAAAGAAGGGCAATCAAAGTGTGGTTGACTTCTTTGAGCAGTCACCCACTTGCGAAGAAGTTTTGCACTACACAAATCAGGTCCCCGCCCCTCCTCTCCCGTACGGTCGAGCTAAATTTCCTCTTCCAAGCTTGCTTGAAGAATATTGCAGGGAAGCCATCGGGTCCAGGCGCTTTCTCGTTAGATGTTGCGTGGACCACGCGCTCAATCTCCTCCTTTGAGACATGAGTGTCCAGGGCAGTCGCATCATTTGAGTTTATACGAGGCAGGCTCCATTCATCATTCCAGAGGAAGGGCATGCCCGACTCTTGCTTGAAAAGACAACAATCATGTCTGAATCTTATTTAGATTGCAACTATGATTGAATATCTTTTGCCTCCCTCTCGATAGCTTTGATCCTGTTGTAACGTCATTGTATTGTGCACTACTTGCTATGTTGTGCTACCCGCCCCTCTACCTTCGGCAATTTTTTTCCAAAAAGTACTCTTATCTCTTTGATTATTTCTTCCTCGGTTTTTCCCCAAATTCAGTACTGATTTCAGTAGTGATGTGTGAATGTATAAATGTTTTACTATTGCACAAGAGGAACTTCATTATTAAAGCATGAATTTTTTTTGTTTTGTTGTTTTTTAGAGCTATATATAATGGACTCTGATTCAATTGGAAATACTCTTATTTCCACTCTTCAAACTCCAAGACTTGTTGGGGGAGCTTGTCAAGACTCCAATTCTATTGGTGATGCTCCTACATCCACCCCTCAAACACTATTTGTAGTGTTTGTCCCTTTCGCTTGTGAAGAAAGCATGTGCTAGGGACTAGTCATAGGTGTGATATAGGTATATTTGGATTAATTAAGTTACATATTTAAAGATAGTTATATATATTATAAAACATATCAAATATATCCATAATTGTCTAGAGCATATACAAGAAACCATATAAACAGCAACATGTATGGACCACCGAGGAACCCAAGTCATGTAGGTCACTGACAAGCTGCCTAGACAACTGAGTAAAAGATAGGTTACAAGTTAAATTAGTATGAATTTTTATCAATGAAATAAGATTCAGTATTTTGTTCTTTGCACAATTCACTTATAAAAAACTTGTGTTTGTGCAGGGTATTTGAATACTTAATGTTTGCATCGTTAGATGTCTTGTGCCTATACTCCTCCAAAGGGTGTCGCAAACCCCCAAGAACAGTGACCTTCATGATGTTGTTAAGATCACCATGCTATGTTCCAATGTGTCTGGGCCACTTCGGCGCTAAGGTCATTTAGGTCATTGCATAGATGCCTGGACAATTGAGTAAAAGACTGATCACAAGTTCTTAAATTAGCTCAAACTTTTGTCAGTGAAACAAGATTCGATGTTTTGTTCTTTGCACAATTTAAACATATAAAACCTTATGCTCGTTCAAGTAATTTGAATATTTTTTTATTGCATAATGGGATTACTCATTAGATATCTTGAGCCTACACTCCTCAAAATGGTGTTGCAAACCGCAAGAACAAGATCTTAGGTATCTCATTAACCAGATCGCTATGTTATATTGTGTCAAAGATCAATATGTCATGTTCCAATGTGTCAAAATTCACTATGATATCTTAAGTATCCCATTAACCCAAACTTGTTGCTAAGATCACTATGTTGTGTTCCTATATGAAAGAAATTGTGGTTTGTTCTTAGGCTTGTTCAAGGAATTTGAATATTTTATGATTGCATAATGGGATTACTCGTTAGATATCTTGTGCCTACACTCCTCAAAATGGTGTTGCAAACCGCAGGAACAAGATCTTAAGTATCTCATTAACCAGATCGCTATGTTATATTGTGTCAAAGATCAATATGCTATGTTCCAACATGTCAAAATTCACTATGATATCTTAAGCATCTCATTGACCCAAACTTGTTGCTAAGATCACTATGTTGTGCTCCTATGTGAAAGAAATTGTGGTTTGTTCTTAGGCATCTCATCAACAAGATGGGCCTCTACCAAAAACAACAAGATTTTTCTTTTTTGTTGGGAGGGGGAGTAAGCAACAAGATAGCATACGAAATTTATATCATAGTTCTCTACCTCCCATAAATTTTGGGTGCACTTGCTCTGTTAAGAAAGTCACTCCTAACAATTTATAACAATTTGCTAAACCCGGAAAATGCATCTTTTTAGGATATTGTAGAGCACAAAATGGTCATTAATGTTTCATTTGGATAGAGTGCATGTATGACTATTTTGACATACTTTTTTCAACTACACAGTCTACTTTATCACATCAGTTGGTTGATTCTAGCCCTCTTCACTCTTGTTTCACCGGTGTCATTGCCTCAAGTACTTGCTCGTTTTTCATGTTCGATCTCTTGATGAGCCCCCCTACATATTATCACAGAGGAAAGGGAAGACGTGTGAAAGCCTTCATTTCACAGTATGCTGCTCAATTTGCTCTCAGGATGGACTTGATTCTCTTTTCCTGGATTTACATATGCGGTGAAGCTCTTTCTCATCCTAGTTGGCACAAAACAATAAAAGAGAGATGAGTACCTTATCTTCTAGAAAAATGTGGGCAGTGTTCTATGGATCAAATATTGCAAGGGTTGATATGTAATCATCTAGTCATGTGTCAGTGTTCTACATAAATAAAGTTGTGATTTCTATTGTCATTAAAATGTATTATATATAGAGGAACTAAAAATACTAAAGTTGATTGCCATTTTGTAAAGGCAACCATGAACGAGTAGATTTGTACTCCACATATCAAAGCCAAAATCAAGTTACTAATAATCTCTTTCACCATGTCGCTTCCTCATAAGCCCTTCCTCAAGTCAGGCATGAAAGAAACATACAATCTAGGGTAGTATGGACGCTCACAGCTGGACAGGGCACATTCTCCCTGGTTCATGGATGATCACAGCCGGGCAGGGCTCATCTTCCACATTTGTGAGTCCTATACGGGTATACTTCTCTCGCCCAGAAAGACGAATGGTGATGGTGGGACTGACATATAACGGTAAAGGAGATCACTGGATTATATTTCAGTCCTGACAAACGACACGGAATTTTCAACCCGCTCATTGTAAAGCAATGCAAATCAAAGAGTAAGCACGGATGTAGCAATCTAACCACTCGAGGGAAGGCAGTTCAATGGCACAAGGGACAAGATAGTAATAGCATGAAGGTTTTGGTGTAAGAGAATAGATATCCTTATCGCATTTATCTACGAAATCAACTATAATCCCTAGAGAGAAAATGATGCTAGCAGTTGCAGTACGCACGGTAGTTATCACAGAAGAACTACCAATCCAGCAATAGAAGGAAAACTCGAGACAGGCATAGAGGGATGAAAGCGTACATCACCTTCTTATCTCGAACCTCGCTGGACTGTATCCACGTCTTGATTTGATCGCGGTACCTCTGGAGCTTCTTGATCTCCTTCTTCAACTCCGCCTCGTACTTCTCCCTCTGGTTGGCGTTGTTCGCGTCATGGACCTACCGAGCACACCCATCCACCATCATCACAGGAGCGGACAACATGCGGCAGCATGGAGGCGTGCCGGATCATCTAAAGAAACAGAATAGGAAAGAAGCGCAACAAAAACCTTGGTCCAGATGCTGTCAAAGTCAGCGACGCCCTCCTGCACTCTTTTGAGTACACGGTCCATCTCGCATTGCAGCTTACGGCTGGCTCCCATGGCGGAAAGGGAGGGAGGGTTCCGACCATGCAATGCCGGTTGCGGGGTGAAGGGGTTTAGGGTTTTTCGAACTCAAGGGGTTTTCCGCGGCGGGGAACGAGAAAGGACCGACGGGGCGAGCAGGGATTGTGCGAAGCGAACCCCGGAAACAGAGGGGTGACGGGAGGGAGTGTTGCTATATATGAGTTAGTATGGTTGTAACTTGTAAGACGGTGTTTAGACTTTAGAGACTGCCAAGGAGGGGAAGATGCGTTTCATGTGGCGTGATCGTCCTGGCGCTTTCCTTGCGGTGAGAAAAAAGGCCGGCAGGGTGGGCCCAGTTGGCGCTCATTCTTGGTTGGGTTCACTTTCGGACGTTCGGTCTCCACAATTATCAATATGCCATCTAATTTTATAAAATTTGTGCTTTTGAAAAATCCAATTATACTTTATTTCAAATAAGTTTAACGGATTTGACAAGTTATGGAATATTTGTCATACTGTCTATACCGTCCAACAAACTTGTAGGTGGATTTGACAAGTTATCAAAAATTTCATCGTGCAAGAATCCTAGGATTCACCCATCCAACTCCTACAAATCAAATGTGAATTTTTATTGTTGGGACTTAAAACTTTATGGATAATTTAAAGATATAGACATCTCTAGATTCAAGGTTTTGCAATCTTGAAAGGTTTGGCGGTGCAGCTTGTTGTCCGCCTACCTTTTATGTCAATGTATTTTTTTAAAACGTTCTAGTAATGTCATATTAGAAGTCCTTGATAGAAGTATTAGTTATAGCATAAAGATACATAAAATGTTCTTTTCAGTCATGAGGAATTGCCAATTAAGTTGTAACATACATACTGATGGCATATAAGGCCAAATCGAATGTCTTCTACTGAAATATTATAGAAATATGTGCCCGCATTTCTTCACTTGTCCTTTTTATCTTTCCATCTGTGCCATTTCTCCAAAAACCAAGATCGGCATGCTAGTTTTCAATTTGATTGCAAACTTCATTTCCTAAACTCTGTACTAAGTATTTGACTTATATTTCTCTCTCTTGATCTATTTGGCGCTTGAAAATCTTGATCTTATTAGTGAAGTTATTTCCTTGATTTGTTTTTATTGGAAGGTTCTTTTTCTAATAGATACTCTTTCAACTTTTATCCATCTAATATTTTATGGATGTTCTCATCCCTCATAGTTTAATTTAGACTTATTTTTTTATATGTGTCATGTGGTGTATACTAGTATAATGTGACATATGAGGATTTTGTATGTATGTGTACGTTCCACACATGATATTGCATAGTGATAATTCCTAAGTGAAATTATTATAGCAAATGTGTGTCCTATCTTGCTTAGAATATATGTGTATATGTTCCTACTAACCCCATATTCACAGTAGATTTGTTATTTCCTACCAACATATTTATGTTGTTCTAGTAAATGTCACATGTAAAAACACATGAGTACTCATTTTATGATTACTTGCCTAATTAGTATGATTTGTTATGAACCATTAGTGGTGGTTTGTTCATTCTATATGTTAACTCTTTTGAAATTCTCTCTTAGATTTTCCTTCATTGAGACCTCTTTATTTAATCTCTTTCTAATATCCAGTTGTTATAATATTGCTCATACATAGCTTTTGTTGATGTCTTTTCTCTTGTTTACTTTCTCTTCTGGGTGTTACTTTCAACCCACCCAAAGGTTGCACAGCTTGAGGTCCATGAAGTAGTAAGCGTTGCTCAAGACTAGTTTTATGATGACAACTAAGATGGGCATGTAGTTCATCACAAATCGGTCCTACTAGTTTAGATTTCATATCTTGCTAATGGCCCTTTGTGGCCTAATATCAAACTTGAACAAGAATTTTATAATAAGTGGATTTTCTTTTTGTTGTTATAAAATTTTGTTTCTTTACCTATCTAATTGAGAGAATATTATGCACCCCTTTTACCTTAAGGTTAATATTATAGTTGTGAATGAATGGGATTTTATGTACTATTTTCTTAAATTAAGTAAGAAGTAGACCCCCTTCTGGGTCCCACTCCTTACACTTGGCATGTGGGTGGGCGCCATCTTTTTTTGGTTTGGCTTCCCACTAGGCATAATTATAGCCTACATGGTCATCTTTTTTCTTCTTTATTCTTTATGATAAATTCCCAATGGTCGCACTTGTCTTCATGACAATTGCCAATTTTATCTATTTGCCTCCCTCAAATCTAGCTCTATGCCATCACATGCGTTCTGGATCTCTATCCCTTACCAATGGTGCAAATCTAGATTGATGTTCTCAGTAGATCCCTACACCGTAGTCCAACATATTATGTATTCTTCCATCTCCCACATCAAATATGCCATGAATTTGTCTTTGTCCACGTGCTCTTATTCCTATTTGCAGAAGCATCATGGCACTAATCATCCTTTTAATTTGTAGAAATCTCTAGTTTCTCTTTCTGTGGATACATGTCAATGCTTGAGGCATCATTTTTTATTTATTGCTAAATAAAAAGGAACGATGCCGGCTATATTGTGTTGTTATTGTCTTGACAAGATAAAGGGGAAGTGTGCCATGTTGCTCACTATCTTTTTCATAGACAAATTATCCTTATATTCATCCTCAATTAAGATGGCAACTTGATCATGAATGAAGATGATGGTTTTAATTCTTTTTAGGACTCTTCTAGCTCATACCAGCAGTCAAGGTCTTTGTTAGTTAGATCTTGATAGAATCAAGCCACTTCTGACCATTAGCGACCTGAACAACAACCTCTTTGTCCCGTTCTTAAGTAAGGAGTTCTCAGATCCACTCCCTTGGGATTACTTGACTGTGTTCTAGTTTGACTCACATTATCAATTATATATATGGTATATTAGCAAACAAAAGATCATGTACAAGTTTATATAGCACCAAAAAAGAGGGCTTTATGCTATTTTTTCTTTCTTGCCCTCTTTTTACAATTTACCCCCACCGCACCCCCAAACCACTCCTCATGTGTGGTGTGGGCTCCGATCTCCAAAACCACGATATAAACTCAGCGGAAGCATTCGATTAGGCGCGGAATACAAAAATCACCGGAAATTAAAACTTTTTGAAATAAGATCTTGAAATCATAAAACTTCTTTCATAGAAAGGAGATAAATCATTTACATCTCTGTAGAATTACTTCTTGAGTAATTATACACAACATGATACAAAATCTCAAGAGTCAAAACCAAAATCTCAGACCTCTAACTCCAAGGACCTGAGAGTACAGAGACGACATAGGATTATCTAACTACAAACTCAACAGTCAGTATCTCCACCTGAGATTCACTGCTGCTCCTGGTGCTGTTGCTGTTGGTATTGATCTCCTGTAGACTTGTTCCTTCGTCCTCGACGACCACCTTAAAAGTTGAAATCTACGGAGTGAGACAATTTTAAATAATTGTCCCAGTGAGAGTTATAACTCTCCACTAGAAGCTTCATAAAGAAATCAAAGAACATTATAAGCAATAAAAGCTTTTAAGGCAATCAACAACAGATTGACATTAAGTAGAACAACAGCATTAGGAAATAATAAAGAACATGTGTACTATGCAGTGTAACATCATTCAAGTATCTCGTAGTTCAACCTAAGCAGATATACTATGCGGTTGATTATGTTTTACAAACATCATTATGCCCTGCGGAGATGAGGTATACCACTCATACTCCAATCGATCTCTACTAAGTCACATCGGTATCATACCTAGGTCATCAAAAGAGCCGGATTCTTATGACCTCATCTTCCTCAGTCAGAGTGAGGATAAACATGCAGGACGTCCAGTGTCTCTGCTACTATAGCTCACCAGGGTAATCTGGTACTTCGCTATTAGAGTCACATTGGCATTCTGCACTCTCTTCGCCATCGAAAGATTTCTTATTTATCTCTCATCGATGCGGTACAAAAGATTTCCTCAGGAGAATAATGTTACATCACCCCGGCATAGACACATAGTGAAGGGTTGATGGATTAAGATACATCTACATCAATTCCTACACTAGGATGTAAGGATTTACACATCCATTTCCCCCACATACTCAAAAGTATGTGATCCAAGAGTTCCCTTAGGAAAACCTGTTTCACCATCATATAACTTCTGACAATGATGGATCTATGATCAGGGCTCTACATGGTATGGTTATACTTGATTTGTTAGGTACATTTCAGTATTCTTTTAACATCATACATGTTCTCAAGCATTAATCATTAGCATAGCAGCTATGAAGGTAGAATACTAAATGTAACAAGTCTAACTCTCATCAATTATCACTTCTTAATCATCTCATCACAAGTCATCAAATAAGCATGACCTTGCCCACATCCACACAACCATTCACATCCACTTCTTCACCCATTTTTACGTCGGACTTCCCTTTCTCCATCCCTATGCCCGACTTCACCACCCTTCCATTTACTCCCGCAGTTTCCACCCCATCATTGTCGCTACCACCACTTTCGCCTCAAATACCACCACTTTTCACATCCGCCACCACCCCGACACCGCTGGTGACTACATCCACAGTCACTACGCAGCTCGGGGCATCATCAGTGTCCCTTTCGCAAGACACTAACACCGTCCCACACAGACCCCAGTCATCTCACCCTCCCGCTCCTGGGGTCCCTTTTACTAACATCGGTGAGGAATTCGGCCGTCAATTTGACGTTGTCCGAAACCTCCTCACCGATCCTTCTAACATATTAAATTCTATTTTTTCTTGTGTACATGATTTATCACGACAGGTAACCAAGATCGACGAACAACACCGAGCCTTGCCTACCTTCCTCCAAGGCATCCAGCAACGATAGGACGAAGTGGCTAAGCAAGTTGAGCACATCAACAGCCACACCAACAACCTGCCGGACCTGGTCCTTGGATCAACGCGTCAGCAAGAAGCTACAACACAAAAAGTCGATGAGATCTCCAAACAGACTCAACCTCTGCCAGAGAATCTCCGCAAGCTTGAGCAACATCAAGAGGCCCTGAGCACGCACTTGGCTACCATTGATGGAGCACTTACGCAGCTACATCATCACCAAGAGGAGGCAAATAACAATGAAACCCATCAACTACGTGCCCAAGTCACAGAACTGACAGCACGTTTCCTCTCCGCCGAGGGTAGATTCACAGACCTCAAAGAAGCCCACGATGCACTGCTTGAAAAACACGAGCATCTGCAAGTGGCTTTCGACGAGCTACAAGCCACTCATCGGCGGTGTAAAAAGTCTGCCAACAAGAAGCAAATAGACGAAGCTGTGGATGACAAAGATGACGATGATGAAGAAGACGATGACTCCGACTCATCTGCTGACTCCAACAAAGATACATTTTCGGACAACAAGCATGATGACGGAGAAGACCCCGGGCATGTAGCAGGACCCTCCCAAAAAGGGTCCGACAAAGGTCACCAGGACAGTGACCATCACCCTAAGTCCCCACACAACGAAAATGTCAACATGTCATATGGGGATCAATTCTTTGACTATTCAGCTATGGGGTCCATCGGGGAAGCTGCCAAGGACGCGACTTACGCTGAGTTACAACAATGCATATTAGGAACCAGCGTCAGCCCACCAAAAACCTCTGCTCTCTTCTCTGCACCTTCTCCCCCTTACCAAGACGAGGCAGACCGAGTAAGTCTAGACACGGACGAGGATCTTGACTCGGCCTCTGACTTGGATGATAATCTAGAGGGCCATGTAGAGGCCTTCGAACAACCTGCTTCTCCTCCACCACAAGAGCTTCCCCCACCACCTCCTCTGCCGCACAAAATGCACGACCTAGATATGGCAGCCATCTCTACTCTAGATGCTCAGGACATTTTTATACTGAACACTATAGTGGACGATGCAAAAGCAGGGGAAGACATAATCTATCATAACACCAAAACCAGGCGTAAGTTGACACGCGAAGATTTCCGTTGCATCCTACGACCTCGGTCCACGGTGCCAATGGCGATCTTCCGTGTCCTCCTCGCCAATTGTATAGAAACATATAGAAGTCACAAGCGGCAACAACCGGTTTTTAATGCTTCGCCCGCTTTATCTTTTGGCCTTTTATACAAAGACATACGCGAAAAATCGGTTGAGCGGCTGCATGTCGGTTTGGCAAGAAGGGCACGTTATCTTACACTGCCCTTCCAAGTCTCAGACCACTGGCTTTTTATGATCGTGGACACCGAGGCTCGGGATGCCAAAGTATACAACTTCTGTAGTACCGAGCTACCATCCGACATAATAAATTTCGTAGGAGAAGCAGCAGGAGCAGCCAGGTGTATACCCTTCCGGCTGCTTAAATTAATCTGGGTTGCACGCCCATCTCTTCGCCAAGACTGGAGCCAACCATGGTTCCAAATCATAAACCCTCCAGTCCAAGCCACCGAGGGATCTGGGGACAGCGCTTTCTGCACCATCTGACACATCCAAGCACTAAACCAGGAAATCCCATTCAATGACATGGTAGCTAAAGATTTTCATTCCCTACGAGGACGCTATGCCACGGAACTCATCTGTGATAGACGATTCTTCAACGACCCAACTATGTCACCAGATGATGTTCCTCGGTACCTTTTTCTCAGCTGTCCAGCGACGACAACGGCGACCTTTCCGACAAGTTTTGAAAGAGTCAGAGCAGACCAAGTCGCCCGAGCAAGATAAAATCAAGAGTGATCCTGCTTACACCATCAACCCAACATTTCCTGATTTTGATCGCGATGCTTGTAAGGGTCTGAACGATCTTGAATTACGTATCATTATGGCGCGACTCTCCGCAGACAAAGATGACCTGGTATTCATGTCTCGAGACATACTCGTAATGGCAGATTCAGTGCGAGAGACTCTACAGGATAAGGGATCCCTTTCTGTCAGCCTCATGGCCGCCTACCAGTTTCTACTTGGCCAAACCAACCCAAACACATACATGGCGTCTCCATATATGAAAGATGATCTCCTAAAACTCAAGAACTTCGGCACAACTGACGCACTGATCTCATATCTCCAACACACAACGCCGAAGTTCATCATGTTACCCATCCTGTATCATGAGCATTGGATTCTCCTGGCAACAAACCTCCCAGACGGAACAACCACAATATACAACAGTTCCGACAGCCAGTTCAACGCTCGACAGCGACACTACGTCGTGACGCCAAAGACGCCAACAGAAGTAGTGGCAAAGGAGTGCGCCGAGAAATTAATCGATTTTCTGAGTCAGCATACAAAGGCGTACGACAAAGAACATTTCCATCGCCCAGCCTTCTTCCACAAATGCCCCCAGCAAATACGACAATCGAACGATTGCGGCTTCCACATCCTCTACTGGATGTATACCATCATTATTCTTCAAAGACCAGTAGAGGAAATGACTGACGTGGACTACCATGCTTTACGAGGACAGTTCGCATCCAATCTACTTCGTTCCCCGGGGGCAAATGAAGATTTACCTTAACCCGCAGCCCTTGCCCTAATGACTTCTCACCCTATCACTTTGCCACTCTGCAGACAGAGTGCGTGATAAGTTAGGGGGGGTGCATTAGACAAGGGCGAGGTATCAATTTCTACACTCCTCTTTCTATCTAACACTTTCCATACATTTCCTTATTCTTAAAATCCTTTTTACTTAATTTCTTCTTCAAAAATAGTCACCTCAACTAACTCTAGAATCATGTTAGTCCCTATAAGTAAATAGCACTTAGACATCGAATGGCGATTTATCAATTTCCACCCACTAGTGATTTCATATTTTTTTCTTCAATTCTTCATCTGACTCTTCACAGGTCAAAATCAAGGCAGAAATAAAAGATCTCGAGGATGAGAGGGAAATCAGGCAACTTCCAAATCAAAAAGTTCTGCAAGTGGACCACAAACCAAATAAGTGCACGTTGAAAAACTTTAATAACAGCTTTCCTCTCTTCAAAATAAAAGAGGCTCGGCCGCCCAAAATAAATCCTCAAAAAAATCCCAAAACCCAAGCCTGTGAGTTATTGAATAAAAGCCAGAGAGACGAATAAAATTATGAGAGTTGTGCCACGCATAAGGATCTATACGAAGAACTGACAAAGGTCTCACCCGGCCGGCACATTCCGCTGCCCTCACAAAGGCAGATGTGTCGTGCCCGGTAGTGAAACCCTAAAGCTTCTAAGTATATGAAAGGCTCATAAAGGACTCGCCCGGCCGGTACATTTAGCTGCCCTCATAAAGGCAGATGTGTCGTGCCCGGTAGTGAGATTCTAAAAAGCATAGACAGCCCCTCCCCCACTTGAAGGGGGAGCTACACTTCAAAGCCTTTAGCCAACCCTCATACCCTTTCTAGCTTCTAGTAGGTTTTTCAGAGAAGTATAAAGCTGATTAGAGTCAATAACATGCACAAAATAAGGTGGTCCCAATGCAAACTTTGAGATACGGGAAGAACCTGAGATCCAAGCAACTCTCGAAATCCGAAAGAATCAAGGCATGCAATAAGACTTGATATGACCCCAGGGGAACTCAGGTCAAGAATTGAAGCAATAGTATGGAAATCCTAAATAAAATCACCTCGCCATTACATGTCTCAGCTCTATCTAACTTGAGGACAAGCTAGACTCTAAGTTAGGGGGGTGATAACCTCCTATTTTAGTTGATTATCTTAGTCTTTTTCTTTAGTTTTCCATACCCTTTTTTTACGTTTAAACTATACATTATCCTAATTTTACCCCTTTTTGTAAATATACCATCAGACTAACTTTTTCCTTTTATATATACAGAAAAAAGCACAAAAAAAATCATAAAAGAATAACCCAGCCTCAAGACCGAGTGGATTCAAACGGTCCCAAGACCGCATGAAGCCAAACGGTCCCGAGACCGCATGGAGTCAAACGGTCCCAAGACCGCATGAAGCCAACCGGTCCCGAGACCGCATGGAGTCAAACGGTCTCAAGACCGCATGAAGCCAAACGGTCCCGAGACCGCATGGAGTCAAACGGTCCCAAGACCGCATGAAGCCAACCGGTCCCGAGACTGCATGGAGTCAAACGGTCTCAAGACCGCATGAAGCCAAACGGTCCCGAGACCGCATGGAGTCAAACGGTCCCAAGACCGCATGAAGCCAACCGGTCCCGAGACCGCATGGAGTTCAAACGGTCTCAAGACCGCATGAAGCCAACCGGTCCCGAGACCGCATGGAGTTCAAACGGTCTCAAGACCGCATGAAGCCAAATGGTCCCGAGACCGCATGGAGTTCATACAGTCTCAAGACCGTTTGAAGCCAAACGGTCTCACAGTCCAAACGGTCTTGAGGTCCCAAATGGTCTCCAAACCGTTTGGACTTCACTCAAAGCCTATAAATAAGACCCCAAGGGTCCTCCAAAAAAGGGGGGAGATATCTCAGACGCCCAAAGGTTGCCCCTCCAGTTCCAGAGCAATTCCATCCTTCGTCCATTGCCCCAAGGCTGCCAGTTTGAGATCCACGTTCCATCATCAAGCTACCTTCTCTCTCTCTCAACAGCAAAGAAGGTGGGAAGAGAAGGTCCTTCATCAAGTCAACCACGAAGTGCGAAGATCGTTTCTCTCTTCACCAAGGGTTCAACCTTCCCTCCTCCGTGGAGATGACGTTCTTTCTTTCTCTTCTTGCCTCCTTCTTTGTCCTTGACATGAGCGAGTAGTCTCATTCACTAGGGTGCGGGGAGTAGCCCCGCTACCCATGTTTCCATTTCGTGCAATGTAATCCAATTGTTTGCAAATGAGATACTCTCTTTTTCAGTTCAACATCAATCGTTTAATGAATGCTAGTTGCTTGATCATCAACTTGTGTTACTTATTATCTTTCGATATGAATTGTCTATGTTTGTACCCTTAGATCTGAATATCGATTGAATGTTGGTTTTAGATGTATGTAGTCACCATATGTCTGTTTCGGTATCTAGGAGTGCTTTCATGAGTGGAGTAAACTCACCCCCCCCCATCGTTGCACTTCCATACTATGAAATGGAATCAGTTGACGTATGGAAGTGCAACCTTGGTAAGGTCGAGGAACACATTTCATGAAGGAGTAATGCAAAGCAAGTGACTATTCGTTATGGAATGGCTGGCGTTGCAATACTCCACACTTCTCGTAGCTAGTTATCCGAAAGGAAGCTAGGACTACAAGATACTAACTGATTTGACTCTCTTTGCAGGTTGTTTCATTATGTTGCATGTCTTGATCCATGTGTAGCGGTGTGAAACCCGATAACATCCTAGTGGTTTTTAATCATTGTTTACAACCTTAATTTCTACTTTCTTGCTTTACTTTCCTTGCACTTAGCTTAAAACCAAATCAAACTTTCGATCTAAATATCAACTGTTAAGTAGTTAAGTACGACTAAAATGTTTTCCATCTTGATTACATCAAGACCGTTGTCCCGAGGATTCGACCCTTAACTATACTACGATAAGACTTCCGCGTGTCTTAGCATACGTGGGTGGAGATCTTACCATAGTACTAGCAAGGCTAAACTTAGGGATTCATCATCTCTAGGATTTTAAGTGGCGTTGCAAAACTCCATCAAAAATTGGCGCCGTTGCCGGGGACAACGGAACGTTTTAGTTTTCACTTAACAAATTCTTGGTTGATTAGGATTTTACACTTTTTCTTGATAACTACTCCAAATCTTCTTGATTTCTTCATTTCCTTCCATTATCTTAACATGTGATTTTCTTTCTACTCAGGTAGAAAACGTGTATGCAAACCCCGCATAGCATCGGAATCTCCCCTGAACCAGAGTACGACTCTGAGGTAGAAAGAAGTTTCCACCGAAGGATTAGACTTAACCGCCAAAGAGCCAGATAGATGGCTGAAGAGCAACGCCTTGTTGCAGAAAGAGTTAACGCCGCCATAGCAGCACAACGAGCACAACTTATTGCAGACACTCGTGCTCAAGTGCAAGCTGAGATTCGAGCTGAGGAACAAGCCTGCATCCAAGCCGAGAATGCTGCTGCTCAACTTGCGCTAAGAAACAAGCAACTTCGGGACTACGCAGTCCCGAAGAATTATGAAGATGATCACCCAGTCCGACCACCGATTATTAACATACCAAACTTTGAAATCCGGACGCAATGGATCTAGATCATGCAAGGCATCTCTTTCTCTGGAGCACCCGGAGACGATTGCATGGATCACCTTAAGAGATTCAAGTCACTCTGCCGACTTGTACCTCAAGCAGGAATCACCCTGGAAGCAATAATGTTACACCTTTTCCACTTCACCTTATCTGGAAGAGCACTAAGCTGGTACAATGCTTTAGATAGACACCCCATCATCACTACTTGGACTCCTTTAGAAGAAAAGTTTCTTGAGAAATTCTTTCCACCTTCACTAACCTATGAGATTAGGGGACAGATTAATCACTTCGCCCAACTACCTGGAGAAACACTTGCAGAAGCTTGGGAAAGATTCAAGGAACTCCTGAGAAAGTGTCCTCACCATGGCATATCTCAAAATCAACTAATAGAAACATTCTACAGAGGAGTTAGTGATGATATCAAGCAATTTCTAGATTCCTCATCTGGAGGAAATTTTATGAGAAAGAACTATGAAGATGCTTGGAATATAGTTACGCTAGGGGCCGAGAACCAATCCAATTGGGGAAGGTCGTCTAACCAACCCAAGGGAGTTCTTAAAGTCTACAAAGCTGGAGAATCTATGGAACTCAAGGCCATTGCAGAGGCCCTGAAGACTATTGCTAGCAAGCAACAATCCCTCGAAACTTCTTTCGGGGAATATGACAAGAAGAAAAGCTCTCAAGTTCAACAAGTAAAGGCAGCTACTGGAACTTGTGAAGCCTGTCATGCATCTAATCATCCCACATTATCATGTGGTCTGTTGTACAATGTCATGATGGATTTACAATCACCCGTGCCGCAATATGAGCCCATTATTGAGCATCCCGAGGACCAAATGCCAGAGCAAGTCAACTCCATCCATTCAATACCTGGCCAGGTGTATTACAATCCAGATAAACCAAGAAATCATCCTAGTTTTCAATACGGGAATCCTGCAGGGACCGCCAACCCACAACAACAGACACAAGGTGGATCTTTCAATAGACAACCACCAGGATTTCAGAATAACTTCAATCAGGGGAATTATAGACATGGTTTCCAAAGATCTAACTATCCTAGGAACCCTTCTTACCAATATACCCATCCAGGGCTGCACCCGCAGCTGCAACAACCTCAGTTGCAGCAGCCACAACAACCACAGTTAACTGCACCTCTACAACAACCACAAGGACAGCAAGTCACTCAATATCAATAGAGGGGTGCTCCTCCCCAATCATCTGATGAAATATCTTTGATTAGACAGATGCTTCAATCTCAACAGACTATGCCCGCAAACCAGCAAGCTCAACAAAAGGCCGTGGAGGCCCAACTAGCACAGATTGTTGCCCAATTGAAACCACAAGCCGGCACCTTTGCTGGACAACCAGAGGCAAACCCACGACACAACCAAAACAGACCAGAACAACTGAATGCCGTCACCACACGGTCTGGTCGTGTCCTGCCTGATGTCACCAGAATCATCCATGATGATGATGATGTAGCTATTCTTTCCCCAACAGGAAACTCAAGCAAAGAAACAGAAAATTCTACTGAGAAAGAAAAAGAAAAGGAACCAATGCCAGAAGTCCCACCCAGAATTCCTTATCCGGACAGGTTGAAAGGGACCAAAATGGACACTAGGTTCCAGAAATTCAAAGAAGCTATGAAAAAACTATACATTGACATTCCTTTCCTCGATGCTCTCTCCGAAGTGCCCGCTTGGGCCAAATACCTGAAAACCCTACTATCGAGAAAATATACGACAGAAGAGCACGAAATGGTGAAACTAGCTCAGACCACTTCAGACATTCTGCTTAACAAAATGCCAAAGAAAAAGAAGGACCCAGGTTCCTTCGGTATTCAGTGTTCTATTGGAAATGGCTCCAGCAAGAAAGGATTGGCAGACTTAGGAGCAAGTATATCTATTATGCCCTATTCTATGTGTAAAAGATTAGGCTTCACTGATTTGTTACCTACGACAATGACAATTCAGTTAGCCGACTCTACCATAACTGCCCCTCTTGGAATTATCGAGGATATTCCTGTAAGAATAGGAACAAATTCTTACGTCCCGTGTGATTTCGTTATTATGGACATACAAGAAGATCTACGATACCCGATAATCTTCGGAAGACCCTTCCTAGCTACCGCCCGAGCACTCATCGATGTAGAAGCAGGAACGATTATACTAAGACTTGGGAAGGAAGCTTTCCAATTCAGAGTCCTTAAGAGGATGAAAGGACCAAGCATTCAAGAGGAAGTTTTTCTCCTAGATGCTATATATCAAATGTCCCAGTTAGAAATGTCTGAACCCTCCGATGAGTTGGAAAATGCCTTGACAAACCCGGAAGTAGAATTTTCGGCAAATGAACTAGTGCAACAATGCCTTCAATATTTAGAAAAAGCTGAAGAAGCCCCAACAGCCATCTTTGAAGAACTCAAGGCTGTCACCGTTATAGAAGCGACCGAGCCACCTAAGGCCCCTGAATTGAAGGCCTTACCCGAGGGACTCAAACATGTATTCCTTGACAGCGAGAAACTTTGTCCAGTGATTATCAACTCTACTCTGGAAGAAGACCAAGAAAACAGACTTCTTGATGAGCTAAAGAGACACAAGAAAGCTATCGGATATAAAATGACTGACTTAACTGGTGTAAACCCAGCTTTATGCATGCACAGATTGCCTATGGTGGAAGAATTCAAACCATCGAGGGAACATCAAAGGAAGTTGAACCCTAATCTCAAGGAGGTAGTTCGCATCGAGGTTCTCAAACTCCTGAAGGCAGGTATCATCTACCCAATCTCGGATTCTCAATGGGTAAGCCCCATGCAGGTGGTCCCTAAAAAAGGGGGGACCACTGTTGTTCTCAATGATAAGAATGAACTGGTACCTACTAGAACAGTAACTAGGTGGAGAATGTGCATAGATTACAGAAAACTTAATAAAGCAACAAGGAAAGATCACTTCCCCTTGCCCTTCTTGGATGAAGTTCTCGAACGTCTCGCTCACCAAAAGTTCTTCTGTTACCTAGACGGTTATTCCGGGTTTTACCAAATCCCTATACACCTGGAAGATCAAGAGAAAACTACTTTTACCTGTCCTTTTGGGACATATGCTTTCAAAAGAATGCCATTCCGGCTTTGTAACGCACCAGCCACTTTCCAAAGATGCATGTCTGCTATCTTTGCAGGATTAACAGAATCTATAATGGAGGTATTCATGGACGATTTCTCAGTTTATGGAGACTCTTTCGACAACTGTCTGCTCAACCTGGTTCAAGTTTTACAAAGATGCGAGGAAACAAACCTCATCTTAAATTGGGAAAAATGTCATTTTATGGTAACTGAAGGTATCGTTCTCGGACACAGAGTGAGCGACAGAGGGATCGAGGTGGATCAAGCAAAAATTGACGTTATCTCGAAATTGTTGCCACCAAAAGACGTAAAAGTGGTACGCGCTTTCTTAGGTCATGCTGGGTTTTACAGAAGATTTATTAAAGACTTCTCTAAAATAGCAAAACCCATGACACAACTGCTGACCAAGGGCATGAAGTTTAACTTTAACCAAGAATGTTTGCAAAGTTTCACAACTCTGAAAAATGCCTTGATTTCCGCACCCATACTAAGAGCTCCAGATTGGTCACAACCTTTTGAAATCATGTGTGACGCGAGCGATTATGCCATAGGGGCCGTATTAGGGCAAAGAATCGACAAGAAACCCTATGTTATATATTACGCATCCAAAATGCTTGATGAAGCACAGAAAAATTACACCACTACAGAAAAGGAATTCTTAGTTGTCATCTACGCGTTCGAGAAATTCCGCTCATACCTGATTGGAGCTAAGGTCATTGTCTACACTGACCACTCCGCTATACAGTATCTAATTCAAAAGCAAGATGCAAAACCTAGACTTATCCGCTGGGTATTGATGCTTCAAGAATTCGATTTAGAAATCAAAGACAAAAGCGGAGTGGAAAACGTCATCGCTGATCATCTCAGCCGTATTGAAGTCGAGGATGAAAACAAAGTACCTATCTGAGACTCCCTCCCGGACGACCAACTAATGAAAGTCGCTAATGGATTCCCCTGGTATGCCGACATTGTTAATTATTTGGCAACATGAATCATTCATACGTCTGCATCTTATCACGACAAAAAGAAGTTCATTCATGACGCTAAGCAGTATTTCTGGGACGAGCCCTATCTATTCCGCTTATGCGCAGATGGACTTTTTCGTCGATGCATTCCAGAGACGGAAATCACCTCGGTTCTAGAGCACTGTCACTCAGGCCCCACTGGGGGCCACATGAGTTCTAAGAAGACATCCCTCAAAGTCCTACAATCTGGTTTTTACTGGCCAACCATCGCAAAAGATGCACATGAATACGCGCGATCATGCGACAAGTGCCAACTATCCGGTGGAATAACCAAAAGAAATGAAATGTCATTGAATATATGGCAAGAAATCGAACTCTTCGATGTATGGGGAATAGATTACATGGGTCCTTTCCCCCCATCTTACAGATTCATGTACATCTTGGTTGCTGTGGATTACGTTTCGAAATGGGTAGAAGCTCTACCAACCATTTCTTGTGATTCAAAACCGGTAATCAAGATGTTTAAAGAGATAATATTCCCCAGATTCGGCGTTCCAAGAACGATAATATCCGACGGTGGATCACATTTCTTAGAACAGAGCTTTGAAGCCTTATTAAGAAAATATGGAGTTAACCATAAAGTTTCTACACCGTATCATCCACAGACATGTGGACGGGTTGAAGTCTCCAATAGGCAAATTAAAGCTATCCTGGAAAAAACTGTCAATCGGCACCGCACCAATTGGTCCACCAAACTATCTGACGCTCTATGGGCCTACCGCACAGCTTTCAAAACACCAATCGGAACAACACCGTTTCGATTAGTGTATGGGAAGTCTTGCCATTTGCCAGTTGAATTAGAGCATAAGGCCTGGTGGGCCATTAAGCAACTAAACTTTGATCTCAAAGGCGTTGGTGAATTCAGACAACTTCAACTCCAAGAACTAGAAGAATTACGAATGACAGCCTACCACAATGCAAGAATCTACAAAGAACAAACCAAGATGTGGCACGATGGCCACATAAAAAGAAAGGATATAATCGTCGGAGACAAAGTCCTCCTATTCAACTCCAGACTAAAAATGTTTCCTGGAAAACTGCGTACGAAATGGTCGGGGCCTTTCACAATCAAACATATATACCCGACAGGAGCTGTCATTATTCTCGATGATAATGGAGGAGAAAGGACCGTTAATGGTCACAGATTAAAGAAATACCACACTCCGGCAGACAAATTATCAAGACAAACTATAGGGATCCATGATCCTATAACAACAGCATAGCTGGAGCAAAATTTTGTCGAGCCAGTGACGTTAAACCAAGGCGCTACTTGGGAGGCAACCCAAGATTTCTACCTTTTCCTTTATGTTCTGTTCTTTTATTTTTCCTCAGTTTTATCTTATGAAAATACAAAAAAAAATCTACATAACTAAAACTATAAAAAAAAATAAAAAACAAACAACATAAAAATGCATAAATAAAAAACAAACACAAAAATATAAAAACCTTTCAAGCGACTTCAAACCGTTTGGGACCAAACGGTCTCCAAACCGTTTGGGACCAAACGGTCCTCAAACCGTTTGGAGCCAAACGGTCCTCAAACTGTTTGGGACCAAACGGTCCTCAAACCGTTTGGGACCAAACAGTCCTCAAACCGTTTGGAGCCAAACGGTCCTCAAACCGTTTGGAGCCAAACAGTCCTCAAACCGTTTGGGACCAAACAGTCTTGAGACCGTTTGGAGCCAGACAGCATCGAAACTGCTTGGAATACACAGGGTCACCAACCGTTCCCTATAAATATAAACCCTACCCCTTCGTCTTTCTCTCTTCGAACTTCCGAACTCTCTGGAGCGCTTGTGCGAAGAACTGTTCTTTTGCTTCTGCTTCCTTTGTTCCCGCGCGATCGCACTTCCGTTCACCAACCACCTGCAAGGTAGTCCGGCGACCACAACGCACACCGCCCTTCCTCCCTACCACCTTCGTTGCCATTCCTGAACTTTCACCATCTGTTCCACCATCGCCGCCTTCTCCGCCGACGGTTTTAACGACCATCCGCACGTCACCATCATTCTCACGACGCCATCATTCTATCTTCCACCGTCTTCACCACAGTCATCACCTTCGATTCGGACCACTATCGTCTTCGACGATTTCTTCACCATCATCTGCATCACCGTCATCATCGCCGTCCTCACCGTTGCCGTTCTCATCACATCACTGGTTTCACCGCTGTTTTCGTCGCCGGCACACCCTCCGCCTCCGCACCGGTTCACCTTCGTCTTCACCTGCGCCGGCAACCTTGCGGCTTTTCATTTTCCGAACGGTCTTAAAACCGTTTGGAACCAAACGGTCTTGAAACTGTTTGGAACCAAACGGTCTCGAAACCGTTTGGAACCAAACGGTCCTCAAACCGTTTGGAACCAAACGGTCTTGAAACCGTTTGGAACCAAACGGTCTAGAAACCGTTTGGAATCAAACAGTCTTGAAACCGTTCGGAGCCAAACGGTGTTGAAACCGTTCGGAACCATGTTGAAACCGTTCGGAACCAAACGGTCCTCAAACCATTTGGAACCAAACGGTCTTGAAACCGTTTGGAGCCACACGGTCTTGAAACCGTTTGGGACCAAACGGTCCTCAAACCGTTTGGAACCAAACGGTCCTCAAACCATTTGGAACCAAACGGTCCTCAAACCATTTGGTCTCCCATACCCATTAACCTTTCACAAAAATACAAAAAGACATAAACTACAAATAAAATCTAATTTGTTTCTAAAACGTTTTCGCTCTAACTCACAAATTCTTATTTTTCAGATATGGCATCACCACCAAGCAAAGCCATCGGGTTCGAAGGTCTTGAAATCTGGACAAGAGAGGAAATGCTGGAAGAACAAGCCAGGCTTCAAAAGATAAGAACAGACTTCAACAGGACTGGGAAGGCACCCCCAAACGTCAAGATGATGGACGTCCTGTGCAAACTTGATCGCCTAGAGAGGATCTTCTCTGAGCCCCCTGAGGAGGAAACTGTCATCTCCTCTTCTGATGAAGATTCGGAGTACAATCCTAACTCCGAAGAGGAGTCACCTGCCAAAGAGAAAAAGGGGAAGCGCAAGGTCCCGGAGACTGCATCTGGGCAGCCCTCTAAGAAGCGGGCAAGGAAACAAGTCCGACCCATTTCTGCCATGGACCAACCTCTCGCCAAACCTTCCACCAACATCCCTGCAGCTACCACCACTATCACCACCATTCCCACCACCACCATTCCTACCACCACTATCCCCATCACTACCACCACTTTCATTCCCATCACCACCACGATACCACCACCAAAGAACCTCTTCATCCAAACCACCATCTCCACCGATAAAACCCTAAAACCTACCAAGTATGTCTGCTCCAACATACTAATCAAGATGGGGATATATGATCGTATCTTCAACGTGCTAGACAAAGTCAACCTCACCAGGTTGTGTCTAGTACCTGAAGTATCCTACTATGAACCCACCGCAGAATTCTTCTCCTTTCTGACCAAGGAGCCCGTTGACAGCACGGATAAGTCTCGGGACGGGGGTGACAGAAGGCTTGTCACCCAAAATTTTGGCAGCAAGGTCGTCATAACAGAGAATATGCTGAACTCCATCTTTATCGACGACCAGGAGCAGCTGCGAAAGGCTAAAACAGTGGGAACCGATCATCCATAATTCAACAGACATACATTCTAGAAATCCTTAACCGGGATCCCCACTTACGATGCAAAGACGTGCAAGGCGTCAAACATACACTCTGGTTTTGTGCACACTGTACACAAAATCATCGCCGGTGCACTCTTCCCCAGGACAGAAGGGGGGAACGTTATAACCTCCGATCTTTTTGTTCTCTGGTCTATTCTTAACAAACGGCCAGTTAATATCGGCCGTCATCTGATCCAGAAATTCTCAATCTCCATCCTGGGGAAAGAGATTTGCATGGGGGGTCATGTCACATCTATCATCAAATATCTTAAGATGGACAAACCTCTACCCCGCTGCACGCAACTAAAGGGCGACATCCTCACCAACGAGCAAACTCTGAAGAACTCGTTCATAATCAAGGAAAAGGATGGCAAACTATACTATGTATTCTGCCCTATGGTCAAGTCATCAAGGACTCTCCTCCCGCTCCCGGAGTTAGCACACTATGATATGACACAGCTCCTCTTCTCTGACGAGGAGCTTACTCATCTGCTAGCTTCGGTTAAAAAACTTGAAAAAAAAGCAACCGCGGGTCAAACAGAGATGAGTATCACAGCTCCGACAGCTCGACCTACAAAAATGTCTGTCAAACGGCCTTCTAGAAGGCAGTTGCAGGCCCAACAGCTGTCGGGGACACCAACATCTCGGCCAAATCCGGAGGCCGAGCGGTTCCACGAAGATGTCCTAACAACATCCTCCATCAACTCTTTTATCCAGAGTCTCCACGAGCAGCTAACCACTGCCACCACCACTCCGCCTTCCACCATTCCAACATCTACTGCTCCCTTCCTCCCCACATCCACACAACCATTCACATCCACTTCTTCACCCATTTTTATGTCAGACTTCCCTTTCTCCATCCATATGCCCGACTTCACCACCCTTCCATTTACTCCCACAGTTTCCACCCCATCATTGTCGCTACCACCACTTTCGCCTCAAATACCACCACTTTTCACATCCGCCACCGCTGATGACTACATCCACAGTCACTACGCAGCTCGAGGCATCATCAGTGTCCCTTCCGCAAGACACTAACACCGTCCCACACAGACCCCAGTCATCTCACCCTTCCGCTCCTGGGGTCCCTTTTACTAACATCGGTGAGGAATTCGACCGTCAATTTGACGCTGTCCGAAACCTCCTCACCGATCCTTCTAACATATTAAATTCTATTTTTTCTTGTGTACAGGATTTATCACGACAGGTAACCAAGATCGACGAACAACACCGAGCCTTGCCTACCTTCCTCCAAGGCATCCAGCAACGATAGGACGAAGTGGCTAAGCAAATTGAGCACATCAACAGCCACACCAACAACCTGCCGGACCTGGTCCTTGGAGCAACGCGTCAGCACGAAGCTACAGCACAAAAAGTCGATGAGATCTCCAAACAGACTCAACCTCTGCCAGAGAATCTCCGCAAGCTTGAGCAACATCAAGAGGCCCTGAGCACGCGCTTGGCTACCATTAATGGAGCACTTACGCAGCTACATCATCACAAGAGGAGGCAAATAACAATGAAACCCATCAACTACGTGCCCAAGTCATAGAACTGACAGCACGTCTCCTCTCCGCCGAGGGCAGATTCACAGACCTCAAAGAAGCCCACGATGCACTGCTCGAAAAACACGAGCATCTGCAAGTGGCTTTCGATGAGCTACAAGCCACTCATAGGCGGTGTAAAAAGTCTTCCAACAAGAAGCAAATAGACGAAGCTACGGATGACAAAGATGACGATGATGAAGAAGACGATGACTCTGACTCATCTGCTGACTCCAACAAAGATACATCTTCGGACGACAAGCATGATGACGGAGAAGACCCCAGGCATGCAGCAGGACCCTCCCAAAAAGGGTCCAACAAAGGTCACCAGGACAGTGACCATCACCCCAAGTCCCCACACAACGACAATGTCAACATGTCATATGGGGATCAATTCTTTGACTATTCAGCTATGGGGTCCATCGGGGAAGCTGCCAAGGACGCGGCTTACGCTGAGTTACAACAATGCATATTAGGAACCAGCGTCAGCCCACCAAAAACCTCTGCTCTCTTCTCTACACCTTCTCCCCCTTACCAAGACGAGGCAGACCGAGTAAGTCTAGACACGGACGAGGATCTTGACTCGGCCTCTGACTTGGATGATAATCTAGAGGGCCATGTAGAGTCCTTTGAACAACCTGCTTCTCCTCCACCACAAGAGCTTCCCCCGCCACCTCCTCTGCCGCACAAAATGCACGACCTAGATATGACAGCCATCTCTACTCTAGATGCTCAAGACATTTTTATACTGAACACTATAGTGGACGATGCAAAAGCAAGGGAAGACATAATCTATCATAACACCAAAACCAGGCGTAAGTTGACACGCGAAGATTTCCGTTGCATCCTACGACCTCGGTCCACGGTGCCAATGGCGATATTCCGTGTCCTCCTCGCCAATTGTATAGAAACATATAGAAGTCACAAGCGGCAACAACCAGTTTTTAATGCTTCGCCCGCTTTGTCTTTTGGCCTTTTATACAAAGACATACGCGAAAAATCGGTTGAGCGGCTGCGTGTCGGTTTGGCAAGAAGGGCACGTTATCTTACACTGCCCTTCCAAGTCTCGGACCACTGGCTTTTTATGATCGTGGACACCGAGGCTCGGGATGCCAAAGTATACAACTTCTGTAGCACCGAGCTACCAGCCGACACAATAAATTTCGTAGGAGAAGTAGCAGGAGCAGCCAGGTGTATACCCTTCCGGCTGCTTAAATTAATCTGGGCTGCACGCCCATCTCTTCGCCAAGACTGGAGCCAACCATGGTTCCAAATCATAAACCCTCCAGTCCAAGCCACCAAGGGATCTGGGGACAGCGCTTTCTGCACCATCCGACACATCCAAGCGCTAAACCAGGAAATCCCATTCAATGACCTGGTAGCTAAAGATTTTCATTCCCTACGAGGACGCTATGCCATGGAACTCATCTGTAATAGACGATTCTTCAACGACCCAACTATGTCACTAGATGATGTTCCTCAGTACCTTTTCTCAGCTGTCCAGCGACGACAACAGCGACCTTTCCGACAAGTTTTGAAAGAGTCAGAGCAGACCAAGTCGCCCGAGCAAGATAAAATCAAGAGCGATCCTGCTTACACCATCAACCCAACATTTCATGATTTTGATCGCGATGCTTGTAAGGGTCTGAACGATCTTGAATTGCGTATCATTATGGCGCGACTCTCTACAGACAAAGATGACCTGGTATTCATGTCTCGAGACATACTCGTAATGGCAGATTCATTGCGAGAGACTCTACAGGATAAGGGATCCCTTTCTGTCAGCCTCATGGCCACCTACCAGTTTCTACTTGGCCAAACCAACCCAAACACATACATGGCGTCTCCATATATGAAAGATGATCTCCTAAAACTCAAGAACTTCGGCACAACCGACGCACTGATCTCATATCTCCAACACACAACGCCGAAGTTCATCATGTTACCCATCCTGTATCATGAGCATTGGATTCTCCTGGCAACAAACCTCCCAGACGGAACAACCACAATATACAACAGTTCTGACAGCCAGTTCAACGCTCGACAGCGACACTACGTCGTGACGCCAAAGACGCCAACAGAAGTAGTGGCAAAGGAGTGCGCCGAGAAATTAATCGATTTTCTGAGTCAACATACAAAGGCGTACGACAAAGAACATTTCCATCGCCCCGCCTTCTGCCACAAATGCCCCCAGCAAATACGACAACCGAACGATTGCGGCTTCCACATCCTCTATTGGATGTATACCATCATTGTTCTTCAAAGACCAGTAGAGGAAATGACTGACGTGGACTACCACGCTTTACGAGGACAATTCGCATCCAATCTACTTCGTTCCCCGGGGGCAAATGAAGATTTACCTTAACCCGCAGCCCTTGCCCTAATGACTTCTCACCCTATCACTTTGCCACTCTGCGGACAGAGTGCGTGATAAGTTGGGGGGGTGCATTAGACAAGGGTGAGGTATCAATTTCTACACTCCTCTTTCTATCTAACACTTTCCATACATTTCCTTATTCTTAAAATCCTTTTTACTTAATTTCTTCTTCAAAATAGTCACCTCAACTAACTCTAGAATCATGTTAGTCCCTATAAGTAAATAGCACTTAGACATCGAATGGCAATTTATCAATTTCCACCCGCTAGTGATTTCATATTTTTGCTTCAATTCTTCATCTGACTCTCCACAGGTCAAAATCAAGGTAGAAATAAAAGATCTCAAGGATGAGAGGGAAATCAGGCAACTTCCAAATCAAAAAGTTCTGCAAGTGGACCACAAACCAAATAAGTGCACGTTGAAAAACTTTAAGAACAACTTTCCTCTCTTCAAAATAAAAGAGGCTCGGCCGCCCAAAATAAATCCTCAAAAAAATCCCAAAACCCAAGCCTATGAGTTATTGAATAAAAGCCAGAGAGTCAAATAAAATTATGAGAGTTGTGCCACGCATAAGGATCTATACGAAGAACTGACAAAGGTCTCACCCGGCCGGCACATTCCGCTGCCCTCACAAAGGCAGATGTGTCGTGCCCGGTAGTGAAACCCTAAAGCTTCTAAGTATATGAAAGGCTCATAAAGGACTCGCCCGGCCGGTACATTTAGCTGCCCTCATAAAGGCAGATGTGTCGTGCCCGGTAGTGAGATTCTAAAAAGCATAGACAGCCCCTCCCCCACTTGAAGGGGGAGCTACACTTCAAAGCCTTTAGCCAACCCTCATACCCTTTCTAGCTTCTAGTAGGTTTTTCAGAGAAGTATAAAGCTGATTAGAGTCAATAACATGCACAAAATAAGGTGGTCCCAATGCAAACTTTGAGATACGGGAAGAACCTGAGATCCAAGCAACTCTCGAAATCCGAAAGAATCAAGGCATGCAATAAGACTTGATATGACCCCAGGGGAACTCAGGTCAAGAATTAAAGCAAGAGTACGGAAATCCTAAATAAAATCGCCTCGCCATTACATGTCTCAGTTCTATCTAACTTGAGGACAAGATAGACTCTAAGTTAGGGGGGGTGATAACCTCCTATTTTAGTCGATTATCTTAGTCTTTTTCTTTAGTTTTCCATACCCTTTTTTTACGTTTAAACTATACATTATCCTAATTTTACCCCTTTTTGTAAATATACCATCAGACTAACTTTTTCCTTTTATATATGCAGAAAAAAGCACAAAAAAATCATAAAAGAATAACCCAGCCTCAAGACCGAGTGGATTCAAACGGTCCCAAGACCGCATGAAGACAAACGGTCCCGAGACCGCATGGAGTCAAACGGTCCCAAGACCGCATGAAGCCAACCGGTCCCGAGACCGCATGGAGTCAAACGGTCTCAAGACCACATGAAGCCAAACGGTCCCGAGACCGCATGGAGTCAAACGGTCCCAAGACCGCATGAAGCCAACCGGTCCCGAGACCGCATGGAGTCAAACGGTCTCAAGACCGCATGAAGCCAAACGGTCCCAAGACCGCATGGAGTCAAACGGTCCCAAGACCGCATGAAGCCAACCGGTACTGAGACCGCATGGAGTTCAAACGGTCTCAAGACCGCATGAAGCCAACCGGTCCCGAGACTGCATGAAGTTCAAACGGTCCCGAGACCGCATGAAGCCAACCGGTCCCGAGACCGCATGGAGTTCAAACGGTCTCAAGACCGCATGAAGCCAAACGGTCCCAAGACCGCATGGAGTTCATACGGTCTCAAGACCGTTTGAAGCCAAATGGTCTCACAGTCCAAACGGTCTTGAGGTCCCAAATGGTCTTGAGGTCCAAACGGTCTCCAAACCGTTTGGACTTCACTCAAAGCCTATAAATAAGACCCCAAGGGTCCTCCAAAAAAGGGGGGAGATATCTCAGACGCCCAAAGGCTGCCCCTCCAGTTCCAGAGCAATTCCATCCTTCGTCCATTGCCCCAAGGCTGCCAGTTTGAGATCCACGTTCCATCATCAAGCTACCTTCTCTCTCTCTCAACAGCAAAGAAGGTGGGAAGAGAAGGTCCTTCATCAAGTCAACCACGAAGTGCGAAGATCGTTGCTCTCTTCACCAAGGGTTCAACCTTCCCTCCTCCGTGGAGATGATGTTCTTTCTTTCTCTTCTCGCCTCCTTCTTTGTCCTTGACATGAGCGAGTAGTCTCATTCACTAGGGTGCAGGGAGTAGCCCCGCTACCCATGTTTTCATTTCGTGCAATGTAATCTAATTGTTTGCAAATGAGATACTCTCCTTTTCAGTTCAACATCAATCGTTTAATGAATGATAGTTGCTTGATCATCAACTTGTGTTACTTATTATCTTTCGGTATGAATTGTCTATGTTTGTACCCTTAGATCTGAATATCGATTGAATGTTGGTTTTAGATGTATGTAGTCACCATATGTCTGTTTCGGTATCTAGGAGTGCTTTCATGAGTGGAGTAAACTCACCCCCCCATCGTTGCACTTCCATACTATGAAATGGAATCAGTTGACGTATGGAAGTGCAACCTTGGTAAGGTCGAGGAACACATTTCATGAAGGAGTAATGCAAAGCAAGTGACTATTCATTATGGAATGGCTGGCGTTGCAATACTCCACACTTCTCGTAGCTAGTTATCCAAAAGGAAGCTAGGAATACAAGATACTAACTGATTTGACTCTCTTTGCAGGTTGTTTCATTATGTTGCATGTCTTGATCCATGTGTAGCGGTGTGAAACCCGATAACATCCTAGTGGTTTTTAATCATTGTTTACAACCTTAATTTCTACTTTCTTGCTTTACTTTCCTTGCACTTAGCTTAAAACCAAATCAAACTTTTGATCTAAATATCAACTGTTAAGTAGTTAAGTACGACTAAAACATTTTCCATCTTGATTACATCAAGACCGTTGTCCTGAGGATTCGACCCTTAACTATACTACGATAAGACTTCCGCGTGTCTTAGCATACGTGGGTGGAGATCTTACCATAGTACTAGCAAGGCTAAACTTAGGGATTCATCATCTCTAGGATTTTTAGTGGCGTTGCAAAACTCCATTAGTTGTAGAACTGATTCGGTGTCAGGGTGAAATTTCCTCAGCATAGAAATGTGAAACACAGGGTGTAACTTCTGCAACTCTGGAGGTAACTCTAGTCTATAGGCTACCTTTCCAACTTATTCAATGATTGGATAAGGCCCCATAAATCTAGGAGCTAACTTCCCTTTCCTTCCAAAATGAAGGACTCCTTTCCAAAGTGAGACTTTGAGATACACTCTGTCTCCAACCTTGAACTCTAAGGGTTTACGACGTCTGTCAGCATAAGACTTTTGCCTATCCTGTGCAGTCTTAAGTTGTTGTATCACTTTAATCTTCTCTGTCATTTGCTGTACAAGATCAGGTCCTAACAACTGATGTTCACCAGTCTCATACCAACATAAGGGTGATCTACAACGTCTACCATACAAGGCTTCATAAGGTGCCATATCAATACTATGTTGATAGCTATTGTTATAGGCAAACTCTATCAAGCTTAGGTGTAGATCCCAACTTCCAGTAAACTGGAGAACACATGCTCTCAACAAGTCTTCCAAGGTCTGTATAGTCCTTTCTGACTGCCCATCAATCTGTGGATGAAAGGTTGTACTAAACCTTAACTTGGTGCCTAAAGCTCTGTGTAACTTCTCCCAAAAATGACTTGTAAACTGGGGACCTCTGTTGGAAACTATAGAGACAGGAACTCCGTGTAAACACACTATCTCTTGAACATACAGTTGTGATAATCTTTTAGCAGAATAGGTTGTTTTAACAGCTAAGAAATGCGTTGTCTTTGTCAACCTATCAACAATTACCCAAATGGAATCATGTCCTTTGCTTGTCCTGGGTAGGCCAACAACAAAGTCCATGGTCACATGGTCCCACTTCCACTGTGGTATGGGTAAAGGTTGCATTGTTCCTGCAGGATTTTGGTGTTCAACCTTAACTTGCTGACACACAGGACACCTCAGAACAAACTCAGCAACATCCTTCTTCATCCCAGGCCACCAATACATATCTTTTAAGTTTCGATACATCTTGGTGCTCCCTGGATGCATAACATACATCGAAGAATGAGCTTCTTCCAGGACTAACTTTCTCAGGTTATCTACATCTGGTACTATCATCCTCCCATGATAGCATGCCACTTGGTCATCTGAATCATGGAAACCATCTCGCTTCTCATCACCATACTCAGATCTGATCTGCTGAACTGCAACATCAACTTGCTGTGCCTCCTTTATCTGCTCTCTTAGGGTAGGTTTAATATGCATTTCAGCTAACAAATCAGCTAACAATGATACCTTCAACTGCACATTGTCTTGCCTTAAAGAGATAAGCATATCTCTCCTAGAGCATACTAAGGAACTTAGTTATGCTCTATCCATGGTTGATGTTGCTGATTTCCTACTCAAGGCATATGCAACCACATTGGCCTTGCCCGGATGGTAATCAATTGTACAGTCGTAGTCCTTGATTAACTCCATCCAGTGACATTGCCTCATGTTAAGCTCATGCTGAGAGAAGATATACTTAAGATTCTTGTGGTCTGTGAAAATCTGGAATGTTTCTCCGTAGAGATAATGTCTCCAAATCTTCAAGGCATGAACCACAACAGCCAACTCTAGATCGTGTGTCGGATAATTCTCCTCGTGTTTCTTAAGCTGTCGGGAAGTGAAAGAAATCACTTGCTTATCCTGCATCAACACGCATCCGAGTCCATTCTTGGAGGCATCACAGAAGACTACATATCCTTTTCCTTGTTTAGGTAGCACAAGCACAAGTGCACTTGTCAACCTCTCCTTCAACAGCTGAACAGATTGTTGACACTTATCACTCCAGGAAAAAGGAACATTTTTCCGGGTTAACTTGGTCAAGGGTAAGGCTATAGAACTGAAGTTCTTAATAAACCTTCGGTAGTAGCCAGCTAACCCCAAGAAACTACGAATCTCCGTCGGTGTCTTCGGTTGTTCCCATTATAGAACAGATTCTACCTTTTTAGGGTCAACACGAATACCCGAGGCAGATACCACATGTCCAAGAAAAGATACTTCCGACAACCAGAACTCACACTTGCTAAACTTAGCATATAGCTTGTGTTCTCTTAGCAAGGTCAAAGCTTGGCGAAGATGTTGTTCATGCTGCTGAGCAGCCTTACTATAGATCAGAATGTCATCTATGAAGACGACAACACACTGATCAAGGAAAGGTCAGAAGACTCTATTCATGAGTTCCATAAATGCAGATGGTGCATTAGTTAGTCCAAACGACATAACTGTGAACTCATAGTGACCATATCTTGTCCTAAAAGCAGACTTAGATATGTCACTGTCCTTAATATGGAGCTGATGATATCCAGACCTTAAGTCTATCTTTGAGAAGACTGTTGCTCCACGCAACTGATCAAAAAGATCATCAATCCTTGGCAGAGGGTACTTATTCTTTATTGTTACTTTATTGAGTTGTCTATAATCAATGCACAACCGCATTGACCCGTCTTTCTTTTTAACAAACAAAACCGGAGCACCCCAAGGTGAAGTACTTGGTCGGATGAAACCCTTCTCAAGTAACTCTTGAAGCTGTTTCTTGAGTTCTACCATTTCGGCAGGCGCCATCCTATACGGTGTCTGGGCTATGGGTTGTGTATTTGGGACCAAATTGATTTCAAAATCAATTTCCCGAGGCAGTGGTATACCGGGAAGTTCTTCAGGAAACACGTCTTCGAATTCCCTGACTATAGGAACTTCAGCAAGGTTGGGACTCTCCTTGGTAGTATCTACCACATGGGCCAAGAATGCATAACATCCTTGCCTCATCAGCTTATCAGCAACCATAGCTGATACAAGACAGGTGGGTAGAATCTTTCTTTCTCCTTGAAAGATCCATGTGTTGCTTTCATCAGCAAACACAGTCAACTTGGATTCACAATCCAAGACAACGCTATACCTTTCCAAGGTATCCATCCCAAGGATTATATCAAATCCTTGCATATCAAGTGGTATAAGGTCCACTTGAATGCGATGATTAGAAAAGAAGAGGATGCAGGGAGAGCATACCTCTTGCAAAACAGTAGACCCACTCAACGGAGTCTCCAACAACAAGCTATCTGTCCTATGACTGACTGTCATATTGCAGTTACGAATCACTCTTCGAGTGATAAAGGAGTGTGTAGCACCCATGTCAATCAAAACAGACACAACGCAGGATTTAGACATATCAGAATATAAAAGTTCCATATGACCTACCACAACCCGTGGATTGACCACTGCATCTGGTGGGTTCATAGCATAGAACCTCGATGTCGCCTGAGGTGGGGTTGGTGCTGATGATCCAGCTTGAGACACTTGTCCACGTCCTCTAGCTGCTCTTTGAGACTGCCTCCTCTGTGATGCCTGTTGACCCTGTCTCTGAGGCTGTGTCACACTGACAGGCCTAAACTGGCGGTCCTTCATCAAGTGTCCCATCTTCCCACAGTTGTAGCAACTTCTCTCCTGTTGTTGTGGTCTCGGTGGTCCAGTAACTCACATTGATGCAAAACTGTGAGTCTCTTGTGGCGGCAGACCTCGTCCTCTACCTCTACTTGGGGACCACTGAGTCTGAGAACTAGATCTGGGTGGTGGAGGGTTAGGTGCAGAGGATCTAGGCTTCTTAAAGTCCCTAGATGAAGAACCCTGGAACTGTAGATATCTCTTTTGGGTTTGCCTTTTCTCGACCACGGATCTCTCTATCCTTCGGACTGACTCAATGAAGGTAGCGAACCTCTCCCGGTTTTCTAAGGCAGACACAGGAGTAGTCATGTCGGCATTCAAACCCTTCTCGAACCTTCTGATCCTTTCTTCTTCTGTGACAGCCATGTGCGGACAGAACCACAACAACTCCATGAACTTAGCTTCATACTCTCTAATGTTCATCATGCCCTACCTCAATCTCTCGAACTGAGAGATCTTCTCGTCCAGGAAGGTCTTTGGAAAATATCTGTGGACAAATTCCCGACGAAAGTCTTCCCACGAGATCTCTATTCCAGGCCTCTTCTGCTCTTCCATGGTCCACCAGTGACCAGCACTTCCTTTGAGAAGATAGACAGCGTGTCTAACCTTCTCAGCATTAGGTATGTTAAAGATTCTAAAAGCTTTCTCCAACTCTGTTAACCACAGATCGGCATCTGCGGGGTCAGCTGTCCCAAAGTATTTGGTAGCTCCGACACGACGAAGTCGCTCGAACGTCTTTCTGATACCTTGTCCTTCCGGCTGGACAGGTGCCCTAGGTGCAGGCATGGGCATCCTGTCGGTGATGTGTGTCATGGCAATCATAAACTGCCCGAACATCGCTTGTACATCTGGGTTACCCATGTCATCTGGGTCAAATTGAGGTGGCTCCCTGGGTGGCTCAGGTACGGGCTGCTCTATTTCTGGGTGCCTTGCACCTTCCTAAGGTGCAACAATGCTACTCTCCTCCACGTGCTCCTCATGTGGCTCAGACATCCTTATATATCTTCTTCTCCTGAGGAGTAGAAGATTCTATTAGATAAGGAAGAAACACTAAGGATAGACTCGACATCCTAAGTCCTATGTCTCTGTAGACTCGGTGAACCTAGAGCTTTGATACCACTTAATTTGTGGGCTCCGATCTCCAAAACCACGATATAAACTCAGCGGAAGCATTCGATTAGCAGCAAAATACAAAAATCAGCAGAAATTAAAACTTTTTGAAATAAGATCTTGAAATCATAAAACTTCTTTCATAGAAAGGAGATAAACTATTTACATCTCTGTAGAATTACTTCTTGAGTAATTATACACAACATGATACAAAATATCAAGAGTCAAAACCAAAATCTCAGACCACTAACTCCAAGGACCTGAGAGTACAGAGACGGCATAGGACTATCTAACTATAAACTCAGCAGTCAGTATCTCCACCTGAGATTCACTGCTGCTTCTGGTGCTGCTGTTGTTGGTATTGATCTCCTGTAGACTGGTTCCTTCGTCCTCGACAACCACCTAAAAAGTTGAAATCTACAGAGTGAGACAATTTTAAATAATTGTCCCAGTGAGAGTTATAACTCTCCACTAGAAGCTTTATAAAGCAATCAAAGAACATTATAGGCAATAAAAGCTTTTAAGGCAATCAACAGCAGATTGACATTAAGTAGAACAACAACATTAGGAAATAATAAAGAACATGTGTACTATGCAGTGTAACATCATTCAAGTATCTCGTAGTTCAACCTAAGCAGATATACTACGCGGTTGATTATGTTTTACAAACATCATTATGCCCTGCGGAGATGAGGTATACCGCTCATACTCCAACCGATCACTATTAAGTTGCATCGGTATCATACCTAGGTCATCAAAAGAGCCGGATTCTTATGACCTCATCTTCCTCAGTCAGAGTGAGGATAAACATGCAGGACGTCCAGTGTCTCTGTTACTATAGCTCACCAGGGTAATCTGGTACTTCGCTATTAGAGTCACAGTGGCATTCTGCACTCTCTTCGCCATCGATAGATTTCTTGTTTATCTCTCATCGATGTGGTACAAAAGATTTCCTCAGGAGAATAATGTTACATCACCCCAGCATAGACACATAGTGAAGGGTTGATGGATTAAGATACATCTACATCAATTCCTACACTAGGATGTAAGGATTTACACATCCATTTCCCCCACATACTCAAAAGTATGTGTAACACCCAGATTTTCATAACACATGAGCGAAAGCAGTAATTTTTTTTTCATCTGGGAGTGTCACAAACATGATAGTCATTGCAATAAAAGCAAATGAAACACTTTGCATTTAAGAAAAATTGATTCATACATAGTTTTGACAAAGGAAACAAGTCATCTAATATACTGTGATAACAAAACCATGCATAAAAAAAGATATCTAAACTCTGGATCGTCTCGGTAGATGGCACCCCACTAGGCAAGCTTGAAAACCTGCTATACCTTTTCTTATTCTTTAAATCTTCCGCTGCTCCAAACCCTGCGGACATCGTGTCCCCAGCCATGCATTGGGAAAAACAGTCATTAGAGTAAGTGGCATGAGTATTCTAAAAATGTACATTACTAAGAGCTAACAATGTTACAAAATATTCTTAGACATTATAAAACTGATAGCAAAAGCTGATTAAAATCTGAAAACATAATATCTCTCGACTTCTTTAACCCTTATCTTTCTACTCTATCTTTTCTGGAGACCTATATCATGGGTCTCATGACCTACACCAAAGTGTCTAGGTCATACTTATCTCATCTGAACTCCTCTCATCACACTCATGGATGAGATTACATACATGCTCTAATCTAAAGTATCTTTTACTTACAATTTTTATCTATTTGTGGCCACCATTATACGATAAGTCCTCCTGAATTGGCGTATCTACGCCCTGAATTGGTGCCGCAACACCTCTGAAATGGCACTACATGCCCTGAATGACACCGAAGTGTCTCTGAATTGGCGTGTCTACGCCCTGAAATGGTGCCGCAACACCTCTGAGTTGGAGTGAACACTCCTCTGAATTGGCAACAACTGCCTCTGAAACGTCCTGGGACTACTGAATGAGGACTTATCATATAATGTCTTATGTGAAGGTTTCAACTTATTTATCTTAAGTCTAAACTTACTTAATTCTTAATCTGAACTGAAGCTGAATACTGATAGCTTTACTGAATACTGAATCTGAACTTATCTTATATTAAACTTGAACACTGAAAACTGAACTTATCTGAAACTGATTACTGAGTACTGAGCATGTATTGAATTCTGAATCTGAATTTAAATCTGAATCTTTTATTCTTAAGGGATAAACTGAATCTACAACGGAATGTGGATATGAGTCTTAATTACTTCATAATTAAGATTTGGTCTAAAACCCTTATCATGTATCTTTATTCAACATCTGGCTACTCACACAGTGAGTAGTCTAAGTCTGAATCTAGATCTATTATTCTTGAATTCTAAACTAAATCCATTATTGGATTTGATCATGTATCTCATTATCTTGGTAAAATTTATTCTAAAACTCTGATTTGGTAAGATTACTTCATTATACCAATTATACCATACATGAGTCTAATGTCTTATGAGACAAGATCTGAAATGAGCATAGAAATACTAAATATACAAAAGTAACTTAAGTAATGTGTATATCTAAAGTATGATATCTGATTCTTGGCAAAACCTCATCTAAATCTGACCTTAATGGACTTAAGTTTTAAAATCATAAATCATAGAATAGAAACCTTAGAAAATCTTAACTTGCATCTTAATCATACTCAAATTAATCTCATTAAGTCTGATCTCAAAACATTTATATGAACTTAAATCTTAAACCTTAAGGTAGAAATCATATAGATTTTCATCGTGCAACTCAATCATGACTTAACATCTCATAATTTGATAATATCATCACAAACTCATGTTACAACATCTTTAATGCCACTAGTACATTTATCCTAGAAATTGGGCCATGGTCTACCATGTGCAACACCCATATTCTCACATCATACTTAACTATTAAACATCAACCTTATTAAGGAATCTATTTCACTTCTTAAATTCTTAGATCGCTACATATATAAGAAACCTTGATGACATGTTCCTATTTGAAATCTCAAAACATGGTTACATCTATATTTAAGAGATATGATAGAACTAGATTTTCTTATCCTTTTTATGAACTTAACTTCATGAGCTAGAATCATTCCATGGTACATCACTACTTAAGGTATTGAGCATATGAACTTCTACAATCATAAGCACATAAAATATTTCTTACATATTTAACTCAGAATGTAGGACATGAAGGTCTTATCTAAGAAGCATGAAAATGTACTTGGTTTGATAAACATAAATACTCATGGGCATGAACCACTTACCTCTTGTGCTGATGATGTCCTTAACTTAGTCTTGATTTCTTGTTCCAAATCTTAATCACCTGGATATAATCAAAGTTTTATAAGTCCAATTACATGTTCCCTCTTTCTATTTCTAAATCTCAAAACCCCATCCTCCTAATTATATATACCAACTTAGGGTTCTTATTTAGACTAAACATAACTTTAATCTGAAATCACCATAAAATATTGGTGTTGAAATAAAATAAACTCTTATTATGTAGTTACTATAATATTTATACTCAACATAAATCGTCTTATGCACTAATATGAACATATACTTCATATAGTGAGAATACTTACCAAATATAGTCACAGATTAGAAAACTTACTGACTTGGTCAGGAAATCAAAATATAATACCAGCATGCTAATAATATTACACCTAATTAGCCATACATATACAACTTATTGTCAAGATAATCATCTATTACCCTCACATAATGGTCACTCAGGTCCAGATCTTAATACAAATATGATAACACAAGAAAATCCATCAAATCTCTATAAGAGTAATCACACAGTGTAGTAAGATCATGTATAAAATATTAGGTCATCTAAAAAAAATCATATCATGGGTGAAATACCCAAAATACCCTTATTAGGGTTTATATCAAAAACATCAATAAAACTTCATATATGAAAGATCAGGGTCTGTATTAATGTTAAACATATCAAAATACACATTCAGTAAAATTTGTATGAATTTCTAAATTCGTTTGCTATTTTTAATCGACCAAACATCAAAATCATATAGTTTTGAATACACTATTTTTAATAAATAACAAATATCAAAATCATAATCAGGAAATATTTTTATGTGATAGTACTCATCATGAGCTTTCTGTACGTATCTTGTTTGATAAAATCCGACTTCCCAATCTCAAGATATGAATTTTGGAAATTACCTCAGTTTGGATCAACCCCAGCCACTGATCTGGGATCCAACGGGCCACGACAGTGGCGCTCCTTCCCTTCTGTACCTTAGCTGATCACGGATCCATTGGATCCGACTTCTTCTTCACCCATGGACCCGAAGAGAACACGGTCCCCTGCTTCTCCCAGCGCATGCCGCCGCCGCCGCGTGGGTTGCCTTCGGCGACCCCAAACTCGGCGCTGAGGTCGCCGTCCTAGAAGGTGATTGCGCCAATGGATTCCTCTGGGCTTTCATGCCATGGGCGGCGCCATCTTGGTGAAAAAAAGAGGTCTAGACTAAAGATCCCCTAACCGGACCTCACAACCACTGTGTTCCTCTTCCTCCTTCGTTCTCCCTCTCCATCTCCCAGTCTCCATCCAAACCCTAGATTTAGGTTCGACTAACCCTCACGGTCTAAGAAAATCGACTTTTATAAGGTTTTGCCCTCCAGATCTTGGGCAAGTATCCCCCGCTTGGGGGACTCTGTTTGGGTCTGAAAACAGGGGCGCGGCTCTCAGTCCGCGAGGACTGGGTCGCCCCCTTTTTATTTTCTTTTTCTTCTTCTTTTTGATAAAAGTCCAAATATAAGAAATATTTATACAGCCCATTTTATAGCTCAGTTTGACTTCAAATTTTGGGGTAATTACTATATTATCATCAACTTCATATGAGCAAGATTTGAAGTAACAACTATCTATACAAACACTCCAAACATGTATTTTCAATAAAAACATTATAATTACTAATTTAATTACCTAGGCCACTATATACATCAAAATCATCTGAAATTTCTTCCAGCATCTTATACTCTAATTATTATTCTACTAAAAATATTTTGAGCATTTATTATGACCATAAAATACTTAATTCTAAATTTGTACCCCAAGGACCTATTTGTAGAACTTAATTAATCCAATAAGGTTGGAATTGGGCTCTAGGGCACATGGCCCAACCCTTAGTATTTCAAAGGGTCCATGAGCTTGAGTGTATTCTAAAACATGAAAGTAAGTCATCAAACCATATAATTTCTAAATTGAAGTCCATGTATAACACATGTGATCAATATTTCTTAGTTACATAACAGGAAGACCTAAGCTAGGTCTAAGGCTCTCAAGTCATGAACTGGACTCATCATATTATATATTTGTCACCTTATTGTCCATAGGAACAATTCATTTATACTCATATACAACTGACTACAATCATACACATTAAAGTCATTATGTGTGTATCAGATGATTTGTATTACACATTTTGTGAACTTTTGCGTACCTAACCATGGTTAGTTCATCACGTCCCTTGGCATGCCTTTACTAGGAAACCCCACATTAATAGCTTACTTTAGCTATGAAATTGAGGATGTTACAATTCTACCCACCTTGAAATAAATTTCGTCCTCGAAATTTCTCTAGGCTACCACCCACCTTAGGGTTCCGCTTATCTCTTGATTTATTGATGATTAAAATATGAAAGTACACTTATGTTCAAAATTTTGCATGAAGAGAGACGTTTAATGTATTTCAAAAATATTTATGTGAGCATTATCTATTACCTTGGTCTACTTCTCAACTCATACTTAGGGTTTGTAAAATTAAACTTGGATTTATACTTAGGGCATCCATCTCAACCTTGTCATGACTTTCTAACATTAGTTGTACATGACTGTCTAATCTAAGGTCCTTCAGGTAACTCCTACATTCCTAGATATGTGGTGATCAGGCACATAACTAGAGATGTGGGATCCTGAGATGCTATCTCTCACTCACCCACTAATACATGTGTCCCATACCACATGGACCAGTAAGAAATGAGAGATGCATAAAAGGTCTACTGCTTAAGACATCCCTCTTCAATCCTCAATTGGCTGGCCATAACCATTGAGAATGAAGAGGTTATCTCATTAGCTAGGTTTAGGTTGCTAATTTAGATCTAAACTAGGTTCACTTCTGCCTCTAAGATATCTATCTATTCTGATCTTAAGCCTCTTAATCACTCTAGGTTATGGTATTCTTCCTTTGGAATCTATCCCTAAACCTTGATCTTACCTCTCCACTTTAGGGTGACTATGAGAATCATGTTTGCCTAGTGGCCATTTACCAAATTGCTCTGATACCATATTGTAACACCCAGATTTTCATAACACATGAGCGAAAGCAGTAATTTTTTTTTTCATCTGGGAGTGTCACAAACATGATAGTCATTGCAATAAAAGCAAATGAAACACTTTGCATTTAAGAAAAATTGATTCATACATAGTTTTGACAAAGGAAACAAGTCATCTAATATACTGTGATAACAAAACCATGCATAAAAAAAGATATCTAAACTCTGGATCGTCTCGGTAGATGGCACCCCACTAGGCAAGCTTGAAAACCTGCTATACCTTTTCTTATTCTTTAAATCTTCCGCTGCTCCAAACCCTGCGGACATCGCGTCCCCAGCCATGCATTGGGAAAAACAGTCATTAGAGTAAGTGGCATGAGTATTCTAAAAATGTACATTACTAAGAGCTAACAATGTTACAAAATATTCTTAGACATTATAAAACTGATAGCAAAAGCTGATTAAAATCTGAAAACATAATATCTCTCGACTTCTTTAACCCTTATCTTTCTACTCTATCTTTTCTGGAGACCTATATCATGGGTCTCATGACCTACACCAAAGTGTCTAGGTCATACTTATCTCATCTGAACTCCTCTCATCACACTCATGGATGAGATTACATACATGCTCTAATCTAAAGTATCTTTTACTTACAATTTTTATCTATTTGTGGCCACCATTATACGATAAGTCCTCCTGAATTGGCGTATCTACGCCCTGAATTGGTGCCGCAACACCTCTGAAATGGCACTACATGCCCTGAATGACACCGAAGTGTCTCTGAATTGGCGTGTCTACGCCCTGAAATGGTGCCGCAACACCTCTGAGCTGGAGTGAACACTCCTCTGAATTGGCAACAACTGCCTCTGAAACGTCCTGGGACTACTGAATGAGGACTTATCATATAATGTCTTATGTGAAGGTTTCAACTTATTTATCTTAAGTCTAAACTTACTTAATTCTTAATCTGAACTGAAGCTGAATACTGATAGCTTTACTGAATACTGAATCTGAACTTATCTTATATTAAACTTGAACACTGAAAACTGAACTTATCTGAAACTGATTACTGAGTACTGAGCATGTATTGAATTCTGAATCTGAATTTAAATCTGAATCTTTTATTCTTAAGGGATAAACTGAATCTACAACGGAATGTGGATATGAGTCTTAATTACTTCATAATTAAGATTTGGTCTAAAACCCTTATCATGTATCTTTATTCAACATTTGGCTACTCACACAGTGAGTAGTCTAAGTCTGAATCTAGATCTATTATTCTTGAATTCTAAACTAAATCCATTATTGGATTTGATCATGTATCTCATTATCTTGGTAAAATTTATTCTAAAACTCTGATTTGGTAAGATTACTTCATTATACCAATTATACCATACATGAGTCTAATGTCTTATGAGACAAGATCTGAAATGAGCATAGAAATACTAAATATACAAAAGTAACTTAAGTAATGTGTATATCTAAAGTATGATATCTGATTCTTGGCAAAACCTCATCTAAATCTGACCTTAATGGACTTAAGTTTTAAAATCATAAATCATAGAATAGAAACCTTAGAAAATCTTAACTTGCATCTTAATCATACTCAAATTAATCTCATTAAGTCTGATCTCAAAACATTTATATGAACTTAAATCTTAAACCTTAAGGTAGAAATCATATAGATTCTCATCGTGCAACTCAATCATGACTTAACATCTCATAATTTGATAATATCATCACAAACTCATGTTACAACATCTTTAATGCCACTAGTACATTTATCCTAGAAATTGGGCCATGGTCTACCATGTGCAACACCCATATTCTCACATCATACTTAACTATTAAACATCAACCTTATTAAGGAATTTATTTCACTTCTTAAATTCTTAGATCGCTACATATATAAGAAACCTTGATGACATGTTCCTATTTGAAATCTCAAAACATGGTTACATCTATATTTAAGAGATATGATAGAACTAGATTTTCTTATCCTTTTTATGAACTTAACTTCATGAGCTAGAATCATTCCATGGCACATCACTACTTAAGGTATTGAGCATATGAACTTCTACAATCATAAGCACATAAAATATTTCTTACATATTTAACTCAGAATGTAGGACATGAAGGTCTTATCTAAGAAGCATGAAAATGTACTTGGTTTGATAAAAATAAATACTCATGGGCATGAACCACTTACCTCTTGTGCTGATGATGTCCTTAACTTAGTCTTGATTTCTTGTTCCAAATCTTAATCACCTGGATATAATCAAAGTTTTATAAGTCCAATTACATGTTCCCTCTTTCTATTTCTAAATCTCAAAACCCCATCCTCCTAATTATATATACCAACTTAGGGTTCTTATTTAGACTAAACATAACTTTAATCTGAAATCACCATAAAATATTGGTGTTGAAATAAAATAAACTCTTATTATGTAGTTACTATAATATTTATACTCAACATAAATCGTCTTATGCACTAATATGAACATATACTTCATATAGTGAGAATACTTACCAAATATAGTCACAGATTAGAAAACTTACTGACTTGGTCAGGAAATCAAAATATAATACCAGCATGCTAATAATATTACACCTAATTAGCCATACATATACAACTTATTGTCAAGATAATCATCTATTACCCTCACATAATGGTCACTCAGGTCCAGATCTTAATACAAATATGATAACACAAGAAAATCCATCAAATCTCTATAAGAGTAATCACACAGTGTAGTAAGATCATGTATAAAATATTAGGTCATCTAAAAAAAATCATATCATGGGTGAAATACCCAAAATACCCTTATTAGGGTTTATATCAAAAACATCAATAAAACTTCATATATGAAAGATCAGGGTCTGTATTAATGTTAAACATATCAAAATACACATTCAGTAAAATTTGTATGAATTTCTAAATTCGTTTGCTATTTTTAATCGACCAAACATCAAAATCATATAGTTTTGAATACACTATTTTTAATAAATAACAAATATCAAAATCATAATCAGGAAATATTTTTATGTGATAGTACTCATCATGAGCTTTCTGTACGTATCTTGTTTGATAAAATCCGACTTCCCAATCTCAAGATATGAATTTTGGAAATTACCTCAGTTTGGATCAACCCCAGCCACTGATCTGGGATCCAACGGGCCACGACAGTGGCGCTCCTTCCCTTCTGTACCTTAGCTGATCACGGATCCATTGGATCCGACTTCTTCTTCACCCATGGACCCGAAGAGAACACGGTCCCCTGCTTCTCCCAGCGCATGCCGCCGCCGCCGCGTGGGTTGCCTTCGGCGACCCCAAACTCGGCGCTGAGGTCGCCGTCCTAGAAGGTGATTGCGCCAATGGATTCCTCTGGGCTTTCATGCCATGGGCGGCGCCATCTTGGTGAAAAAAAGAGGTCTAGACTAAAGATCCCCTAACCGGACCTCACAACCACTGTGTTCCTCTTCCTCCTTCGTTCTCCCTCTCCATCTCCCAGTCTCCATCCAAACCCTAGATTTAGGTTCGACTAACCCTCACGGTCTAAGAAAATCGACTTTTATAAGGTTTTGCCCTCCAGATCTTGGGCAAGTATCCCCCGCTTGGGGGACTCTGTTTGGGTCTGAAAACAGGGGCGCGGCTCTCAGTCCGCGAGGACTGGGTCGCCCCCTTTTTATTTTCTTTTTCTTCTTCTTTTTGATAAAAGTCCAAATATAAGAAATATTTATACAGCCCATTTTATAGCTCAGTTTGACTTCAAATTTTGGGGTAATTACTATATTATCATCAACTTCATATGAGCAAGATTTGAAGTAACAACTATCTATACAAACACTCCAAACATGTATTTTCAATAAAAACATTATAATTACTAATTTAATTACCTAGGCCACTATATACATCAAAATCATCTGAAATTTCTTCCAGCATCTTATACTCTAATTATTATTCTACTAAAAATATTTTGAGCATTTATTATGACCATAAAATACTTAATTCTAAATTTGTACCCCAAGGACCTATTTGTAGAACTTAATTAATCCAATAAGGTTGGAATTGGGCTCTAGGGCACATGGCCCAACCCTTAGTATTTCAAAGGGTCCATGAGCTTGAGTGTATTCTAAAACATGAAAGTAAGTCATCAAACCATATAATTTCTAAATTGAAGTCCATGTATAACACATGTGATCAATATTTCTTAGTTACATAACAGGAAGACCTAAGCTAGGTCTAAGGCTCTCAAGTCATGAACTGGACTCATCATATTATATATTTGTCACCTTATTGTCCATAGGAACAATTCATTTATACTCATATACAACTGACTACAATCATACACATTAAAGTCATTATGTGTGTATCAGATGATTTGTATTACACATTTTGTGAACTTTTGCGTACCTAACCATGGTTAGTTCATCACGTCCCTTGGCATGCCTTTACTAGGAAACCCCACATTAATAGCTTACTTTAGCTATGAAATTGAGGATGTTACAATTCTACCCACCTTGAAATAAATTTCGTCCTCGAAATTTCTCTAGGCTACCACCCACCTTAGGGTTCCGCTTATCTCTTGATTTATTGATGATTAAAATATGAAAGTACACTTATGTTCAAAATTTTGCATGAAGAGAGACGTTTAATGTATTTCAAAAATATTTATGTGAGCATTATCTATTACCTTGGTCTACTTCTCAACTCATACTTAGGGTTTGTAAAATTAAACTTGGATTTATACTTAGGGCATCCATCTCAACCTTGTCATGACTTTCTAACATTAGTTGTACATGACTGTCTAATCTAAGGTCCTTCAGGTAACTCCTACATTCCTAGATATGTGGTGATCAGGCACATAACTAGAGATGTGGGATCCTGAGATGCTATCTCTCACTCACCCACTAATACATGTGTCCCATACCACATGGACCAGTAAGAAATGAGAGATGCATAAAAGGTCTACTGCTTAAGACATCCCTCTTCAATCCTCAATTGGCTGGCCATAACCATTGAGAATGAAGAGGTTATCTCATTAGCTAGGTTTAGGTTGCTAATTTAGATCTAAACTAGGTTCACTTCTGCCTCTAAGATATCTATCTATTCTGATCTTAAGCCTCTTAATCACTCTAGGTTATGGTATTCTTCCTTTGGAATCTATCCCTAAACCTTGATCTTACCTCTCCACTTTAGGGTGACTATGAGAATCATGTTTGCCTAGTGGCCATTTACCAAATTGCTCTGATACCATATTGTAACACCCAGATTTTCATAACACATGAGCGAAAGCAGTAATTTTTTTTTTCATCTGGGAGTGTCACAAACATGATAGTCATTGCAATAAAAGCAAATGAAACACTTTGCATGAAAGAAAAATTGATTCATACATAGTTTTGACAAAGGAAACAAGTCATCTAATATACTGTGATAACAAAACCATGCATAAAAAAAGATATCTAAACTCTGGATCGTCTCGGTAGATGGCACCCCACTAGGCAAGCTTGAAAACCTGCTATACCTTTTCTTATTCTTTAAATCTTCCGCTGCTCCAAACCCTGCGGACATCGCGTCCCCAGCCATGCATTGGGAAAAACAGTCATTAGAGTAAGTGGCATGAGTATTCTAAAAATGTACATTACTAAGAGCTAACAATGTTACAAAATATTCTTAGACATTATAAAACTGATAGCAAAAGCTGATTAAAATCTGAAAACATAATATCTCTCGATTTCTTTAACCCTTATCTTTCTACTCTATCTTTTCTGGAGACCTATATCATGGGTCTCATGACCTACACCAAAGTGTCTAGGTCATACTTATCTCATCTGAACTCCTCTCATCACACTCATGGATGAGATTACATACATGCTCTAATCTAAAGTATCTTTTACTTACAATTTTTATCTATTTGTGGCCACCATTATACGATAAGTCCTCCTGAATTGGCGTATCTACGCCCTGAATTGGTGCCGCAACACCTCTGAAATGGCACTACATGCCCTGAATGACACCGAAGTGTCTCTGAATTGGCGTGTCTACGCCCTGAAATGGTGCCGCAACACCTCTGAGTTGGAGTGAACACTCCTCTGAATTGGCAACAACTGCCTCTGAAACGTCCTGGGACTACTGAATGAGGACTTATCATATAATGTCTTATGTGAAGGTTTCAACTTATTTATCTTAAGTCTAAACTTACTTAATTCTTAATCTGAACTGAAGCTGAATACTGATAGCTTTACTGAATACTGAATCTGAACTTATCTTATATTAAACTTGAACACTGAAAACTGAACTTATCTGAAACTGATTACTGAGTACTGAGCATGTATTGAATTCTGAATCTGAATTTAAATCTGAATCTTTTATTCTTAAGGGATAAACTGAATCTACAACGGAATGTGGATATGAGTCTTAATTACTTCATAATTAAGATTTGGTCTAAAACCCTTATCATGTATCTTTATTCAACATCTGGCTACTCACACAGTGAGTAGTCTAAGTCTGAATCTAGATCTATTATTCTTGAATTCTAAACTAAATCCATTATTGGATTTGATCATGTATCTCATTATCTTGGTAAAATTTATTCTAAAACTCTGATTTGGTAAGATTACTTCATTATACCAATTATACCATACATGAGTCTAATGTCTTATGAGACAAGATCTGAAATGAGCATAGAAATACTAAATATACAAAAGTAACTTAAGTAATGTGTATATCTAAAGTATGATATCTGATTCTTGGCAAAACCTCATCTAAATCTGACCTTAATGGACTTAAGTTTTAAAATCATAAATCATAGAATAGAAACCTTAGAAAATCTTAACTTGCATCTTAATCATACTCAAATTAATCTCATTAAGTCTGATCTCAAAACATTTATATGAACTTAAATCTTAAACCTTAAGGTAGAAATCATATAGATTCTCATCGTGCAACTCAATCATGACTTAACATCTCATAATTTGATAATATCATCACAAACTCATGTTACAACATCTTTAATGCCACTAGTACATTTATCCTAGAAATTGGGCCATGGTCTACCATGTGCAACACCCATATTCTCACATCATACTTAACTATTAAACATCAACCTTATTAAGGAATCTATTTCACTTCTTAAATTCTTAGATCGCTACATATATAAGAAACCTTGATGACATGTTCCTATTTGAAATCTCAAAACATGGTTACATCTATATTTAAGAGATATGATAGAACTAGATTTTCTTATCCTTTTTATGAACTTAACTTCATGAGCTAGAATCATTCCATGGCACATCACTACTTAAGGTATTGAGCATATGAACTTCTACAATCATAAGCACATAAAATATTTCTTACATATTTAACTCAGAATGTAGGACATGAAGGTCTTATCTAAGAAGCATGAAAATGTACTTGGTTTGATAAACATAAATACTCATGGGCATGAACCACTTACCTCTTGTGCTGATGATGTCCTTAACTTAGTCTTGATTTCTTGTTCCAAATCTTAATCACCTGGATATAATCAAAGTTTTATAAGTCCAATTACATGTTCCCTCTTTCTATTTCTAAATCTCAAAACCCCATCCTCCTAATTATATATACCAACTTAGGGTTCTTATTTAGACTAAACATAACTTTAATCTGAAATCACCATAAAATATTGGTGTTGAAATAAAATAAACTCTTATTATGTAGTTACTATAATATTTATACTCAACATAAATCGTCTTATGCACTAATATGAACATATACTTCATATAGTGAGAATACTTACCAAATATAGTCACAGATTAGAAAACTTACTGACTTGGTCAGGAAATCAAAATATAATACCAGCATGCTAATAATATTACACCTAATTAGCCATACATATACAACTTATTGTCAAGATAATCATCTATTACCCTCACATAATGGTCACTCAGGTCCAGATCTTAATACAAATATGATAACACAAGAAAATCCATCAAATCTCTATAAGAGTAATCACACAGTGTAGTAAGATCATGTATAAAATATTAGGTCATCTAAAAAAAATCATATCATGGGTGAAATACCCAAAATACCCTTATTAGGGTTTATATCAAAAACATCAATAAAACTTCATATATGAAAGATCAGGGTCTGTATTAATGTTAAACATATCAAAATACACATTCAGTAAAATTTGTATGAATTTCTAAATTCGTTTGCTATTTTTAATCGACCAAACATCAAAATCATATAGTTTTGAATACACTATTTTTAATAAATAACAAATATCAAAATCATAATCAGGAAATATTTTTATGTGATAGTACTCATCATGAGCTTTCTGTACGTATCTTGTTTGATAAAATCCGACTTCCCAATCTCAAGATATGAATTTTGGAAATTACCTCAGTTTGGATCAACCCCAGCCACTGATCTGGGATCCAACGGGCCACGACAGTGGCGCTCCTTCCCTTCTGTACCTTAGCTGATCACGGATCCATTGGATCCGACTTCTTCTTCACCCATGGACCCGAAGAGAACACGGTCCCCTGCTTCTCCCAGCGCATGCCGCCGCCGCCGCGTGGGTTGCCTTCGGCGACCCCAAACTCGGCGCTGAGGTCGCCGTCCTAGAAGGTGATTGCGCCAATGGATTCCTCTGGGCTTTCATGCCATGGGCGGCGCCATCTTGGTGAAAAAAAGAGGTCTAGACTAAAGATCCCCTAACCGGACCTCACAACCACTGTGTTCCTCTTCCTCCTTCGTTCTCCCTCTCCATCTCCCAGTCTCCATCCAAACCCTAGATTTAGGTTCGACTAACCCTCACGGTCTAAGAAAATCGACTTTTATAAGGTTTTGCCCTCCAGATCTTGGGCAAGTATCCCCCGCTTGGGGGACTCTGTTTGGGTCTGAAAACAGGGGCGCGGCTCTCAGTCCGCGAGGACTGGGTCGCCCCCTTTTTATTTTCTTTTTCTTCTTCTTTTTGATAAAAGTCCAAATATAAGAAATATTTATACAGCCCATTTTATAGCTCAGTTTGACTTCAAATTTTGGGGTAATTACTATATTATCATCAACTTCATATGAGCAAGATTTGAAGTAACAACTATCTATACAAACACTCCAAACATGTATTTTCAATAAAAACATTATAATTACTAATTTAATTACCTAGGCCACTATATACATCAAAATCATCTGAAATTTCTTCCAGCATCTTATACTCTAATTATTATTCTACTAAAAATATTTTGAGCATTTATTATGACCATAAAATACTTAATTCTAAATTTGTACCCCAAGGACCTATTTGTAGAACTTAATTAATCCAATAAGGTTGGAATTGGGCTCTAGGGCACATGGCCCAACCCTTAGTATTTCAAAGGGTCCATGAGCTTGAGTGTATTCTAAAACATGAAAGTAAGTCATCAAACCATATAATTTCTAAATTGAAGTCCATGTATAACACATGTGATCAATATTTCTTAGTTACATAACAGGAAGACCTAAGCTAGGTCTAAGGCTCTCAAGTCATGAACTGGACTCATCATATTATATATTTGTCACCTTATTGTCCATAGGAACAATTCATTTATACTCATATACAACTGACTACAATCATACACATTAAAGTCATTATGTGTGTATCAGATGATTTGTATTACACATTTTGTGAACTTTTGCGTACCTAACCATGGTTAGTTCATCACGTCCCTTGGCATGCCTTTACTAGGAAACCCCACATTAATAGCTTACTTTAGCTATGAAATTGAGGATGTTACAGTATGTGATCCAGGAGTTCCCTTAGGAAAACCTGTTTCACCATCATATAACTTCTGACAATGATGGATCTATGATTAGGGCTCTACATGGTATGGTTATACTTGATTAGTTAGGTACATTTCAGTATTCTTTTAACATTATACATGTTCTCAAGCATTAATCATTAGCATAGCAGCTATGAAGGTAGAATACTAAATGTAACAAGTCTAACTCTCATCAATTATCACTTCTTAATCATCTCATCACAAGTCATCAAATAAGCATGACCTTGATGATACACATGGCTCTCGTAACCTAACAATCTCATAAGATGCCACTTACTAGGCAACATGGTATTTCACTATTCATAAAGCTAATAACATGCTTTCAATGAATATGGTATCATAATACTTACCTGGATATGATCATCCTCATATAAAACCTACATGGTTAATTCAACTGATAATAGTAAGAAATTCATTTCAAGAGTTGTACCTTCCTACTCCTACAAGAGTTAGGTTCCCTGATTTCTCATCAATTAGGGTTTACTATTTACATTACATGTTATCACCCTAGAATTAGGGTTTACTATTCACCTCATGGTGAATTGAACTCATAACATCATCATGTATGAGAATCATCATCATTAATGCCTTCAAATTAGGTTAAGATTTATCACTTATCATAATTAGGGTTTCAATGATCTCACATAAGTGGATCATACCCTAATCCTGCATATTCATGTACATTGAAGGTATTTTACTTGAGTTTCAACCATAAATGGTACTTTCTCTCTCCTCTTACTAATAGGTGGTGATTACATCACTCTAGATTAGGTTGGGTTAAGTCCTCATTGATTAACATAAGCCAAATCACCACTAACATCTCATTAGGGTTTGATTAAAACAAGGTATCACTTAATTTGAACCCTTCAAGGGCATATTGGTAAAATACAACATTGATCACCATCATGGGTCAATTCATTAGTCACTTAGTCCCTTAATGTCCTAGGGTACCATTAGGGTTTAGATTAGACCACCATTGGACCAAAAACACCTTTAAACGATTAAGCATAATCAGCCCTAAAAGTCTCCAAACGGTTTCAACCTTCAACCTCCAAACGGTCTTGAGACCGTTTGGGGGCGTTGACCATTTGGATAGTTTGACCTTCAAGACCGCATGGATCACCAAGACTGCATGGGACACCAAGACCGCATGGGTGTGTTGACCGTTTGGGAAAGTTGACCTCCAAACCGTTTGAAGCTATGCGACTTGAAACCGTTTGATCTTAAACGATCTTGAGATCGATTGGTCCAAACAACCTTGAGATCGTTTGAGCCCAAATAGTCTTGAGACCGTTTGGTCCAAATGGGCTCAAACCGCTTGGACCTCAAAAGTGATTCAAAGGTTATGATCGATTGGGATATCTTATGTTGAAGCCTTCAATTGGCCATAACCTTGTTAACCACTTATAAATTGCGTCAATTAGGATTAGCCTTAATCAATTGGACATCAAATTGACCCTCAATTGAAAGCCAATTAGGGTTGAATCCAACTCAATTAGGGTTTTCAATCGGATAATCATCAATGTTCAACAATGTGAATCAAATTGAGGTTGAACCCATCAATTGACCTCCAATTGGGCCCAAACTTGGCCCAAACGGTCTGGAGATCGTTTGGAAATCCTCCAAACGGTCTTGAGACCGTTTGCCCAAAGTTTCATCAAAATCCAAGTCGATTGGACAAGGGTTGAACCCTAATTGGGTATAAAATCAGCACTTTTATCAATTCATCAACCTAATGTGATTGGACCCTCAAACCATCAAATTACCTTAAACCTAGACCAAACGGTCTTGGGTTGTCACCAAACAGTCTTGAGACCGTTTGGATGAACCCCCAAATGGTCTTGAGACCGTTTGGGTCCTTCAACCCAAGGTTCACCAAAATCTATCCTTGAAAACAACAAATCAACCCAATTAGGGTTTAGGGGGTTGAAGTGCCTTCAACTTGTGATTGGTTTGGAATTAGGTTATGATTCTTTGTAGAATTTAAATTCAACATATTTGAAACAGACCCTTAAACGGTCTTCCCTTGGTCAACCCTATCAAACGGTCTTGAGACCGTTTGATTCTAAACGGTCTTGCAAGACCGCATGAGATCAAACGGTTTGAGACTGTTTGATTTCAAACGATTTGCAAACCGTTTAGACCAAAGGGTCCAAGGTCGTTTGATAAAGTTGCCTAGGAATTCACGCCCATAATCTTCAACCTCTGTTCAGGTCAGTTACTCCACGGATTGTTTTCAAAAGTGCAAGGAAGAATGGGGAAGAAGAAGAACTAAGCATAAATTGCAAGAACATAGATATGCATAATAAAGCAAGAAGTTTAGAGTTATAAAACCCGCCTCAAATGTTGTTCCTAGAGCTCCAATCTTCCAAGCTTCAAGCCTCTAATGGTGTCTTGAGCTCCACAGGTTGGCCAAAGGTGATTCTCCAAGGAAAAGATGGAGATGGTCGGCTAGAACAAAGAACCTAAGTAAGTTAACCATAAAACCAACCTTATACAAGGATTTCCTCCAAGAATCTGAGCTAGAAGATGGTTTCTTCTCACCTTAGACTAGTTGGTCATCTCCTTGATCTCCAGAGCTCTGCCTTGGTTGGTTGAGCAAGATGAGAAATGAAGAAGAGAAAGGGTACGTTTACTTGGTTTGCAAAGGAATAAGCTTATATAGTTTAGGTTGATTTTCACCATAAGGACCTCTAAACCATATATTTCTCATCTAAGTCCCTCCTTCTTTCTAAGGTAAGTCCAAACCATAATAAATTAAGCAAAGCCCATCAAAACTCAAGATTTAAGGGTAAAGAAAACCAATATGCAACTAAGGTACTTATATGAAGGGTCTCCTTAGTCATACTAGGTGAATTTTATGCACAAAGATCATTCTTCTTATCTGATTATTCATTAAAGTGCCCCTTTCATCATTTCTATTCTAAATGATGTCAATAGTCATAAAAGATATTCTAGAAGGTGTATTTTACAAGTTGCACCCCACATTTTGGGTAAATTGCACTTTACTCCAAAATTAGGGTTTTTAAGCATAAGGATCATTCCACAAGCTGCATTTTGATGCCCAAGCTTGGGAAGTCCATCATATCTCATCATATTCACTCATATGATGTCTCATCCTCAAAGGAACATCTTAACATGTGTAATTTGCAAGTTAATCCCCTTAACTGGGTAATTTGCACATAGGTCCCTGCATTACAAAACAATACTACAACTTTGTTTAAAAAGGGCAAAATTGAAGGTATATGTTCTTGAGGAACTTAATTACATGCCAGGGAGTAATCACAAGTATATAATTACATTTTTAAGCAAAAAATCTAGGGTTAGTTTATAACCCAGGTCAGGGATGTTACATGTGCAATCAATTTTCATGTGTAGGGGTATTGTCACTTTTCTATACCAACTACTCAATCATTTTGTGATTGATGAGAGGGGGTATAGGAGAGAGAGTATGAGTAGAAAGAGTGTGAGATATTATATGTATCATTACATGCTAATCTGATATTTTTGGAGCTTGTTGTTCTTCAACAAATCTGCCTTTTGGATGTCCCACTGGTGCTTCATTCCCACTAAGCATCTTGCTTCCAGTGCATCATTGGTGTATGTCTTTCCTAAAGACATTGTGCTTCTTTGTGTTTATGCCATGATATGCATGTTGTTTGGCTATGTGTTCTACATTTCAGTTAGCTACCACTTTCATGTGGGTGAAGGATCTCAATTACAATATTGATATCAAACATTTCACATTTGTACCAGATTATATACGCCAGGACAAAGCTTGTTGTGCTTTTTCAATCCTCTTGTTCCCTCTGGTGTTAATGATGTTCTAGTTGATCATTCTTGCTACATTCTCACGAGATGGATGGTTGTTTCTGTACATCAGACTTCTCAAAAAGCTCGTAACTTCTAGCCTACAAATTTTGTATCTGCAATGTTGATGTTTCATCCAGTTTTTATCTTCATCGAGCTACTTTAGCTATGTCTTTTATGAGTTGCATATGTTGATATGGCTCTTCCAATGATCGACTTGGATTTCTCCTTGATGGTGTCCTTCATTTCTATCAAGCCCCCAAGGTTAATGTGCTAGATTTATTGAACCAATGTAGCAGTCATAGAATCTCATCCAGTTTGTGTACATGCCACATTATGCACGTATGTGGTCTTATGAGCTAATTCCACATTTTGGGATAACCCTGTTTGCTCTACTTAAGTATGTTGCTTAGCTCCTTGCTCTAATCATCTGAGATGTAATTAGGGTATTTTGGAAGCTTAAGTTCCTTGTTTGAGCTTGTTTGGTTGATGCTTGTGTTTTGTGGAGAGGTTTTGGTGCAAATTGCAATTCACCCAGGATAAGGGTTTATGTGCAAGTTTGCTACCTCTAGTGTGTTCCTTCTCTCTCTTGGCATCAACTAAAGGAAAGAGAAAGAGATGGGCATCTTGTTGAACCTTGGATGAGTGGTGACATCCTTGGTGGTGTTTTGGACACATATTTGAGGTGTATCTTACACCTAGAGGTGTTGTCTCAGGCTTGAGAGCCTTAAGGAGGCATTGCATCGGTTTGGGGATGTCATGAGGGGCATCCTATAAATTTGTGGTGCTTAGGGTTTACCCCTATTGATTTGTGAAGAAAGGTAGAGATGTGTATCGGCCATGACCTAGGAAGGTGACCTAGTGGGCGAGACATGGACCTTATCACCTTGTTGCATGGTGTTGCATGTGGATCCTTCTTTGTGTACATGTGTCATCTAGGGTTCTAAGGTGGTGACACCTTCCCCTTTCTCTCGCTTTCATCTCCCTTGTATATATATCTCTTTCTTTCCATGCAAGAGAAACCTTTTGGTTATTTTTGCATTCTCTCCATGGTGGCCGATCTTGAACTTGAGGAGTACTCCCCCTTAGAGCTTGGTGGATGAGCCTAAGCTTATGGTATTCTCTTTCATCTTCTTCCTTGGTAATCCATGATCTTTATCTCTTCTTTCTCTCCTTCTTTCTTCTTCTCAGTCGTGGACCTTGGTTATCTCCTTTCCCTCTCATGATCTCTTAACCATGGTTCCATCTTCTCTCTTGGAGGTGTTGTGGTAATCAAACTTGGATGATCTTTTCTACCTTGGATCTTAGAGCTTGGTGGTGATCCTTAAGGTAGGTTATATAACTCTAAACCCTCTTTGTTATGATCACCTCTACTGGTTATGTTGTTATTTATCCTTGGCTCATTATCTCTTGCATACTAGTAACTTTTCTTGGTAGCTTGGCATTCTGTTTGGGGAAAAGAACTTTGCTTAGTTGCTTCTTTGTGTTGCACTTTCCTTTGCCTTGCTAGTAATGTCATCTTGAGGTTGAAGATGAGGTGGTCGATATGCTTTTATGGCCGATATGCTTGTAGAGGTTGATAGGTAGGTTAGGCTGATGTGTTTGGGTGGTCGTCACGACCTGTGATGCCCCTGGCCATTACCCTTTGTGATAGGTCGTCATGACCTTGAGAGGTCTAGATCGACACTCTTCGGTAGCATTCAGGTCGTTATGCCTTATGCTCAAGTAAACAGTGAGGTGTTATGACAATGTGTGACGTGGAGCGATAGCCGTCACTGTTAGTCATTACCCTTGGGTGCGTTGCTTGGAGAGATGAGTGTTTCCTGCCATGCTTTGGTCGTCAAACCTGATAAGGGTGGATGCCTAACATCCCTGACGAACCGTTATGCCTTGATGCGTTGTTGAGCCTATTGCGGTGGAGGCGTTGTTGCCCGATATGTCTAGGGTTGCGTTGCTTGACACACATATAGTCCATTGCAATGTCGTGTTAACCTGATATTCTGACGCATGTTATGCCTTGATGGCGCTTCCCCGATACACCTTGTTGTCTGACACCCTCTCCTTCAGGTGTTGCACCTGATACACACATAGTGATGCCTAAATCGAAACACACCTTGGGTAGGTAGGCCAATACCCTACCTTAGTGTGGTTTCTCGACACCTTTGAAGGACAATCAGATGCCCTATCTTGAAATGCTAGTCGATACCTTGTGGTGGTGGTTGAGACACACCATGTTGATGCTAGGGCCACATGGTATGGTGTGATACCCTATGAAGTAATTATATGTATGATGTGAGAGCTATGTTTCTATACCTCATAACATGTTTTATAATGATAATAAGAAACATGCTTCTATGTCTCATAACACATCTTATAATGATGATGAAAATGATAATATAAGGGTGGTTGTTGATCCAACCTTGTAAACCCTAACCGGGTAAAGTGAAACCCTAATTGTAATGATGTAAAATGTATGGCATGAGTCCTATGAGATGATGATGTTGATGATGTATAGCCTTCTTGTTATCAATTTCTAATCATGCAGGTGATACCAATTGATGTATATAGCCTTGTATGAGCTATGGTGGTTATGATCTGTTTGAATGGGCCTTCTGAGGCAAAAAAATGTTGTTGATACTCTCAAAAGAGGAATAAATGATCTTATAACCTATTGATGGCTTGCTGCCTTGCATGAGATATTTTCCTCAGTGATTAGAAGAGGGGTTGTCACCCCAAGATATGTGGTCCTTGTGATAGACATAGGTTGAAAATAAACATGAGGTAACGAGATCACACCTATTATGTTTCAGTATGTTCTGGTGACAAGTTATGCCCTTGTTTATGTAGATCTTGTCTAGAGGTTGTACGTTGTAACTTGATTGATGTTGGAAGATGCTTAAATTTGTCCAATTAATTGATTGGAATCTAATAGTATAGTTTGCCATGTGCCATAGATCCATCCAATGTCAGCACTTGTTGAATAGTGAAACGAGTTTAACTCAGAGTGCATATTGTTGAATATGTGGGGTGCAAAGTATATATATATATATATATATGGGGGGATTGGCTATGGTCATACCCCAATAAGAGTACAACTAGGGTTGTAGATCAATTTGAGATACACGAATGGTTGCGGTCATATCCTAATAAAGAGTACGGCTACGGTTGTAACTCACCAGTGTCATGACCTGTACCAAGGCGGGATAGATATGTACAGCTAGACTATAAGTCGTTGACAGAAGTCTGACTAGTGATGTTATTATCAATATTCTCATACTGATCGAGGGTATGAGCTCGTGGATTCTGGATCTTCTACTAGACCTTATATGCATCTGATTTCAACTTATCAAGACGTCGGTTGGATTTGGGTGGTACGACTTAAATTCTTGGGGCATAATAAAATACATAATCGGCCGTGTAGTATAATTGTATAGGATCAAAATACAAAAACATTGGATGAGGCCTTGCTTGATCTTTATACAATGTTGTTGAGAGGAAATATACATGTTTTTCATATTCCTTTTAAATTATTAAGATGACTCATAAATTCAACAGTAATTGCCTTTTTGTTAAAATTGAATACATGCTTCACACAGTTGAAATTATAATGTTGCTTAGTTTATCTTATGTGATGATAATAGAGTTGGTGGTGAGTTATATCTCGTGCTGAGATTTGAAATCTCACCCTGTGGGTTTCCCACACCCTTTTTAGGTGGATGAGTATGAATAAGTAGAGACCATACAACAGAGGTTGAAGATTAATAGGAGGACCAATAACCGATGAGGTTGGCAGTGTTGTTGGACGTCTTATGTTGATAGATTCCTAGAGTTGTCCATGTACACTCGAGTCATTGGGAACATTTTGTAGATGCTTCGCGAACATGCTTTCTTTATGTGGTTAGCTTATATACATGTTATATACATGTGTGGTGGAATCATGTATATATGTTCTGAACGGTTCTTTGGTTACAGGTTGACAATATGCTTTGTATATGCTTTGAGGCATGAAAGGACTAATATGTGAAGGTTCTTACTGTTTGGTAGGTTTATGAAAAAGGTTTTAATTTATAGTATTTTCTGATATTGTGCTTGTTAATCTTTCTTCCGCGGTTATGTTTTGAGTAATGCCGCTTTGTGTGGCGCAGGGCGTTGCAATCAGGTTGGCATCAGAACTTTAGGACCACTGAGTCTACAGGGACCTAGGACTAGGGTTTGTGTCTATTCTAGTGTCCTCCAGTCTATCTTATAGTCATTTCTGCTTATGCAGAAGAAGAAGAAGAGAAATCTTAAAGATGTCTAGAGAAAATGAAGAACATGCTGCCGAGAGCAGTGTTGCAGCACCAGGTGGTGGTGCAAGGAACCAGGAACGAAAAGATCGGGTGCATAAAGTTTCCCAGTTTGACCCAAACATGACAGAAAGCCTTGCCTTTCAATCGCTTTTTGGGTAGTTTATGGCAACAATGACTCATATGGCAGATAGGCTGCTTGCACCTCAGCCTAGGGCATTAGTTCCCCATAATGAATCTTCAGGTACTGGGAAGACTTTAGAACAACTTTGTTGTGTTGAAGCAGTTGAGTATGCGAGAATAGCTGACCCGACAGATGTGGATCTGTGGCTGACTGAGCTTGAGAAGGCCTTTAAGATCCTTAGTATCCCTGATGAGGATATGGTGAAGCATGTGGTGTACCTTCTGAGAGGGAGTGTTGGCCATTGGTGGGCCATAGAGGAGGAGGAGAGACCCGGGGTTGTGGTTGGTTGGGAGGAGTTTCGATACAAGTTCATTACTTGGTACTTTCCTCAAACATATTTTGATGAGAAGATCAGTCAGTTTGAGAAGATTCGATAGGGATCCATGACGATCAACAAGTATGAGGCCAGGTTTATGGATCTGTTGAGGTTTTGTCCTCACATGGCGGCAAAGGAGGACAAGAGGATTTATCATTTTGAGAAGGGGTTGAATGCTGAGTTGTCTACCCCAGCTGCTACCTTAGAGAATCAAGAGAGGTTTTCTGTGTTTGTGGAGTCTGTGTAGAGGATCCAGCGGTCTATGAAGGATAAGAGAGAGGCAAGTGCTAAGAAGAGGTCTACACAGTCCCAGGGGCAGTCAGTAGGTGGCTTCAAGAAGTTGAGGTATTCTGCATCGCTGGTTTCGCAGAAGTTTAGTGCTTCGACGTAGTGTCACCGAGTAAGGGGAGAAGCCATATCTTTCCACCTACAAGAGCTCACGACGCAACATCAGTATCGGTGAAGGGGTCGTCTAAGCTACAAATCGAGACATGAGCCTGTCAAAAGTGCAGACATGTAGCACATTTGAAGTGGGAGTGCCTGATGAGAGAGGATGAAGTGACCCAACAACCGAGGTAGAGACAACAAGGTTTGTAGAGATAGCAGAATAGCAGTTCAGGAGGATAGGGACATGGCCAAGCATCAAAAGTTGGATCATTTTCTCAGGGAAGAAGAGGACGGGGGTGACAACAAGCAATGGCTAGATTCTATGCTATGAGTTAGCCGGAGGCAGTGGTCAACCCGTGAGTGGTGACAGGTCAAATGAAGTTATTTCATTCTGATTTGTCTTCTTCTTGCTTTATATCTATTTTGGTTAACCTAGGTGCGACATACTCTTTTATCGCACATGAAGTGCTTAGTAGTTGTTCTTTGTCTGTTAGTCGTAAGAAGAATAGTTTGTTGCTAGAAACCCCGTTGGTCGATTCTACAGTATTGCAGAATGTGTGTCCTTCTTGTGTTTTCTCTTTTTGGGGGAACAACATTCAAGTGGATATCATACCACTTGACATGCATGGATTCAATGTGATCCTTGGAATGGATACCCTAGAGAAGTATAGAGTTGTAATGACCATATTTGTGCTTAATTGTTAAATTAGGGTTTACCTGAATGATTACATGCTTGATAAGATTGAGCACCGTTTAGAATTGATTAATGATAGTAGCTCAATTGTGATTTTTCAAACCTAATAAGAAACTCTAATTATGATTTTAGTTTGAAGAATTAGGGTTTGAGATATGTAAACCCTAATCAGAAAAAATTAGGGTTTTGATAATACATGAATATGGAATTTGATTAAGATATCAGTGTGGTAAATTATTTTTCACATATTCTACGAATTTTTTATTTAATTTAATTTTGGATATGATATGGATAATCAATCGTGCATATTGGAGAAAAATTTCAGAATATTTGGGTGTTCTTTGAATGTGGTTCTCGATCAAACTATACTTCGACCGAAATGCTGACAGAGTGTAGTTTAGCAGTATAGTGTTTGATTTTTATTATTTATTGGTAACTCCGAATGATCTGAAATTTATACTAGAGCTATGACATTACATTTCAGACATCATACTAAATTTTCATAGTTTTTGGAGGATGTTTGACCTCTGAAATACATGAATTATAGTAACTTTTTATAACAGAAAAAATTGTTGAAATAAGAAAAAGTATAGTGAGGGGTTAATGTGTAAATTACCCAAGCACCTAAATTGCTCTATATGAGCAAGCTAGCACTCAAGTATCTCTCATATTTCATGATCCATTCCATAGAAATGAAATCCTAGAGAGAGAGGGAGAGTTAGGGTTTGAGAGAAGAAAGTGGTGGGATTGCTGATCTAGGGTTTCTCTATCCTAGATATGATGAAATCAAGTAAGTTTCGCTTCTTTGCATAGAATTTCATGGTGAATCTTCTATCACATGTCTAGATTCCATCCCTCCTCTGATTTGATTTGAAATGGTATCAAATATTCCCCTTTTCTCACTCTTTCTTCATATTCCCCCATTTCTAGGGTTTCCGGGTTGAAAGGAAGAAGAATCCAGTGATTTGCTAGGGTTTTGATATGAATTTGAGATTTTCAGAGATGAGTTGTGTTTTTAAGGCGTTTTCAGATCTTAAGGTGAGTGGGTACTTCCTTGAAATAGTAGATTGCATGAAAATGAGTTAAATGATCATTAGTCTTTACTTGTTTTGTATGCGACTACAAACCCTAAACTGTCCTTTTGACCTAGCTTTTGGAAGATGATATGAAATTAGATTATTTATATGTTGTGATGGATTCAAATTGATAAATCATACTAGAAATGCATAGAAATTATCTAAATGAGAATTCCTAAAGTAATTGCAGATTTTATATGAAAATAGCAAAATCTAGGGTTTTCGACTATGACTAAAATTGTTGTATAATTGACTAAAGAGGTTTGTCTAGCTGAATCTCCTTGGTTACAAGTGATTGTTTTATCTAAATGAGTAGTACATATATGTCAGATAAGCTCTTGTATTTCATTTGATGATATCAATGTTTGCTTGATATATCAGTAAAGAGGGTGAAACCCTAAATGAATGAAAAGTTGGAAATTTACGAATAGATTCATGAATTCAACTGATGTCATTCTTTTATTATAATAAGTTCATTTATTTAAGGTTATTCTTGATGCATTATATTTTAATGAATATTTTGGAAACCCTAGTTAAATTCATACCAGGGTTTCATATGCATGGTTGACTAAAATGAGTTATGTGATCATTTGAGTTTCTAGCTGAATATCATTTTATATGGATACACATTTTGATTTGTCATGCAAAAATCTCTAGCTGAGTTAATTGACATGAAATGCATAAGTTGTTATGGTAATTTAATAAAATAGAAAAGGCATTTCCCTAGATAGGGATGTTGTTGATGCCATGCATGAATACGAGGAATGTTGAATGTAAATATTTATATCATTAGACATGATATATGTTTGAACATATGATAATTATTCTATGTGCATGAGAAATGAGAAACCTTGAGAGAAGGGTAATCAGTATATTAAGCATCTAAGAAATGAGAAACCCTAAGATAAGGGTAACCAATATGTTATGCATTCAACTAAGTATCATCAGTGAATTTAGTCTAATAGCTCAAGTAGTCAGTAAAACTACAACAGTAATAGTAGATGCCCTAAACACCGTAGAACCCTCCCTGGAGGTCTATACCGGGATGGGTGAAATAGGCTATGGACTATCAGATACAGGACGAAGTAGCCCGGAACTGAGTATCTAACATCAACTAATTGGATATATGTGGTATTTCAGTTGAGTAGCATAGTACCCAATAATAACCAGAGATCCTGGTAGTACTATTTCAATAGTAGGGGTATCCAATAATAACTGGAGATCCAGTGGTACCCACCAGTTGAAGTATACAACACTTGTGGACCTACTTCTTCTGGAAGTTACTCCATTTTGCGTGTCAGCCTTAGTGGAACCACATTACGTAGAGTTGAGGCTTTTTAGCCTAGAGGCACCCCTCTTGAGTACCCAGGACAAGGGGCCATAGTTTACAGACACTCTTTAGCCGTCGTTAGGCCATACGTGGCAACCTCGTTGCAGACCGAGGTAGTTAGTAGTAGTCTTAAGGTCCTAGGTTTACCTTAAGACTTGTACGGTAAGTCACACAATAGTGGCTTTTGCTTGGATGGTACAATCCAAGTGAGTTCAGGGGTAAAGTAAAAAGAAAAGTTATTTGAGTTCAATTGAGTTCAGATAAAGAGTACAATAGTTAGATCAGTCAGTTATGTTTAGTTGGCCAACATAGTAGTAGTCAGGTTAAGTCAAAGTTAATGAAAGATTACAAAGAGTATAATGAGAAAAATATTTAGATATGTGTATATTACTACTGATGCATAATCAGATGAATGAGAGGTTAACCAAGTGTGTGCAGTTATTCAATTATTCTTTGTATGTTTTTGGATTATTAATTTTCTTTATGATCAATAAAGCGTGTTCATATATTGATTCACTCTTGTAGATATCTAGAGTATCCTACCATATTTGTGTATGTGAATGATCAGTCTCTTTAAAGCTTACTATTGTTATAATTGAAATCAGTTGCTATATCTGTAATTATATAAGTGCTTTTAACTGTTTCCTTAAAGTACTCATTCACTGAGCGAGTAGGATCACCCCTCTACTCACAATTGTGTTAGGGTTACTCATAGATTGAAGATATCATTACATCATCATAGATCTGCCACATGAGTTAAGTATGAGATTAGTTAAGTTCAGTCGGTCCCTGTCACTCTAGGTCCTTGTATAGAGCTGAGAGAGAATTCTAAATTATGATTTGTATCTTTGTTTCCTTAATGATAGACTATATATCTACTTATCATGTTGTATATACATGGAAGTGTGAGGAACAAAATGAATATCTGGATGTGTATCATTTATGTTGAGATCATATTTGAGTAATCAAAGTTTAATTCCTTTGTAGAGTTTGTTTATGTGATTACAAGAAAACAAAGAATTTGAAATAAAGGAAAAAGAAAAAGTTGGGAGTAAACTTTGTGTTAAGTATAATCCTCACTTATGCCTTAATCTCATGATTAATGGTAATCGTGGGATGTGGATGTAACAACTTGGTATCAGAGCTTAGACTGAGTTGTAAGGGACCATTAGGATAGAAAGTCAGAGTTATAAGTGTGGTAGTTAGGAGGTGATGTGTCTATAGCTCTGGGTGGTCTAAATATTTAGATAACTTGGCCCAGTATCTGATTACATAGGTTGACCAGTATCAAGCTACTCTATCTATTCTTCTCTAGATGCCCTGGCCAGGTATGCAGAGAAGGATGGGCTAGAGAGAAACCCTAGAAATATTAGGGTTAGAAGATCAGAAAGAAATGAATGAATTGAGCATAAGAATAGAATGTGAGGTAACTATTGTTTTATATTGTTTCTTTGATTAGATATCAAAGGAAATGTTCTTATGTATTTGAATTCGAATATTCACTTCTTAGAAATATATTTGATCCTTTAATATTCTTGTACACTATGAAGTTAATTCAATTATTATTTACATTCTTTGTATCAATTAGACCAGAAGTTATCTTTAAATGATTATCCTGAGTAGATCTTCTTTCTATATGTTTGAGGTATATAGAAGTCGATTAATGTTGAGTAGCTCTTGGCTTCAGGACTGCAAGTCCGGCCTGGTCTAGCTGGTAGGATGCGTTACTGGGATATGATGACTCCTATTAACAATATAATAAGAGTAGACTCTGGATGAATCAACCCACATCATAGTGAGAATGTACATACACTAAGATGTTGAAATATAAGGGAAAGATTAGAGTAGTTAAGAATCAATTGGAATTGATATCTGAGATCCAACTTTGGGGCCTCAAATAAGAAACCCTAAGTTGAAAATGAAGGAAGAGGGATATAGATACAAGACATACATTAGTATGTAACACAAAAAATGAATAAGAAAGGATGGATAAAGAAAACTGAACTATATAACTAATTGTGGCACTTTATCCAATCTGAAATCAAGGAAAGATAAGAGAAACCTACATGGAAAGCCAAGATAGAAAGAATCCATTAGAATGAATGGATCATATCATCGAGTAAAATGTACTTATGTACTTTACAACAAAAGGAAAATAGGAGAAAAGATTTAAGTATGCAATATGTACATAAAAGTGAAGTTCAGAAAAATGAAAGTGAAGAGAACTAGATAAACATGTAAATTATAAGACTAGGATAATAAACTAAGTTGAAACAAAAAAGAAAGAAAGTGATGGAAATTATGAGTTTGATTTATAAAGAAGGGTTACATGATATAATGAGGAGCATGCAATGTGTACTTTTATCATAAAGTTTAAAGTATTCATTTGTACTAGCTTTTGATTCAATGTCTCTATTTAGTAGCAACCTAGTTGACATCAAGCATGTTCAATAGGTTCCTAGTGATGAAATGGAACTAGTTATTAAAAAGAAGAACAAAGGTGTGGATAAATGAATGAACGACTCATATAAAGGTAAATTGTATTCATAATATAAAGGCTTGATTGAAAGGAAACTATAGTTAACCCCTACATGAGACACGTTTGATTTGAAATGAAGGACATGTAATGTATTATGCATAAGATGAAGCTAGTAGGGAGGATGTTGAATTAGAATTTCAACTAGATAAAAGTAAAAGGATGATAAGAAAGTTTATATGGCATGAAATATGGAATCATACACAAGAGTGAGAAACATGATCATAAGAGATAAGTAAAAGTAAACAATGGCATAGGAAAGAGTAGCAAACAGGTAGCTGATGATAGAAAATAAAGAAAGGGCTAAAACATTAGGGAATAATATAGATGATAAAAGAGAGAGATTGTGAGATGTGAGGAAATGTGAAATAGTCTAGTCTCCTTGATGATGACTAATATGAGAATTGTGTTAAGTGAATACTCGAAGACTATAATTCTATGTCTCAAAATCAACTTCTCTTCTGTATCCTCCTTAGTGAGTTAACATGGGATGAAGTGATAAGGAAATAAATCATAAACGATACTCATCTATCATGAGAGACACATCTATTGAATATACTAATGACACATAATATGATGACAAAACTCTAGTGGTAGATCAAGAAAGTAATCTATCAAAATGGGCAAGTAAGATAAAGAAAACTCAAGTGGTAAAGACAAGGAAGACTTTAGTAAACCTCAAGAGAGCTAAGGTTTGCATATCGAAATAAGGGAGGAAAATCATGTCACAGTAACATCATGTTTTTATAAGGATCAAACCCTAGATAGTTTAGGGTTGTAATAGTTAAAGGGATGTTAATAGTGATTTGACCTTGAGCATGAACATCTCTATAAAATAAAATCTTGAGATCATCAATATGAGAAGAAAATAGCAGTTATAGTATGCATGGTTTTAAAGGTTGCAAATGTAAAAGATAGATAAACAATATGAAAATGAATATGAACAAAGGATAAGAAATATATTTGAAAGATTGGAAGTGTGATTTGAATAAAAGGATATGTGCAACATGAGCAAAGTGTAATTTAAAATAAATTCTTGCAGTGATAGCAAGAATGATGAATAATCTATTCTTACCTTGAATGTTTCAATGTCAGGGATGTTTATTCTAGATGATCATAATGAGAAATATAAGTAAGAAGAAGTTGTAATGCATAAGAAGAGAAATAAGAGAAAACAAATGGCTATCAACAATATGTGAATTTGTTTTAAAGAAGTATATTCCGTTGAAGGCATTTCAATGGATGAAAAATTGTTTTACATATGACTTCAATTGTACACGTGCGACCAATATACTAAATTGTAATGTATTTTATGGTTTCAGTCATTCATATCAGTAGTCTGACTCAGTTTATACAATTGTTATTACTTCTAGTCTTGTAGTTCATGAGTGCTTTCTAATTGAGTGGCAAAATAGTGAAATTCAAAATAGAAAGGTGCATTGTCTTTAATAACTCTGATGTGATGTAGAAAAATAAGTACAGATTGATGTGTATGAATTAAGATAGTGGGATCAGATTACCAGTACCGAGGTAACATCTCAATAGGGTATGGAAAAAAATAGTTGTTTATCTATCTCTTTCCTATTACTGAGTGTGATACAAAAAATTCTTCGACTATCATTGAGAAGTCTTGCTTAAAATATGTTGAGATTAGAAGAGAAACAAATGACTCGATGTTGAAAATAACATTCAAATATGAAATACAAGAGTATAGTGACACATAAGATTTCAAAAATTTAAAAGAAGCTTTGAATATACTTTGTTTGCATATTTATGTTTTCGGGATAAATTTTTTTAAGGGGGTGAGAATTGTAATGACAATATTTGTGCTTAATTGTTAAATTAGGATTTACCTGAATGATTACATACTTGATTAGATTGAACATCGTTTAGACTTGATTAATGATAGTAGATGAATTGTGATTTTTCAAACCTAATAAAAAACTATAATTATAATTTTAGTTTGAAGAATTAGGGTTTCAGAAATGTAAACCCGAATCAACAAAAATTAGGGTTTTGATAGTACATAGTATTGATATGGAAAAGGCCAATCACCGAGTACCCATGAAAGTGTTGTGATGGGGTGTTGCATCAAAAGGGTGTGCCTATACTTACATTGACCTGATTAAAGACATGTATGATGACTCAACTATAATTGTTAGGACTCCTGGAGGAGAGTTAGAAACTTTCCCTATCACTGTTGGAGTACATTAAGGACCAACACTCAACCCATATCTATTTGTTTTTTTTATGAATGAGTTGAAAAAATCATGTTCAACATAATATCCCTTGGTGCATGTTATATAGTTGATAATATTATGTTGATTGATGAAAGAAAATAAACATTGAATGATAAAATTGAACTATGGAGAAATGCATTGGAATCTAATAGATTTATGATAAGTATAAGTAAAAATGAATATATGCATTACAACTTTATAAGCTCTAGAATTGTGAATGGTGGAGTCAATTTGGATGGAATGGATGTATCAAATATGTGATAATTTTTTTAACTTGGGTTCTTTTATTAAGAAGGAGGGTGAGATCCAAGATGATGTTTGTCATAGGATCACATCAGGATGGTTGAAGCGGAGAAGTGCAATTGGAGTAGTATTTGACCAAAAGATCCCATTCAATTTAAAAAGCAAGTTTTATAGAACAACTATATGGGAGGCTAGCCATGCTAATATTGGGCAGCGAAGAAACAAGATCTCAACAAGATGAATGTGGTGGAAATGCATATGTTGAGATGGATGTGTTGAAAGACAAGAAAAGATTATTTGATGAACAATTATATTAGGAACAAAGTGGGGGTGGTGAGCGTCAAGTACAACTTGTGTGAAGGCCATCTAAGTTTGTATGGACACGTGCAAAGCCGATCAGCAAATGCACCTATTCGAAGCAAGGTTATTGAGTTAAGAAAAATGAAAAGAAGCGGATGCATACCTGAATTAACTTGGGAAAAACTTATAAAGTGAGTTTTGAATCTTTACATCTTGACTAGAGTATGACCCTTGACAGAGCTAATTGGAAAAGAAGGATCCATGTAGCTGATCCCAACATGGTTAGGAATGAGTCTTAGATGATGAAGACGACGTTCCAAATAAATCATAGAAATAGACTACTTTTACAAAAAAAAACATAAGGAATCACTTGAAAGTAGTCCTATAGGATTGTTCCATTTTTTCATTGATATATGGAATATGTATTTGCTGGCATATTGGAAGTTGATCTAATGATCAAATATTATGCTAATAATATCAAAATCCTAGAACTTGTTCTTATTAGAATGTATATCTAGACTTTGAATAAGACCATGTTGATTCAAAAAAAATGATGAAGATAATCTTCATATGAAAATGTGATCATTGCATTGAACTTATGTTTTATCATCCATTATGACCTAAGCATGTAAGTAATCAAATTTATATTGAAAATGATATGAGATATATTGATATAGAATGAGATATTATTAATAATTTTGATATGAGAGATGCTTACAACTTATTATCATTTTAGGATTCAAAACCCCTAGATTACGATAGTAAAGACCCATCTTAAAATCATATCCTTAATTTTGAGCCTTGTGCACTTTTCACTTCCCCATGATCTTTGACCTAAGTTTGAGTAAGATTTACCAAGATTGAATATTTTAATCAACATAAAATTATGATTTACCTTCTGCTGGAAATGGCTATGATATTGACGATTGTAATGTATATGCATGGGTCCCAAAGCCTAGCATATTATATAGTTGGAACTAACTAATCATGTATGTTACATTTTATTTTTTGTAGATATATATGTTTCAAAACATTGAACAATTATCATAATGAATCAAATATACATTGATACATGCATTATTGATCTCACCTGTGTGGGTGTGATTAGCGTCAACGCAAGATAATACATGCAACTAGATTTGCACTTGTTGGTGTAGAGAGGATCAATGCATACATGCAACTAGATCTACACCTATCGGTGTAGATAACATCAATAATACATGCAACTGTATCTACACCTATGGGTGTATAGATGATATAATGCATAGAGAACAAATGTCCATATTTTTGGTATCATGGAAGAACACGAGATAAAATATGTGCCTCTTTTATGAAGGATAAAGTTTTTCAATTTGTTATCCCATGCTTACATGTAATAATGTCAAGACAATAAACTGTTGTGCCAATCACTTATTTTTTAAAAAGAATTGGTGATTCATTCATCTTGTCAGATGGGTTTGATCTTATGAACTCTTAGTCGTACATCAACACTTTTACCAACTGGGTACCACATCTTTGCTATTATGCCAATCACATCGTTTTACTTCCTACATACCATTGCATTCACAATTTAGAGTATTTATTTTTCCCTAGTAGGTAATGGAAGGTGACTGATGAAGAGTGACATTTAAGGAGTGGGACCCAAGAGGGGATCCACTCCTTACTTTTTATGATAAATAAACATACAAACCCCTTCCACAAACCACAATATAAAATTTGCATAAGTAAAAGGGGTGCATGCAAATTCCTCAACAAGTATGGTAAAGAACAAAGTAATGTAGCAACTAAAAGTAAACTAAACTATTACAAAATGTATCATTGTTCGATATTGGTTCCTCAAAAGGACAACTAACAAAATAGAAGATCTAAATTAAGTAGATCGGTTGCAATGGACAACCTAACCATCTCAGAATCCTCCTAGCAACTAGATTGGAGCAGCTTCTTGAAGATTTTGATCCTCATACTGCTCAACTTTTGGGTGGATTGAAGACAACACTCAGAAGATGGGAAAATGATTAGAAGGAAGAATAATAGAAATTGAGTATGTTTAGAAAAAAGATATTATATGTTTTTATGGAAATTATGAACAATTAAGGAGACTTCAAATAAGGAGGCTTTCAATTATGATAGTAGTCCAAGAAATTATTTTTACAAGATTTAACGTGTCAAACATACGAGGCATTTATAATTACAAAATAAGATTCACAATTGAGATTTCTTGCCTTAACAATTTGACATAAATAATATCTCAATAATAAGAAGTGCATGTAAAAACCATTAACCAACTTTATTCAAATTAGGGTTGTATGCCATACAATCTCAAGACAATATGTCGATGGAAAAAGCACACCCATGGTATATAATGAGTGGGAAAGAACACTCTGGGTGGTCAAAATTTTCCTTAATGTATGGTTGTACACCTGTATCACTAGTATATATTATATTAGTCTAAGCCATGCACAATAGGGAAGTCAAGCATATGTTTATTCAATTCATTTTAGTTCAAGTAAAGAGTATGATAACATCCATACATAAAAGTAATTTAGGTCAAAACTCAAAATGCCATCAATAATTGAATTCATATCTTCAATAACCAATCGGGGATATAATCTCATAATAAGGGAATTTCCACAAGTTCACAAGAGTCAAGCAAAGTATAAATATATTCAAAGTAGATGAATTGTATAGGAAATTAGAGTTTCATTTATAATGACATCCAAATAAATTAGCTATAATGTATTTGCATACACTCAATTCAAAGTAGATGAATTGTATAGGATTTTTTTTTTAGTTCAAGTAAAGAGTATGGTAACATCCATACATAAAAGTAATTTAGGTCAAAACTCAAAATGCCATCAATAATTGAATTCATAACTTCAATAACCAATCGGGGATATAATCTCATAATAAAGGAATTTCCACAAGTTCACAAGAGTCAAGCAAAGTATAAATATATTCAAAGCAGATGAATTGTATAGGAAATTAGAGTTTCATTTATAATGACATCCAAATAAATTGAGTGTATGCACATACATTATAGCTAATTCTAGATTAACACAAAATCTACTAAGGCCCTCAAATAGGGTTTATACATGCATTAATTATGAAAACAAATCATGTAAATCTTTGAATTAGTCTTAGAAACCACTTTATATAAATATTCATATTTTTGTGATTTCAAAAACCTACTTCTATCTATTTTTCTGATGTTCCTATATTTAGTTATGCATTTTACAAGTTAATTATATTTATTGTTCAAATGAAAGAATAATAATCAAAATACTATTTTATGTTACTCTAAACTTCAAAACATTATGGTGTGATAGGGAAATTGTGTCATAGTTATCTATGAGTAATACACGTGGTTCGGTTAGATTAAAGCATAGGAATACGATTTTGCCCATGCAAGGAAAAAAAGGTGAGCACGAGGGGTAGAATCAGAAAAATGAGGGGGGAAAGTCATCTTCTCTCTCACCCCCTCCATGGAATAATTCTATAAGCAAAACATAAAGAGGAAGGCTTGTAGGTATTTAACCCAGAAGAAATCGAGTTGTGGTGAAGTGAGTCATCAGAAATGAAGGTAATTGTAGAGGATCAAAGGTTGGGTTAGCAGCGGAAAAGCACACAACCCCAAATGAAATTGACACTAGAGGATGATCATAAGAGGGGAGGCATAGTTCTGGGGTTGGTTAGATATATATAGGATATGGTTTAAGGTACTCTACAAATAGAGGGCTTGGAGATCTTGGGAAGGAAACTTGGACAAATCACATGATTTGGTGGATGAGTGAGAGAGAAAATCACATTGAAAAATTTTGGGGTTGGGAGGTTCATTGTGCATGGCCATGATCCCTTATAACTAAGGTAGGAGATAGGTTCCACATTGTCTGATCAAGAGAAGATGGCCCACGCTGGTGTGCACAGTCCAAAAGGAAAAGGAAAGGGGGTGCAACTTATTAAATGAACCAGACTATATAGATTATTTTACATGATTTGTAGTTTCATTTCCTTATAAAATAGAGTGGTTAATGATTTAACTAGAATTTGGTAGGTTGGCTAATTGAGGGGTGGGGGATTCAAATTTGAAGCTACCTTCTACTTTGACATTTTAATTATATCTAATCATGAATTGAAGGTTAAGTGATATATTACTTGCACTTAAGTCTCAAATAAGTTGATTAGTAACTAAAAATCTATAAATTTTGGATTCCAACATTCCAATACACCTTGAACCTAAAGGGTACAAAACAAAAAAGATCATGAAACAGGGGATAAGTTAAGACATACAACTAAGATTGAGTATGTTAAAAACTATATCTCTCAAATGGATTTCCTCCCAAAATCTCTAGAAAAAAAAGAAAGGGTTGAGTATGCAACAAATCTTCCTTATCATCTCCTTTAAAACATTATACTTCTAGAGATTTTTCACCAACACAATATCTTTACTCTTCAATTGATACACTCAAGAGTCAAGAATCTTTATCAAAAACTCAACATAAGTCAAATAAGCTTATATCTCTAGGGGTTCCATAGTAAGAACATGAGAAGGGTCTTCATGTACTATTTTTATTTATATACATGAAATACATTTTGTATCTTGTAATAGGTAGGGGGTAGAGCCAAATGGCATGAAAAATCCCTGATCTTATCAAACTTCAAATGACCCCACAAAATGATGACTAAGCTTGCCTTTTTGTCTTGGACATATCAGTGGGTCAAATGGGTTTCAGCTTCGAGAATACAAAATATCCAACCAGAAAACTCTTATCCATCCTTTTCTTATTCCTCCACATATTTTGTGTGTTTTGGGAGCTTTCATCCTTTTATTTATAAAACAAAACTTGTCCTTCATCATCTTTATGTCATTAGTCTTCACAAGTGTTTCATTCTCATACATAGTCTCAATGCAACGAAGAATGACAAGGTCGACTATAGAGCACTTTAAAAGGCGGCATACTAGTACTAGCTTGGAATTTGTTTTTGTAAGAGAACCCATCCAACACAAGATTCTTATCCCAAGCACCTCCTCAAGACATTACACATGCATGCAAAAGACCTTCCAAAATCTAAAACGTCCTGTAAGACTACCCATCTATCTGTGGATGGTAAGGGGTAGTAAAATGCAAATCTCAACCCATCTCTTCTTGAATTTCCTTAAAAAATGGGATGTAAACTTCAGATCTCAATCAGAAACTTTCAAATATCAATTAGAGACTATGTATTTCAACGCTCCATGTAGGCATATGATACATTCAACATATAATACTTCCATATTAGGACCTTAAACGTAGTTTTAACATATAAGAATCGAACTGTTTTTGTTAGGTGATCCACACCAACCTAAAGCCACATCATATCTGCATCTTGATTTTAGCAAACCAGTCAAAAAGTCCACAGTGACATTCTTTGATTTCCTGTGGAACCTGAAGAGGATGGATAAGACCATCAAGTTGTTGGTGCTCTATATTCACTTGTTGAAAATTCAGACACTTCACAACAAAAGTGACAATGTCTTTCTTCATGTTTTGCCACTAGAATCCCCTCTTCATGTCCTTATACATTTTGTTGTACCTGGGTGAATTGTGTATTAGAATCATGGGATTCACCCAACACTCTATGCATCAAGTCATCAAGATTAGTAATCCATAACTTATGATAAAAACAGATGGCACCATCAACTCCAACAGAAAACTCAAGTTATGGATTCTTGGTGAACAACTTCATTTATTCAAGTTTATAACTGGTCAAATGTATGGAAATAACTTTAGAAATACATGACAGGGTGACAGGTAAGCTAGCAATAAACACCCTTAAATTATGCATAACAAATCATCAACACTATCCAAAAGTTCGAGTCTCCAACTAGAAACATGCTCCAAACTCCTCTACAAGAAGCATTAGAGGGATGCATACATTGTTTCCTTCTTCCATCTAAGACATATGCAACAACATTTGCCTTTCCCACGTGGTAAATAATCATGAACCCATAATCTATGAGATACTCCATCCACCTTCTATATCACATATTTAAATCTTTTTGTGTCATGGGATAGAGAAGGCTTTTATAATTAATGAAAACCTCATATTTTACTCTGTACAAGTAATGCTTCCATATTTTAAGCATGTGAAATATGGTCACAAGATCCAAAGTTCTTCTCATTAGGATTCAACTCGCATGAGGCATAATTAAACACTCATCCTTCTTGCATAAGAATACATCCATAGCCATGATTAGAAGCATCCTCAAAAGTGACATATGGTTTCCCTTATACAGGTAGGGCCAGAACTGACGCATCACTTTATATTCAAAAAACCTTACTTACACTTAGGATTTCATAAAACCTTAGCATCCTTATAGGTAAACATTTTTATAAGAAGGGCCAACTCAGAGAAAATTTTGAAAAACCTTCTATAATAACTTGTAACACCCAAGAAACTTGGTATATCAAAAGGGTTCTTTAGAGATTACCACCTAGTCATACTTCAATTTAGCTGGATCCAAAACAACGTGACAGACAAAGATCACGTAGCCTAAAAACACAACTTCATGTGTTAGTAACTCACACTTTTAAAACTTGGAATAAAGTTAGTGCTCAGGAAGAGACTATTGTACAATGTGTGGATGTTTGTTGTGTGGATTCTCTAACTTGGATTAGACATGTGCATTTTCCATGAATACCACCATGAAATTATCAATATAAGGGTGGAAAACCATAATAATATGATCCATGAAGTCGATCGAGGCATTATTCAACATGAAGGGCATGACTAAGAAATCAAAGTGCTCAAATTGTGTATGAAAGGCTATCTTTGATATATCCTCATATGTTACTCACATTTGGTTATATCCACTCCTCATATCCATATTTTATAAAATAGTGATTGACTTCAATTGGTCAAAAAGTCATCGATATGTGCGAAAAGGGGTGCAAGTTCTTTATCATCACCTATTTCAACATCGATAATCCATGCACAACCTGAAGGAACTATTTTTCTTCCTCACAAATAGACCCCAAGGAGAGACACTAGGGCAAACAAACCCCACTAGAGATCTTATAGTTGCTTTGTGAGTTCATCAAGATCTATCAGTGCCATACGCTACAAAAGTTTTGTGATAGGAGTAGTTCTTGGCACAAGATTGATAGAAAATTTGACCCAATGAGTAGGACAAGTACCAGGTAGCTCATTAGGAAAAACATCATCGAAGTCTCAAACAACATCAATGTCATAGAATAGGGGTGGTGAAGGATCAAGGATGAATGATACCAAGTAAGGTCTACATACATGCATCATAAGCTTCTCAACTTTGATGGCAAATATGACGAATTTCCTATCATCATGGTTTCTGCCCTTTTATACAAAGTTGTTCACAATCAGGGTGTATCAAGATAACCTTTCTCTCATTACAAATAGAGCTAAATCAAACTTATTCAACCAACCCATGCATAGGATCACATTGAAGCATGTCATACCTAGTAGGATGAACTCTATTAAAAAATGTTAACGTATATGCTAAGATCAACATGTGGAATTTTCAAGAAAGAAGAGCATACTTAACCACTAGGTGTCTAAATCTCAAGAACAAATTCCATGTAGGGTGGTTCTAATTCAATCATTTTAACAAGTTTGGAGTTTATAGGTATTTAAAGATCAAGAGCCAGACAATGTTTTTATAGGATGTCAATTTAAATGCACGACCGCTTCAGTTACTTCATTATCATTCCCAACACCCACAACATCCATGAAAAAGACATGAACGACATGCCTATAAATTGGTGGGTGATTTCCTTGAGGGTTGTTGTTGTCCCCTGGAGTTTGATGTTGGCAAGGTTGTGAATGTTGATCTGGATCTAGGCTTTGTTGAATCTGGGGGAAGTGGAGCCTGATTAACCCATCCTAACCATGTTGATGGCATATCACATGCCCTCAATACTTTGGCGCCTCAAGATTCCCCACAAAAATTCTACTGAGAGGATGATGGTGTGCACAACAATTGCACTTCTGATGATGTTGGTCTTTAACGAGACTCTTCATCTTGTTGGTATTTGATGGACCTTGAAACTCAATGTATATTCAACTACTAGGGCTTTATCAACCATATATTGGAAGGTCAGGGGGAGTTGCAGAATCAAAGCGTGTACCACATGGTAATTCTACCCTTCTAAGAACAATGTTTCCCTAAGGTCTCTCCCAATTCAGTAGTGTAATGTTTAAGCAAGAAGAACCTCTGCATATAAACAATATGCTCAAAGAACTCTACTTCAAGCTATATAACTTTGCTTCCTTCTTTCTTAGAGTGTAAGAATAGATGTATATATTACAAAAGAGTGCCAAGAACTATTTGAAAGGAAAGGTGGAAGTTCCATGGGAATGGGATGTCCCATTACACCAAAACCATGTTAGTCCATCTAGAACATAGGAGAATACCAAATCTTTTAGTGGGATGGAAAGCCAAGTCCTTGAATGTTTGTTGTAAGGTCAAAACTCAGTCATCTACCTTATCTACCATCTCAAAATCACTTTCACCCTTGAAGTAGGGTGGATGTATCTTGATGAAGTTGGTCAAGGAGTACTCCTTGGCTTATCAGCAACATGAGTGGTGTTAGTTTTATGACGAACTTTGTGATGAGGAATTGTTGTATCACGGATAACTCCTTCTCAAGATGAATGCTAGTTGTAGTAGCATACATAGAGTTGACAATAATTTGTTATGTAGGTGTAACTTGAGAGCTTGAGTTGTTCAATTGGGGGGGGGGTCAATGATGGCATGCTATAGTGGGGATTCCTACATGTAGAGTACCTCTCGATGACATCATACTCAAGAGTAAAACTAGTGTCCTCAAACATGTTGTTTCCTCTAAAACATATGTACACATATAAGGGAGACATATAAGGAAATTTTTGACCTAGTCAGTTCACTAAATGCAAACATGCTCTAATACCATCTTGTAAGAAGCGAGATCTAAGAGGGGATCTATTTATTACTTTTTACGAGAAATAAACATACAAATCCCATTCAAAACCACAACATAAACTTTGGATAAGTAAAAGGGGTGCATAATAACTCCTCATTAGGTATTATAAATAAAAATGTAAATTCTAGCAAAAAAAGTAAACTAATCTATTAAAAAATTATCATTGTTCAATCATGGGTCCTCAAAAGGATACCTAACATAATTGGAAATCTAAACTAAATGGATATGTTCTAATGAGTAACCTGATTGTCACAAAATCATCCCATCAACTAGATCTGATTAGCTTCTCCAAGCTCCTGATCCTCAAGTTGTTCAACTTCTGGGCGGGGAAGACAACACTAAGAAGAAGGAAAAACAAAGAAAAGGGATATCAACATAAAGTGAGTATGTACAGAGTAAATGCATTTCAACATTATTTACTACAAAAATGAACAAGTATATTTAAAATAAGGAGGGTTCCAATTATCAAAGTAGTCCAAAACGAAGTATTTCAAAAGATTTAATGAGTCAAATGGATTAATCATTCATTATCACAACATCAAAAATCAGGAATTCTTGCCTTACCAAATTAACATCAATAATATCTCAATCATAATCAATGCATTTAAAAACCACTAGACCAATATTATTGAAGGTAGTGATAAAACACCATTGGATATCAAGCCAAAGTGTGGGTGTCAGAACCGAACCTTGCACAGAAAAAGCCTTCCCTTGTATATAATGAGAAGAAAATCACACTCTAGACAAGAAAATTCTACCCTAGTGTATAATTGTACACATCTACCACTACTATACTCTTATTAGTGTAATCCATGCACAATATAAGTCAAGCATAAGTTTAGTCAATTGCATCTGAAGTCAAGTAGAGAGGCTGAGAACATCCGTACATAAGCCAAATTAGGTCAGCAGACCATCAATCATTCAACTCATAATTTTAGTAACCAATTAGGGATATAATCTCAAAATAAGGGAATTTTCAAAAGTTCACAACATTCAAGCAAAGGATAAACATATTTAGAGTAAATGTCACATATGGGAAATCATATTTTTAGTTATAATAATTTCCAAATTGATTGAGTGTATGCACACACCTTATCTTTGATCCTACATCAACACAAAATCTATGAAGGTCCTTTAGTTAGGTTTTCCAGATGTATACATAACATTCCCACCAATTTGGGTTTATACATGCATAAATTATGAAACAAAAAAAATATTGTGGGAAACCTCTCAATTAGACTTAGAACCCACTCTAGATAAATAGATCGTATTTTTTTTAATTTCAAAAACCCACTTGTTTGTATTTGTTTATGTTCTTATATTTACTTATGCATTTTACAAGTTATTTTAATTTACTAATTTAAATGAAAGAATAACATACAAAAGACCAGTTTACCCTATTGTGACATGGAAATGGAGTCATAGTTACATTCCAATAAAACACGCAACTCAATTAAATAGAATTAGTGACAAACAATTTTGGCCATGTGAGGAAAACAAAACAAAGCAAACATGAAGGGCATGACTGGAAAAATGAGGGGGGAGTCATCTTGACACCCACACCCACCATGGAAGAGACCAAGAACTCTATAGGATGAAGTTAGATTTTCTTTGGGGGAGCATGAGCAAAAAATGGACAAACTCGATCAACAGAACACGAAAAGGAAGGCTCACAAGTGTTTACCCTAGAAGCAATCGAGTTGCGATGAAGTGAGACATTGAGAATGGAGGTGCCCATCATTTTAAACCCTACCACCAATAGGCAGCTTACATCTCAAAGCCCAAAATGACACTTAAAGGATTAATTACATGCTTGTATTTGATCGCTATGATAATGCACGTTGGGAATAGACCCCATTGAGGTGTCTCTAACGCCTAGCTCCTTAACCAACTAAGTAGGTAGTTTTATCTCTTATGTCTACTACATGATATAGCTTTGGTTCTTTAGAAATACATGCAGGGTCAGTGAATCCCTCACCATCTTCTTCACTAGACATAGGACATCCTTGTGGTGGAACAGGTCATTGACATCCCAATAGAAGAATCAACTAATGAGTAGTAAGGTGAAAAAAAGGGATAATCTGAAACATGTTTGGGGTCCCAACCCTCTCAACTCCAGTATCAACAGGCAGTGGTATTTGACGTACATGATATTGCATTGGAAAATTCATTAGGGGTGAAATCCCTATAGTCTACCTTTATCAATGTACAATAATCACCCCCCGCAAGTGGCCAAATATTATTGTAGATTTTTTCAAGATCGAACCCAAAGGATAACATTTTTAAGAAGTAATCTAATCAAGGTAACCATGCAAGAACTAGTATTTATCTCAAGATCAATGGTTGTTGATTATGCTAATTGCATATAGTAAATGGTTGGATTAAAGTATAGATTTATTAATGGATGGACACACTAGGGTGAAAAGGGTTTCACCACCTATATATATTATTCACTGTCTCACTACATCATATTAAGCATGGACATAGATATGTTGAAACTAAGGAAATCCCCTTTCAACGAATATCAACCTAAAGTCAACCATCACATTACCTAAAATTCATACATCTATCGCCCCAGAAAACATCTATCCAAAATTTTCTTCAAGGGTTTAACATTAATCAATCATTATCCTAGATCTTAGGTTCAAAGTTCTCTACACCCAAGATTAATTTACATATAAACTTGATGATCAAGCAATAATATAAGCATAAGAATAATTAATTCAAACATATATTAGTCCATACATTAGTATATGCAATAAGGAAATTATAATTGGGCAGCGGGATTACTCCCCACACCCTAGCAAAATGACTACTCCTTCATGGCAACATTTAAAAAAGCAATAGGGAAGAACAAAGAAGAACTCATCATCATAGAAGGAAGGAAAATCACAGTCATGGTAAATGGGAATGATTCTTCAAGATATGCAATAATGGCATTGAAGCTACGACAAGAATTGTAAGACCCCTGACCTGTGTTTTGGGTTAACCCTATTTTCCTTGACTTTATGTGGTGTTTAAAACCTTTCTCTAATCCTTTGAGATGATCTTAGAGCTTGTGGAGAGCTTAAGTTTCCAGTTTGAGCTTATTTGGATGATGTTGTGCTTTTTTTGGGCTAAATTGCAATTTACCCATTTATGGGGGTTATCTTGCAATTTACAACCTCTAGAGTGTTACTTCTCTCTCTTGGATTCATGAGAGAGAGTGTGGTGCTTTGGGGTGCCTTATTTGATCTTTAGTTGAGTGGTGACATCACTAGGGGTGATTAGGGTTTCTAGGGTATGATGTGCCTTGGCTATGTGTACCTTGTTGAAGGTGGTGACCCTTGACTCGACCTTGAAAAGGTGTCTTGAGGGGTTGTCGTGGTTCAGACACCTCCCATGCATGGTTTTGTCTTGACCAAGGTGTTTGTGGGTGTTTTGGGTCGATATAATTGTCTTTTTGTAGGAGCTTGCTGGTGGCCTCTCTTGTCGTGACCATGATGTGTTTCAGTGCTTTGTCTCAACCATGGGGTGGTTACGACTACAACCATGCATTGGGAGACCAAGTGGTCGATACCCAACATAGTTTTTATCACCATCTCATGCATGTGTGTTTAAATTGGTTGCATGTTAGTTTCTTGGATGGATAAGTGTCCCTTTGGAGCCCTATCTTATTTATACCTTATCTCTCACCCTACTTCTCTCCTCCTTCACTTTATAAACCCTCTTCTCTCCATGCAAGCAACTATTTTTGGCCATCTTCTTTGTCCTTCCTTGCTTGGCCGTCCTTGGAACCTTGAGGATCTAGAAGGGGTTGATCCTTGGTCATCTTCAACCTTGGTAAGTGTTTACCTTTTATTTGTAGCATTTTCCTTGGATCCACTATCCCATATTCTTCTCTTTTCTTGGCCTTATACTATGTTTTGACATGGTGGTCGTTCTTGAGAGTAATCCCCTCATCACAAGGGTCATAGGCCATGTTTTGACAAGGAGACACCTAAGTGAGAGGAAGCTTCTTCTCTCTTCTTTCCATTCTTTCTTTGGTTCAATCTAGGTTTTTTAATGCCCTTTTCTTGAGCTACCTTTGACCAAGGTGTTCTTCTTTTTGTAGCTAAACTTGTGGCCAAAGTGGTGATCCTTTGTGGAGCTTCCTTCCCTCTTTTGGAGCTTGATCTTAGAGCTTGTTTTTCTCTCCAAAACAGGCGGGTTATATAACACTTTACCCTCTTTATTATTTGCAAGTTTCACACATGCATGTTGCTATTTTATCTACCTAAAACGTACCCCTAATGTTCTAAGAGATAATTCCACGATCTAGATCTTGTTTGATGGTAGTTAGCATGCTTGGTGAGCTTGGAATCTGAAACCCTAATTGATGGCACCCAATTTTGGCGATTAATTGTGTATTGGTGGTTTTCTCCTATCTTTTAACCTTGGTTTTGGTTTCATGCATGACCCCCGTGTTCTTTGATGTCATATGGAGTATAAGTTCTATTTTGGAGGTGTTAAATGCAGTTTTATCCCTCTTGCATGAGGTGCTTTCATGGTGGTTTCATGACATATACTCTAGGGTTTTGGTGACCGTTTGGTATGAGGTTTATTCTCCATGTACATGATGGTTTCCTTAGTTTTGCTTTCTATTTTGGTCAAAGGAATCTTTTGTTTTGATTATGCTTAATCCCATTGTGAAGACAAACCTTTGTCATGGTGTTGGTTTGATCTTTAGTGACTCTTATACCTTGTTTTGCTTTGGGTAGAGACACCTTGACATGGTTGGTTTTAGATTGAGACACCACCCTAGTGATGGTCACGACACCTACCTTTAGGTTTGTCACGACCCAGGCCTAGTCTCCATTAATATGATCTTGGTTTTAGGTTGAGTTGGGTCCTTGTTTCTTGAGATCGAGACTTGTTCTTCCATGGGTGGTTGAAACCCTAGTGGAACAAGACAGGTCTTCCCTTGGTGTGTCACAGTCGTGACATCATGGTTGTTGGTTGCGATCGAGACTCCATGGGTGATGGTGGTCGTGACACCTTGAATAGTGGGTGGTTGTGACACATGTATGGTGGGTAGTCGCCAGACATGTATGATGGGTGGTTGAGACATGTACTTGAACACACATAATCAATATTTATATATGTGTGTGTGTGTGTGAGTAATGAATGAGCCATATTTAGTGTTGTCTGGGTGGTTTCTTAATCAACTCTAATCATGTTCCCTAACACTAATATACTCAAAGAAAGTGGGAAGTTATGTACCTAGGGTTTGATGGTTGGATACAACTCTAAAACCCTAATCGGCTACGAATGCGAACCCTAACCCTAAAGTTGGACAATGTGATATGTTTACTTATCTTCCATGGAGTGGTTATTATATTATGATTCTTTCTTTGTCTTGTATGTAAATCCCTAACCTTGTAGGTGATAAGTATGCCATGTCTTGTGTATGCTATGGTGATGATTACATGATACAACATTGTGATTATGCACATTGTTGAGGCATGATGTGGTGATGTACATGCAAGTTTTATGTGATTGGTTCCTATGACCTGGTGATGCTTAACGCCTTTTGTGAGGTGGTAACCTCCAGTGATGTGAATGAGGAATATATGTCCCATAGTGATGTGACCTTGGCCTTGTGAATGGCAGTGTTACACGTATTATTTGGTGATAGTGTGACAAGTTCACACCTTACACGTTTTATATTTTCTGGAGTTGTACTATTTACCTTGTTATTGTAGAGTTTGTTATGGTTTTATACACTGATACTTGATTGATGTTAAAAGTCACCCAATTGGCTAACTAATCAAGTGGAACCCTAATCATGTAGGTGCCCTGTGCCATAGATCCTTTCCAGTGTCAGCTCTAATTACTGGATAGGATAACTCAGAGCACATATTTTTGAATATGTGGGGATGCTAGTCGAGGTATCTCCTTGCATCCACAATTAGAAATTGTGTTAGACAGACATGCGTGAGTCAATCTCCTTGTGATAGGGCTAGCCATGCATGAACCAATCCTTCTTTTAAGAATGGCCATACGTGAGCCTATTCTTCTAGTGTCGTTACCTGTACCAAGGTGGGATAGGTGTTTATATATGGATGACCATACGTGAGGCGATCCTTTTTTTGACTATATGTCACCTTTTTTATAGTTGATGGATATGTCTCTGTAGTGTTTTCTCTTGTTCTGACCAAGAGGTGTGGAGAGGTCATGGATTCTGACTCTTCCATTTGACCTTGTATGCCACTGATTTTGACTTAGCAGTGGTCAGTTGGATTTGGGTGGTACGACTCAAATCCTCGGGGCTATAATAACAAAATATATAACACAACCATGTAGTGTATCTTGCTTAGGGTCAAACACAAATCCCATCGGTTGAAACCCTTTTGCCTTATCCTTTTACTAATTTCTTGACTTATAAGACGGTAAGAGAAGTCAATTGTTATACATATTCTTCATATTCCTTTTAGAATATAAATTGATCTATTGCTCAATGGTAGCACCTAGTCTTTCTTAATTTGCTAAATCCATCAAATACATATCATTTAGCTGAATCTGCTCAACTTGCTTAATATGTTAACCTACTTAGCTTGTCAGTGCTTTTAATAGACGTTGGCAAAGAGTTATATCTCTTGATGGGACGTTTGGTCTCACCCCATGGGTTCCCACATCTTTTAGGTGGTCGAGCATGAGGAAGTATATATCGTGTTGTTGGTGCTAAGCAATAAGAAGACCAATAGTTGCTAAAAGGTTGGACACACTGCTTGTGTATAAAAGTAGAGTCCTATGCGTCATCCCTGTACACTTAGGTTGTGACGTCCCCAGATTTTCTAAAACTTAATCTGATGTGTGACATCCAAATTGAAACCTCACCTCAGTGAGAATCCCAATTTAAACACCCCACACTAGGCTAAGAAGAAGAAAATCGAGGGAGTTAGAAGGAAACAACAATAGCACATGCAGATGACAATTATAAAACCATACAACACATGTTCACCATTCAACATATAATGACATAATGAGCTGTTACAACATTTGATATTACATATTGAATGGTAAACTTCTACATATACATGTACTACCACTAAACAACAAGATCTTAAGACAATAGGTCCACCTATACACTTGCTCACCACACAACTCCTAAACTATCCTGGTCTTTCAAGATCATATGTCCACAACCTGAACAAAAGATTACATGTGATACACGCCAGCACAATATTCAAGAATATTGTACTGAGTACGCCTACGTGCTTTTTATATACCTCTCATTACTAAGCTTGGCAATAAGATAAAACTAGAACTTAGAAGTTATAAAGAAATATAAGAAAAAGCACATACTTGCACATAGATGTTTATTTACAAAAGTAGAACACATATTTTAAGCACATTTTCATCATATATCTTGTACATCTACCACCAAAGGGATAGATGATTTTAGGCCTTATGATCTCCTGCCAAAGAGTTAGATCATATATACAATGTGACCGACTACCAAAGAATTAAGTCACCTCAATGCACTGTATTACCAAAGAGTTTAGTGCTATCATATGATGGATCAAATATCTTATGTTTCATGTTTTCATAGCCATAAGTAAGGAAAATCAAGAAAGATATCATACAAGAAAAATCATTTCATCCAATATCATATGCTAAGTGTTTACTACACATATAATGTAAGCATACTGTATAATAAGCCAAGTAAGAGGTAGTGGCGTACCTTGATCAAAGATATACTAATCACATATTCCTAATGTCAACTCTAATCTTGGTCAAACCCTGGTTAATATAGAATCATATACCATCATTAGATTCTCCATTACTTTATACCTAGTCTAAACCCTAATTATGTCCATTCTAGGGTTTATCTTGGTCATTGTGATATCTCATTATTGCTTGTCTTATCATTGTGTAATTCGGTTATTGATCTTATGTTCGAGATTAGGATACATAATATGATTATTTGATTACATAAAATTATGTGCACATAATAACCCTAGGTTACATGTATTAATCATGTTAGGATTTTCTCATCATATTAGGATAATTTAACATGTAACATTACTTATATGCATACATATGATCTCAGAGTTACATATTATCTTCCAATTACTGATATTAGGACATTATGTAAATTTCATCATTTATTGATCATCAATATATTTATTGCATTTTATTTAAGGTTACTAACCCTAAATAGCTATATGAAGCATTTCATATGATTTTATGCATCAACATCATAATATCTGACCTTATATAGAGTATGAACATGATTTAGGATTTACTGACATTTTATTATAATTTTAGGCCATCGTTTGATATTTATTACTCATGAAACAAGCATAATACATCTTGCATAATGTCACTGTGTTTTAAGCATCAAAAGGTTGATATGATGTTTCTATCTTGTTCTACTCATTTTCCTGAGAAAAATGATACCTTCATTTGATCAAAACCTACTTCAAAGTCTATTGTTATGCCATTATAACATGTAGACCCAAGTAATATATCAATATCACCATCTATACACATGGACTCAATTTCATTATTCAAACCAACATTCCATGATTCAATTATTGATTTGGTAAGCAAGAACATCAAAAGTTCACTCTACTATATCCTACACACCTAAAAAGGAAATTTCATCCTCAAAATTACGCCAAAATTCAGTCTTTCACATAGGTCCTTGGGGAGGTTTTTGTTGTATGTATCAGTACGAGGTTTTATCTTCATGCCCGTTGTTGTGTAGAGATGACATATATGTATACGAACAAGTTATCATGTGTAACAGGATGTGGCTTGAGAGCCAGTAAACAATATCTTGTATATGTTTTGGGCAAATGATATGCGGTACAAGTGGTTTTTGTGGACTCATTTGCAATATGTTGTGACTCCTATGGTTATATAAAATCAATTTTACTTTCATGTGTTTTATTGTAACTTGGATGTTTAGTTTTGTTTTCATAGTTTGGTTTTTGATTAATCTCATTTGTTGTGCGTCGGGGCATCATAGTTTGGTTGGTATCAGAGATTTATGTTTGTCGTGTTTATAAGAACATGGGACTAGGGTTGTGTCTATTCTAGTGTCCTCCAATTTATCTGCTTATGCAGAAAAATAAGAAAAGTTGAAAAGATGGCTGGAGAACACAAAGAACATGTTGCTGAGAGTGGTCTTGTTGCCCCGGGTGGAGGTGCAAGGAGGTAGGTTGTTGATGGGAGGGCTCCTTAAGTGCCCCAATTTGATCCGTCCGTGCTAAAAACCATGCCTATCGATCTATGTATGTGCAGTTTATGGCCACAATTTCACATATGACGGACAAAATACACATTCCTCAAACGAGAGCAACAATCCCCAATGTGGAATCCTCAGGCATTGGGAAGACCTTTGAGAGGTTGAGGCATGTCAGAGCTATAGAATATGTTGGTATGGCAGATCTAGGGGATGCAGATCTTTGGTTAACAAAGCTAGAGAAGGATTTCAAGATCCTTAGCATCCCTGAGACTGACAAGGTGAAGCACGCAATATACCTTCTGAAGGGAAGTGTTGGCCATTGGTGGGCCATTGAGGAAGAGAAATGACCAGGTGTTGATATTAGTTGGGAGGATTTCTGTGGGATCTGATCTCCAAACCATGATATAAACACGATTAAAACTTAGCGGAAGCGAATCAGTAATCAGCGGAAGGCAAAAATCACGGGAAATTAAAACTTTTCGTGACAAGAGCTTGAATCCATAAAAGCTTCTTTCATAAAGTGAGGTAAACTGTTTACATCTCAGGATAATTACTTCTTGAGTAATTATATATATCAAGATACAAAATCTCAAGATCACTATACAAAAGACTCCAAGACCTGAGAGTACAGAGGACACATAGGACTGACTCTAACTACACCATATGGCAGGACAATCTCCACCTGAGATTACTGCTGCCCCTGGTGCTGCTGCTGAGACTGATCACCTGTAGGCTGGTTCCTTCGTCTCCGACATCCACCTAAAAAGTTGAAGCCTACGGGGTGAGACAATTATACATAATTGTCCCAGCGAGAGTTATAACTCTTTCGCCATAAGATTTATTATAACATCAAAGAATATCTTAAACAGTAAAGCCTTCAAAGCATTCTGTAACAGTTGCAGATATAACAAGATCTCAACCATTTAGGAGATATGGAGAATATAAACACTATTGCAATGTAACATCAATCAACTAACTTGGAGTCATCTCTAACAAGTTATACTACATGGTTGATTATGTTTTACAAACAACATTATGCCCTGTGGAGATGAGGCTTACCACTCATACTCCAACTGATCGCTGAGAAGTCACATCAGTATCATACATAGGTCATTAAGAGAGCCAGATTCTCATGACCTTCACCTTCCTCAGTCAGTAAGAGGATCACTTGTAGGACATCTCGTGTCTCTACTACTATAGCTCACCAGGGTAAACTGGTCCTTCGCTATTCTAGAGTCACAGTGGCGTTCTGTACTCTCTTCGTCATCAGGAGGTTTCATATTTACCTACCACTGATACGGATATCTGTGCTTTCTTCGTCATCAGGAGGTTTCATGTTTACCTACCACTGATACGGTATGGAATTATAGTGAAGGATGGATGGATTACACATCTACATCACTTTCCTACACTAGGATGTAAGGTTCTACACATCCATGTACCCCACATACTCAAAAGTATGTGCTCCAGGAGTTCCCTGAGGAAGACCTGTTTCACCATCATTTAATTTCTGACAATGATGGATCTATGATCAGGGCTCTACATTATACTTGATTAGTTAGGTACATTCAGTATTCTTTAACAGCATACATTGTTCTGCAAACAATAACAATAGCATAGCAGCTATAAAAGAAAAATACTAAATGTAACAGGCCTAACTCATATCAATCATCATTTCTCATTATCCTCATCACAAGTCATCTCTAAGGCATGACTTTGATGGTATTCATGGATCTCACAACCCATTATCAGTATAGGATGCCACTGACAAGACATCCGATTACTTTACTTATTCATTAGGCTAACAACATGCCTTTAATGAATATAACATCATCATCCATACCTGGATATGATTACCTTCATATCAGAACCTGCATGGTTAATACAACTGATAAAGGTAGTACAAAAATAAGGAATATCCCTCCTACTCTTGTCATAAGAGTTTAAATCTCTACTTCTCATCAAATAGAGTTTAATATTCAAAAGCATGTCATTATCCTTGAATTAGGGTTTACTATTCACATTACATGTCATCATCCTTGAATTAGGGTTTACTATTCACATTAAGGTGAATTGAATTCATAACATCATCATGTATGAGTAACATCTTCAATGATGATCTTAGATTAGTTAAAAGTTCATCATTTATCATAATTAGGGTTTCTATGATCTCACACAGGTGGATCATACCCTAATTATGCTCATTTCTGTGTATTGGGGATGCTTCAATTGAGTTTCCACTTAAAAAGGGTATTTTCTCTCTCTAGAAGTACTTTCTCTCTCTATAAGTACTTTCTCTCTCATCATAAGGTTAAGTGATGTCAATATTACTCTAAAACAGGTTGGATTGAGTCATCATAGGCTAACATAGCCAAAAACATCACCATTATGTGATTTAGAGTTACTTTCTCTCTCTAGGGTACTTTCTCTCTCTAGAAGTACTCTCTCTTTCATCATACTAATGGTGGATGATAACATTAGACTAGATCAAGTTGGATAGAGTCATTATGACTAAAAACATCATTCTCATGTAATTAGAGTTTGAATTGAGCAAGGTATAACTCAATTGACCCTTCAGGGGTATTTTGGTAATTCCCCCCATTGATCATCATTATGGTCAAAAACCTTAGTCAAATAACCCCTTACTATCCTAGATTATCATTAGGGTTTGATTTGGGCAACATTGGACCATTTATATTATGAATTGATTGAAAGAAGTCAACTTGGAATCACATTGATTGATTTCAATCATTAATCATCAATTGAGTTGAAATCGGTTGAAAGTGTTGACCGTTTGCCCACTTTGACTTTCCAAGACCGCGAGCCTCTTTCTAACTCCAAGACCACGAGCCCCCCTTAGGCTTCAAGACCGCGAGCCTCTTCAAGTGGTTCAAGACCGCGAAGCCCTATCATTGGTTCAATTGATGTTGAGACCGCGAAGATCAAATTGGAGTTAAGACCGCGAAGAGACGTTGACCGTTTAGCTAGTTTGACCTCAGGACCGCGAGGCCCTTCACGGTCTTGAGACCGCGAGCCTCCTCTCGGTCTTGAGACCATGAGCCCCCTCACGGTCTTGAGACCGCGAGCCCTCTCACGGTCTTGAGACCGCGAGGCTCACATGGTCTCAGCCGCTTGGTCCATCAACAAAATCAAAGATACAATCGATGGTGTTAACCGATGTTGAAGCCCTCAAAAGGTCAAAGTTATGTTGACCACCTATGGATTGGGTCAACTAAGGTTATGCTTAACCAATTGGTCATTCAATTGACCCTCAATTGTTGACCAATTAGGATTGAAAATGATTCAATTAGGGTCTATCAATGTTCACCCATCAACACTCCACAATGTGACTCAACACAAGGTTGAACCCTTCAATTGAGCTCCAATTGGGCCCAAACTTGTCCCAAACGGTCTTGAGGTCATGTGGGTGGACCCCACATGGTCTTGAGACCGTTTTCCCAAGGTTTCATCAAAATCTAAGGTGATTTTATAGGGGTTGAACCATGATTGAGCCATAAAATAGAATTTTGATTAAATTGATAACTTATTTGCAATTAGGTCCTCAAATGGTCAAATTACTTAACCCTAGACCTTCAAACGGTCTTGGGTAATTTTACTCTCGGTCTTGAGACCGTTTGAATGAGTTCCAAACGGTCTTGAGACCGTTTGCCCATCCAATTTTGGATTCTAGTGCAGATTCATCAAGGTCTGACCCATTGAGTTGATGATCATATCAATTTTTAATTGCGATGTATTCGGTGTAATTGTACCTTCAATTGGTCAACTATCCTTGACCCCAGACCTCCAAACGGTCTTGGTTGATTGCCCTCGCGGTCTTGAGACCGTTTGGTGACCCCCAAACGGTCTTGAGACCGTTTAGGTCAATCAACCCTAAAAACCCTAATTAGGTCACCATAATTCCAGTACTGATTTTATCTAGGGTTAGCCCTAGTATTCACCCTTCAACTCTTAGACCGTTTGGAATTAGACCATCAAACTTGGTGAGTTGTTAACTAACATAATTTTGAACAGTAATCTCATACGGTCAACGCTTAGTCAACGACCTTACACGGTCTTGAGACCGTTTTCCCAAAAAGGCAATTTCAGACCGTTTGAAAATCAGGAATAAATTCAAATAAAGTTGTTACTTAAAAAGGTCATATCTCCCGATTCCTTTGGAGTTAGCCTCCCAAATTTTGAGGGTAATTAGCCTATATAATTAGGAACAGATTTATTATACGGTACACGCTCGGTCAACGGGGCCAAACGGTCTTGAAGACCGTTTTCCCTGTCGCGGTCTCGAGACCGTTTGCTCACCTCGCGGTCTTGAGACCGAGAGAGAAAACTTTTGAGACCGTTTAAGGAAGTGAAAAGCGGTGGGTTTTTCTTGGAAATCACGCCTTCATCTCCTAGAGCAAGAACAGTACGAATATCCCATGGATTTGCTTGCAAAATAGCAGGGAAAAGTAGGGAAATACTAAGAGCTATCATCAAAACGCATATAAAGATGCACATAGTAAAGCATGGGTTTAGAGTTATAAAACCCGCCTAAAGCTTGCTTCTTGAGCTCCAAGCTTTCAATCTCCAAGATCTAATGGCGTCCTTGAGTTCTTACAGGTTGGACAAGGTGAAACCTCCAAGGAAGGATGAAAAGAGACGGCTAGAAAGGTAGGGTTTCAAGAGTTAGCCATGAAGATGACCTTGAATTCGAGTTCTAACCATGGAACTAAGCAAGAAGAGGGGTTTAAACCTACCTTGCACCCCTTGGTCGTCCTCCTTACCTCCAAGGCAGTCCTTGGTCGTCTTTGGTGAAATTAAACAGTAAGGGAACAAAGGGTAAGTTCCCTTGCAACTAAGGGAAGGAGAGCTTATATACATGGGGTAGGATTTTCAACATTAGTTCATAAGTTGTCCATAATTCCAACTAGGTCCCTCCTTCTTTACTTGATCGTCCCTTCCTCTTTATTCTAAGGTCAAAACTTCTCTTAAGGTCTTAGAAAAGAAGATAAAGGAGAGAAAGCTAATAATGAGGTACATACATAAAGAGATATTACACATATACCCTGATTATTCAATCACAAGGCATATCTCATAACTTGATAATTCAATTGAGGTGACTTCCTCATCATTTCTTATCTTAATGATGGCAAGAGTCTAAAAAGATACATTAGATGACATATTTCACAATTTGTATCCCTTAATTTGGGTAAATTGCATTTTACCCCAAACTAGGGTTTCAAGCACCGGAATTGCTTCCACAGCTGCACCTTGGTGCCTTAGCTTGGGAAATCCCTCAAACTTTGCTAAAAAGATTTCTCATGATGTCTCAACATCAGAGGAACATATCATCATGTGCAAATTTCAAGCTAACCCTTTTAACTGGGTAAATTTCACATAGGTCCCTGTATATCAAAACAATGCTACTACTTTAAATAAAAAGGAGCAAATACTGAGATATATGTTTCTGAGAACTTAATTACATGCTCATAGTTAATCACAAAGATTTAATTACATATTTAGGCAAAACACCTAGGGTTAACTCATAACCCAGGTCAGGGATGTTACAATTTCAGACGAGAGTTTGTTGGTAGGTACTTCCGGCGTACTTATCTTGATGAGAATATCTCTCAGTTTGAGATGATCAGGAAAGGACCCATGACGATCAATGAATACGAGGAAAGATTCATGGAGCTATTGAGGTTCTGTCCTCACATGGCGGCAACACATGAGGAGATGATCAAACATTTTGAGAAGGGTCTGAATAGTGAGTTGACAACATATGCGGTAGTGCTTGAGAATTATGAGAAGTTTATGATGTTTGTGGAATCTACCAGGAGGATCGAGTGGTCTGTGGTTGAGAAGCGGGAGAAGAGTACTAAGAAGAGGCATGAGCAGTACTAGGGGAAGTCGTCGGGAGGCTTTAAGAAGCCTAGGTTTTCTGCACTGCCAGCTCAGTAGAGGTCCAATGTACATACTCAGTGGTCACCCAGTAAAGGAAGAGGCTGTAGGTTTCCACTGACATGAGCCCCCAATGCAACATTAGTATCAATGACATGGCCATTGAGGCCATGGTATGAGAGTAAGACATGCTAAATTGTGGCTGGTTTGGGCATACCAAGCAGTTCTAATCCATGAAGGATTATGAGGTGACCTAGCAGCTGAGGCAGAGTCAGAAGAGCTAACATAGACAATAATACAGTAGTGGAGGAGGACAAGGACGTGGACACACATCACAAGTTGGTTCTTCAAGACATGCTAGTAGGGGACAGGGACATCAACGAGCAACAACTAGATTCTATGCCATGAGCCAGCCAAAAGGAGTGGTCAACCTATGAGTAGTGACATGTCAAATGGAGTTATTTCATTCTGATTTGTCTTCTTCTTACTTTATATCCATTTTGGTTGATTCGGGTGCGACCCACTCTTATATAACTTGTGAAGTGATTGATAGTAGATCTTTGCATATTAGATGTAGACGTGATAGCCTTCATTTATAAACCTTGTTGGTTGGTTCTATAGAGTTGCGGGAGGTGTGTCCTTCTTGTGTCCTTTCTTTTTCAAGATATAGCATTCATGTGGATCTCCTACCACTTGACAAGCATGGATTCAATATGATACTTGGAATGGATACCTTGGAGAAGTATCATGTGGTCTTGGACTATAGTGCCAAGGTAGAAATGTTTCGAGATGGCCATGAGACGTGGATCTTTGAAGGAGATAGTAAGATTCTTTCGATGTGTTTGGTGTCACCGATGGTGGTAGAGAAGCTGATGAGGCAAGGTTGCGAGGCATTTTGGTACATGTAATGGATACTAAGGTGAGGAGTCCTATATATTCAGGAGGTTCAAGTTGTCTGTGAGTTTGAGGACATGTTTCTAAAGGAGTTTCTAAGTGTTCCCCCACCTCGAGAGATTGATTTTGAGATCAATCTAGTCCCATGTACCCAACTAACAGCTTAGACACCGTACGGGATGGCACCAGTGAGATGGCAGAGTTGATGAAATTGTTGTAAGAGCTACTTGAGAAGGATTCATCAGACCAAGTACATCACCATTGGGTGCTTCAGTTCTATTTGTGAAGAAGAAAGATAGATCTATGAGGCTGTGCATAAATTACAGGTAGTTGAATAAGGTGATTATAAAGAACAAGTATCCCTTGCCGCAGATTGATCATCTGTTTGACCAGTTGCTAGGAGCCGCAATGTTCTCCAAGATAGATCTAAGATCAAAATATCACCAATTACAGATCAAGGCAGATTACATACCTAAGTTAGCATTTAGGACTCGGTATGGTCATTACGAGTTTGTGGTTATGCCATTCGGGCTAACCAATACACCAACAACACTCATGGATCCGATGAAAAAAGTGTTTAAGCCTTATACAGACCAGTTTGTGGTAGTGTTTATAGATGATATCTTGATCTACTCCAGGGCCAGCCAACAACACGAGTAGCATCTACGCTAGGCAGTGACCACATTGAGACAACATTAGTTGTACTCCAACTTCAACAAGTGTGAGTATTGGCTGAAGGAGCTGTCCTTCCTAGGACATGTGATATTAGTTGAAGGTGTTTGTGTGGACCCCAAGAAAGTTGACTCTATGATAGAGTGGGAGCAGTAAAAAACACTGACTAAAGTTTGTAGTTTTTTGGTTTTGGCAGAATACTACATGAGGTTCATCAAGAACTTCAGTTCACTGACGTTACCCTTAACAAAGCTGACAAGGAAGGATGTTCCTTTCATCTGGGATGACTGTGTCCTCTAGTGTTAAAGGAGAAGATGACTAGTGTGCCAGTGTTAGTTCTGCCTGAGCAAGGGAAAGGATATATAGTCTTCTATGATGCATCGAGGAATGGTTTGGGTTGCGTGCTAATGCTAGGATAAGAACGTGATTTCTTTTGCTTTGCGATAGCTTAAGAAACACGAGGAGAACTACCCAACCCATGATTTGGAGCTAGATGCATTGGTACATGCCTTAAAGATCTGGAGGCACTACCTTTATGGAGAGAAGTGTCAGATCTTCAAAGATCACAAGAACCTGAAGTACATCATTTTGCAATAGGAGCTGAACACGCGACAACAATGCTAGATGGAACTAATCAAAGACTATGACTGCACGATTGATTGCAATCCAGGAAAGGCGAATGTTGTGGTAGATGATTTGAGTAGGAAGTCCTCTTCGTCATCTTCTATAGATAAAGCACTATTGTGTTCCTTGGTGTGCCATAAAAGAGACATGTTGGTCTCCTTGCATTAGATGAATGTGAAGCTAGATGTTTCATTGCTAGTTGGGTTGTTGGCACAACTGCAAGTGAAGCCCATGTTGATGCAACAGATTAGAGAGGCACAACAGGTTGATCATGTGATACAACATATAAGATATGAGTTCAACAACAAGAAGCATGATGGCTTCTATGAGGCTGATGATGGAACAGTTTTTTACCACAATAGAGTCATGGTTCCTAGTGTTGACAACTTGAGGAAGATGGGTTTGGAAGAGGCTCACTCTTCAATGCATACTATACACCCAGGTAACACCAAGATGTACCATAACCTCAAAGATCTATATTGGTGGCCTGTATTGAAGCATGATGTGTCTAAGTTCATGGCCAAGTGCACAATGTGTCAACAAGTTAAAGCAAATCATCTAAAACCTATAGCGATGAGGCAACCATTGCCTATATCGGAGTGGAAATGAGATGACGTGACTATGGACTTTATGGTTAGTCACCCTAGGACCACCAAAGGTCATGATTCCATTTGAGTGATCGTTGATAGGTTGACCAAATCAACACATTTCGTTCATGTGAAGATAATATATATAACAAAGAAGCTTTCTCGGGTATATGATGATGAGATAGTGCGTTTGGATGGTGTTCTAGCTACCATAGTGTCAGATAGAGGCCCTCAGTTTATGAGTCTCTTCTGGGAGCGTTTGCACGCAGCTTTGGGTATGCAGTTCAAGTTTAGTACTACCTTCCACCCATAGACAGATGGTTAGTCTAAGAGGACCATACAGACCTTGGAGGACCTGGTGAGAGCTTGTGTCTTGCAATTTCTGGGAAGTTGGGGTATCCACCTCAGTCTGATAGAGTTTACTTATAATAACATTTATCAACAAATTATCAACATGGCACCTTATGAGGCATTATATGGGAGATATTGCAGATCTCCGTTGTGTTGGTATGAAACTGGTGAATATCAACTTCTTGGTCCTGAACTTGTACAACAAATGATAAAGAAGATCAAAGTGACTCAACATCAATTGAAGGTAGCACATGACAATCAGAAGTTGTATGCAAACAACCCCATAGACCCTTAGAGTTTCAAGTGGTAGGCAAGATGTATCTCAAGATTTCCCCTTAGAAGGGTGTTTTGAGGTTTGGGAGGAAGGGTAAGTTGACTCCCAGACATATGGGACCTTACCCTATGGTGGCACGTGTGGGGATGGTGGCATATAAGTTGGAGTTTCCAGCTGAGTTGTACATGTTACATCCAATGTTCCATGTGTCTATGTTGAGGAAGTGCCACCCTAGTACAAAGTTAGTTTTGTAGCCCATTGAGGTTGAGATTGATGTGGATATGTCATATGTGGAAGGACTTGTGTTGATCCTTGATAGAAGAGTGAAGAAGTTGAAGAAGGAGGACATAATTTTAGTGAAGGTTCTGTGCCATCACTGTGGCATTGAGGAGCCATGTGGGAGCTTGAGGAAGAGATGTAGAGGAAGTACCTGTCTCTCTCCACTTAGGATTTCAGGGGCAAAATCCTTCTTAGGGGTTTATGGCTTGTAAGACCCCTGACCTATATTTTGGGTTAACCCTATTTTCCTTGTCTTGATGAGATGTTTATAACCCTTCTCTAATCCTTTGATATGATCTTAGAGCTTGTGGAGAGCTTAAGTTTGTAGTTTGAGCTTGTTTGGATGATGTTTGTGCTCTGTGCTTGTTTTGAACTAAACTACAATTTACCCATTTGTGGAGGTTATCTTGTAATTTACCACCTCTAGAGTGTTCCTTCTCTCTCTTGGCTTCATGAGAGAGAGTGTGCTGCTTTGGGTGCCTTGTTTGAGCTTTAGAGTAGTGGTGACATCACTAGGGATGATTAGGGTTTCTAGGGTTTGATGTGCCTTGGCTATGTGTACCTTGTTGAAGGTGGAGACCCTTGTCTCGACCTTAAGAGGGTGTCTTGAGGGGGTGTCATGGTTGAGACACCTACATGCATGGTTTTGTCTCGACCAAGGTGGTTGTGGGTGTCTTGGGTCTAGACAGTTGTCTTCTTGTGGGATGTCTCGACCTAGCTTGCTGGTTGCCTCTCTTGTCACGACCATGATGTGTTTTGGTGCTTCGTCTCAACCATGGGGTGGTTGTGACTGTGACCATATGTTGGGAGATCCAATTGGTCGAGACCCAACATAGTTTTTATCACCATCTCATGCATGTGTTTTTTAAGTGGTTGCATGTTAGTTTCTTGGGTGAACAAGTGTCCCTTTGGATCCCTATATTATTCACACCTCATCTCTCACCCTACTTCTCTCCTCCTTTGATTTATAAACCCTCTTATCTACATGCAAGAAACTCTTTTCATCCATCTTCTTCCTCCTTCCTTGATTGTTCGTCCTTGGAACCTTGAGGAGCTAGAAGGGGTTGATCCTTGGAGCTTTGGTGATCAGATCCTTTGCATGTGGTGATCCTTGGTCATCTTCAACCTTGGTAAGTTTTTACATTTCCTTTGTAGCATTTTCCTTGGATCCTCAACCCCATCTTCTTCTCTTTTCTCGACCTTAGACCATTTTTTGACATGGTGGTCGTTCTTGAGAGTAATCTCCTCATCACAAGGGTCATAGGCCATGCTTTGACAAGGCGACACCCAAGTGAGAGGAAGTTTCTTCTCTCTTCTTCCCCTTCTTTCTTTGGTTCTGCCTAGGGTTATTTCATGCCCTTTTATTGAGCTACCTTTGACCAAGGTGTTCTTCCGTTTGGAGGTGATCTTTTTGCTGAAGTGGTGATCCTTGTTGGAGCTTCCTTTCCTCTTTTGGATCTTGACATTGGATCTTGTTTTTCTCTCCAAAATAGATGGGTCACAAACACTTTTCCCTCTCTATTATTTGCACATTTCATACATGCATGTTGCTGTTTTCTCTACCTAAAATGTACCCTTAATGTGCTAAGAGATAATGCCATGCTCTAGATCTTATTTTATGGTAGTTAGCATGCTTGGTTAGTTTGGAATCTGAAACCCTAATTGATGGAACCCAATTTTAGTGATTGATTGTGTATTGGTGGTTTTCTCCTATCTTTTGACCTTGGTTTTGGTTGCATGCATGGCCCTCGTGTGCTTTGATGTCCTATGGATTATAGGTTCTATTTTGGGGGTGTTAAATGCGGTTTTATCCCTCTTGCATGAGGTTCTTTCATGATGGTTTCATGACATATACTCTAGATGTTTTGGTGACTGTTTGCTATGAGGTTTCTTCTCCATGCACATGATGGTTTCCTTAGTTTTGCTTTCTATTTTGGCCAAATGAATCTTCTCTTTTGATTATTCTTAATCCCTGTGTGAAAATAGACCTTTGTCTTGGTGGTGGTTTGATCTTTAGTGACTCTTATACCTTGTTTTGCCTTGGGTCGAGACACCTTGACATGGTTGGTTTTGGGTCGAGACATCACCCTAGTAATGGTCGGATACCTAGCTTCAGGTTGGTCGTGACCTAGGCCTAGTTTTGGTCGAGATGCTCTTGGTTTTAGGTCAAGTTGGGTCTTTGTTTCTTGAGGTCGAGACTTGTTCTTCCATGGGTGGTTGAAACCCTAGTGGAACGAGACAAGTCTTCCCTTGGTGTGTCACGGTCGCAACATCATGGGTGTTGGTCATAGTCGAGACCCCATGGGTGATGGTGGTCATGACACCTTGAAGAGTGGATGGTCGTGACACATGTATGGTAGGTGGTCGCCACACATGTATGATGGGTATTTGAGACATGTACTTGAACACACATAATCATACTTATATATATATGTGTGTGAGTAACGAATGAGCCATGTCTAGTGATGTTTGGGTGGTTGCTTAATCAACCCTAATCATGTTCTCTAACCCTAACATACTCTAAGAAAGTGGAAAGTTATGTACCTAGGGTTTGGTGGTTGGATACAATTCTAAAACCCTAATCGACTGTGAATGGAACCCTAACCCTAAAGTTGGACAATGTGATATGTTTACTTATCTTCCATGGAGTGGTTATTATATTATGCTGCTTTCTTTCTCCTATATATAAATCCCTAACATGGTAGGTGATAAGTATGACAGGGCTTGTGTATGCTATGGTGATGATTACACGACACAAAATTGTGATTATGCACATTGTTGAGGCATAATGTGGTGATGTACATGTAAGGTTTATGTGATTGGGTCCTATGACCTTGTGATGCTAAATGCCTTTTGTGAAGTGGTAACCTCTAGTGATGTGAATGAGGGATCTATGTTCATAGTGATGTAACCTAGGTATTGGCCTTGTGAATGGCAGCATTACAAGTATCATGTGGTGATAGTGTGACAAGTTCACACCTTACACATTTTATATCTTTAGGAGTTGTACTGTTTCCCTTTTTCTTGTAGAGTTCGTTATGGTTTTATATGTTGAAACTTGATTGATGCTAAAAGGCACCCAATTCGCTAACTAATCAAGTGGAACCCTAATCATGTAGGTTTCCTATGCCATAGATTCTTTCTAGGTACAACTCTAATTGCTGGATAGATGAAACTAGTATAACTCGGAGCACACATTTTTGAATATGTGGGGGTACAAGTCAAAGTATCTCCCTGCATCCACAATTACAGGTTGTGTGAGATGGCCATGCGTGAGCCGATCTCCTTGTGATATGGTTGGCCATGTGTGAGACAATCATTCTTTTAAGAACGACCATGCATGAGCCTTTTCTTCTAGCACTGTTACATGTACCATGGTAGAGTAGGTGTTTATATATGGACGACCATGCATGAGGCGATTCTTTTAATTGACTATATGTCACCTTTTTTGCATTTAATGCATATGTCTCTATAGTGTTTTCTCTTGTGCTGACCAAGAGGTGTGGAGAGGTCATGAATTTGATCTCTTCCATTTGACCTTGTATGACATCGATTTCGACTTAGCAATGGTTGGTTGTATTTGGGTGGTACGACTCAAATCCTCGGGGCAATAATAATTAAAGATGTGACACAAATGTGTAGTTTATCTTGATTAGGGTCAAACACGAATCACATTGGTTGAAACCCTTTTGTCTTATCCTTTTACTAATCTCTTGATTATAAGACAATAAGAGAAATCAACTATTATACACGTTCTTCACATTCCTTTTTTGAATATAATTTGATCTATTGCTTAGTGGTAGATGCCTAGTCTTTCTTAATTTGCTTTATCTATCGAATACATATCATTTAGCTGAATCTGGTCAACTTGCTTAATATGTTATTTACCTACTTAGCTTATTTGTGCTTTTCATAGATGTTTGCAAAAAGTTATATCTCTCGCTGGGACTTTTGGTCTCCCACCATGGGTTTACACATCTTTTAGGTAACCGAGCATGAGGAAGTAGAGATCATGTTGTTGGCACTGAGCAGCAAAAGGACCAGTAGTTTTTGAAAGGCTAGACATGTTGCTTGTGTATAGAAGTAGAGTCCTATGTGTCATCCTTGTACACTTAGGTCCTTGGCGAGGTTTTTGCTGTATGTATCAATAAAAGGTATTAGCTTTATGCCCGTTGTTGTGTAGAGATGACATATATGTATATGAACATGTTATCATATGTAACATGATGTGGCTTGAGAGCCAGTGAACATTATCTTGTATATGTTTTGGGTAGATGATATGTGGTACATGTGGTTTTGGACTCATGTGCAATATGTCGTGACCCTTATGGTAATATGAAATCAGTTTTAATTTCTTGTGTCTTATGGTAACCTAGATTTTTAGTTTTGTTTTTGTAGTTTGTTTTTGAGTAATCTCATTTGTGGCGTGTCAGGGCATCACAAGAACACCTCCTGGATGTTCATCGAAGAGGGATTGGAAACTGTTGATCTCTCTTCTTCATGTATGTAGATTCTACTATGGAGGCAAAGTAGATAGTGATCGATGATGGTGGAGGATGCCTTTGTAATGACTTCTTTGAGGTCAATGACTCAGAGTCTTGGAGGAGTAAGTGTCCCATTGGCCCTTAGGTCAATGAAGATGGACAATGAAGGGGTCAAATGAGGCTAGGGGGAGGTCTTGTGGAGTGAAAATGGCAGCCTGGTCTTGGATCCTTTTCTTGGTGGCTTTGGTCTTCTATTTATAGGCAAGTTCTAGGGTTTAAAACCCTTCCCACCCACTTGTACAACTACCATAGACATGAGGGGTTGGTGACTGGAGGTAGACAAAGGGTCTTAAACCCCTTTAGTACCATTATTAGGGTGAGCGACATGGATCTCGTTGAGCAGTAATGTAGAAATCCTCTTGAGCAAATTCTTGTCGGTGGTTGAGTTTCCATAGGGACCGAGTTCCCGTTGGGAGCTGAGTTTCTGACAGGCCAGGGATGCACAAATCTCATCGGGTAGGTTCTCTTTAGGGGCTGAGAATCAATTAGGAAATATTCTTGTCAGGCGGATGAGAATCCTAGGTAAAGTAAACCAACCCCGAGAGGAGGCTATTGATGTGGGTCGTCAGACCTGTGATGATGAGACTTATGACTGATGAAATTTTGGTTGAGGATGTAGCTTGATGAAGGCTTGGATCATCAAAAAAATAGTTTATTTTATCAAAAGTTCTTGGGTCCGGTAGTCATTTTACGGGACCACTGCCTCCTACACACCTACCATGGAATGAAGCTCAAGGTTTCCATGGCAATGGGGGGAATGGATGAAAAACCTTATAAAATTACCAAAAGCCAATTAAACCTAATTTTTATCTAGTTATAAAATAAAATGATGAGTACAAAACTATGCTAAAGATGTAGGTAAATCTAGTATGAATATGCATTCATCAGTCACAATGAACCAAATGTAGTTCATTCTTTATCTCTTCAAATTAAATACAACATTGTCCCACAAACATTTAGTGTGCATGTCAAGAAATCTTGTTGGTTACCTAAATCCCCAAAAGGGGATTTTAGCTCCAAAGACCCCCATATTGATTGGGATAATGAGCTACAATACCAAGACATACATATGAAAATATTAATGGAGTGAGTATCCAAGTGTGGAACTACACACCATGATAATATATATTCTTTTTAAAAAAATCTTCAAAAATTTTGAAATGGATTTTAACTAAGAATTAAAAAGCATCTAAAGTAGAGATATCAAGCCATGTCATGAGTGACCACTAAGTTCCATGTCAAACTTATAGGTCTTCACTACTAAATGAGATGAATCTATCCATGCCAAGTACTCAATACGACAGTCCTTTGCATCAAGAAATTATCGATGGGTCATCTTTTGACAATCAACATTCTGGAAACCATCTCCTTGACCTTGTAAGAACCATCATGAATACTCTATTTGAATATTGGAAGCTTGTATACATTATATATGCACTATCAATGGAAGAACTACCTAAAAGACACCAAGAGGTAGTCAATGCACCATTGCACCCCAAAAAAGAATTACAATCCACCAAATAATGGGAACCGATATTGGCACTAATAGAGTTTTTTCAAGATCAAGGGCACACTGGTCTACCCAATATTGGCCCTAATGCCTTGATGTTGACACATAACTAACTATCTCTATAAAGGAAAACTCTACAAGCAAGGTCAATGTACAGTCTCACAAATGAGGCATATTTAGAGACCGTTAACCACTACACACCTCACTCTTGAATGACCCCCAAAGATGGTCTAACATGATGAAGTGAATATTAGCAATGAGCCACTGGGCATTTCTAGGCTTCTTCATGCTAAGCTAGTTCATAAGCTCAATGGTCTAGCTCAACTTCTCCAAACACATGACGACCATGAGGATTTCGATGAGCTATAATAGCCACTTCCTTGTAAGAAATATCACACCGATCAAAACCCAAATGATAATGAGGAATAATTCACAAGAAAACTAAACTTTTAACTAGAAAAAAACATAAATCAAAACAAGAAATTTGAATAAATCAAGATCCATGAAGATCCTAATACAAACAATAATTATAATCCATGGAAGTCCTATCAACCAAACCAAGAACACATTCTATATCCTGAATCTAGGTCCCACAACTCACAAAACAAGATTTTAATCATCTTAAAACTCCTCATAACTTCATTAAGTACTTGTGATTTAACACCAATATCATTCTCAAGAGAAGGCGTAATAGAAAAATAGCAGAATTCTTGTTGTTTGATATCAACATATTGCCTAGGGAAGATCCATGTCCATGAAGATAAAACAACATATGTATATTATCCCAGTTCATAACTTTTAATCATAAGAAAACACAAAGGAAAACAACATACAACACCCCATACTCAAGAAAATTAGAATACATGGATTCTTTAGAATGAACTATATTATCTCTTATTAAATCTTTATCATCATGCCCTTTCTATAGTTCCATTATGTTTAAAAAGCAAACATAGAAGAACCATGTGAAACTCATAATGAGTCCCATCGAGAGGATATTCCACCCAAGATAGATAAACATGTATAAGAGGCATATTAATTGAATTTTAAGAAACTTGGAAGATACAATCCTATCCATTTCAAATATTACTTAATCTTATTGTTTAAAAATAGGGCACACTTATCTTTTACTATAGAATGTTTCATGGTAGTTTAATAGTATTCTCTTACGTCAACCATTTCAAGTAAAGAAACATACCATCACTTATAGTTCTTTATATGACCATTTGGAATATCATTCAAATATCATAATTAGTATAAACATTTATATATATCCCACTCAAGTGTCTTGTTTATTATAATATTGTCTTGGTTAATTTGGAGTGTACTATACAAATTGCAAGCTATGACTATGAGGTCCCTAATCTCATGTTGAATGATCCAAGAAGGATCCAGGCTCATAAGGATCCCTCCATGCCTTAGTTAGTGGGGTCATAACAACTAGGGCTCATCAGATAGAAACCTACTAGTAGGGGCTCAAAATTCACACTACATAATCAAGCATATCCTGATTACATAGCCCTCCACACCTATCATCAACATACTATATATTACATATCAAATTTATTTTTTTGGAACTGTAGCACATATAACATGATAACTACATATATGGACTCAACTGCACTCATAACACATGTGATCTCAGGGCACAAAGGGGGCGATAAGCTATATCGATTTCTTATCACCCGTATATACTCAACAATGTACAACTCTGAGTACCTTCTCACAACCCTCTGGTTGCTAAAAGGATACATGTTTTCCTTCACTGACTTTTGAACACTAGGGAAGATCCAATCTGCCAGGACAAACACTATATGATTAAGATGTCACTTATTACTTAGTCCACTTACTCATTTTTTTGTCCATTGTTTTAAAGGTATTATCTTTATTAGTTTTACTAAGTTATATATTAATGACTTACAATTATCATGTAGAAACAATATAACATTTAGAACAATACTAAGCACCCTATAATATGAACATGAAATGGAAAGAGATATATTGTGATAAATATACAATATTCTATATATTTATGTTTTCATTCATATCATCAACATGTTGTATGCCTTTGATAATCACAATGCTTACATGGAACTACCCTTTGTTCTTATCACCCAGACAAAATGTTCCTTATACAATAAAGGCTCAACAATAGCCCAAAGCAATGTATCAACTAATTCTCTATACATTTATCCATTTTAAGCAAGAATAGAACATCATGACAAAATTGACATTTTATTCCCATGTGAACTCAATCAAATTCACTGAATCTGACCAGATCCATTGGATGGGTCAAGCATCAGTTGATTTGGATAGAAATGTTCGTTTGATTGAGAAAATTCCTATCTTGTCTTTTTAGGCTTCTAACATCATTATAACGTCCACTAAGGCAAGTGAAGGCATCTGAGGTTCTATTTTTAGACTTATCGATCATTATAGCTATGTAAGTAAGGAAATGGACACTTGGAGCAACAATAATCCTATTTCCAAGGAAAACATATATTTAAATCTTAATCTTAATAACTTATTGCATGCATATCACACCAAAAGGGAGCAAGTAACTCACGTAGTTTCTCACAAAATGAACATCCTCCTTCAAGTTCTAGCAAGAAGATGTCTGGATTATCCTCCTACTTCACGTCCTAACCTTGGAACTATAACATATTCCCCTCTAACGGCCGACCCAAGGTTGAATGGGCTCCAACAACATCAGACACATCATCTCCTACCTTGGATCTAGACAAAGAACTAAGAAAGGCAAACAAAAGTAGGAGAAATCTCATGACTTAGACATCTGGATCCAAGAAATAATGAAAGAGAAGAATAAAGGAAGGAATTTTAAGAAACCATATTTAATCAAATGTTATCCACCAAGATTATCTATTCATCACACTTGTTAAAGGCATGAAAGGCTACATCAATCTTGGTCTACCTCTCTTGATGCCCTTTCCTACTCTAACACATTACATCGGGTGAAAAAGAAATTCAAACCCGATTTGTATGGCTATCTATCTATTTATATACCAACAAGTAAACACCACATCTGCACACATTAAACAATAATGTTAGAGAAAATTCATTCAAATTGGGGAAATTTGGCCCAGATTTACCCCCATCAAGAAACAAAAGCCTAATACCACATATAACCTCTGGATTAAGGCATGCACATCCAATCCAGCCTAGATTGGTCTGACATGGATCGATTGGTTTGAACAACCAAGGATCCACACTTATCAGACCTCAAGCTCTTCTCTCTCGTCAACTTTATCACATCCATCTTGATTCGGTCAGATTACCCTAATCCTACTTGGATACACCTTGGAAAATTCTAGTTCACAAGATCAAGCCTTCTCTCTCCTCACTCTCATATTTCCAACACCAACTCATGAAGTATGGTTTGGATTCACCCATATTGGCTCCTACACTGACCAACTTCATGCTCATACTAATCCCAAGTTCAAGATCTTCATCATAATAACTCGTGCACACCAACTCAAGTCATAGATTTTTTTTCTAGATTCGAGCTAATCTGACATGGATTCACTTTAGGTTGACCCATGTTTGTAATATAATGACCACCCTCATACATGTACCTGTTGGGTTTTAGGAGAACCAGAGAAGGCAGCGGAAACAAAAATTTTCTTCTCCCAAACCCAGAATAAAGGAATCACGTCAACGCCTATACAATAGGAAGGATGGTTTGGGGAGGCATACCTTGTCCCGAGGCTTGCTCGACGACGTTACCTCGCGGCTTGCGCAGTCTTCACCTCCCTTCTTGGACGGTGTCTGTGCAGCTCCTGGTCTCACTGGGACTGTCGGGATTGACAACTGTCCTCCGAGCGACAGAAGTCTCCCACCTCTATAGTAGTCCACACAGACCACCTAGTACTCCGATCTCCTTGTCCCACAAGGAATCATAAGGAGTCGCACCCTCCTATCAGCGTACTAGTCACCGACACACTCTCTTGTCACCATTCACTATTCTACAGTTGTCTTTCCCTTGCTGTGCCTACCTTATCGGGTAGCACTTGCTCGGGCTCTCTTAGTTACCAAAACCAGAGAGAACGACAACTTTGCAGAGCAACTGGTGTTCTGAATTGTACTTTGAGAAGCCCCCAATACCACTATATATAGGAGGGTCATGGGATAGTGTTCTCTACCCCGGGGCAATGCAGGATTAAAGTAGGAGTAGAAGGGTTCGAGATTTTCCACAAGACAATCAACTGCGCCAGCTGAATCGATCGTTTCAACCCTGAAACGGTTGTTTGGTGACCTCAACCGATCAGTTCACACCTGAACCGATCGTTTGGGACACCTGAACCGATCGATTCACTTCTGAGTTGATCGGTTCGTGGTCCTGGTCCAACTCAAATTGACTTTCATATTTGTTTCCGATTAATAAAATATTAATCGTTGTTCAAATCGAATTTATACAAGTGAAACAAATTGTATTTACAAAATAGTCTTCTGACTTTCCAAATGATCTCGGTTAGACCAATTGAGACGATCAGTTCATCACATGAGCTGATCGGTTCACTAACCTGAGCCAATCGGTTCATTACATGAGTTGATCGGTTGGGGCAGTAGACTGTGCAAATCCGTCAATCGCAGTTTCAATCAATCCGATACTCTAATCAATCGGTCCAACACCTTGAACACTATGATATTGATCTATCAATTGATTGAGTGTTTAATTGAACTACTAAACTCCTTTAGTAATCAATCTAAACATCATTTGTGGATAAAGTCCTTTTCTAGGTTAAATCCTATGTGTGTGACCCTACAGGTCCATTTCACATTGGCAGTGAAAGTCCATAACACTTATGACTTCACAAGCAAAGAGCGGTGCCTAGTTGCACATCAGTTCTACTCAAGTGAAATAGAAAGTTGGAGAAAAACTTTCAATCCTACAATTCGTGAATGGTGTTACAATGAATGTATAATTCCTTTGTCACTAATGTCATGGATGAACTCAAGGCATGGAACAGTCATCCTTTCAACGTTCATCCATTTCCTTGATCTCAGAGCAGACTGGGTGAGATGTGTGTGACATCAATATCACATATTGATTCACACATGCATGCGCATGCCTTTCTCAATCCTACTCATCAAGTGGCCATGGACATTAAACTCCCTTAGGAGGGACAAATCCCATATCTATCACTCACCCCTCAAAAGCCCCATGTTTCAAAGCCACCCAATCATCACATTTATAACAACCCATGTTTCAGGACTGCGTTTGATGATGTCAAAGTGTACCCAACGACATGTGTTGAGTGTAGTGATTTTAGGTCGAAGAATCACACTCACCACCATCACTGTGAGAGCTGACTGTGACTACCAAATCATGGTTCCATGTGTCACTCTTACGGTGGGTCTGTCCGGTACACTTGTTCTCTAACAAGTACCTATGTGCTTGGTTTGATATCACTATATCATGACTAATGAGATTCTATCATCAACCAACACACAATCTAGTCTTTCGTGTTATTGATGTCTATGGTTATTTCCACAATAACAACTGACTAGGGACAAAACAAGAATGTATACTCTTAACATCCGTATGATCTCATTGTTTAGGTCCTGAACCTAAAAGCATACGTCATCGAGTAAAACAATTCTTTAGACATCTATCATGTTACACTATCATCTCAAAAATAGTTAAAACATATAGATCGAAAATTGCCTTTATTATTATTCAAATAATTTACAAAGTATCCCATTACAATCATCACATGATTTGCTCTATGGGCATACATACCAACAATACCTACCCTTATAAACTCAATCACCAACTTAAAGAAATATAGATTAATATGGCCCATGTTTGACCTCATATCAGACCCAACTTCAACAAACATCAAGGTAACAACTATATAAACATATCGGATAGATATCTCTCATCATCATGGCTACATCCAACTTGACTCAACTAATATGGAGGTAAATCAACCAAAAAAAACCAAAACTCCAACCATGCATGCCAAAATCTCCTTTGGTTATACATACACAACATCTAACCCTTGCTTATATATGTACACATTCATCACCGAGTTCAAACTAAAGGTTACATCTAATCTCACATTAGATCAATAGGCACATACATATGTTAATATTATCTTGCTAGGGTTGACTATATGATTGTGACATACTCAACTTATTGTCAATTAGGTTTAATATGCAATGCCAAACCCTAGATTGACATATGTTTTATTATCCATGTTCCTATTATGCAATCAAGGCGGAAAATACCCAACAATTCAGTTGGGGAATTTACATATTCATTCACAAATCTGATTTTTATTCAAATGCAAGTGAAGGTCAAAGTCATTATCATCTCACATCAGTCAATCAATCATGTAGATTAAGGTTATTAATACATGAATAGAGAAAAACATGGGTTGGGCTTTATAGTCCTTCAGAATAGGTGTCAACAAAACATCTCCAAGGTGGAATAAGTGAATGGGATGAGAGGATCTCAATAATGGACATCACCTGACGTCAAATCCCTAGGACCATAGATATACATAGCATACCAAAGAAGTCTAATCACACCAAAGTAGGCCAACTCCACCTCCTCCATCTCAAAAATGTTTGTAACCCATCACCCCACTAGTGACATATTCATTGGATGACTTCTAACAAGAGGAATTTGTTTAATCACATAAGCCTCCAAGGAGGCAAAAGCTTGAAAACCTCAAATATTTAAGGGATGTAGTATAATAAGGCAAACGTGGAATATTTATAGCCATCTAAGTGGAAAGATGACAACCAATCACACTTCTCAATGCAGCTCAAACTCCTATTTTAAGATCTCCACAAAATATCATATTCTTCCATCGAGTAGGTGTTGAGAAACCAAGCATTCTATGAACCTCAGTGTGGGCCTCCAAGCCCAATTCTATTTAGATCTTAAATCATTTCCAAAATATCTGTCTAGAAATGAAAATGGATTTTTAATTACTCAAAACTTGACTTGACTCTCAAACAAAATTGCAAACTCATAAACAAATTTTATTTTAATGTAAGTCATATCTAAATTTCATTAATACTTGATTTTCTTGTACGTAAAATAATAAGAAGTTTCTAAAAATACAAGTACTATGTGTGGAAGAAGATGCACTACTTCTTCAACTTCTTATTTAGACAACACTTGAGGCATCTATCCAAGTCTGTCGTGTTTGTAGACTATTCTAAATAGTGATACTCTTAGCTCATATCTAGACACCCTATGTTGGTGAATTGATGTGACCACAAGAAGGTCTGATGGCTTTCTCCTCCATGCAACGAAGTGTCCCACAAATGGGACGTTTTTGCATCAACAATCACAATAGGAGGCTCCATGGTGACCACACATCTCTGTAGATACATTGCAAAAAATATATCTTCCATGGGGAGGTCACCAATACTCATACTATAGCCATTATGTCCCTATTATTCTGATAGCTATTGACTCTATGTCTAATCTATTAGGATGATCAATATGAAGAATCTACATCTGTCCTCGTTCAAAAACTAGTTTCCTAGTGGAACAAGTTCCTTCAAATGTTTCCCTTGTTAAAGCATCAACCATATTTGGATCCAAGAGCATGGAATTCATTTGAAGATCCAACACCAATGTAGCAATGAGGTTACAACCTTATGAACTCATCAATCAAAAAGGGAACCTCACTAGTAGTCTCAGGTGGTGGTGGATAAGTATCTTGACTATGATTTCCCATGCAAGAATGAGGAAACCATAACTTCTATTTGATGTCATCATACTCCTTAATAGAATTGTACTCAATCTATTTCATAGAAAAAATCACAATGTCAAATCCAACTACTTCATAAAGCAAATATTACAAATGAAAAACACTAAAGATTGTACTTTATTGATGGAGTACGAGCTTGATGTTGATGAATATTGGAGAGACCATTAGCGGTTGGAAAAACTAGAAGAACCATTGAAAATATACTACGTGGATACCTGGCCATGCACTCCATGACAATTATTAGATTACAATACCAATATGCATCAGTTCCATAGAAGGATTGAATAGGATGTGCCAACCCTGCCCACTACTGAACAATACACTAACCCATATATAACACACTCCTAGAAGAAGACTCAAATTGGATCCATCATAATCCATGTCCGATGAGTGAAATAAGGAAACACAATTGATACTTGTCAAACCAAACTAAAATATGCAAAGGACCTAAATCTTAAATGGAAGACACAAATAAGCAAATGATCAACTAAATAAGAAATACAAACCTAATTAAATGAAAATTGTGATATTTACCTCTCCAAATAACACCCACTTTAGATTTCATATCTGCCAAATGTGGGAGAACTAAATATTCTTTTTAGACCAGTAACGACACATTAACAAAGGAGAAAAAAGGTGACCATGTATACAACTCAAATTTTGTGTAATGTAGAAATTCTCATACAACGAAATCTATAAAGTTATAATAAGAGAATCATACAAAAAGCACCAATGATATGTGTAGAAAATAAACAAAATAGCTCATACCCTAAAATATATTAAATTCATGATAAGTGAAATCATTCACAATACATATAAGTACCGCTAGCATGTTAATAACCCCCACAACTCTTGTGAGTATGGATTTTCCTATTTTTGTAAAAGCCACCCACAATGCATCTCCTCAAACATGTTAGTAGGTGTGCATGCATGCTTGCACTCTAGTTAAAGGACATAGCAACATCCAAAACTTTTAGAAAGGAAATTTAGATGATATCACCAAGAATTCCCACATTGTTGACAAAGAGACAACTAGTGAGAACAAGAAAATGTCACACATCGACCAACAAACTAAGGGTTTCTGATATCCCAAACTCCCCCTTTCTTGGATAACACATGTTGCAACTAGGTACACTTGACCTATTGCTCATAGACCATGCCTTATTCAATCAAGTCCATTCATAGAAGATAATGAAGACATACACATCTCTAGGATTGCCTCATTGTCAAGCTCATTACTCAGGTACCTATAAAATCCAACCCGGTAATCCTAGTAAACTCACTTATCCTAATGGATAACTCATGAACTATAGGTAAAATTTACCATTCCTTGGACCAAAACACTCAATTGATGGGATGAAGTATATCCTATGTACAATCCGCATATGCAAACATCTCTAACATTGATCGTCTCTAAAAGACTTATCTCATTTGAAATTAATAGAGTGTGTAAATCCCACAAATCCTCCCAACTGGATTTAAGAAAAAATGGCTAGAGTCTGAGTCCCTACATGAAAAGGTGCAACACAAGCTAAGCATCTAAATTATAAAAAAAATCATAGTTTGATTCATAGTCTTCAATCAAAGAAAATAATAGATGCAATCAAGATGAATTACCAAATCATACACATGATTCCCTCTCATAGTTTAAGTTCAATCACAATGGACTTGGTCCCAACAAAAAGTCCTCACCATGGAGAAGCTCTTCATGAATCCTCCAAGATGACTATCTAGAGAAAATAATGCTTTAAATTTTCTAGTATACACGAATTACAATAAAGAATAATATATTTAGGGCTCACTTGGGATAAGATTAAACTCCCACATACTTCCTAGAAACCTACTGTTGATCAATGATAGGATCCACTGAGGGACTTATGTAGGATCCTAACTGCATCATATGAACACTTAGGCAAAATTGCGATGACATCACCTTCTCAAAACAAGTCGAATTGGTGCAATAAGATTTAGGACACTTGCAAAAAGAGAAAAATAAATAAAAAAGAATCACATCACAAATAAAAAAATGGTCCTATTCATATTCAACCTCTAGAACATGAAAAACACCAAGAATTTGAAAACCAAAAATATATATGGAAGGCCAAAATGACAAATCAAGGTTGAATAATGAAGAATGTACATCCTAGAAACATATGAGAGTAAGAAAATTGTCAAAAACTACTGGAGCTAACCCATTACAAAGCACTTGTACGGCAGAAAAATGATGGACATGTTGATATCACTTGGAATAGGATTCATAGATGATTGGCTCTAAGTGCAAGTGGAGTATATTTGTATTTATGCCTGAGAGTCAATCATATGGTGATTATCTAGGGCATCATATACTTTATTTGATAATATTTTAAAGGTAATTCCATATATTATGTTTGTCTCAGTCATGAGATGGTGACACAAACATAATAAATGTCTAAAGAATGTTGCTTCTCAATGACATTTGTCTTCAGATTAAGGACATGAAAAATGAAATCATATGTATGATAAGAGTATATACATTATTGTTATGTCCCTAGTCAGATATTATTATGGAAAAAATAGATGATAATAATATATAAGACTAGAATCTGTGTTGGCTGGTGATAGAGTCCATTAGTCATGATATGGATATTAAGTCAACCACATAGGCACTTGTTATAGAACAATGTACCCGAGAGACCCACCTTGAGAGTGATACGTAAAGACCATGGAATGACAGTCACAATCAGCTATCAAAATTATAGTGGCTCTTCGACCTGAAGTCACTACTCTCATCACATGTCATCAAATTAACTTTGACACCATCCAATGCGACCTTGAACAAGGGTTTCCATAAAGTGGTGCTCAGGTACATTGTAACACATGGGGATCTACTGTGAGTGATGTAGACAACATTTGTCCCTTCCATCACATCTCATAGCTATATGGTTTCTTGTATTAGATAGAAATGGTGTACTATGCTTTGGGTTCCCTACCCTATCCAATAGATTCGTTGGTGTCAAAGTATTTTTATTGTGTCATTAATGGTTGGAACCTCCCACAAGTTCATGTAAGTGAACTTCTTGATCCATACAACATCCTCGGCTGTGTTTATAGCATAAAGGTACTCAACTTCTATTATAGAATCAATAATTGTCTCTTGCTCAGAACATTCCAGCTTACAATTTTTTTAAGGTCAAACAAAAAATTGGATTGCATTCATTAATCTTCTGTGTCAGTTTGGAATCTTGAATGGTGTAAGCCTTCACAACCAACTCTTCCTTATTACCATAAACAATGAATTGATCCTTAGTGCTTCTCAATTACTTAAGAATGTTCTTGATGGCAATCGAGTGACCTACTTAAGAATGTTCTTGATGGTAATCCAGTGACCTTCATTGAAATCTAACTGATATTTGCTTGTCATGTCCAATACATACGAGACAATGGGATGTGTACACAACATCACGTACATGATAGATCCAATTGGTAATGCATATGGCATCTTACTCGTGTTTTCTCATTCTTTACAAGAACTGAGGCATTATTCTCTTGAGAGACTAACTCCATGCAGCATGGATGAATCTTCTCTCATTGAGTCCTTCACACTGAACCCTTTTAACATCTTGATAATGTATGTGATCTTACTTAGGTTAAGAAGCCTTCTAGATCTTTTCTCTATAGATCTTAATTCCTAAGATATAGGATGCTTCACCTAAATCCTTCATAGAGAATGTACTTTCCATCTAGGTTTTAGCATTTGTAGGATAAGGATGCCATTTCCCCTAAATATGTAGAATATGGATATTCTCCCACTATCCTTTTATAAATGTGGGATTCATCTCCATTTTAACTAAAGGTCAAACTCTTTGACTATCCTATCAAGTAGAAGATTGCTTCAACCCACAGCTTAAACTTTGTAGCCTATAGACTTTTTCTGCATTTATTGGATTAGTAAAAACTTTATGTTGTGCCATGCACACATCTTCATGATTATTCGTGTTAATGAATGTGGTTTTAACATCTATATTGCCAAATCTCATAGTTATAATAAACTCCACAGGAAAGCATGATCTTGATGGATTTAACCATGGAAATTGGTGAAAAGATTTTGTCATGTTCAACATCTTGAAATTGTTTGAAACCCTTTGCAACCAATTTTCCCTTATAGGTTTATACAATACCATCCATGTCAGTATTATTCTTGAAGAACCACTTTCACCATATGGGTTTTACCCCTTCAGGTGGATTCACCAAGGTCATATCTTGTTGGTGTACATGGACTCCATCTTAGATCCAATGGCCTCAATCCATTTCTTAGATTTTAGTCCCTCAACAACTTATAGGTAGGTTGTTGGCTCATCATCTATGACCAACTTACCACCTTCTTGCATCATAAGATACTCCAATCTTTCAAGATCAAGGTATTTCCTACTAGGACTATGAAGTTCATGTGTTACATGACAAACTTGAGATTCCATAATAATTTGTGATTCTCCTTGTTCTTATTGTACCTATATGGTTCAATGTTTTCTTGTCCGTCTTGAACTTTTAAAGTTATAATTTTCTCCCACAGATTCCTTTGGATATAAGTTCCCTTTTAGGAACACAACAGTTCTGGCAACCAACACTTTGTTGTCAGATGGTATATAAAAGTAGCGTCTTCCATTTTCCTTAGGATGTACATAAAAATAACATTTATGTGATTTTGGGACAAAGCTTTCCAAGAAACGAAATTATCATATAGGCTTTCCATTTCAAGTATTCATAAATACATATCGGAACACTTCACATGCCATATCTTGTCTGAATCTTTTGAACTAACTTAGATGGTATATGGTTTTGTGCCAAGCATGTGCCGAGAAGGAAGTTGAAATATCAGCTATATTTATTGATGATCTCACCATGATTGATAGGGTGTGATTCTTTCTTTATAATACATCATTATGTTTTAGGTGGAGTATATTGCAATACAATATCACGATCTCTTAGAAGGTCCTCAAACTCTTAGTTCAAGTATTATCCACATCGATCATATCAAAGTTTTTTTATACTTTTAATAAGTTGGTTATGTACTTCATTCATGAACTCATGGCCATTTCAAGGGATATAAACTTGTATTTCATTAAATACAAATTATTATCTCTATTAAGATCCTCAGTAAATGTGATGAGGTAGTGGTAACCACCTTTAGCATTTGTTCTAAAAGTTCTACATACATCAATATGTATGAGCCCTAATAGATTACTCAATCTCTTCCTATTTCCAGTGTAAAGAGATTTTATCATCTTACCCAGCAAAGAAGACTTCCATGCCTCTATTGGTTTGAAACCAAAAGAGTCTAGATGACCATTGTTATGGAGTCTAGAAATACATTTCTTATTTATGTCCTCTAGACTATAATTCTATAGGTATATTTCATTTGATTAAACAAGTCATTCATTATATATGTTATACATATTTGTTCTGTAAAACTATTGACTGTAGACTATGAAACATTAGGGTATTGCCACAAAGATCTTATATTTTAAAATAAAACATCAATACTTCATAATACTCTTGTCTAAACATGATACATTTATGACGTTTCTAATAATTTTATATACATAATAGAAATTCACTAATCTATTACCCCCACTAGGCTTAGATGAAAGACAGGTTCCAACGTAGTGCCAACAACTATTTCTTGTGTAGTTTCACCTTATCTAGCTTTATTTGTTCTCAGAACCAATAGTGGAGATCTCCATATCCTCCTTCTTCCCGGGTTCCTCTACATTGAGAGGATAGTTCCTTTTCCAGTGTCCAGGTTGGTGACAATGGTGGCACTTCCCTTCCTTATTCACTCCTCCCTTTGCTTTAAGTGCAACAGGTTAGGTTTCTAGCTACCTTTATAACTCTTCTTGGCCTTGTCTTTGCCCTTTAGACTTTTCTTTTCCTCTATTGATCCCCATTACAGATCTAGTATTGTCTTTTTGTGTTTGCGCTTTAGCATTTCTCAACATACCACGAAATTTTGATAATGGCTTATCAAAATTGTTCATGTTGTAGTTCATGAAAGTTGGCTATATGATTCCGACAATGAATGTTGAATCACATCCATTCCCATCTCTTGACCTAAGGTAAATCCACTCTCATAAGGTTCTCCATCTACCCAACCAACTAGAGCACATGGGATCCCACTGGACCTCTTTATGACATATTGAATTTGGATAATGCCTTTGAGATATGATGCATATCTTGTCTTGTCTGATCTTGAAACATGTTCTTAAGATGTGTTACCATCTCTATGACTTCCATATTTTCATGTCGTCTCTACAAATCATAGTTCATTGCACATAGCATCATGAACTTAACATCCGCGGAATCTTTAGAGTGCTTCTTGTAAGCATCCATATTAGCCTTAAGCACATGCGTGTGTGCGCTGGGAGGGGGACATATTATTCTATCTTTGGTTCATACATGTTGATCATCATCACAAATCTAGTATTTTCTTTTCTTCCCTTTGGCTATCTCACCCTTTTACTCATAATATGCCTCTAGTCTCATGTTACCAAAATGTTGAGATTAGGAGACTTGTCTAAGAGACTTGGCCACCACCCCCTTCATATAGAAATGGATGGTTTATGGTTTCCACAAACATGAGGACATGAGGATACAAATTACATGAAGTTTTGATTATTTTGAATTATGGGTTGTTCGAGTGTACTCCTAGATGGTCAAATGACACCCCATTCGGTTGATTGGAACATCCACTGAGTAAATTGGAACCTTTCCTATTTGCAAACATATTGTCCTTCAATGTGACAACCAATGCACAACATGACATCAATATTAATCCTTGATCCAGTCTAACTGATTGTCTTCTCAATCGAGTGGACTTCTCACTCGGTCGAATGGACACTCCACTCAGTCAACTCACATTCCCATATGGTTGACTATACACTCCAGTCATCAAACTATTAACCAATGTTGTTTAATTTGATCTCTTGAACACTTTCGTAATCATATTAGTCCTTATTCATAAATAAAATCCTATACATGTGCAGTCTATGTGTGTGACCCAATAGGTCTCAAATTACATTGGCAGTGAATATCCATAACTAGATTTTGACATCGGAAATAATGAGTGGAATCTAGAAACACATCATTGCTACCAAAGTAATCAGGAAGTTGGAGAACCACTTTAACCTACAATCATAATTGATGTTATAGTGATCTTATATTTCCTTTGTCTCTGTATCCAAATTGAACTCAGGATATGGAATTGTCCTCCTCTCAATATTCAATCCATATTCCTTGGACTATAGAAGACTGTATGAGATGTGTGTGAGCTCACATATCACATATTGAGTCACATGATTATAGCCATATGTTTCTCAGTCTCTCTTATCAAGTGGTCAGGATATAAACTCATGTAGGAGGCACAAATGACATGTACATCACTCACAGTCAATCCCCATGTGTCACAAGGTACCCGAGCATCACTTTTGCCTCTGATACCAATTGTAACGACCCCGCCTACCGATAACTCCCAGTTAAGGGAGACCAAGAGATCAGATGTATTATCCCAAAATAGGATCAGTGGTTTTGCAAATAATCAATAGTAATTACCAAATTCTACAACAACTAAACTTTTAATGGAATAAAAATTTCTTTTCATACCTTGCAAAATATGGGAAGGGAATTCTTTACCCAAGAAGGAACATATCTATCTATAATCCTCCAATTATTTACTAAGCTTTATTTCATCAGTGTCACTTTAAAGGATTATCCATTTTCTTGATAACCTAAAACGTCGACAAACAAAACAACAGTCAGTATAACAAATTATACTGGTATGTGGGGGAAACAATAATCTTACATTTAATTGTAACAAAATATTGCAAGCAATTATGGTTTAGAAAGCAAACTTTACATTTTAAACATTACTACTCAATCCTTACATACCCTAGCCTCTATGTTGTCCCTACAGTGGACATAGATACTACCTATCATATGGTAGATCTCAACTAGCCCCCATAATCCTACCTTATAGGTAGATAAATACATAGGGTTTTGGAGTCACATGGAACTACCCAAGGATAGCCTAATCACTGACTCATAATAACATGATGGTCCTACCTCACGAATAGACCATGCACTAGGTCATCCAATAACCTGATGATCCTACCTTGTGGGTAGACCATGTACTAGGTATTCTTTCTCATCATTAACAAAGCTACAGAGGAGGACCAGGATCTGAGCTAGTCATGTATGTATAATTATGGTGATAGCCATAGTCACTTTATAGTTGCATGAAATAAATGTCAACCAAGTAGTTAATTTCAAGCAACCTATGAAACCTTGAAATCACCGTGAAACTAGATCAATTAACCATAAGCATAACCACATACATGTTCATTCCGTTTCACAAGCTAATAGCAATTCCAACCAAGAAAGCAATCCAAGCAAGTAGTTCAACCACACAATCAAGAATCCTGAAATCACATGTACTCTATTTACTACACACTTTATCAAGATTCTATCTATTCGACTTGAAATTTCTTCCTAGGGTTTCCTAATCCATTTTAGGGTTTCATTATGGTCTTTCTTCACTTTTTATCATTATAACTACCAAAACCCTAATAAAATTAAAACTATGAGAAAACCCTAATTTCCTTATTAACATCTTCCTAACAGATTTATGATCAAATTAATATTACTTTCATGTAAGACATCTCGATAATATCTCATTAGAAACCATTAATTACCTAGATTAGGGTTTCTAAGCCCATTAGTGCATATTAACATATTAAAACCCTAAATCAAGATACTTAGCCCATGGATTATCTACTTAGATCTTCAAATCCCCCATGGATTATCTACTTAGATCTTCAAATCCTCTTTTTATTAGCAATAGGTTAATATGCTTGTAGAAAACATCCCAATTCATAGAACCATCAAGTTAGGGTTTTCCCCATTATAAAGCATCAAAGTTAGAAACTTTGACTACTTTCCGAACTAGGATCAGATTCAGGGTCCAAATCTATTATTAATGGATTCCTCGTGTTCTCCTGATAAATTTTCATATATAATACTTCTATATACAAGTTACCAAACTTTTCCTACAATTTTTGCAAGTTAATTACTTTTGAGCCAATAAGAAGGTGACACATCGACCAATTGATACTTCATTTATTATCCACGCGGATTGGTTGATTACTTTTTTACCCTTGATCCTTTTCACGGTTGCCAGGGGTAGGGGAGTCTTTTCTCCCTTGCTCGTCTTCCACCTCCGCTCTCCCTACTTTCTCGACGTAGAGCCATGGAAGGTCAACCCAGGTGTTGACTTCCATCAGAAGGCCTCCTTCATTGCTCACAGCAGATCCCCAGCCTCCGCCCATCGTTGCTGAACTCATCGGTGCTTCTAATTGCTCTAGACGTGACCGGAGTTGCTGAGACAGCAAGAGGGGCCTCCGGCGGCAAACTATGGGGGTCTGGGGTACAAGAGAGATCCAAGAGGGGGAAATTGGTGGTCGGTACTTAGTTTGTAGGTCCTATAGCATCTCGTAGAGCAGTGCATAGTCTCACAGAGGGGTTACACCGCCTTTTATATCCCATGACTCTGGCATACATCCGACAAAAACACAGGTTTTTAGGGGATTCTCCTAGACTCCCCCCAAAATAGGAAAAATCTAGGGTAGGTATGGCTGCAAAGATCGCATGAATCCAACTGAATGGTTTCCAAGTTTGCTTGTGCACTCAAGTGTAAGAAATATGCTTTGGAAAACTCTGCTCCTCATTCCCGATTTTCCTTATCTATCCTGAGGTAGGTGATGATCTCCTGATCATCGAATCTCGATCCCACAGTCATAAGCTCACACAATCCATTTATTTTAGGGATTTTCAAAAATCCATATCTCATAAAATGTACATACAAATGATCCCAAATTTTAAGGGAAACTTAGAAATGACTTAATCCACCTCCCTGACAATTGTGGGCTCATTATATAAAATGAACCGTGCTTTTTCTTTAGGTGCAAGTTATTACTCAATTATGCATATTTCTCACATATTTTCTCTGTCTTACTTTCTTATTTCCCTTTATTTCTATTCCTTTCAATCCAAGATATCAAGTGGGGTTTGAAAAACCATCCATTATGACCAAATCCTCACTTCTTCCTTTATTTCTTAAGGTATCTCAAATATTCATGTTTAATTATTTATTCCTTGTTTTCTTTTTGCTTTATCTCTCTCTTTTAAGACCTTGGGCACACAATTGCCAAAGGGGTCCACACAAAAAACAATTTCAAGGAACATTTGTAAAAGAAACCACATATTCATAACAAGTCATACAATTTTGCAACCAAGTACTCCCCTTTTCAAATAATTGAAAAAAATACATTTATGTAGGTAAAATTGAGGTTATAACATCCTTCCCCTCTTATAGCCCCTGTTTGGTTTGGGACTGATATTCCGTAGTCTGGACTGGACTGGGCGGGGTTAGTCAGTAGATCTGGATTGGTGTAGTTTGGATCCAGTCTGATTCTATTTGGTAACCTAGTTTGATTCTGGTCAGCTGATCTGGTTTGAGTCTGGTTTCAGTCTGATTCTGTTTGGTTATCAGTCTGACTGTCGTCTGATTCTATTTGGCAACCTAGTCAGGATCTGTCTATTCTGTCCTCTTTTAACAGAAATGACTTAATAATTACACAATATGTGAAGCTGTGATGGCACTACAATACAAGAAATTTTTTTGGAAAAATAAATTGTCCATACACAATGTGGATGATATTATTTGTTGTTTAGTGGTATGGATATAAGATGAGTATGCTCTTTTTATATGTTTATTTTAAATAAATAATATACATCTATCTTGTCTTGTGTGGCATCTTGTATTTATGTATATAGTTATGCGTATTCGATCAAATAATTTATAACGGACAAGATAATTGAAATTGTCATGATAGAACATAAAATTACACACATGTAGCATAACCATTTGAATATAAACATGTCCATACCACAGTTACACATAATTCTTCCATAATAATAAAATAAATGACAAAAAAGTTTTCATTTTAACTTAAATAACGCCCAAAATAAGGGATAATAGCATACTTTGGTCCTGGACAAATGCATCATGAACGAAGGAAGAGCGGAAAAAACATGAGCGGCATTGCCTAGGCATACTTCTATACATCCATACAGACATGTTAAGATGGCAGTGTGAATGATGATTTATGTTGATCCCAGGTAGGACCATCCAAGTTGGCCCACTTCAGGGCCTCATCATATTCGTCCCATGTAACAAGACATTCTTCCTGCACAGGCTGAATGGGTTGTTTGACATCGTCTTTTGGCCAGTCAAACAACAATGGCAGATGACAAACAGGGTGATTGACCCCTTCCTTTCCTTGTTCCTGTCTCCCAGATTTGCCCCCATTAATTGAAGTCTCGCAACATTTTTTTTGCATATAAGGTTTTCTTGAACATTTTTTTTATCTTTGATGGAGACATCAATATCTTTTCGTACTTTTCCGGTGACTTTGATCTCGATGGCGACATCTATATTTAATAAAAAATTTAAAAATATGAGCACACAATGACACTAGAAAAGTATAATGTATAGAAATATAAGTTGTCAAGCAAACATACACAAATGCAAGTTTTAACGCGATGTAAGTCTTGTAATCAAAAGCATAAAGTAGATGTTTTATCAAACGATGAAAAAAAAACTGATTGTGCCCATAAGTTGTACAACATAAAGAAATAGAAATTAGAGACAACCAAACATAAACAAATGCAAATTTGATCTACTATGTTACAACTTCATGCGTTATTGTTGTTTTTGTCATTCGTAAGGTACTCAACAAGTGCTGGTGAATAGGTGCGACGAGTAGTCACAAAGTTGCGTTGAACGCCGTGTTGCACGGCCAATGGCGGGGGAGGCACTAAATCTCCTAAAATGAAAAGATTATCTGTTATGAACTCTCTCATGATGTGCTGCCACCGCAGTTGCAGCTCACTCAAAGAAATGTAAGACCCCCCTGTTATGTGCAGAAATTGACGCCACACCTCCCTCCAAGCCTGAGCAATATATACTCCATTCACACATCTCCCCATGTGATACTGGGTTCTCATCAAACCTCTGAGAACCATATCAAGCTCTCTACACCATATAACATACGCCGTAGTTTGTTGTGCAGCCATATTACAAAATTCTGTATGTATATAATATTGCAATTAATATCCATAAGAATTGAACTGAATTAAGAAAATAACATAATTACAGATATAATTCGAATGTTACGATTTCGTGATCAAATAATATATGGCATAAAATGTGATACATCCATAAGAATCAAACAGAATTAAGAAAAATACAAAGTTTGTGATGTAAGTGTAACAACAACTTTATGGAGTCATCGGGGGTGAAGGAGTATCCAAAAGCAGAGTACAACTGTCCTCCAACCTCCAAACAGAGGTTTATAAAACTTCATACTCGTACTTTTTAGAGGTGTAAACATGTTGGAAGTCGTGATGGATTTCAACAAAGTCCTTCATGTTCATCGCCTACCCCCATACCGACTTACACTCGTAAGTTAGTAACATAATTTCAGCCTTCAGCGAATCAATTGTTGGGGGGAGATCAACTTCCCAATGAAAGTATTTGCATCAGTCTTTTCCCTGAAAATATTTCCCAAATTCGAGTTAAAAAGAAAAAATTCACCATTTACTTAGCTAGTGCAACTGAGTATTTGTGGTTGTACTAGCACACCTCTCTAGAAGGACATATATAATACATTTCTCCCGACCTTTGACTCAGAATGCCAAAATCATATAACCCCGCATCCTCTGTGTTAACTCGCAATGCTGTAACCAGACCACAATCACACCTCAGAACTTCAGATAGATTGATCGACATCTAAAACATGATTAATGATTAGTAACATAAACTTGGATTCAAAACATATGTCTCTATATGAGACTTAGGTTTGAAAGTAGTTTGTTAGTCGCATTTGAATGTTGCAACATGTAGTGAAGGCACACTTAATTACATATAATTATATTACATCTATGATGTATTGTATCCCTCTTCTTCCGTTGAAGAGTCATTATCACTCGGGAGGTCGAGTCGTTCGCGTACATATAGACGCCTCCCCCGCAACACTTCAATTTCTTCTCTTAGCCGGTCTGTGTCTGCTCTAGTGGAACTTACAAAGTCACATTGTTCTGACCATGTCTTGCATTCATTGCGTGCATATGCAAGTTGTGTTACCAGCGCATCCCTAACTGCAGTTAATGTTGCAAGTGTATGATGTACGCAGTGCGCAGGCAACATCATGTGACATCTGTTTGGAACAACTCCCCTACCACATGTAAAATATGGCATGTGGGGGTTGTTGTCTTCAAATCGGCCATTTGCCACATATGTGGCATCCATGTACACTCGTACGGTGCACTGGAGCCCACATGTACACGGTGACATTCCATTCTCCATTTCAAGACTGACAACCTAATCAAACAAAATGTGATTTTTTTATTATGGGGCATATAAAATGTTGAGGGGCTAGAATAATTAGAGAACACATGTGGAATATACATCAGTAGTCAAATGCTAACATTGTTATTAAACAAAGAGGGGCACAACACATGTCAACTTGTACATGAGTTTTCATATTGTATAGAAATGAGGATAACTACAAAGTCAGTTCAACGAGTATCCCAAATAAAAGTGGAAATAGTTTCACATTGTACATCACCCTCCCTTGCATCTGTCACATTTTTTCAGTGTAGCGAACTTAGATCGATGCCATTGGGTGCGACGGCAGATGTTGTACTATTTTCTGGTATTTCTTCCATAATAGCATCACCATCATTTTGGCGACGAATGAAATTGTGGAGGATACAACAAGCCATTACGAGGCGACACTGCGAATGAATAGGATATGTGGCCCCCTTTTTAAGGTAGGCAAACCGCCTCTTAAGCACTCTGAATGCTCTTTCGATGACATTACACAACTGAGCATGGCGGTGGTTGAACATTTCCTTCTTGTTGTTGTAGGAATGTCTGTTACCCTGATACTCAGATATATGGTAAGCTGTGTTGCGATACGGTGCAAGAAATTGCTGAGTGTTTGCGTATCCTGCATCCACTAGGTAATACTTTCCTGGAGGGACTTTAAAACCAGCTATAGTCGTTGCTGCTTGTAGGACCCTTTGGTCAGCGACCGAGCCCTCCCAGCCAGTGAGTACATATGTAAACTCCATTGAGAAGTCTACAACAGCCATGACATTCAGGGGGACATTCCCTTTTCTATCTCGGTAACGATTTTGCTTATCACGTCTTACTAAGACTCGGATGTGTGTCCCGTCAATAGCACCGATGGCATTCGACAATACCATAATCGAGTTTCAACATACAAAAAAACTGAACAATAATAAATACTACACGGGATGACTGTTACTACCTTCAAGTAAGGGTAGAACCTTGGGTTCTCCGATATACGACGATGTGTGTTTGTGTTTGTGGTTTGCATGACAATATAGTCATTGCACAATGCTCACACCGCATCCAATAGTTCGTTGAACTTTCTACTGATGGTTTCACCAGAGTGGATGTAGTCCTCCGCCAAGGCACGATTGGTATGGCCATGGACAACCATCTAAAGGAAGTAGCATACAACCTCAACTAATGAGACTCCTCTACTACTCTTTAACAAGCCACGATCCTCAAGCTTGTCTACAAGGGTATTTATAGTTTGTGGACGCATTCAGAATAGGTCATAAGCCCTCTGTTCATGACCAAACATTATTTCTAGCACCTTTTGGTGCCCACTCCTAATACTAACTGATCTAGGTATTAAAAGAGGTACGCCATCATCATCAGAAATATCATCCATGATGGAGTTAGCTATTGACTCAGCTATTGCATCAACAACACGATTTGCTGTACTAGTCACAATATCTAAAATCTGTGGTAGGAGGTCTATTGGTTCTGTATGCCCACTACCAGACATGATTCCTACAACCAAAATGATTTCAAACTTTCATGATTCGTACATTAAAAAGAGTAGCAACATGATCATAATATGATATATGCGAATGAAATTGAACAACATGAACATTAAATACGAATAAAATTGACGCGCTACAAATGTACTGATGCATCATATTTATTACAACAATGAAATGGTTTTCCTTTTTGTAAACAAATAAACCATCATCACAAACTAAAATCTTGAAGTTCATTGATAAACGATACTAGTTCATTGATAAACGATATTGGAAAGCAAACCACAACCCGAACCCTCCTATAAGTTATTATGCTGAAGGACATGTGTTATTCCCACTAGTGCCACCAACATTGCTACAAGTATACCACATAGATGGTATACTTGTCGTGCCATTGAAGTTTGATGATGGCGACTGTGAAGCAAATCCCTGCTGAGATGGCACATAATCGTATGCCATTTGAAGGTCGGGCTGGTGCACTGCCTATGTGGGACCTTTCCCAAAGATCATGCAACCATATAGTTAGTTTCTGTGGGGTGTCAGTGAGGCTGAGGTAGATTGTACGGTTTGTCGAATCCTTGATGGCGTTCACAAGAGTTGTAAACACTTGTGTAGGGGCTTCAGGAAAATTGTCATTGAAATGTTGTAAAATTGTTGCAAACTCCTCTTTTTCAATGGCTCTACTGGAGACACCTGTGCCCAACTCATGTACCTTTGTGTACACTTGTGTGAATTCAGATAACACTTCATTAGAAAGGGCACATCGTTCGTGTGGCAAGGATGTCTGCTTCCTGCGCCTGTGGCTATGAGGAGTCCTTCCCCCAACACCCTGGGAATCTATGCCACCTCCCCCAGTGTCGGCCTCACTCTACATCTCGGGTGCACCTAAGTCCGGTTCCACAATGGGCGTTTATGAGGGCATTGGTGTATTAGATGAATCTAGGTCGGCAACAACTTCTTCCTCGGAGGTGACGTCATATGGTATTTGTCCATCCGTAGAAGACATTGCATGATGTCCTCTAGCAATGCTCCTCCCCGTCATCAACTCGATGTCATAGTAGTGGGGAAAGGGCCGATTAACCAACCTACAAAGATCTTTGTTTACCTAAATTTGAAAAATATGAGTTTATTACGATAGCAATATTTAAATGTGGCAAGGACTAGTTTTGGGTCAATGTAAGGTTATTGTATGTACCGCAAGGCTCTCGTTCCACTCAGGGGTGTCGGGCAGCCTTGGCTTGTTCCTAACTTCATCCCATCCGACGCCACTCTTGTTGATTACAAGCTTAAGTTTGACATAGTCCCTCTTGAGGTTCTTCCACCTAGTTTTCACCTGGTCCATCGTTAAGTCCGGCCTCGACATCCTATTTTGCATCTCACAGACCATCTCCCTCCATGCATCCCTAGTAAACTATCCATAGATATACCTACCCATATCATACTACCTCCTCAGTGTTGAAACTAAACCGTCGTCACTGTCTCTCGACCATATAAAACGCAACTTCAGGTCAGTGGAAGACATACTCCCGTATGTGCTGCAATATATGAATAATGTGAGCGGTGTTATAGCATGTATAAATATATAATAAGCAATATATAAATATTCCATACACATCCAAGCAGGATTTTCTACCATCAATGTTAACTTATACATTTACCTATTTACATTTGGTCAATTATGTCCAAACATTCTGTAATTGGAATAAAAAAATGTCTAAAATTCATATTTCAGACTTGGGGAATGTCCTAATTACAACAACACGGGCCTATGCAAGTATAGCTTCATTACATTATCAACTTAATTAAGATGCATTATATATAGCATGCATCCTACTATGAAAAAAATCTGACAATCCACATACAGATTACAAAGCATACATGTACCACATTCTGATCACTGAATTGAGTTAGCATTTATTAGCATCATCTACCTTATCATTTTAGTGTTATAGTTAGGTTTTTATATTCATCTACTCATTCTCACCTTTTCCCTAATCATAGAATGTAACCACCTCATATTAATCGTTATGTATATATCATACTCAATTTCAAAAAGATTGAATAATAGTAAAATACAGACGTCTAACTCATTGTACAATTCAAATATTATTCTACACATGTCAATTCAATTCCCAAGCTTATTGAATAGCTAATTAAACTATTTTAGTTGTATATTATCTTACTTACCTATAAGGTATGAGACCAGATTCTTTAATATATTGTGACTATTGATTATATATTAACAATCGACAAGCATTGAAGGGAGTCAAGTGATAATTCAATTGAGTTTTTAGCAAGTTGCATGTAAATTTTGTAGTACTTCTACTTATACATACACATCAACAAATACATGTGTAGAATCAGAAACATATGTAATTTGAATAATCATGTGCTACAAGTCTGAAGAAGTTAATTGAGTTGACTCTTTAATAAAATCTGTTATTATTATTGTGAGTACGAACTATATGTTAGTGGTTAATAAGCAAGAACATGTAATATTAATAATCACATGCTATAATTATATAATGGTGTCATTGTTATTGGGAATGGATTGATATATAATGGTTTGATATATAATGGTGTCATTGTTTCAACACATCAAACATATGTAATTATTATTGTGAGTATGAACTATAGGGAATGGATCATGTTTACCCCAAATTATTATACAAAACATTTGCAATTTTTCCTTTCTTTGATTTCTCATGTTTACCCCAAATTATTATACGAATCGACAAGTGATACCAATCCCAACCGAATCAAGACTCAAGTACCCAAATTAAACCCTAGTTTTCTCCCACAACAAAAATTAGCCACTCTTGTTCTTCCTTAGAACACATAGCAGACATGGATCATAAGGCCCTCTCAAGGAGGCCCTGTCAAGGACAAGTAACGGTCCTTGTAGACTTTAGTCATTGTCGAAAATGATGATGATATCATTTAAGCGTATTTGTATAAAAACAAAATGCATGAATATTATTGTGAGTAGTAATTATATATTCACATTCAATGAGCTCATATTCAAACAGGGGAACATACATAATTTTTTGACTACATATCAATGACAGCCGCCTGATACATACACCAAAATAGTTATCCAAGAAATATGATAAAGTAAAAAATGAATAGATGTCAACTGACTGCCCAAGCTAGGAAGATATTATTTTGACTCAAACATGGTGTTCCTTTGTATTTGCTTTTCCAATCTTGTTACATTTACATTTTACAGGGAATTCATTTCAGATAAACACTATTTCACGGATCCAAAATAGTATATATGATTAAACAGAAACCAATGGACAATCAAATTATCAAGGTTGAATTGTATTTCAGTTTGAACAAAGCTCACAACAATGAAAAAAAGCACTGTTCAAACTAAGGTGGAATGGGCTAGGATCAAAAAAAGAAGAAGGAAGGGATGTCGTGCCCCTCAAACGGACACCACAACAGCAAAAAGTGGCAATGATCATGGTGTGAGAGGGTCAGAGAGCGAGACCATACCTGAACACCAGAAGTGTCATCACCGTCCACGCACACCACAGTGTCGTCGTCGTCCACACACACCACAACAGCAAAAAAATAGAAACACAAATCAAACACACTGGTTAATAACTGGAACAACAACGGAAGAACACAACTACAAACGAATAACAACGGAAGAATAACGGAAGAACACAATGCACTTACCGTGGAAGGACTGGTGTTGGATCCGAGCAGGTTGTCGAGTAGCTACAAAAATCACCGGAACCGAAGGTGTCTGCAAGGAGGTTGATGACACTCACAAGGTGAAACGGGAGGAGTTGGACGACCACTGTCCCAAATTTATAGCAGAGCTGCCTTTTCGACTGGGGCTGCTCGACGATTGTCAATGTCCTACAAAATTGATGAGCACCGTGACAGCAGTAGGGGGAAGAAGAGATTGGACAACACAATGCCCTTACCTGCTTTTAATTTGCTGTCGGCTACACCCTCCTATTCGCCCCATGAACCGCCTCCCAGCAGCACTGCCATGGCGACACCCTACCAGCTGCATTCTCAAAACACCTGCTACCACCACACACTGACGTCGGGACAGAGTCGAGTGGATGGGGAACAGGTAAAGCCGACCTGTACCTACTCCTAGACCCAGTTATCATCTTCCTCGAGCAGCAATACTCAGATGGAGTAAAGGGGGGTATCGGGTGGCGCGGGGGGGGGGGGGTGGGGGAGTGTCGGAACGGGAAAGATGGGAGCAAGATTGAAACAGGATTACAAATGAAATCCCGCTCAGATCGGGACTGAGTTGGTCCGAGTTTTGGGATTACAGAACCCTGAAATGGGATTATTCCGGGATGTTGAACCAAACGCTGACCTGTGCCGATCCGGATTGAAAAACGCTGACTTGTCGCTACGCGACAACTGTCGATCCGGTTTCAGTCCGGAACCAAATAGGGGCATAAGAATTTTGTCCTCAAAATTCCACCAAACATACAAACATTTTAGGATAAGACTTTTCCATGTCCATCATTGGCCCCTATGTAGCTTTATCCTCTCCATGGTGCTTCCAAAGAACCTTTATCATCACATATTATTTTCTTTGAGTTCTTTCACCTTGGTATCTAGAATCCTCACAGGTGACTCATGATATTTCAGCCTCCCTTGGGGGATCACTAGGTTCATGGCTCAACACATGGATCGGGTACCTCACATAGTTCTCTAGATTAGACACCTAGAATTATTCACACATCATAGTATCTTGAGGGGTAAGGTTAAACATAATTATCTCAAATGAACCCAGGCATCGGGGACTCAACTTTCTCAGCTATAGCTCAAAGGGCTCAGTTTTTTTCATAACACATGTTTCCCCACAGTGAACTGTATGTCACATTGCCTCACATCGGCTCACAACTCTAGGGAATCCTGATTTTTCAAAACGTCTTTATCTGCATACACTATGGTCTCTTTTTGGCCTTCACAAGACCCTTTCACCAACAACATCCAAGTGAAGTGGTGACCGACACACCCTCTTTAAGAGCTTTGTACCCCCTCCCCCAATGCTGGCCATGGTGGCTATCATAATAAGCAAAAACTACTAGGGACATTAACTGCTCCCATAAATCATTCTGAACGAGCACACATGCTCTCATCATACCTTCTAGAGTCTGGCCCATACTCTCTTGACTATACACCAGTTAGGGGTGAAATGCTATACTCATCTTTAATCTAGTGTCGAGTTCTTCTTACACCTACTTCCACTTTATGGAAGAGAACTTGAGGTCATGCTCAAGATATTGAACTCAAATCATGGTGTAGTCAAACTATTTCTCTCTTGTTGTATATAGTTCAACCACAACTGTCATACTAATCATGCCCTCTATTTAGGTGAGGGATTATGTCAACCTAATAAGGTGGTGCACCATAACCCATTTTCAATCATGACCTCTCTTTGTTCAGGGAAAACTCACCACGCGATCCATGGTGATCCACTCCCATTCCCTTTTAGGGACTTCTCATTATCCATAGCAACTTTCTGGGTTACTGGTGTTTGACCTTCACCTCCTGATATGCATGATGACAAGCCACATGAAACTATATATATACTCCTTCCTCATAGGTACTCAAAGTATTGTTGTAAACCTTTTATCATCTTAGTAGTACTACGGCGTACAATGAACTTAAAATCACGAAATCCTACATGTCATGATTCCTTAAGGGTGACTCCTCAAAAACCCTAACACACTTTACTAGCGGATTTCACCACCTTCCTTTCCTACGAAGTGTGTCTGAGGTTCTCAAAACTACCTTTCTTTTTAACAAGCTCGGGCTAGCTAACTGAGTGACCACTAATTTTTACCAATGGGTCAGGTTATATCTAAGTGTTAGCCACATAGATCTCATCTTCTAGTGATCGTAAGGTTCACCTAATTACCTTTTCAAGTCTCTCTACTGGATATGCAAGACCGATGCACACTGAGTCGTATTCTACTGAGAACATCTTGTTACCACATGAGCACCCTTACATTCTAGGTGATGGTGAAGACATAAAATATCATATACCTCACTCATCATCCTCATCTCGGGTTTAGGTCTAACTGAGTCAAGAAAACATTGAGTTCATCATCTTGATATACATCCTAAACTAATGACTTATCGACTCCAACTACTTCAAGAAGTTGTGTTCATCATATCACCTTTGTTCTCTCTACGTTTTCAAACCACCTTTCCAACGTACTCTCATAAAGTGTGGTACTTCCTATTTCCTCAATCATCGTAGAGGGTTTCAACTCATATCACTTTCATCCTTAATATATTGCATGCATTTTTCCCTATCTCTCACACCCATAACGAGATGAAATAAGCATTTGGATGCAGTCCAAACATAGAGTTCATCACATTACAAGAGTAGTGATGGTGCATAACACCACACCATTATACTTTCCAAACTAAGTTGAAACACATCTCTTGTCTCCACATCATAAACATCTTCAATCTATGTTTACATCCAAGGCAAGGATGTTCCCAAACACTCTTAGGTCTCCGCAATATTCTTACCTACAACTGTTAGTCGTTACCTCAAAGTCTCTAGGGTGCCGACACTTTTGGGGTAATCAGACCCTTATGTATCTAAGGAGTGCCTCTCACTTTTACCCTTTAGGCCTCATGAACTCATGAAGGTGGCCAACCTCATAACCCATGAGCCTTGGGAAAAGGTAGTTGTTACCTCCTGACCCTATGGTCTTATGCATTCAGGCAACATACAACCCCTACTCCCATCGATCTTATCCCTACTTGACCTTAGTGTTGACTTAGTGTTCTATGATAGTTCATGGTTTGTTACTTGTTACTTAAGCACAACTCATCCTTGAATTCTCATCCGGAGTCCCATCCTCTTACTGGGAATATAGGGCTAACTTTTCATCCCTCAAAGGAATCATGGCGACCTACTACCTCGATCTTGCCTCATATAGGTTACCTCCATGGCAACATATCTTCATGCCCTTTAGAGATGGGTACACATGGGTCTTGTAACATCCCTGACCTGGGTTATGTGTTAACCCTAGATTATTTGCCTAATAAGGTTGAGTAGATGCTTAATATTATCTTGTGAAAAGTAATTAGGGCTCAAGAGGAACTTATGTTGCAATTCTAGTCCTGTTTGAATAATGTTGAAGCAATGTTTGCTTGTTTTGGACTAAAGTGCAAATTACCCAAGTTGAGGGGTTTAAGTGCAAATTGTGCATGATAACATGTTACTCATGTGTTGAAACATCATGAGAGTGAAAATGATGCTGAGGTATGGTTTATGAAAGCCTGAGTACCAAGAAAGAGCTGATAAAGCAATGTATGTGCATTAAAACCTAGTTTTGGTGTAATGTGCAATTTACCCAAAACCTGGGGTTCAATTTGCAAATTACCACTTCAATAAGGTCCCTAATGTTTATTGGCATCATGTAGAGCAAAGAAAATGAGAGGGGCGCCTCATTTGAATTAAGTTGGAGGAGAGATAATCTTGATATTAAAATAATCAAGATTTAATCCTAATTGAAACCCTAATTCAATTTAGGGCAAAAAAAACGTATTAATTAAAGGGCCTTCAACCAAAATTAAAATGGTTGGATTCAGATGTGTGTGGACGTCCTTGATCTTTGCAAGGACCACGAAAATATCCAAGGGAGTGGATAACTCACTCACAATTTTATAAGAAAAAGAAATATCCACTCACATTTGGATAATAATATAATATGATTTAAGGTGCTTAATTTGCTTTTCTTTAAATCATGGATAATTGATAGGAATAATAGGCAAACAATATAGCCTCTGATCCAAGGAGTTGAGGGGGAAGAGGCGGCATGATTTTTGGGATCAAATGAATTTTTAATAAAGCATATTCTCTCTCATTGATTTTATAAAAAGACCTTTTACAAGCCAAATGAAAGGCTTTCCCCGATCCCACTTCTTCGCTTTGTTTGGAAAACGACCAAGGAGCTTGGGAGTACCAGGAGGAAGACTACCTACCTGTTGGTAAGATTCTTGATCCCTTTTCACCTTGAATCCATGGTGGAAATCACAAATCAATGCATGAATTCTTCCTATTTTGATCCCCTCTTCAATTCTAACCATTCCTTTTCAATCAAACCTTGAGGACGAGCCTTGGAATGGTGAAAGGAGTTACATACACCATTTTTGACGTGAGCTTGGAGCTTTGGAGCTCAATTGGAGGCGGGTTTTATAACTTGAACCCTTGATTTTATTATTGCATTCAATGGCTTATCAATTGGTGATCCTTTTTACATTTCCGAAATTTATTTTGGTTGATTGATGCAATCACTATGGAAATCACAGGAGATTTCGTGAGTTTGGAGCTTGATGATGATGACATCATCATAAGCACACACCTCCCCACATATCTAGAGAAAATAGTTTCAATGGTTTGGTCCAAACGGTTTCACCAAACCATTTGGAGACTAAACAGTTTCCAAACCGTTTGGAGATTGGAACTCCAAACCATTTAGAGGAGTTGACCGTTTGATGTCTGAACCCTAGTATGTGTTGGATGATGATCCAATGGCTCCAATTTATTAGTTCAATATATGGACAATCTTGCAAATAGAAACCCTAATCGACGAAGTGCTGATTTTGCAATTGATTGAGTTGAGGTTTTGGGTTGATTGACCCAAATGGTTTCAAAACCATTTGCAAATCTCCCAAATGGTCTCAAGAACGTTTGGAGGTCAACCAAGACAGTTTGGAGGTCTAGGGTTGAGTATGGTTGGGTATGTGAAGATCCAAAGGTATCAAATTGAAATGCAATCAATTGCGGATTTGATAATCAATCCAATGACCCAAAACTCTAATTGGATGTCATGGATTTTGATGATGAAATGGGAAAATGGTCTCGAGATCATTTGGAGATCACCCAAATGGTCTCAAGACCGTTTGGAGGTCATTCAAGACCGTTTGAGGTCAGGTCATATCATGTGATGATGATGGTTCATTCATTTCAATTGATTTGGTTCCACAATGTCAACCATTGATAGATCCTCGATTTCAAAACCCTAAGTGACGGTTTCTTGATTATCAAACCTAGTTCAATTGGGTTCAAAACCCTAAATTGAAGGTCTAATTGAATGGTGATTCAGTGGTTCAATTGATGAATACTTCAGTGGTTCAATTGATAATTGGTTCATGGATTGAAACCTTGAATCGATTAAGTGTTGAAGTACCTTTTTGGTCCATGCGGTTTTGAGAAGGTTTGGACCAAACGGTCTCAAGACCATTTGGAACCAAACAATGTCAAACCGTTTGAAGACTCAAGTTCATGCAGTTTCAAGAGGTGTTGTCTAAACGGTTTCAAGAACCAACTTTGCTAAACGGTTTCAAACTGTTTGAACTTAGTGACCAAGGCCGTTTGAGGTCTAAGTGACCAAAACCTTTTGGGGTCCAAATTGGTTAAACCATTTGGACACCTTATATGATCAAAGGTCAGTTAGCTATTTGGTTCTTAATGATGTGGACCAATGATGATTATGAAGGTTAACCCTAACTATGTGTAATTAAGTGAAGAGTTAACCATAGATCAATCTTGGAGTAATTAACATCCTAGAGAGGATGAGGGGGAGAGTGAATGGGAGAGATGATTTCTTACTTAATAAGCCCTAATTCTCTCATTATGAATACATGTGTAATCAGGGTTTGATCCATAATATGAGATCATGAAATCCTCATTGAAAAGATTGATGTACCTTGACCCTAATTTAGGGCAAGGCTATGTGAAACCCTAATTTAGGTCTAAGCTCAGTGAAATCATAATCCAGGGTGATGATGTAACCCTAACTTAGTGTAAAAATGAAGGAAAACCCTAATTTAATAGGAATTGTACATCCTAACTCTAATTTGGGTATGAGGTAAGAGAAACCTTACTTGGATGTGAATGGTAAACCTTAATCCCTAAAATGGGGTAAGGTGCATGAAACCCTAATATAGGGAAGTGATACTAATTCTATGCGAAGACCTATCACTGGGTGATGTGTTGTGAAATCCTATTTTCACATAATACTAGGTGAAACCCTGATATAGAAGGATGATTATGTAAAACTCTATTGAAGAGCAATACTAGGTGAAATACATAAATATATGGAATATGCTATGTGAATCCTCAAATTATAAATATGGAGAATACTATTCCTAATAATGGAATAGTGATTAATGTTTTGACAAATGTAACACCTAGAGAGTGATGATGGATATCCTTATATTAATAGTTCTTAAACTCAAGGATGAGTCCATAGTATTGGCAATGGTTGTATAATCTAAGTGAGTGACTAATGACCAATACATTACATGATAAATGTGATGAACTGGTGCATAAAGTATTAGGATGGGGAGTACCCTAATACAAGCTAAGTGGATGAACTCAAGTAATATAGAGGTGTTGAGGGAAGTGATACATCAAGATATGATAGATATCACATCCAACACCCCAATACTGGTATACCTTGATGTGTTATAAGTCCAATATGATTGGATGAATGACACATGAGATGTGTCATGTCAATGGTTACATTGAGATATAATGCACCCTGTTGAATGTAGGCTAACTTGCCTTATGAAAAGGTTAATCCAAACCTATAAACTATGATGCAATCATATTCTGGCAAGGTTGAAAGAGAAACTCATGCTGTGTGTTGATAATTCATTTAATGATGAATGATGAGAATAAATAACCATAATTGAACACATGTTATCCATATTGATTCCTTGCTATATGAACCCTAATACATGGTGATGCTATGTGAAACCCTAATACAAGTTAATGCTATGTGAACCCTAATACAGGGTAATGCTATGTGAAACCCTAATACAAGTTAATGCTATGTGAACCCTAATACAAGGTAATGCTATGTGAAACCCTAATACAAGTTAATGCTATGTGAACCCTAATACAGGGTAATGCTATGTGAAACCCTAATACAAGTTAATGCTATGTGAACCCTAATACATGGTAATGCTATGTGAAACCCTAATACAAGTTAATGCTATGTGAACCCTAATACAAGGTAATGCTATGTGAAACCCTAATACATGGTGATGCTGTGTGAAGTTCTAACAATAGAGTAATCCTATTTGAAGCTCAAATACAGACTAATGGGTTATGAATGTAATAAGATAACCCTTGTATTGCATGGTACTGATATGTAATTGTAATATGATTACTAATCATGCAAATATGTTGAGAAGAGGAGCATAGCCATGTATGGGCTATGATGTTCTGTATATTAGAAATGTTCTATAGGCTTTATAAGCTTCCATATGCCTTGTTGCTTAGTAAGAGGTAACCTACAATTAATGAATCATGTGTGTCACATGATGTGCTAATTATCTTAGATTGTTTATGAGCTTCATAAGCTATAATATGCCTTGTTGCCTATTAAGGGGTAATAAGAGGTGATATGAGCTTTGTGAACTATGAACAATACTTTGTGTAGCAAGAATTATAATGTCCTTGGTCAGATGACCTGAAGGTATGAAGTTACCTAATAAGTGGTAACAAGTGTTCTATGATGACATAAGGGTTCAAATAACCATATCCTATAATCATGATGATGAACTTGTTAAGAAGTGGAAATGTACTTGATGAGTTGAGGGATTAAGATCCCAATACTTTGTGAAAAGAGTATGGCTACAGGCCATGACTCGACAATGAGAATGCCAAGCTTTAGATATATGATCTAAGCCTGAAGAGAGTTAATGCTGTGGTAATGATTCTATAGTGAATAAATGTTATACATGTTCTTCATATTCCTTAATGGATAAGTGACATGTTGTTCTATCAAGTTATAGCTACAATGCGTTTGATAAAAAAATAATGTTCTAACATGTTAGACATTGAATTAACTGTTGTCAAACAATTATGATTCCTCTGTTCATAATCATCTTCTTAAGCTGCAATAATAATGTTTCTGGCGGAGAGTTATATCTCTCGCTGGGGCAATTCACAATTGTCTCACCCCCGTGGGAATCACATTTTTAGGTGGACGCAGACGAGGAGGCATGAATCCTTCAATAGGTGAAGGACATCAGCAACAACAATAGGTACAACAGTGAAGTCTCAGGTGGAGACACTGGATGTTATGCCTTGTATAGATGTATATAGAGTCCTATGTATCGTCTCTATACTCTCAGGTCCTCAGAGTAATTGTTAGTGCTTTCGAGATTTTGGCTTAGTGCCTTGAGATTTTACACTGCTTGTGTTTAGTTCAACAAGAGCAGTTGATGCTTGTAATTTTTAGAAAGAGATGATGCAAGTCATGTACCTTTAAACCAGAATGTAAATATGTTGCTTTTGTTCTATGTGAGAAAGTTTTCATTTGATGGATCTCTTGGTAAAAAAGTTTTAATTTTTAGTGTTTTTCAGTAATCTACTGCTTAGTGAACGCTTCCGCATTAGTTAATTATGTTTTTGTGAGTTGTATGCCACAATTAAGTGGTATCAGAGCTCTAGGTTCACTGAGTCTACAGAGACATAGGACTAAGGTTGTTGAGTCTGTTCTAAGTGTCCTCCAGTTTATCTGATAGTATCTTCTGCTCACATAGGAGAAGAAGAACTTGAAGATGTGTAGACCACATGAAGAACATGCTACTAAGAGCAACACTACTGCACAAGGAGAAGGTGCAAGAGACCAGAATAGGGAAGGGCCTGTACCTGAACAACCCCAGATTGACCCAACTGTGATAGAAAACCCAACCCTCCATACTCTATTTGAGAAATTCCTGACAGCCATGACACATATGGCAGACAGGATGCCACCACATGCACCTAGGGCACCAGACCATTATGAGGGTTATGGAGCCGAAAAGACTTTTGTGAGACTTCGCCGGGTTGGAGCCATAGATTATGCTGGTACATCTGATCCAGCAGATGCTGATTTGTGGCTGACAGAGCTGGAAAAGGCTTTCAGGATCCTTGATATTCCTGAAGCTGAAAAGGTAAGACATGTTGTGTACCTCCTAAAAGGAAGTGCTGGTCATTGGTGGATGATAGAGGAAGATAAGAGACCAGGTGAAGAAATTGGATGGGAGGTATTCCGATGAGAATTCGTCAGTAGATACTTCCCTAAGATGTATCTATATGAGAAGATTTCTCAATTTGAGAGGATCAAACAAGGAAAGATGAACGTTAGCGAGTATGAAGCTAAGTTCATGGAACTATTGCGATTTTGTCTGCAAATGGCAATTAATGATGAGGAAATAGTTCAACATTTTGAGAAGGGGTTGAATGCTGAACTGACCACTCTTGTGTCTGCTTTAGAGAACAGGGAGAGGTTTGCCACCTTTGTGGAGTCGGTAAGGAGGATAGAGAGGTCTGAAATTGAAAAATGACAGACTAGTGTTAAGAAGGTGTACACTCAGTCTCAAGGACAAAGGTCCAAAAGGTTTAAGAAACTGAGATTTTCTGCATTGACAACATCATTGAGATTCCATGCCCAGACGCAATGGATGTCAAGTAGGGGTAGGGATTGTAGTAATATTCCAAGTAGAGCCCCCGACATAGCATCAACATCGGTAACTGGATCTCACAGACCCTATTTTGCACCTAGGGTCTGTTACCAATGTAGACAACCGGGACATCTAGCAAAAGATTGTCCAGACGGGAATTCGATGATGACTCAACCCCATGGGCAGAGTCAGCAAGGCTCACAAAGGAGGCAGTTTTTTAGTAACAATAGAGGACGTGGACAAACGTCCCAGACAGGTCAGATGAAATAGATTCATTCTGATATTTCATTTCCTGATTCTATGTGTTAAAAATAAGAAAGTAGTTGTTTTTGAGCTTCCTTTGACTAGTCCTATAAGGACACAAGGAAGATGAGATTCTACATTTTACTCAGTGCTCCTTAAAATGCTTTATAATATCTCTTATCTGTGTAATAAAAGATGAGATATTGAAGCGATGCTGAAGAAAATTGTGAAATGAAAAAATTCCTGTGTGTATAATGATATGATAAGTGAGGAACATGATAGTAAATAAAGTACATACTACCTAATCTCAATACTTGTATACCCTGTCCAGGTATATGATTATTGTAGATAAGGAAAGTATGAAACTCTTAGATTGTTGTCTTTTTGATTACTCTGATCAAGTAGTCATTCTGAAACAATCTAGAGAGTATAATGCAATTAAATGGGAAAATCTAAGTGAACATTCCCAATTAAAGATAAAAGCTAAGTGGAAATTCTCAATTAAATGGGAAGAGCTAAGTGAACATTCCCAATTAAAGAGAAAAGCTAAGTGAACAGTCTCAATTAAATGGGAAGAGCTAAGTGAACATTCCCAATTAAAGAGAAAAGCTAAGTGAACATTCTCAATTAAATGGGAAGATCTAAGTGAACATTCCCAATTAAAGAGAAAAGCTAAGTGAACATTCTCAATTAAATGGGAAGAGCTAAGTGAACATTCCCAATTAAAGAGAAAAGCTAAGTGAACATTCTCAATTAAATGGGAAGAGCTAAGTGAACATTCCCAATTAAAGAGAAAAACTAAGTGAACATTCTCAATTAAATGGGAAGAGCTAAGTGAACATTCCCAATTAAAGAGAAAAGCTAAGTGAACATTCTCAATTAAATGGGAAGAGCTAAGTGAACATTCCCAATTAAAGAGAAAAGCTAAGTGAACATTCTCAATTAAATGGGAAGATCTAAGTGAACATTCCCAATTAAAGAGAAAATCTAAGTGAACATTCTCAATTAAATGGGAAGAGCTAAGTGAACATTCCCAATTAAAGAGAAAAGCTAAGTGAACATTCTCAATTAAATGGGAAGAGCTAAGTGAACATTCCCAATTAAAGAGAAAAGCTAAGTGAACATTCTCAATTAAATGGAAAGAGCTAAGTGAACATTCCCAATTAAAGAGAAAAGCTAAGTGAACATTCTCAATTAAATGGGAAGAGCTAAGTGAACATTCCCAACTAAAAGGAAAAGCTAAGTGAGAATTCCCAATTAAATAGAGTTTTGCTAAGTGAACTTTCCCAAACTAATAAAGGATTGTTGAATGAATTATCTATGTTAGATATATATGTTTTCCTTTTGATATATATTCTTGGGTGATAATAGAAGTATGCTCTTTTATGCTTCTTCCTTTCAATAATATGGGCATCATATGTTAGGGGTTTATGCTCTGCATAAACATAAACATTGATAAGGTTGAATTAATGAAAGGAACTTTGTATGGATTATAGATCCATGATATCTCAATGATATAAATATATTATGTGGAGACTTGAGGGTATGATAACTGAATAAATATGTCCCTCCTTTTTCCTGGGATTTTGGGGACGAAATCCTTATTAGGGGTTTATAATTTGTAACATCCCTGACCTGGGTTATGTGTTAACCCTAGATGATTTGCCTAATAAGGTTGAGTAGATTATTAATCTTATCTTGTGAAAAGTAATTAGGGATCAAGAGTAACTTATGTTGCAATTCTAGTCCTGTTTGAATAATTTTGAAGCAATGTTTGCTTATTTTGGACTAAAGTGCAAATTACCCAAGTTGAGGGGTTTAAGTGAAAATTGTGCATGATAACATGTTCCTCATGTGTTTAAACATCATGATAGTGAAAATGATGCTGAGGTATGGCTTATGAAAGCCTGAGTACCAAGAAAGAGCTGATAAAGCAATGCATGTGCATTAAAACCTAGTTTTGGTGTAATGCGCAATTTACCCAAAACCTGGGGTTCAATATGCAAATTACCACCTCAATAAGGTCCCTAATGTTTCTTGTCATCATGTAGAGCAAATAAAATGAGAGGGACGCCTCATTTGAATTAAGTTGGAGGAGAGAGAATCTTGATATTAAAATAATCAAGATTTAATCCTAGTTGAAACCCTAATTCAATTTAGGGCAAAAAAATAAAAATAAATGTATTAATTAAAGGGCCTTCAACCAAAATTAAAATGGTTGGATTCATATATGTTTGGACGTCCTTGAGCTTTGCAAGGACCACGAAAATATCCAAGGGAGTGGATAACTCACTCACAATTTTATAAGAAAAAGAAATATCCACTCACATATGGATAATAGTATAATATGATTTAAGGTGCTTAACTTGCTTTTCTTTAAATCATGGATAATTGAGAGGAATAATAGGCAAACAAGATATCCTCAGATCCAAGGAGTTTAGGGGGAAGAGGCGGCATGCTTTTTGGGATCAAATGAATTTTTAATAAAGCATATTCTCTCTCATTGAATTTTTATAAAAAGACCTTTTACAAGCCAAATGAAAGGCTTTCCCCGATCCCACTTCTTCCCTTTGTTTGAAAAATTACCAAGGATCTTGGGAGGACCAGGAGGACGACTCCCTACCTGTTGGTAAGCTTCTTGATCCCTTTTCACCTTGAATCCATGGTGGAAATCACAAATCAATGCATGAACTCTTCCTTTCGATCCCCTCTTCAATTCTAACCATTCCGTTTCACTCAAACCTTGAGGACGAGCCTTGGAATTGTGAAAGGAGTTACATACACCATTGTTGACGTGAGCTTGGAGCTTTGGAGCTCAATTGGAGGCGGGTTTTATAACTTGAACCCTTGATTTTATTATTGCATTCAATTCTTTATCAATTGGTGATCCTTTTTACATTTCTGAAATTTATTTTGGTTGATTGATGCAATCACTATGGAAATCACAGGAGATTTCATGAGTTTGGAGCTTGATTATGACATCATCATAAGCACATACCTCCCCAAATATCTAGAGCAAACGGTTTCAATGGTTTGGTCCTAACGGTTTCACCAAACCGTTTGGAAACCAAATAGTTTCCAAACCGTTTGGAGTTTGGAACTCCAAACCATTTAGAGGAGTTGACCATTTGGATGGGTTGAGCGTTTGAGATCTGAATCCTAGTATGTGTTGGATTATGATCCAATGGCTCCAATTGATTAGTTCAACATATGGACAATCCTACAAATAGAAACCCTAATCGACTAAGTGCTCATTTTGCAATTGATTGAGTTGAGGTTTTGGGTTGATTGACCCAAACAGTTTCAAAACCATTTGGGAATCTCCCAAACGGTCTCAAGACTGTTTGGAGGTCAACCAAGACCGTTTGGAGGTCTAGGGTTGAGTATGGTTGGGTATGTGAAGATCCAAAGGTATCACATTGAAATGCAATCAATTGCTGATTTGATAATCAATCCAATGATAAAAACCCTAACTGGATGTCATGGATTTTGATGATGAAATGGGCAAACGGTCTCAAGACCGTTTGGAGATCACCCAAACGGTCTCAAGACCATTTGGAGTTCATTCAAGACCATTTGAGGTTAGGTCATATCATGTGATGATGATGGTTCATTGATTTCAATTGATTTGGTTCCACAATGTCAACCATTGATAGATCCTCGATTTCAAAACCCTAAGTGATGGTTTCTTGATTATCAAACCTAGTTCAATTGGGTTCAAAACCCTAAATTGAAGGTCTAATTGAATGGTGATTTAGTGGTTCAATTGATGAATACTTTAGTGGTTCAATTGATAATTGGTTCATGGATTGAAACCTTGAATCGATTAAGTGTTGAAGTACCTTTTTGGTCCATGCGTTTTTGAGAAGGTTTGGACCAAACGGTCTCAAGACCGTTTGGGACCAAATGATCTCAAACCGTTTGAAGACTCAAGTTCATGTGGTTTCAAGATGTGTTGTCTAAACGGTTTCAAGAACCAACTTTGCTAAACGGTTTCAAACCGTTTGAACTTAGTGACCAAGACCGTTTGAGGTCTAAGTGACCAAGACCTTTTGGGGTCCAAATTGGTTAAACCATTTGGAGACCTTATACGATCAAAGGTCAATTAGCTATTTGGTTCTTAATGATGTGGACCAATGATGATTATGAAGGTTAACCCTAACTATGTGTAATTAAGTGAAGAGTTAACCATAGATCAATCTTAGAGTAATTAACATCCTAGAGAGGATGAGGGGGAGAGTGAATGGGAGAGATGATTGCTTACTTAATAAGCCCTAATTCTCTCATTATGAATAAATGTGTAATCAGGGTTTGATCCATAATATGAGATCATGAAATCCTCATTGAAAAGATTGATGTACCTTGACCCTAATTTAGGGCAAGGCTATGTGAAACCCTAGGCTAAGCTCAGTGAAATCATAATCCAGGGTGATGATGTAACCCTAACTTAGTGTAACAATGAGAGAAAAACCTAATTTAATAGGAATTGTACATCCTAACTCTAATTTGGGTATGAGGTAAGAGAAACCTTACTTGGATGTGAATGGTAAACCTTAATCCCTAAAATGGGGTAAGGTGCATGAAACCCTAATATAGGGAAGTGCTACTAATTCTATGTCAAGACCTATCACTGGGTGATGTGTTGTGAAATCCTAATTTCACATAATACTAGGTGAAACCCTGATATAGAAGGATGATTATGTAAAACTCTATTGAAGAGCAATACTAGGTGAAATCCATAAATATATGGAATATGCTATGTGAATCCTCAAATTATAAATATGGAGAATACTATTCCTAATAATGGAATAGTGATTAATGTTTTGACAAATGTAACACCTAGAGAGGTTGATGATGGATATCCTTATATTAATAGTTCCTAAACTCAAGGATGAGTCCATAGTATTGGCAATGGTTGTATAATCTAAGTGAGTGACTAATGACCAATACATTACATGATAAATGTGATGAACTGGTGCATAAAGTATTAGGATGGGGAGTACCCTAATACAAGCTAAGTGGATGAAATCAAGTAAGATAGAGGTGTTGAGGGAAGTGATACATCAAGATATGATAGATATCACATCCAACACCCCAATACTGGTATACCTTGATGTGTTATAAGTCCAATATAATTGGATGAATGACACATGAGATGTGTCATGTCAATGGTTACATTGAGATGTAATGCACCCTGTTGAATGTAGGCTAACTTGCCTTATGAAAAGGTTAATCCAAACCTATAAACTATGATGTAATCATATCCTAGCAATGTTGAAAGAGAAACTCATGCTGTGTGTTGATAATTCATTTAATGATGAATGATGAGAATAAATAAGCACAATTGAACACTTATGTTATCCATATTGATTCCTTGCTATATGAACCCTAATACAAGGTAATGCTATGTGAAACCCTAATACAGGTTAATGCTATGTGAACCCTAATACAGGGTAATGCTATGTGAAGCCCTAATACAAGTTAATGCTATGTGAACCCTAATACATGGTAATGCTATGTGAAACCGTAATACAATTTAATTCTATGTGAACCCTAATATAGGGTAATGCTATGTGAAACCCTAATACAAGTTAATGCTATGTGAACCCTAACACAAGGTAATGCTATGTGAAACCCTAATACAAGTTAATGCTATGTGAACCCTAATACAGGGTAATGCTATGTGAAACCCTAATACAGGGTGATGCTGTGTGAAGTTCTAACAATAGAGTAATCCTATGTGAAGCTCAAATACAGACTAATGGGTTATGAATGTAATAAGATAACCCTTATATTGCATGGTACTGATATGTAATTGTATTATGATTTCTAATCATGCAGATATGTTGAGAAGAGGAGCATAGCCAGGTATGGGCTATGATGTTCTGTATATTGAAAATGTTCTATAGGCCTTATAAGCTTCCATATGCCTTGTTTCTTAGTAAGAGGTAACCTACAATTAATGAATCATGTGTGTCACATGATGTGCTAATTATCTTAGATTGTTTATGAGCTTCATAAGCTATAATATGCCTTGTTGCCTATTAAGGGGTAATAAGAGGTGATATGAGCTTTGTGAACTATGAACAATACTTTGTGTAGCAAGAATTATAATGTCCTTGGTCAGATGATCTGAAGGTATGAAGTTACCTAATAAGTGGTAACAAGTGTTCTATGATGAGATAAGGGTTCAAATAACCATATCCTATAATCATGATGATGAACTTGTTAAGAAGTGGAAATGTACTTGATGAGTTGAGGGATTAAGATCCCAATACTTTGTGAAAAGAGTATGGCTACAGGCCATGACTCCACAATGACAATGCCAGGCTTTAGATATATGATCTAAGCATGAAGAGAATTAATGCTGTGGTAATGATTCTATAGTGAATAAATGTTATATATGTTCTTCATATTCCTTAATGGATAAGTGACATGTTTCTCTATCAAGTTATAGCTGCAATGCTTTTGATAAAAAATAATGTTCTAACTTATTAGACATTGAATTAACTGCTGTCAAACAATTATAATTCTTCTGTTCATAATCATCTTCTTAAGCTGCAATAATAATGTATTTGGCGGAGAGTTATATCTCTCGCTGGGGCAATTTATAATTATCTCACCCCCGTGGTAATCACATTTTTAGGTGGACGCGGATGAGGAGGTAGGAATCCTTCAATAGGTGAAGGACAACAGGGACAACAGTGAAGTCTTAGGTGGAGACACTGGTTGTTATGCCTTGTGTAGATGTATATAGAGTCCTATGCGTCGTCTCTATACTCTCATGTCCTCGGAGTAATAGTTAGTGCTTTCGATATTTTGGCTTAGTGCCTTGAGATTTTACACTGCTTGTGTTTAGTTCAACAAGAGCAGTCGATGCTTGTAATTTTCAGAAAGAGATGATGCAAGTCATGTACCTTTAAACTGGAATTTAAATGTGTTACTTTTGTTCTATGTGATAAAGTTTTCATTTGATGGATATCTTGGCAAAAAGGTTTTAATTTTTAGTGCTTTTCAGTAATCCGCTGCTTAGTGAACGCTTCCGCATTAGTTAATTATATTTTTGTGAGTTGTATGCCACATGTCTATGGATTCATGATCATTGTATGTGCTCTTCACTACGTTCTTCAAACTATTACCAGAGATGAGTATATCCCCATGTGTATATGGATGTTATAACCTCGATTTTGCCTACATAAATGTATTTTTTTTTCAATTATTTGAAAAGGGGAGTACTTGGTTGCAAAATTGTATGACGTGTTATGAATATGTGGTTTCTTTTACAAATGTTCCCTAAACTTGTTTTTTTGTGGAACCCTTTGGCAATTATGGGCCCAAGGTCTTAAAAGAGAGAGATAAAGCAAAAAGAAAACAAGGAATAAATAATCAAACATGATTATTTGAGATAAATTAAGAAATAAATGAAGAAGTGAGGATTTGATCATAATGTATGTTTTTTCGAACCCCACTTGCTTTCTTGGATTGCAAGGAATAGAAATAAAGGGAAATAAGAATGTAAGAAAGAGAAAATATGTGAGAAATATGCATAATTGAGTAATAACTTGCACCTAAAGTAAAGACACTATTTATTTTAGATAATTAGCTCAATCTTTGCAAGGAGGTATATTACGTCATTGCTAAGTTTCCCTCAAAATTTGGGATTATTTGAATGTATAGTTTAAGAGATATGGATTTTTGAAAATCCCTAAAATAAACAGATCGCGTGAGCTTATGACTGTGGGATTGAGATTCAATGATCAGGAGATCATCACCTACCTCAGGACAGATAAGAAAAATCAGGAATGTAGAGTGGAGTTTTCCAAAGCGGATTTCTTGCACTTGAGTGCACAAGCAAACTTGGAAGCCTTCCAGTTGGATTCGTGAGATCTTTGCGGCCGTACCTACCCTAATTTTTGCCTGTCTTGGGGGCGTCTAGGAGAATCCCCTAAAAACCTGTATTCTCGCCGGTTGTGCACCATAGCCATGGGATATAAAAGGAGGTGTAACCCCTCTATGAGACTACACACTACTCCGTGAGATGTTATAGGACCTACAGACCAAGTACCAGCCACCAATTTCTCCCTCTCAGACCTCTCTTGCTCCACGGACCTCCCTGGTTAGCCGCCGGAGGCCCCTCTTGCCATCTCAGCAACTCTCACCACAGATGGAGCAATTATAAGCACCGATGAGTTCGACAAGGATGGGAGGAGGCAGAAGATATGTTGTGAGCGATGAAGGATGCCTTCTGATGGAAGTCAACATCTGGGTTGACCTTCCATGGCTCTGTGTCGAGAAAGTAGTGGGAGCGGAGGCGGAAGACGAGCAAGGGAGAAAAGTCTCCGCTACCCCCGAAAATCATGAAAAGGATCGAGGGTAAAAAAAGTAATCAACCAATCTGCATGGATAATAACGTAAGTATCAATTGGTCGATGTGTCACCTTCTTATTGGCTTAAAAGTAATTAACTTGCAAAAATCATAGGAAAAGTTTGGTAACTCGTATGTAGAAGTATTATATATGAAATTTTATCAAGAGAGCACGAGGAATCCACTAAAAATAGATTTAGACCTGAATTTGATCCTAGTTTGAAAAGTAGTCAAAGTTGCTAACTTTAATGCTTTAAAATGGGGAAAATCCTAACTTGATGATTTTATGAATTGGGATGTTTTCTACAAGCATATTAACCTATTGTTAATAAAAAGAGGATTTTAAGAGCTAAGTAGATAATCCATGGGCTAGGTATCTTGATTTAGGGTTTTAATATGTTAATATCCATTAATGGTCTTAGAAAACCTAATCTAGGTAATTAATGGTTTCTAATGAGATATTATCGAGATGTCTTGCATGAAAGTAATATTAAGTTGATCCTAAGCATGTTAGGAAGTTGCTTATAAGGAAATTAGGGTTTCCTCTCAATTTTACTATTTTTAGGGTTTTGGTAGTTATAATGATAAAAAGTGAAGAAAGACCATAATGAAACCCTAAAATGGATTAGGAAACCCTAAAAAGCAATTTCAAGTCGAATAAATAGAATATTGATAAAGTGTGTAGTAAATAGAGTACATGTGATTTTTAGGATTCTTGATTCTGTAGTTGAACTACTTGCTTGGATTGCTTTCTTGGTTGGAATTGCTATTATCTTGTGAAACTGTCTGAATAGGTATGTGGTTACACTTATGGCTAATCGCTCTAGTTTCACGGTGATTTTCGAGGTTTACCAGTTGCTAGAAATTAACTGCTTGGTTGACATTTATTTCATGCAACTATAAAGTGACTATGGCTATCACCATAATTATACATACATGACTAACTCAGATCCTGGTCCTCCTTTGTAGCTTTGTTAATGATGAGAAAGATGTCCTAGTACATGGTCTACCCATGAGGTAGGATCATCAGGTTATCGGATGACCTAGTACATAGTCTACCGGTGACGTAGGACCATCAGGTTATCACGAGTTAGTAACTGGGATACCTTTGGGTAGTGCCATGCGACTCCACAACCCTATGTATTGATCTACCTGTGAGGTAGAATCATGGGGGTTAGTTGAGATCTACCATATGAGAGGTAGTATCTATGTCCACTGTAGGGACACATAGAGGCTAGGGTATGTAAGGATTGAGTAGTCATGTTTAAAACATAAATTTTTCTTACTAAACCATAATTGCTTGCAATATGTTGTTACAATTAACTGCAAGATTATTGTTTCCCCCACATACCAGTATGATTCGTTATACTGACTGTCGTTTTGTTTGTCGGCATTTTAGGTTATCAAGAAAATGGATAATCCTTTAAAGTGACATTGATGAAATAAGGCTTAGTAAAGAATTGGAGGATTATATATAGATATGTTCCTTCTTGGGTAAAGAATTCCCTTCCCATATTTTGCAAGGTATGAAAAGGAATTTTTATTCCATTAAAATTTTAGTTACTATAGAATTTGGTAATTACTGTTGATTATTTGCAAAACTACTGATCCTATTTTGGGATAATGTCTCTAATCTCTTGGTCTCCCTTAACTGGGGGTTACCGGGAGGTAGGGTCGTTACAATTGGTATCAGAGCCGTGGTTTTCCATTTAATCTTCCATAATTATTAAATTTACAAACTCTTTAGAGCCCAAGGGAGTTATTATAAAATTTTCTAAGGATGGAGGTGTCTAGAAAAGGATCACAGTTTGGGGGCTGGCAATATTTTCCTCCGCCCCGCTAGTCGGTCACGAGGACTCCTGGATGCAGTGTGGCTTCCTGGCCAAAATCCAAAGAATTGACTCAAAATAAGATGCATCTAGGTCTTCTCATCTATCTTCATCCCTTCTTTATCCCTTATATCTAGAAAAGCATTAAGAGCTTAGGATTTTCTCTCTCCCCACCACCCTCCTGAGTTTTGGGAATCAAGAATGATAAGGATTAAGGGATCCTCCTCCCAACCATAAAAAGCATGTAAACAAGATGTCATGGACATAAGTTTTGATAATTAGAAACTTAGGCTGAGTTAGTTACATGCTTAGGCTACATGGCCCGTGTGGCCATGCTCTTAGTTACCCCACATGAGAACGCTGAGGTTAAACCATCTTGTATAAATATTAGGAGAGAGTTAGACTTGGAGGAAGAAGCCTCCATGAGATATAAGAGACAAGATGCATCTTCTAAGGACGATGCTAACCCAAACACTAGACGGTGGATAGAGAAAGAGAAGATGTGATGAGTTGGATATCCTAGTTTACCATGCATGCACATATGTGGGATAGCCATGCATGTTGTACATAGGTCTTATGTATCCATAAGAAGCATGGACTAGATGTAGCTAGTTGACCCCGGTGCCTTGTGGCTATCCGACCCTAGATGGGTCATCCCTATTAGGGTGAGGGATAACTCCCTCATTGAGGAGGTTAGTGGTAACCATAGGTGAACCCTAACTGCTATATATGAGTAGAAGAAGTGGCGTGGACCTACATATAAGAGAGTAGGAATAAGGCTGATAGTGAGTTTAGACTTAGATCTAAAGGGTTACGCCTGATGCTCATGGGAGGAGCATGCATAGCATTGGATTATCTTGGTCGGACATAGGTTTTAGATCACACCTTTCACCTAGGTAAGTGTAGACATGTAACTGAAAGAGTGTGAGCCATCTTCAAAGAGAGAACCTCCAATGCTAGGACCCGTTGTAGGTTAGCTCTAGAGAAGAAGGGTGAGACTCGATGAAGAAGGTTGGAGACCTTGATTCTGAGACATATGGAACCATGTTGGATATGATATGTGTAAGGACCCTGACCCTTGTTTTGGGATTACCCTGTTTACTTTGCCTAAACCTTGTGTTTAGATGTTTGCTAATCACCTGAGGTGTGATTAGGGTTTTGTTTGTGCTTTGTTGGGAGGTTGAGGTGCAACTTGCAAATTACCCAAGTTTTAAGGTATGTGTGCAAGTCTGCCACCTTGAGAGATGTCTTTCTCTCTCCTTGCATCCTATAGGGTTGAGAGGGTGAGTTGGGCGCCTTTCTTGAGTTGTTTTGGGCCTAGTTTGAGCTTGTTGAGGCTTAGGCCTGCTGTTGGGCCTTCTTGGGCCTTGTTTGTTCTTTGTGCCCCCTCCTTGCTTGGTGTATTGGGCAAGGGTGTATTAGACAAGAGTGTGTCGGGCAAGGGTATGTCACCCAGAGGAGATATCAACCATGTGGCCTTCTTGACCTAGCTTCGTTTGTGTCACCCATAGTGACACTTGGTGCTCTTTGCTAGCAAGGTGGCATAGCTTGGACAAGTGGTGGTTTGGGTAAGAACATGTGGAGCAACCCTCTAGTGGACGCCCACTTAACCCTCTTGTATATATACCCCCTTCTTTGCTAGCTTGGGATCCTTTTAGCTCCTTAGTTGCTTCCCTTATTCCTTGGTGGTCTATACCTCCCCTTGGTAGATCTTGGTGGCTAGTATCCTTGGTGGAGTCTTCTTCTTCCTCTAGTGGTGGCCGAAACCCTAGAGAGTGTCTTGCTCCTTCTTATTTTGTGGTGAGTATCTATCCCTTTCCTTAGCACCCTCTTCTTCTTCTTCTTCTTCTTCTTCCTTGCTTGTTCGGCTATGGAGGTGATAAGTTTGCCTTCTTTTCTTGAGGTGGCCGAAGGAGAAGGTTGGTGCTTGGAGCTTGAAGCTTGGTGCTTGGATCTTGAAGCTTGGTGCTTGGAGCTTTAGACCTTGCTTGAGGCGAGTTACATAACTCCTAACCCTAGCTATACTACCTCCTTTCTATGTTGCTTTGTTATATATGATCTTGATTGGCCATGTATAGCTTTGATAGTAATGTTCTTTCTCTAGCTTGTGCTTTAGACCTTGTTGGATATGGTGACATGGTTGTCCTTGTGTTGGCCAAACCCTTTAGATTAGAGTTCCTTGGGCAAACCCCCTTTTTCTCTCCTTGGTCTTGAGATGTGAGTATAAGATCTAGTTGTGTGGGCAAAACCCCTCTCTCCCTTAATTGTTGAGAGGTGAGTATACACCCTAGTTGCTTGAGCAATACCCCTCTCTTACCATGGATTTGAAAGGTGATCCTAGGGTTTGATATTGACCTAGTTGTGGGATGGCCGATATGGTGATGACCATCTGCCCGATATGTGATGGTGGTTGTGCAAGACCCCTCTCACTTAGTTGTTGAGAGATCAGCCAACTCCCTTGATCTTTTAGGGTTTGGTGGTGGTTTTGAGGTTGAAGATGACCAACCTGAGATGAGGTGTAACCTGACACCCTTGCTAAATCGATATCCCTATCCTAGGGTTAAGCTTGGACGATATGTTAGGTGGGTGTCTTGTTGACCCCTTTGATTGATATGAACCTTTGATAGTGGGTGCTTTTCCCGGTCGACCTGGTTGGCCGACAGGTTGCTTAACCGATATAGTAGCTTGTTTCTCCCTTGACCGATATGGGTATGGTGAGTTGGCCCTTGTGTTGCGTGATATGGAATGCTAGTGCCTTGCATGACACTTCCTTAGTTGTGTTGCCCGACATGGTGCTTTTAGTGGCTAAGTGGCTTGGGCATTATGAAGCTTACCCTTTCCTGCCCGACACCTTCTTGTATGGTGCTACCCGATACCAGGGTGATAGTGGTTTCCTGACATGGTTGTTAACCCTAGATGGTTGTTGGCCGATACAGTGTTGGACGATACAACACGTGGTGGTTAGTTTCTTGCTAGACCGATATAGTGTTCAGAGTTACACTCTTTGATGAGGTGTGTCATACCTTTGGTGAGGGTTGTCCCTTACCCGATATGGCTTTAGTGAGGGATGTTGTGCCTTTGGTGAGGGCTGATCCTTACCCGATCTACCTCCTATGAGGGATGAGATGCTCATAGTGAGGGTTGTACCTTATGTTCAGTTGGTAACCCTAATGTTTGTTTGGGAAGTTATATATGCTAATATCATGCATAGACTTGCTCATCCAATGGCATAATCAAACCTCTCTTAATAAGTGAAATATGTTCCTTATGATAATACAGTTGTACCTCTATGCTTATGCTAACCATGCAGGTTCCTTTTGCATGATGAGGCCATGGTGATGGCATGACAATGACATGATGTGGAACATCAAGGGTTATGATGAACCCAGTGATATATATGATGGGTGCTACCCATGGAATGGCAATGTATACCTTGACGATGGGATTGAATCCCCTTGATGTGGATCCTTGAGATAGATCTAGATGATTGGCAAGAAGCCAAGTGGTAACATGTGATGTTGGATCCTTGTGATGGATCAGGACGATGTTGATGGCATTGAAAGCATTAGTGAGGACTCAAGATAATGAGAATTATGTTTGTTTATTCTTGTTATAGTTGCATGTTACATAACTTGGTTAAATCTTGCAATCCACTTAAAATATGTAATTAATTATAGACGAACCTTTCATGTAGTTTTCCCTGGCCATAGATCCATCATCTTCAGGAGTTTGGTGATGGTAAAATAGGTTCTTCTGCGGGTTAATCCGGAGCGCATATTTTTGAATATGCGGGGTTGCTCTAGCCGAAAATAGGAGGATTAAAGTGCAAATTCGGTTGTATACTCAAGAGCATGGTGAACCAGACCCATGGATCAGTGATGCTGGCACACGGTTTCAGGCCCATGGCTCAGTATGGTTAGAGCATGGTGAAACAAGCCCATGGCTCAATGATGTTGGAGCACGGTGAACCAGGCCCATGGCTCGGTTTTCTAGTGTCGACACCTATACCAAGGTGGGCTAGGTTGAGGGTAGCCTGACCCTGTGTGGCTGAGGCCACTTAAGCACAAGACTACGGTCTTGCTTGTTGGTTCTTGTGCACTGACCACAAGGGTATGAGGTCATGGAGTCCGGCTCTTCCATGGACCTTGTATGGCAACCGATTTTGACCAAGCAGTGGTCAGTTTGGATCTGAGTGGTACGACTCACTTCCTCGGGGCATAATAAATGGTAATCTAGCCTGGCTTTCTTATCCTATTGTTGACCTGGCTAGGTCTGTTATGTATATAAATAGGTGATGAACTCTTTGTGCTAATGGGAC